>JANXJC010000026.1:6068918-6128006 GCA_027564655.1 Leptodon cayanensis | reverse complement strand
CAACCTTGTAATCCAGGTATATACTGCAAAGTCTTTCACAGTTAGAAGTATTACCTGTTCTTGACAGCTGAAGTAAAGAGTTATAAATGTCATGACAATCTCTCTCTCTGGGAACGACAAAGTGAACTATCCTGAAGTTCTTGCACTGGATGACAAGGGGGCAGCCAGAAGTAGTCAAGGGAAGTTTTTCCACCGCAGCAATGTGATGATGTAGTATCTGTGGCACACAAGAACTCACAGCATAAGCACACTGATGAAAAAACGAGAACTGCATGCTATTTACAAGAGCAGATATAAGACATTAAGTGATGCTGAATATGGATTTTGACTAATTTTATCAATCATTTAGTTAGAAATAAATCTAGAAGAAGAAATTTAACACCAGCATTTGGTCAGGATACCATCATTTGTCAAAATTTAATTATTCTCTTCCCTCATATTTTGAAGTGTCAACTAATGTTTGTAAGGAACAGTAAATATCCTTCTAAATGCAAAAGCAGTAAGTAAAACTCCACTGCGATTGTTCAGTCCTCTTTCATAACTTTGCTAACTGACAGCCATACATCTAATTAGGCAAGGTCCAAACAGGATTTATTTTTAAGGATCTACAGGAACATACTTCAGAATTTTCAGGCAAAATAAAGCACATCAGAGAAAGCAACTCAAACTATAAAAGATACAGAAGATGCTGAACATCTTAGAATTCCAGTATTTAACACATACAGAATGAACAAGAGGTAAGAAAAACATCTCCTGTATTACCCACTGTGTTATGTAGCCATAACAGTCTCTCAGCTAAATGCCTTTCAACCACTTTAACAGAAGACTGTCACAGTAATGAATATACAAAAGCCCTCCATAGTTTTATCCATGTTGCAAATCTGCACAAAATTTAGTAAAATATATGGTAAAGTAACAGCTGTTCAACCATGGGAAGAAAGCGACAGATACATTATCTCAACTGAACAAGATGTTCTTGATAGCATTTCAATTACCTCACTGAAGCAATCATCTCCTCTTAAATATTGATCAGAATTAGAAAGGCACCTAAAAACTATGCTGCCAAATATGCATTTACAAAGAGACTGTATCTTGGAGACATTATCACAATTATACTTGGTACTTGCATTATCATCACATAAATGCAATACTCAAGAGTATAGGTTCAATTTCCCCAAAATGAAACCTTTTAACATAGTGCACGGGGAGACACAAGTAATGCTTCTGAATCACGTTCTTCCCAATAACCTATTTTGTATGAAAGGAAAACAGTTTGGTTTGTACAAAATTGTACGTTGTATCCAAGAACAAATCATGGAAAAATAACTTTTCTTGAAAGCACCGTGAAGCATCTAGTCAGATAACCAGGATACAGGATTAAGAGTAATCCAGAAAAATACACCTACAGAAAAAATAATTAACCACACCCTAGGAAATGAGATTTCATCCTGGAGGATGATAGACTTAAGGCACTGAACTTAGACAGGCAGCTGGGCTACAGTGGAAGCCAGAACTTGGTATCCACATATGTGCCACCAGGGCGTTGAGCAGAAAGACTAATGGCAGTTACAGTACTAACCAACTTTGTACAACATTGGTACTGGCCAGCAAGAAGATGCAGCCCCTTCCGAATCCTTTTATTCTGCAGATGAACACTTGGGAAGACACAGCTCCTTACCACTCTAAAAAAGGGCAGGGCATCTTCAATATTTCAACAAAGCCTAGAACTTTGGATTTTGCTGTCTCATTTAACCTAGGCCAGATCTAAATACAAGGTAAGTTAACACAGGAACTTTAAACCTCATGCTTAAACTATCTAGCAGTCTCCCACTCCTGCCTTTGAACTGCAGTGCCAGTCAGTTATTTAAAGAAAACCACCACACATTCACTCCAGAATACAAATGAAGACTATAGAAGAAATTACAGCAGCTTGAAGAAAAGTGGACATTTTCACTATTACCCAATTTCAATTGCAGCAGTGTCATGCAAGAGTACAATCTGCAAATCATTAACTTATTATGATACCATGAACAAGGAGAGTGTTGGGAATAACTTCGACGAACATTTTAGTAAGCAAATTCAACCTTAGATCAGGAAGAACAAATGCATCTGGAGAACCTACGCTTTTGAGCCACAAGCATTCATTATCCTTACCCATGTCTCTCTCTGGCTTGAATCTATGAATAACAGATGAGTTGCTGTAAGGTACAGAGTTCCCATCAATGACTTATTGCTCGTGCTGAACCGATCTAGCAATTTCACTTGCTCTACCTGTAAGAAAAAAGGGGAGGAAGAGACAAAATTTAGTTTTTGCTTTTTGCTGAAAGCAAAATCCTAACTTTGCAAAAGCTCTGCCAGTTTGTGCAATAATTTTGAAAATGAAAGCATAACACAGTACACATAAGGCTATTCCAGCCAAACTATTAAGAATACAATTGCGGTCGCATAAGCTTTAAGAAGACTGACTAGTTAAAATATCCTGCTTCAATACAAAAGTGCATAATGAAGGCACAATGCCAGGCTCATCAGAATACTTACCCCATATATACATAACTATTATGGTTATTTACTAGTAAGAGAGACCCGGATATCAAGTTTTAAAAAAAAAGAATAATTAAGAAAAATTAATTACTAAGCTTTTAGACTGCTTCCCCAAAACAGAGCAAACTCACTAACAATTTCCTGTTATTGAGACACCAGCACTGAATTAACAGCTGATCTCAGCAACATGCTTCATTGGCTGTCTGCAGACACAAAGCCACAAAGATTATGTCCTCCTGACTTTAATTTTAGATATCTACTGTCCTTTATATCATCCCCAACTATAAAAATCTAGATCATCATAGCCTTGCTTCACAGTCAAAATAAATTCTAATGAAATACAAGCGTTATACTAATAATTATAACAGTCTCCTAGAAATTCAAGGACTGTGCTTGCATTTGAAACAGATATTTCAAGCTTGTGTCTTGCAAGGGCAAATTTCTCCTTCTGGTATTCCACCAACACTGTTATCTCAATCCTATGCAAAACACTTCAAAAGAAAGTGATTTCTAGATAGCCTACATTTTATCTGCTGCTCAATTTCAGAGGCTCCACAGTTTGCTTTATTTGAAGCAAACATTACACGATTGCGCGCAACAGGAAAGGAGCGTGGCAAATGGCTTATCTCCATGCATTCCTCTATTTCTTGGCAGCACTGCATAATTAAGGCCAAGTTAAAGCTCTTACGCTTGAGGCTTGCTGCTACTGCCATTAAATGCATGGGAGAACTCCAAAAACTTCCACACCACCAAGACCAGTACCCAGATGAGGTGACTAGGAGAGACCACATCTACTGTGCTGACGTTAGGCCATTTTTTAAATCATTGTACAAACTTCTTTATCTACTAAAAGCACATATAAAACATGAAAAAATTCTCTTTTCAATTCAGGTATTTCTTATTATCTAGCAAGGCCTAATTTTGGTTTTGAAAGTTAGAAAAGCAACTTAATGCATACAAAACAGAGTGGAGGAAATGCAAATACCTACTAAAAGCCTGCACTACTATGATGTTCTAGATTTCGGTTTCAAAAGCAAAAAAGATTGGAAGCTACATGCATCAGTACCTCAAAATACATTATGCTGTAACCAGCAAGGTATCAGTCCTCAGGTACAGAGTAGCATAAATCAATATAGCACAGCCAAAGCGCACAATTCATTTGGGGCAGTTCTGCAACAGTAACTGCTTAGGTACCTGGCACTGCACCTCCCCAGCATATTAAGAAGCTCACAGAAACTGCTCCAGTTTTGTTCCAGTAACACAACCCAGAAAATCCTGACATGTCAAGTTCTATTCTCCTCCATGTAACAAGGCAGCTATTCTCAAAGCTGTATTTCTATATTAGATGAGGACAGGCATTAGTGTTCCAGCTTCCTCTTAACATAGGTGAAGTCTTCAAGAATTCTGAAAGCTAAGTTCTAGATATACTTTTCTTAAAGGCAACTGAAATATAGTTTAGATTCAGCCTCCATAGATGACATGTTCATTGACCAGAGCCAGCTTTAATAGGTACTCAGCTAGATAACCACTTTTTAAAATTTATTTTAAAGTTTGGCTAATCCTTAGTTATGGAAAAACAAGTCAGTCATCAGTTTTGAAGAGAATTGGTTCAGATTAAGAGATGGAAGAGATGGAAGACTGCTATTGAGTTGTAGCACATCTGTAAGTAGAGATCATTTAACTAGTCAGAAGTGATATTCTGACAGTAGCTAGCACCAACAAATTAGTGAGTTTTTAAACCAGTAAGAATTTGAACAGCTACCTCAATAATATAGAGTATTTACAGCGAAAGAGTCACTGGATAGTTTATCATGACCAGGAGTTACAGGTTAAAGGCAAAAAAAACCAAAAGAAGTGTTTCAATATAGCAGACAAGTTGGAACAGAAAGGAAGGCTGAAACTGTATCTCTGAAGTCTTACATTTAAAAAGATGAAGGATTAAATTAGAACAATTAAACCAAGACAAAAACAATTACAGTATATCATTCCAAGACTCTTATTTCAACTTTGTATGACATTCACTGAAATTAAAAGGAGTTTCCCTTCCCCATTTAAGTCTCAGGCTTGCAAACATAAGCTTAGGATTTACCAGTTAAGCTAACCAAAGCTTTCTATCTCCAGTAGAAAATCCATCAGTATTTTCACTAAAACAGATTTAACTTAAAATATACAGGCTGAAGAAAATCCAGTCTTTTCTTCTACGTTCTGCTTTAAAATATTTTTAAGGACACTTCAGTTCTAAAGCTTCACTGCAAAACCACAATATTCTTACTTGTAGTTTCACCACCACCACCATTTATGACATATTGTGAACTGGTTTTCATCATTCATGGCTATTTAAGTACATATTCTCAGACAGAAGTGATTTTTAAGTTGACCTCACTTCTTTATTGAGCATAAATCTGTTGGACAGTTTAATTTCACAAAAAGCTACATTTTATTTCACGTAGCTATGCTGACAGTTCTAAGACAATTTTAAACTTCAACATTTCCAGCAAACTGAAGTTTAAGGACAAATAAAACCTATTTCATCACCTTCTCCTAGGGATGAAAGCTTCCCCACACAGCAGTTACTTTGTGCAAGGCTGCACTGTTATTTCAATCTTATTCCACTATTACTTTAATAAAATAAATTTAAAAAAAACCCTGAAGTGCTGTCAGATTAGAAAAAGTAGATATCTCTCAGAACAGCTGGAATGAGATCTAACTTGAACCTACACACCCACTGAACTTTTAAGGCCCACGGTGCAGGGTATACTTTAGTTTTCTTGCTTCCTATAACTGTAATACTCAGAATTATTACCATCTACTATATATGCATTTTAATCCACCTGGATATTCAATAAGCCAACAGCTTACAAAAAGCTAAGCGAGCATCACAATTATAACCAAAACCTCATGCTATTTCTAGCCATGAAGTTGATATTTTTAGAATGGATAATTTTTTTGGTATGAATTATAAAAATAATTGCTTCAAGTAGTAAGTCTTGTATCTTACAAGTTGTTCAGAGCTTGTTTCTCTCTTCCATCATATTGCTACATGAAGTATTTTTTCCCCAGCAGGGGCCCAAAAAAAAGCAGAAACACACTCACTTGCTGATGCAGACAAGACAGTGACCTGCAGCCTCTCTAGTCTCAATTTCACATTTGAAACTGAAATGGCTACTCAGATCATCAAGTGACTGTGGTTTTAGTCTAGTTTTTATTTTTAAATTAGTTATTGACTGTAACAATATAATATTAAGTTTCTAGACAAAGAGTTTCAGGTTTATAAGTAAATAGGCTGATAAAGAAACCTTATCTCCAATCTGTCAGCTTTGTGCAAGATTATTCCATACAGTAAACTAAAGCGTCACTAACAGCGGCTTCATCACAGACGTTCCTCCTGTTTCATATGTACACATACAAATGTATATAAAAAATAAAACTAGCTATACATGTTTTATATATAATTTATATAAGCTATTACTAAAAAAAAAAGCACCTGTTCCTTTATATAATTATTGGTTATAAACATACTATTTGGAGCTGAAATACGACCACTCCTTTTCTCCACACATCTATAAATCTAGTTTAAAGTCAGACTGCCAGGTTAGGCAACTAATCACTTGACAGTTTTCAAGACCCAGAGAGGGCAGTCTTTTCAGCAGCTCTTGCAGTCAGGGCTGATGAGCAAGATAAGAAAAATACTGTCAGAAATTTAATTCTATCAGAGCTGTGACTTAAAAACTTACTCAAAAATTATTTACAAAAAAAGAAGAAAGACTTATTGGGTTTTTTTCATCTTTATTATAGAGGAAGGACAACCTACCAAACCAAAAATAGAAAAAAAATCCAGAAGAGTCTAAAGCATCAACTGCAGCTTAGCCAATTTTTTTAATAGCCTAACACATTGCACATATACTGATAGCTTGCGTTCCTAACAACACGCACCGGAGCCTTTAAAAGGAAGAAAAAAAAACCCCAACACTTCGTTTTCACAACCGATTTGCCCCCAAAGCTAGAAAAAACTCCACGGAACCGCATCCCGACTACAGAAAACAACTGCAACCCCCTCCCAGCTGCCTTCCTCCGTTCCCCACCCTACACCACAGACCCCGTTACACCAGGGGAATTTTTAGCTCTTCCCCTCGTTAACGAGACGGTGCCCCCCGGCTGGGCCGCACCGGGGCAGCACGCACCGAGCTCCCCGCGGGATCTTTCACCCCTTCCAGCCCCCTCGGCCTGAGAAGCCTCCGGGAACGGCGGGGCCCGGGGGGACGCACCCGAGCCAGGCTGCCCCCAGGGACACTCCGAGGGCCACGGACCGGCCCAGAGCCCCTCCTGAGGAAGCAGCAGCTACAAAATGGAAGAAGGACAACACAACGCCCTCGCCCGCAGCTGACAGCGGCGGGGCAGGGACTCGCCGGACCGAGCAGGCCCGCCCCACGGTTACCGGCGCAGCACCGGCAACGCCACCGCTCCCCTGCCGACCGTCTACCCCTGCCGAGACGCCGCCCCAGCCGGCGGAGGGAGGCCGAGGAGCGAGGCGGAGGTACCTTGGTGGTGCGGATGTGCTCCATAGCGATGCCCCCTCAGCCACAGCCGCCGCCCGCTATGGTACGGCTAGGCCGGGGCGGCCGTCACCTAGAAACGCTTCCGGGGCGGGGCGGGGCGGGGCGGCCGCTGGGGCGGGGCAAAGCGGGAGCTGACTGCCTGCAGCGCCCCCTGGCGGCAGACGGAGGACAGGACGTCTCCGCCTCACTGCCAGCAACGCGCATGCGCGGTCCGGGGCAGGGCGGGGGATGGCTGAGGGGCGACGTGAAGTGGCGGGCGGGCTGGCGCGGGAGGGAGCAGGTCTCGCTGTGTCCCGCGGTGCCTCAGGGCTTTTCTGTGAGATTCGGGGGAGAGGAAGGGGCTGTGGTTGCTTTGCTGAGGGCCACGGAGCTCAGTGGTGGCCGTGAAACCTCGCCTGGCAGGCAGCCCTGTGGAGAGAGAGGTCCTGGCTCCTGCGGCGGGGTGACGGTAGGTGTGTGGAAAACAAGAACCGTTCCCTGGTTACCCAGGCCTGTGTTCATGGCGTGGAGAGTTTCAGTCTTTTAGAGGCTTGGGAATGTGGAAATTCCTGGAAGATGGTCATCTTTGTTGTAGTATCACAGAATCACAGAGCGGTTGAGGTGGGAAGGAGCCTCTGGAGTCTAGTCCAAACCCCCAGCTTAAGCAGGGCCACCCAGAGCCAGTTGCCCAGGGCCATGTCCAGGCAGCTTTTGAATATTGCCGAGGATGGAGACTCCACCACCTTTCTGGGCGACCTGTTAAGTACTGGGTCACCCTCACAGGGAAAATGTTCTTCCTGGTGTTCAGACGGAGCCTCCTGTGTTTGGTTGTGCTCATTGCCTCTGGTCCTGTTACTGGGCGCCCCCAGGAAGACTCTGGCTCCATCCTCTTTGCACCTTCCCTTCAGGTATTTATATATGATGAGATCCCCCTGGGCCTTCTCTTCTCCAGGCTGAACAGTGCCAGCTCTCAGCCTTTCCTCACAGGAGAGGTGCTCCAGTCAAGTACACAAAGGTGCAGCCTCACCGGTGCTGAGTAGAGGGGGAGGATCACCTCCCTCGACCTGCTGGCAATACTCCTAATGCGGCTCAGGATGCCATTCACCTTCTTTGCAGCAAGGGCCCATTGCTGGCTCACATTCAACTTGGTGTCCACCAGGACCCCCGGGTCCTTTTTGGACAAGCTGCTTTCTTTCTGGCTGGCCCCCAGCATACACTGGTACCTGGGGTTGTTCCTCCCCAAGTGCAGGACTTTGGACTTCTCCTTGTTGAACTTCATGAGGTTCCTGTCACCCCTTTTCTTCAGCTTGTCGAGGTCCCTCTGGATGGCAGGATGACCCCACTGGCATATCAGCCACTTCTCCCGGTTTGGTGTCATCAGCAAATGTGCTGAGGGTACACTGGCCATCATCCAGGTCATTAATGAAGATGTTAAAGAGGACTGGACCCAGTATTGACCCCCTGGGTCACT
Organism: Leptodon cayanensis; assembly: GCA_027564655.1. Taxonomy (NCBI): domain Eukaryota; kingdom Metazoa; phylum Chordata; class Aves; order Accipitriformes; family Accipitridae; genus Leptodon; species Leptodon cayanensis. The sequence goes on along the minus strand of JANXJC010000026.1, from coordinate 6,119,459 downwards.
ACTGGCCTCCAACTAGACTTTGTGCCACTGATCACCTACCTCTCTGTGGGCCTGGCCATTCAGACAGGTTTGAATCCGCCTCTCTGCTCACCCAGCCCATACATCAACAGCTTCTCTGTGGGGATCTTGTAGGAGACAGTGTCAAAGGCCTTACTGAAGTAAGAACTGGTAAAAGCGTGTTGAGGGGGGGTAGAGTTTTAGGCTGTACATGAACGAAGTCACAAGCTGCGCAGTGCAGTTGACTCATCCATGTCATAGTTGTGTGGGTGCCGGTGCACGAAATCTTGCATGCGTTGTACAGTAGTTAAAAGACATGATAAAACTTAGCTTAAAGGTTGCAGAATGGGCTAGCAAGAAACAGTCTTGCTGTTTTCATTATCTCAATTAGAAACAATTCAGCAGGACAGTTTTTATACAAAATTAACCTATTTTACTAGCACAGAGACTTCATGATCTTGAAGGTTTTGAGTTGTGACATACATAGACTGTCACGAGTTATTAAAGTCATGCTACAAAAGCATCACCTTTCTTTGACGGGTCCCCTTTTCCTGTTATGGCAATATATCTTGTCACATCATGGCCTGTCAGATCAGAAGAACTTGTTCACAAATGACTCTATGGAAGTCACTCTATACATGCCATTTAACATTTCACAGTTTTGGGGCTTCCATTTTTTTAAGATGTTCAAAGATAGGCATGTGCATGCAATATATAAGTAAACACGGCTAAGCATCGCAAATTACATTTAACTATATGCCTGAAGCTCTGCCTTCTGTAAAGGACAGCTACCCAGTCAACCATAAATAATCTCAAAAATCTTTTCAGTAAATAATATGTCAGCCATCCACAGTCTTCAGCAGTCACAGCACTGAGCAGCAGAACGTAGAGGTTTTTTGCGTTATTTGGGATGCTTTGAGGAACTCTGGTGGTAATCATATAAAACCTTTCATAGCACTGATTCATCTACACTACCAGGTATATTTAAGTCTAGTAATGCCTTTTCCTGAGCAAACATGGCGTGTGGGGTACCCTGAGAAGCTCCCCTGCCTTTCAACAGTGGCTTCCTACGGTTCCCCGGTTTTATACGAGAGACGTCGTGATCCAGTGACCAGACAGGGCAGTGGTGGAACCATTTACACCGCTTCACGCCGCGCCCTGTGGCATACGTGCATGTGAAGTAGAGCTTGGTAGGGAAAACATGAGCAGTAATTTGTGCAGTAAACGTGGGCAGTAATTAGTAATTGAGTTCGTGACATTCAGGTGCAGTAGTTTGCGCGACAGCGTTAAAAAACGATGGGTCCTTGGAGAGGCGGGTGAGAACCACGTGCCCTTGTGCTGGCTGCGAGCCCAGGCTCAGCCTGAAATTAAGCGGGTTTGGGGGTTTTCACGGAATTCGACTAGGATTTTGAGCTGGTTTCGTGCTTCCTGGCCGGTAACCTTTGAGGTACCGCAGCCTGTCCCGCTCGCCCGTCGACAGCCGAGGGCAGCCCCAGCAGCCGCGGCATGGCTGCCGAAGCCGGTTTCGGGACCAGCGGGGCAGGGACCCCAAAAGCCTCCAGAAATCGGTTGCCGGCGAGCCGCGGGAGGCTGGCTCCCGCCGGCTGTCTTGCCGAGAAAGGATCTCCTTCATCTTCGCCTCTTCGGTGAGGGCTGCGCCCAGGCCCGCAGCCTTCTCCGGCCTCGCCCGCCTCCAGGGGCCGCTGCCGCCCCCCGCGTTACTGTCGCTTTAAGGGCCGGCGGGCGGTGCGGCGCTGGTGCCGCCACCGTCCCGTGGTGCATTGCGGCGGGCGCGCGTAGGGAGCGTGGCCGGTGCCCGCGCGCTTGCTGCCGCCGCCGCCGGGTTCGAAGTTGGCGCCAGCGGCCATGCGGCGCTGAGGAGGCCGCAGCCGCCGACCCCCACAGGCCGCCGCTCCCGCCGCCCTCCCCGGCTCCCGCCGCCGCCTCCTGCCGCCGCCGCCTCCTGGCCCCGCTCATCCGGCTGCTGCCGCCATGTCTGCAGGCTTCTCCTTCGGCGCGGGGACTCTGGGCTCCGCGGCGGCCGCCGCCGCCGGGGCGGGAGGAGGAGGCGGAGGCGGGGGCTTTTCCTTCGGAGCCGCCACTTCGAGGTAACGCGGCGTCCCCACACGCTAACCCCCCGCCCCGACCCCCGCTCGGCTCGGCCCTGCCCGCAGGCCCCCGCCCCCAGACTCCCGCGGCCCGGCCCGGCCCCCAGGCCGCGGTCGCTCCGCGGGCCTGGCCTGGGCCAGGGCGGCCGCGGCGGGGCAGGCCCGGGTGGCACACGCGTGGGTGTTGCGTGTGCGTGTGAACGAGCGAGTGGCGGGGTCGGGGAGCGCGGAGGAAGCGCAGGCCCCGGGCTGCGTGTCTCGGCGGTTCTGCTGTTGCCCCCGGAGGTGCCGGAGCTCCGGCAGCCTTGGCTGGAAGGGCCCTCGGTGCCGCGGGTGAACCGGCTTCACCGTGTCTGCCCGGTCGCGCAGGGGGCGGGGGTGTCCCCTTCCTGCCTCACCGGCTTGGCGGCCGGCTCCCTAAATATGGACGTAGACAGCAATCTATCCAGCAGCGGATAAGGGAGGTGCGCTTCTAATTTTGCTTTATTTTGGTTTTATCGGAGCGAAGTGTTTCCCTTCACGCTTGTCTCTAGCGTTCAGAACGCAGAATATGAATCATAGGCGTATCTAGGTTTCAGCGGTCAGCCTGAGCTTGTATGTGCGTTGTGGAGCTCGTTGATGTCAAAGCCCAAATGTTTAATGTTCAAATGTGAAATTCTCCCCCCCCCCAACTTTATCCTTTGTGGCATGGACCTCGTTGATGTCAAAGCCCAAATGTTTAATGTTCAAACGTGAAATTCCTCCCCCTGCCGAAATTGGGTGCAACCTTATCCTTACTGAAACAGATAACTGTGTATTTGGTGTATAGTGTCTTGGAGTAAAAGGAGAACTTTGTTGTGCTTTGATGTGCATGCGACATACAGCAGGCTCTGTACTAAAGGCATTATTAGTATTTAGGTTTCTCAGAATAATAGGTAAATCTTTGTTGTTGCTGGTTTTGGTTTTTTTTTTTCCTTTTTTCGTTCTTTGCACACAACTGTACTAATAGAGATTGTTTTTTTCTGACCTGCTTGCTATTATGCCTCCATTGAAGATTAGGGCTGGTGTAGCGCAGCTTTGTGTCAGAGTTTTTCTTAAATATGATCAGGCAAAACTGATCACTGCAATGTAAACTAAATGGGCAGCATGAGCTACTCAAGGGAACTTCACCTGAAGCAGATATATTTGAAAATACTTGTCTGTCAGAATTGTCAGGAATTAGCAGTGTGAGGGGAGGGAAACAGAAAATCTAGATCTGAAAGAGTATCTCTGGATTAAATGGGGGTATTGCTTTTTGGAAGCCTATATGAGAGGGAACAAGTTTTCTGAGTGTCTTCTAATACTCTTAATTTTGTGGTCGTGACAGATTGATGACATTCATGTGTTACCTGTACTTAGGCTTTTTGGCTTATTTTTTTTTGTTGGTTTTTTTTGTTACCCCCACAGCAAAGCTTATATGGAGTTGGTAAAGTATTTAAGCTTCTTTTACTTCATGCCTGTTTAATGCTAGTTTCCTGTGATTAAAATAAGCAAGTTAAAATAATTGTTTATTCAAAACCATTCTTTTAAATGTGCTGCCTGAAACAAGGGAAACTCTCTTTTGATCAGAACTTGTTAAAAATGGCCTGTTGAACTTAAATGTTTTTCTGTTGGTTTTTTTTTTGTCCATTCTGGCTGGCTTTTTAATCTCTTAAAAATAATAAGTAAAAGTTTAACAGGTGCTAATTAATAGCAGTATGGTACTCTGTGTTTTTATTCATGTATTTATTCTCACAAGCAGTACGAGTCTTCAGGGCTATTGGTCAAGGAGTATCACAGAGAAGGAGGCCTTTTTACTGCTGGATGATTGGAGAAAGAATCTTGAGCATCGTTATGGGATGGTTTTCTTGAGAACATGTTTGAGACTATAAGAAGAAGCTGTTTTTCTGAGGGTCTAAGACAGTATTGTCAGGTGTTGGGAGAAAAGGGGCTTTATTGTGTAATCCAAGCATAAGTATTATTCATCAGTGTGACCAAAGATTATACTCTGGTGGCTCAAAGCCTATGTGATATGTCAGCCTACCTAATTCCTGCATTACTCCAATACCCGTTCAGGCACTTAATGCTCTTCTTTTTGTCAGTAGATGTTCTCTGTAGTATGTTTTAGCCACGTGCAATGCTTTGTTTTAGTTCTAAAATTAGAGTTAAGACCTGACTTCAGTGACCTGAGCTCCTCTTCCTTCCATCTGTGGGGAGTAGATAGTTCTTCTGGCACATGCTTTCTCCTGTTGCTGAGAACACTGCCATTGCTTTATTTCTACATTTTGATTTCTTTCTATCTTAAAAAACAAAATGCTACTTGGTTTTACTTGGGGTTTTGGGGGTTTTGTCCTATAGTGCTGAATTGCGTATTTTGTACCTTTACCTTTCTTCTACTGCAATGCTGAAACAAGAAAAGATTTTGCAGAAGAATCATCTTTGTCTGTACTGGGAAAAGATGAGAAACACAAACTCTTGACTAGTCAGAGAAGCACCGTGTTGTATGTTTAAGTTTACAAGCAGTTAGGTCATGGTGCTGTAGTTTGATATGTTGAAATTTTGGGAGTAAAGAAAGCTGAAATGCTTTGGCTCCTGTGGAGTTGGACAATTAGTGGGCTTGTGTCCTTCTAAACTTCTTGCCCACTCTGCTTCCTGAATTAATTCTTTAAGAATAACTCGCATCTAGATTTTTGAACTTGCAACCACCTTTTGCTGGGCTTGCCACAATCATTTTTGTAGATATTTTGAAAACTTTTAATGTAAAAGCTAATTATAGCCTTTTTTCTTTTTCTTTTTTTTTTTTTAAGGATTTACTTTTGTGTTTCATTTGCTATGCCTAGGAGCTGGCATCATACAAAAGGAGAGGAGATGGGGGAACAATGAGAGAATACTGAACACCTGAAACATAAAATACTTCTTGACAACTGTTAGCTCTGAAGTCTAAATTGCATTTTGTTTCAGTGTTACTGTTGTGCTTATGCAAAATGTTGTTTAAGTTACAGAAAACTTGCCTTGTTTCTAAAAAGGCTCACAAGTGGGAGCAGGAAGTTACTACGAATAAATTATTGACCTGATCTTTTGTCAGTTTAAGAACAAAGTTTTTAAAATTGTACACTCATTTGGCTGCTAGTACCTGTTTTTTCATTGGTTAGAGATAATAATGATTATTATATTCCCCCGTGTTTTGTACAGTAACTTAATGCTTTCTCTGCTAAATGTAAAGTTTGTTCTCTATTTGCCATGAAACTTCTAAAATGTGTAGTTACCCAAAATAAACAAAAAAGGCTTAATTTTCCTGGTGATGACTGACTGATCTCTGATTCTCTCCTTCCTTTCTCTTCCCCTTCATCTGTGAAAAGAGCTGTGGAAGTTTATTTCTGTAACTTTCTGACAAGTATGCAGTCATAAAAGAAAATATGGTAGGCATGGCTCCTCTATGGTTTGCACTTGTGGGGAAGGTTAGAAAATGAGTTCATGCATCAGTGTGTTTTGGTGGTAAGATAGAGCAAAGTTATGCTGTTGATGTGAATGGTTGTGCGACTCTGATTATCACTTTAGATTGAAATAAAGTAACATTGGTTAAGGATTCTGGTCAGAGTTATCTAAGGGGGCTTGTAACCTGCTTTGAAAAGATGTTGCAAGTTTGTTGTTAGCTTCCTGCTGTCTCTGGCATTTGTTCTCCCATTTCAGTAGTTCAGGGGCAATAATTAGGCAGAACTAATGAGGTGATCTAACAGAAAAGTTCAAATTTCCCACTGGTCTGGCAAGATGTATCAGTTCAGTAAGGAGTTAAAGAAATGCTGAATTTGGTGTCAGGGAAGCAGTGGGAGTTACGGAGCTGTAGAAGGAAAGAGGGAGATAGGCTTCCTCTTTCTCTTTGGTAGCAGTGAGCTTGGAGTCCGTCTTGTCCAGCTGCGTTGTGTGTGGTTCGGGAAAATGAATGATGGCATGGGAAAGAAACATATAAGGGCTGGTGGAGGATTTTTTTTTATTTTGAAAAATAATTGTTGCTAATAGTCGTATTTTGTAATAGCTCAACAGGAGGACTTAATTTTGGAACTCTGGGCTCTTCCGCTGCTACAGCAACTACATCAGCTCCTTCAGTGGGCTTTGGGAGTGGACTTTTTGGATCAAAATCAACAACTGGCTTTACACTAGGAGGCACCAGTACAGGTAGAAAAAATTCTTGTACATCAGAAACTCGAATCAACAGTGAAGAAATATATCATATGTACACAAAATCTGGTTCATCATAACGTGCTTACTTTTTTTACAGTAGTTGTGTAGCTCAGAATATTACTTACCTAGTTTTGTAAAAAGGCTTCGTTGAACAGTTTAAAAGTCATTCATTGAGAATTATGCAGTACCAATGCTGCAGAAACACAAATGCAGTTACCAGAAAACTGCCTGGGCCTGTGTGTAAATTGTTCTATAATTTGAATGCTGATGTTTTCTAGAAATCTAACTCTTCATCTAGGATGCTCAAAATTATGATTTAAGATTGAGGTATATTTTGATCTGACGATTATTTAAAAACATTGTGAGATTAAGTGTTTGTAATGTGGTGTTTGTAATCCTGCAGTAGTAAACATTTCTGATTTTGTTGTTTGGGTTTTTTTAACATTAGCAATATGCATGAATAAATTTATTAATATTTTCTTAGGTCTCTAATTCAGCCTATGAACATGCAGATTCTTATAGGTATATTAGAGTGCAAAAGAATAAAACTGTCTGACTGGAGGGTTTGGGTTTTTTTTCAGCCATCAGTGTACACTTGTATGAGTAGGTGGGGACAGTTCTAAGAACCAATCTAATAGAAATAAATTCAACAGCAGACTGAAAGTCTTTATTACTGTGTTTGGCTACATTGGGGCAATTTTCTTTTAGCTCTTAATGATTCTTTTGATCTTTTAATCAGATGATTTTTAAAATATGAAATGGCATAGCACTGTGTTCAAAATAATCTCTTTAAGTTACCAGTGGGGCAGAAACCCTAAACCAAGACACAGGATTTTACAAAGAATTTGGACTCTATAATCCTCTTCATTATACTGTAAATCTGCTGTTTTATATGTTAATGTTATGTAGTGCCACGTGGCTGAAAAAAAAATGCTTGATAGAATGACTAGTTTCCATATTTTTGTTTACCTTCATTTGTTTGAAATTTCAAACAATTTGCTGTACTGATGTGTTAAGCAGATTCTTATAAAGAAAGATGATGGGGTTTGATGTCAGTTATGCTTTGATTTGTGCTGTTGGTGCTTACAAATACTGTTTTCTATGTTAGTGTTGTTTTGCTTTCTACATACTACAGAAAAAGCTTGTATAATAGTCTACATGTTGTCTCAATGTTGCATTACTTCAGTGTTTTGTTCCATGTTTTTTACTATCATAACTGCTCTGTGGTCTTCAATTACTATTCTTACTCTGTTTGTTTTCATTCTTGAAGCAGGAACAGCATCAACTATTGCTACAGGACTGACACTAGGTAAGGACCTCATTTAGATTTTAATGTTACACAAGCAGAAAAAATACAGATAGATTCTTGTAATGTAGAAAGTTAGTGGTCATATCTGAGCTTTTTCCCCTGTTACTAATTGCAGTCTGCTTTGCAGCCCAGATGTTAAGGCTGCAAACCAGAGCGGAGCCCTGCAGTTCTGGGCACTGTTACTTGTTAAAGGATTATTCCATTCCTGTACAACAGTGACAGTGGTCATAGTGAACAGTTAGACTTTGTATTTGTCTCCCTAACGAGTTTCATCCTTCAGCAGAGAGGAGGTAGAATATGTTACCAAAGAGTTCTTCATACAGAATGTCTTGTTCTAATGAATTTTGTGTGAATGGGTCTGTTTGGTAATTGCCTCTTTTAGAAGAGTAAAGAGAGTTGAACAGGGAATGGACATTGGGAATGTTTTACTTTTGTTTCTCTGATGCATCTTTAGTGACTATTTTTCAGCTGTCATTAGAAATACAGGAATATATGGGTAGTTGGGGGTTTTGTTTCTTTTTTTTTTTTCTTTTTAAACACCAGCAACTGAGATCTGAGGAGAAACGTGAGCTTGATTATCACAAATGTTGGGGGTGGGGGTGATGCTACAAGACAGACTGCAGTCCAAGAACTTTGGAAGCCATACTGTGTATAAATAGGAAAAAATAGTGTTGAATAAAGAAGCAAATGAAATGGGCAGGAGAAGGGAGGAGCAGCAGCTAACCCAGAACAGACTGTGTGATGCATAATCACACATGGCAGTCGGTACTATGCAGATGAACATTAATTCTTTTCAACAGCTGAATGAAATTATGTCATCCAAAACAGACACACAGCAGTTACTGAGAATACCAAGTATGTGTTTCTTATGCATGCTATTTTGGTTTGTGTACGTATATGCACACTCCTCCTTTACTTTGGAACATGGATTCTAGAATGTAAAATGTATTCTTACCCTGAAAACAGCAGGAAGCGAAAGCTTTATTTGTTTTGCTTTGAAAGTGTTCAAAAGGAAAGCTTGAGGGAATAACATTTCAACATAAAATTGTGTATAAATTGAAAGGACGTGCATTCATTTTGGTATGCACATCCAATTGAGACTTTTTAGTCTATATTTTGGGCAGTATTGTTTATAACTCCATTTGCCAATATTTGGTTGATCTATCAGATGCTCTTGGTGGAAGCTTTTTTTTTTTCACAGTTTTTTTGGATTACCACTAGATATAATTGATATTTAATCACCAGTCCGTGATTAAAGCCCATTGGATCACTAGGAATTCTGGAGTGAAAATGCCTGTGGAATTAATGTAATTGAAATTTATCAGAAGGTGCTATCGGGATATTTTACTTGACGCAAATGATCTTGCGTGCCATGGTGCTCACGATGGTTAAATGGGAATAGTTCAGAAAAGAAGGTGAATTGAGCATTCGTTCTCAAACAGAATGTTCTAAGAGCGATAATTGTTTTTGGGTTTCTTTTAGGCACGCCTGCCACCACATCAGCAGCTACCACAGGCTTTAGTTTAGGTTTCAACAAACCTGCAGGTTCGGCCACACCATTTGCTTTACCTGTTACTTCTACCCCAGCAGGTGGCCTATCATTATCATCTGCTCTTACATCAACTCCTGCAGCAGGTAGGAAAATGTTTAGGGGTTTTGTTTAGCTTTTTTTTTTTTCTAAACAATAAAACTTTATGTAAAACAGTTCTACAGTCTATATTTTTCTAGTATTTACATAATTTTGTGTTAGTTCAATAAGAAGGTTCATAAGACTTCTAGTTCTAAAGTTGGGTACCCTAATACACATAGATCTATGGGCAGTATACCATGTGATATAGGCAGCGTATAATCTAAGTCATTAGAAGTGTAGGGAGAGCTGATTTGTCATGTAAAATCATTATTTTTGTTACCGTTAACCCCACTGAAGGTTGAAAGCTTTCTACTTGAACAGCTGAAAGGTTTGGAAAATGTCTACCTTCTGTAGATGGCCTGAAATGGTTAACTAGTAGTGGAAACAAGGTCTTTTGCAGTGTAGTTCTCATGCTGGCACACTACCATCATATTTAACTCAGCTAAACTGCACCATGCATGATGATAATTAACACTGGAGTTCATTTCTCTTAACCTTAGGAGCCTGCATTTGAGCTGAGCTATCTGTGCCCTCTGTGCTTTGTCCCTTTATGCCTATGGTCTTTCTCTACTCAATTCTTCCCTATCCTACCAAAAGCTGGGATGCTTACTTATATAAGAATGCTCAGACTACCAACGAAATGTTCTTGCATCATCAGTCTTGTATAAAATATTTTGATTTTTACCCTAAAGCATTAACATTTCAGCATTCTAATATATAAAGTCAGTAGCAATTGTTAGATCCTTTATGCTGTAAAATAAATTCTTTGCCAGGTTCTGGATTCTCTAGTGTTCTGGGGGACTCAAAAATTTTATATAGTTGCAGGTAAATATGGACTAATCAGGATTTTGATATTGTAGAACAAAATAACATATAATTCAAAAGTCTCTATGGCTTTGTTTGGAAAATCTGCAGGAAGTAAAAACAAAAATTGAGTTTATTATCCAGTTTTGATAAAGATGCTGTTAAAACCTTCAAGTTATTTCAGATTGTCTATGGATGTGTTTGAATGCAGTGCCTGCATGATGCTGGTTTGCTTTCTCTGCAGGAACTACTGGCTTTACATTAAATTTGGGTGGCACAACTGCACCGACTACAACTGCCTCCACAGGCCTTTCCTTAGGAGGAGCCTTAGCAGGTTTAGGAGGTTCACTCTTCCAGAATACAAGCACAGCAGCAACAGGTGAAAGTTATTTTAATTTTTTCCTCCTCTCCCAAAACACTGAAATTTAGTGTGTGATTGTATAAATTCATAATGTAAGATTTAGTTTGTATAAAATCTTAACACGGTGAAAGTGTAATTTTTAACAGTGTTAGAGTTAAGAACAGTGTTGCTATCCATGGGCAATAAAAATGAAATCTGAAATCATTGGCTTCTTTCTCATTCTTAGATTCGCTTGTACTTAACACTTTTTTAAAATGAGAATGCAAGGAAATCTTTGTCATCGCCATAATTGCCTCAAGGAAGTTGATAATAAATGGCAGAGGGCAATGATATATAAGTAACTCCTTTAACTGTGGAGGAGTTTGGAGCTCCTTATTTTGGTGGGTTTTGGTCTGAATAAAATCCTGAACTGTTAGTATTGTCATTTCGTGGCTTCTCTGTCTTTTTCAGCTCTAGAGGAAAAATTTGTGCTGTGTTGTAGTCTTGTTAACACTGCTCTTAAACTCTAAGTGAAACAAAGATACTAAAGACGCTGATGATAAGTTAGCTATTGAATTAGCTACTTAGTAATGTCAAGAAATTACATAAAACACTTGCATACAGTTGTATGAAACTTCACGCAATCTGTTTTCTTCTGTTTATTTTGCATATTTTTTTAATCCAAGTGTAGTAAATGAACACTGAAACTGCAAGCAAGATTATATGTGCTTTTAGTTTAAAATAAATTTTAATTATCAGCATTTTAAGTGCAGAAATTCTGTTTGGGTTTCTTGTAGGACTTGGGCAGAATGCTTTGAGTTTGACTCTAGGGACGACTGCGGCTCCTTCAACTACTGCCAATGAAGGTCTTGGTGGCATTGATTTTAGTAGTTCTTCAGACAAAAAGAGTAAGTTTGTTTTAAAATATTCACAATTTTTTTTTATTGAGAAAATTATCAGAGCACTACAGTAAAGACGCTATTTCATTGTGTGGAATTAAAGCTGACAACTTGTAACTTTTTTTGTTTTTTCCTGTCCCCTCTTACAAGGCATTTCAGTTAATTTCATTCTTGGATATTGTGCTTGTATAGAAGAACAAGATTTTGGTTGCAAATGCAATGTGATGTAAATTTATTTTAAATAAGTATAAGCCAATATCATACTTGAGAACCAGGATCAAAACCCTTTAGCCTTTTGGGAGTGAAGACTCATAGGGTTGTTTGCTGAAAAACCACGGCAGATTTCTGAACAGCTGTATGTCAAATAGCCAGTAGAGGGGGGAGTAGAGCTATGTTTAACTAATGCATTGCAAATACAAGAAGTACTCGTTTGAAACCAGCTTTCTCCAACTGTAACGGATCTTAGATTTGGTTTCTTTTTTCTAAAGGCTGCACAATAAAAATGTCCTATTTTTAGCTGTTATTCTTCAAAGCTGTATTTCTGGTGGTGCATAGTTCTATCTGATACACTGTATCAGGTTGTTAAAACCAGTTATAAAAACTTTACCTCTGTTGTAGCTTTGAAGTACTTAAGGGAATATTGAGCATCGATATATGCACACTTATTAATTTGTCTTGCTTTTATACTTTCAGAGTAAGCTTAACGAAAGGTGATTCTAAAATGTGCAATTTCTCTGGTGAATCAATACTTTTAATTTAATCTCTTGATTCCATTCAGGAACCAAATTTTAAATTAGGTATACCAATAGCTAAAAGAGAAGGAAGTGTAGAAACTCTGTGAAACCATCTTTACAGACTAACGCAAGTTGTGTAGACATACTTCATACTTGTAGAAGGGATGGCATATTGACTGTCCAAATGAGTGCTCTGCATGATGTTGATTTTTTTTTTTTTTTTTTTTTTTTAGTTTATTACTGAAACTGGGAGTAATGAGATAGCTTAAATTCCTAGGTTCTTAGGGGATTTCCATTACTATAATATTAGGATATCGCAACACTTGTGTATTATAGAAGTGTCTTAAAATGAGGACCAGAGAACCACAGACTCAAAATCTACTTCAGTCTGACATCTCAGCATTGTTTTGCCCAGCTCTTAGGATGGAAACTTGATGAGTACCTGAATTCCCCTTATGTTGCATAGTGAAACTGGGTGAGTTAAACTATTGCTGTCAGGATGATAATCAGAGACCCCTTAGCTAAGCAGTGGGAAATGTTGAAGGAGACTGGTTTTTGAGGTTTTATTTTGGTTCCCCCCCAATTTAGGATTGTTTCCCATAATGGATAGTGCTAGCTTAAGCAGCCCTGACAAATATCCCTACCTGTGTGCTGCTACTCAATTCTGTCAGTACAGTTTTTTGTACTGCTATATGAGGAACTGTGTTAAGGTTTGAGGGTGGTGGTTTTATGGTTTTGAGGTTTTTATTTCTTTTTGTTCCTGAAGAAAAGGGAAGAGGAGATGTCGCTATCAAAGAAAAGTGCCCTAGGAATCCCAGGACAGATAGGGACTAACACCTGTGTTCTCTCTTCTGGAATTGGTTATAAAAGCTTTTCCTTCTGGAGACTGAAGACTGACTGTCTATATGGCTGCAGGAAAAGAAGCTGTTCTTATACATATTTTCCTCGTGTATTACTAAAGAATATAAAAAAAATATGTAAAAACTGGAGCACTCACTTGCCCAGAAAGTAGCAAAATCTGATTTCAAATCTGTATCTTTTACTTTGTAAGTATTGTTCTGATGTACAGCAAGAAAAAAGAAAAGTGGCCAGAGAGAGAAAGCAATGTATACTTAGTTTTCTGCCTAATTTTTAGTTTATCAGCAGAGAAAAAAAGTCCTAAATTCTGGGGTTTATCCCTTTTTTATGTTTTCCAATTTTTTGTAGATTTTTTTTTTTTTCCCCCTTTGCAAAAGGCATAGGGAATGGTGAGACTCCATGCTCTCTAATGTACTGGGTGACAGAGTCTGCGGACAATTTGAGTAGCTGTTGCTTCTAAAAGTAGTAGCTTCTCCTGGCAGGAGCACTGGCTTGTGCAGCTTAAAATGTTTGTGGCACTGGCATTAGCTGCGTAGCCGCTTTCTGCTTTGGTGGCACTGAGAGGGAAATGAGGATGTGAATTGCATCCAGCTGAAGATGATGAAGCCTACATCTTGGGCTTTCTGACTAAGTGTTATTTCTAGCAGACTGCTATGGCATGGGATGCAATTACTGCCCCTGGCCATGACTAGAAATAGTCATGGCCTGTGTTATGCATAATATTGTTCTCAGCTCAGTTCTGTTACTCAGAGGCATTTGGCATCTTGATCTACAGATGTGTAGTTCAGAGCGTGTAGGTGGTAGGTAAGCAGTACCATCTTCAGTTCTGTAAAACCTTGCTCATTACAGGACTTGCTGCAATAGCAGAATTCTTAGGGAAGTCCAATGGGCAAACCTTCATTACCTTTGTATTTGAGAGGAGACTGCTATTGCTGAATTTAAACATCTGAATGTTTTGTGAGTGCAGGTTTAAGTGAGTTGTGGTTGCACAAGCTAGAATAGATTTCTTATGCAACTGCAGTTGTTTATGCATTTGTAGTGACTTGTGTAGTGACACAAGATGTTTTGCATTATTCTATGTGCCAGGAAATTAGCACCTCAATTGTTGAACCACTGGTCTTGAAAAGATATTTATCTGTTAAGGGGGAGTAAATTAAAACCTTTCTTTTGTGGCTGGCCTAGTCTGTTCCTCTTATCAAGAGAAATCAAGCAGGTTCTAGTCATTAGTTCTTCCCTAAAACCTCATTAAGGTTGTTTTGTTCTTCAAAGCTTTATTTCTGACCTACAGTTTTTATTTTCTAGGTGACAAAACAGGAACAAGACCAGAGTAAGTGTCAGATTTTCTTTGCTTTCCATATCTTATTAGAAAACAGCTAAACTAAATGTAGTGGCTTTTCTACTACTTCGATCTTGAAAAAGGGATAAATGTAAATAACCAGCTTTTGCAATATGGCCAATTTAGTAATGGTGGTTCATAATTTTAAACGTTGCAATTTTCCTGTCAAATGCAATACCTACACCTTATCTGGCATCTGCTATCGACTGATCATGTGGTCTGAAAAGTGGTTTCTGCAAATCTGTACAATGCTTACACTGCCAGCTTGGACCCTGGCATAGTATCTGTATGCACTAATCCAAATCATTCCTAGTTGCAGCATACATGCAGTGGGTGCAAAACTGTGTAATCAGTCACCTGAATGTTTTCGTGATATTTAGTAGTCATGCAAAAATGTTTGGCCGTATTAAAGCACCATCTAAACATGCATTGTCTCTTGTAGAGATAGCAAAGCGCTAAAGGATGAAAATCTACCTCCAGTAATCTGTCAAGATGTAGAAAATCTACAGTAAGTAGTGGGTTTTTTATTTATTATAGTTGATTAGCTAAGGTATTGTATGCTGTCAATACTCTGTGACAAAAACATCCTACTGCAGGCTGCATGCAGTATAACTCATTGGCCCAAGGCCTTTCTGCAGGTTAACCTTGGGAACAAGAGTGGACAGACAGTTCTACTAGCTGAAGTCTTAGGCTGGTTTTTTTTCAGCCTCGCTTTTCCATGCATTTACGCAAATGGGCATGCCCAACAAATATGCTCTTAGAATCTGATCCATCTCTCCCTGGGTGTATTAAGCCTGTTGCACATGCATGGTAAGTATTGAACCTTATGTCCATATTGCATGTGCATTGTGGATCTCGTGTAGAATAGAGAGGACTACAAAAGAGCCTTTCCTCAGGCAGGAAGGAAGTGAGTTGTAGACTAGTCGAAGAGATTGCATGTCACTGTATTTGTGAGTTCAAAGTAGTAATCACTTTTACATACATGCTATATATTATTATTATATATATAAAATAATTTGTATATATCTTAGTTTGTCAGGGTTCAGCATAAAATGCTTGAACACTTGCTATTGAAGTTTAGGGGGGTTTTGGGTGGTTTGTTGTTTGGTTGGTTGGTTTTTTTTTTTTTTTTTTTACAGTATTAGCATGCTGGGAGTTAAGATAATACTATGCCGTACAGTAATTTTACTGTTCAGTACTTGATTTTGAAAAAATTAATTTAATAGCTATTGAAATTATGTGACTAAGAGGTAAACACTTGGGTGCTTCAGATTCAATATATTATGTTTCCTTCTTCCCCAACCCCTTCTTTTTCCCTTCCCCAGGAAATTTGTGAAAGAACAAAAACAAGTTCAGGAAGAAATTAGTAGAATGTCCTCTAAAGCAATGCTTAAAGTACAAGAAGACATTAAAGCTTTGAAACAACTTCTGTCTGTAGTTGCCAGTGGATTACAGAGAAACACTCTTAATATTGACAAGCTGAAAGTAGAAACTGCACAGGTATAATTGAATGTAAATTTTGTTATGTAGAGTTTGTATGTTGATTATTTCATATAGGATAACTAACCTTTATCAGTCAACACCTGTCCAAACTAAAACAGTTGTAAACAAAATGAAACATTAAATCCCTTCTAATGTATTTGAAGTTACTGAGGGAGACTGAAATCTGTCATTATTTTCAGATAAGTACAACAGCAATAAAATGACTTTTATTCAGGAAAACACTCCTACATAGTGCAGGCATCAGAAGGGAATGTGTGCCTGCTTTAGTTCAGTTTCAGTTATATATTCAGCTGCTAGTGAAGACATATTTGTAACAACATGCTCGACTCTGGAGCAGCAGAAATGCAAGTATGTTTTCTTCTGATGACTTTTTAAAAAAACAAACAAAAACCACTCCATAACATTTCAGGGACCAAAATATCTTAACTAGCACTACTATTCATTTAGTGAACTTGAATCACAACTCTGTCCACCAGTCTGCATCTTAACTGTGAAGCCAGTTTGAGCTCAAGTTTTGACACAAGTACTTTTCAAGTTAAGTTCTGTACCACTTTTTATTTCATCTGGCATGTCAAGGCTGCTTGCTATATAAATGGGTGTGTTTTATTCTAAAGTAAAAATGTTGATGTTTTTTCTGTATCTTGTGATACCAAAAGGAAATACTCTGTAGTTGTGCCTTGCCAACAGTTTTCTGTGAAAACAAAATCTTGTTACTGATATTCTCATATTTCTGTAAATGATGCAGTTGAGAATAACTGCTAAACCAGGCACTGAGAAATTCTTAATAGTGGAGTTATTAGAAAGTATTAAACAGAAGTATATGCTGTGATTATCATGTATAAAAAGATCATTTCCATAGAATGAGAGGCATCTTTTTGAACTAGTTAATCTTTTTTTTTTTTTTAAAGGCAAAATAACCCTTTTTGTTCTATTTCTTCTCTTTTAGGTGTGTTACTTCCTTGCACTTGACTGTTCCTTTTTTTCCCCTAGTCCTCAGTTGTAACAGGATTTCTGAAGTACAATAGAAAGTAGATCTTATCTCTGACAGTTCAGTGCAGTATTTTCTCAACTTCTGAGAGCTGTGTGCTTTCAGTATGTGTTGTTGTTTGTTCCCTCCCCAAACTTCTGCTGATATTTGCAGTTCTCCCAACTTTCTGGCAGTCTGTTCTCTGAAGAATTTCTGGTCAGATTCTATCATGGTGTTAAGTATATGAAGAAAATATTTTATGTGAATGAACAGTAGAGTTGTAGCTGTTTTTCTTTTTGAATGCTTCATACAGAACCTTATCTTTTATTAATTTTCCCTATTTATTTAGGAGCTAAAGAATGCAGAAATAGCTTTACGAACACAGAAAACTCCTCCTGGTCTCCAGCATGAAAATACAGCCCCAGCAGAGTGAGTTACTGTTACTCATAAAAAATAGTCAATAATATGACTTAGAGAAGAGAAGACTCCAGGGAGACCTTACTGCAGCCTTTCAGTACTTAAAAGGGGCTTATAGGGAAGACGGGGAGAAACTTTTTAGTAGGGCCTGTAGTGATAGGACAAGGGATAATGATTTTAAACTGCAAGAGGGTAAATTCATGCTAGATACAAGGAAGAATTTTTTTACAATGAGGGTGGTGAAACACTGGAACAAGTTGCCCAGAGAGGTAGATGCCCTATCCCTGGTAACATTAAAGATCAGGTTGGATGGGGCTCTGAGCAGCTTGATGTAGTTAAAGATGTCCCTGCTTATTGCAGGGTGGGTGGAATAGATGACCTTTAAATGTTCCTTCCAACGCAAACCATTTTATGATTCTATGAACTTCATAATATGAATTTTTTTCTGCTTCTTGTAGCATTTGTACTGAATGCTTCATAGAATCAGTGTTTTACTTCTACACTTAATTTATCTTTATCTCATAGACATGAGAAATACAGTCTTTACTCTCATTCCACAAGTAGAGGGACATCAAGAATGTCATAGAACATAACCGTTGCAATTAATTAAATGAAAATTGGGAGCTAATACAGATGAGATTAAAAAAAACTAGGGGCAGGCTAGTGAAGTGTAATCATATGATTTCATTGTTTTACTCCTATAGCTACTTCAGAATCTTGGTTGAGCAGTTTGAAGTACAGCTGCAGCAATATAGGCAACAAATAGAAGAGCTGGAAAATCATCTTGCTACTCAAGCAAATAATTCACACATAACTCCGCAAGGTAAATGTTTCAGTTTCAATGTTTCATGCATAAAAATTAAAAAATCTTATATCTATAAGAAAAACTTAGCATTTAATCTCCTCCTTTGTTATGTTGGCTTTTCTTATTTCATGTACAGAAATAAGTGTTCAGCTAGATTCTGCAGTTGTTCAATGTAAAGATTTGGAATTAAAAAGCTCCAGAACCTTTATGAATTTAACCTTTAAGATGGATCCAGTTCCTGAGGTGCAATTTGTAAGCCTAGTTTGTTTTGATTTCTGCTACATCCATCTCCCTCCCTTGAGCGTCTAGCTGTTATAAGGCTGATGTCTGGTACCTTCTGTCTTGCACTGGGCTGTGTGACCAGACAAATATGGGTGTCTGCTCTGCCAGCTCCAGAACAAAATGGGAACTTTTCCTTAGTTTGGAGCCTGTTGATACTGCCTTCAGCTCTGACCAACTGAGAAAATTTAGTCTTGTTTGCTGCCACATTATTCAATCTTGGGAGAATCTCTCTGGTCAGAGAATACTGACCTCTGGACAGTAGTCTTCTGGTTGGCTACCATTCCTGTGATTGTAGACATTTTTATCTTTTGGGCCATCTTAGGTACAGGTCCTGCAATAAGCAGTGATTTCAAGTGCATGTCTTTTTTGTGCCACGTGATACTTGAACATCTTGCCGTCAGAGGATGGTACCTAGACTCTGAACCTTATAGGTCGAAAACAAGAGAACTGTCTAGACCTAGCTTCCAGAAGGAAGATCTGCTGAATCCTGAGGGTCCTCTATCTTTTCATGTGATCATCTTGTCTGTACAGAGTATGAGAGGGATGCCTTCACAGATTTTCCTTAGGTTTTTCAGCAGTTTCTGTTACAATCTAAAGGTTCCTTGCTTGTGTGGGCAAGGCTTAATCTGTTGTGCCAGCGTGCTCAGACTCTCAGCAAATGATCTAGTGATCTGGTCAACACTGTATTGCATGTGTAGCCTTTACCATACAGGAAAAACTTCCTTTACCATACAGGAAACCATGACCCAGAATGTATTGAAAACTTTCAAATGTCGAGTATTCAGTATCAATAAATTGCCTCCAAGACGGTTCGGAAACTTGTGGCCAGTCTTCCTAGATACCACTGCCTCCACAACCCTGCAGGTTGGCATGAGATTTGCTCCCCAGCTTTTCTTTTTCAGAAAGAAATGCAAATTATAATGGAGAAATTCCTCTGTGGGGAGGCAGACCTTTTCAGTTCAAGAATCATTGCTAGACCTACACATCTTCAAGAACTTGATAGCTACTATTTGCGTTTCAGTAGGTTATATGCATCCTTCAGAGGAAGTGCAGAAGCTGATCTTTTCACAGTGAAAGACCACTTCACTTTTGTTGTCCGCTTTGGCACACTGTTTCAGTGCTTCTTTCAGAAAAACATTTTTTTGTCAGCAGATGCCTCAGTTTGCCAAAACCGTTGAGATATCCCCTTTAATGCTAAGGTTTTGCATTAGTTGGGTCAGTGCACTGAAACCACTTTCATATCTATGTGGGCATAGATGTAGGCACTTTGTAAGACTATGTAGGCAAGAAGCTCCCAGTTGTGTTTATGATCTGCTTGTGGGTACAGCTAGAATAGGAGTTCCTGTGGTGCTTGTTAAGCATGTCTTTAAAATATAAGTAAAGCTTCCATTCTACTGCGGTCTCTTTGGCAAAATCAACTGAACACTTAACTGTGCTTTAAGTCAGAAAGAGTGGAAAATATATACAAATACAAGAAAACCTGATGTAACCCTTATTTTATGTAAAAACCAATGAGGTAGAATGTTCCTATGTAATTAGATAAAGTTAGGTTAAATAAAATTTTTTAGCTTTGCTAAATGAGAGAATCATAGAAAATGAATTACCATGCGTATAAAAATAAATCTGACAAAAGAGTACTTTCCAAAATACAGTCTGAAGCCCTATCAAAAGTAGTCCTTGGGTGACTTGTGGCACCCAATTGCTATCAGATTCTGTATTTCCTATAGACATTAACTTGTTCTCATGCAATTGTTTTTGTGCTTTGCGCTGTATGGGTTTTGGGTGGGCTTCTTGCTGTGGTATAAACACTAAATATTTTCTCCTGGTAGTAAGATTGTCGCTTACAATATTTTATATGCCCCTTACAGATTTGTCTATGGCTATGCAGAAAATCTATCAAACATTTGTAGCTTTAGCTGCACAACTTCAATCAATACATGAAAATGTAAAGGTATGTTGTTTTGATGTGTTCCTGTGTATTTAGTGAAAGAACTACAAAGAGTCACTTTCTGAAAATATAATATATCTTCAGGTATTCTTTTTTTCTCCTTCTGTTAAGATAACTGCTTTTAAAAATTTTCAAACTGTCCTGGAGAAGTGCTTTGATTAAAAAAGTAACTGCACAGTCATTTACGTTACAAAATGTTTTTCATTTAACTCTTTCTCCTTTTTAATTGTTGATCAATTTTTGAAATGTCTGTCTTTGAGCTCATGCTTCTATGTTTTGCTTTTTGCCCAATGACCTCTTGATCTCAAGCAAAGATGATCTAAATCTGCTCTTACTCAAATAGGTAACAGGAAAAAAAAGTGGGTATGTAAGAGTTTTCAACATAGCAAAGAATTTTGGTGACAATTGTGTTCTGGCTTGCTTAATCTTTTTTGAACCTGGTTTTCAAGGAAAGTCAGATTTAGAGAAAAAAAAAGGCTACTGTTAAAAAATGCTAATGTATCAAAGGTCCTAGTTAAGCTTGTTTTTTCCATCATGGACTCTAGCTGGAATTTCCCATTTACAGTTCTGGACATACTGACAAAATGTGAATGTTCTACAATCCATAATTTTTTTGAGATCATCAGAATCCTTCTTGGTTACAAAAAAAAAAAAAAAAAAACAAAAACAACCTTGGAGAAGAGTACAAGTGTTTGGGATTGTTTCTGCTAAGTGACTTCCTTAATGGGAATACCTCTGGTAAATCTTCTGCTTGTTTCCTTCTCAAAGCTTCTTCTGCACAGTATTGCTAGTTCTCTAAACATCTGAAACTTTTTACTTTTCCTGAATAAAGTTTGGGGATACTGAGGATCTTGTATGACCTAGACTCCTTACATTGCATTACTTCTGTCAGCATGGATATTCACTGGTTTACAGCTACCTGCCATCAGATATTTATGCTGCTCTTAGTTAACTCAGTTTTGGTACCAGGTATAGAATATATCAGCTCCTCCGTAATTTTGGCAAAATTACATGAAAAGGATCCCAAATGTGTTCTGGGCTCTTTGCTTCTGAGATCTGACTGTAGCCTGAACTTATGCAGTGCTCTTTGTGGTGACACATTTTTGTTCCTCTTTGATATGAAGAGCTGGGTTAGTATGCGAGGATAAGCAATAGTATTTTCAGTACCTTGTCAGCGTGACTGAATAGGAAAGGCTTTACTTCAGCTTAAGTATTCTATTGCTTGAAACTAAGGGGCTCGTTTGACAATTTTTCTTTTTTGGGGGGGAGTTTGTTTGAGATTTAATTTAGTGGGTGGACATGAAGGCTGATATTTTGGAAGATACAATTATAACTAAAAATTCAAAAAATCAAAAATGGATGTACGGCTTAAGTGGATCTGTCATTCTGGCCATCTGTTTTAGTTTATCAGCTAGGAGATGCTAGGAGATGAGAGCAGTTCTGAAACTGCTGTCTCTGCCTTTTGGTTTGTGAAGGCAGGGCTGTGACTGCAATTCATTCCTTTGTCTGAAGTAGGCTTTCTGGTTTGCACATACGCTTTGATTCAAAGGTCTGAAGTTGTAGAAAAGTACGGCCTAAAACGTCTTTGCACAGGGCTAGTTGTTAAATATATTTATATCATCTGTGAACATATAGATATAGATATATTCTGTATCTGAGGACAGTGAAGAGTAAAATGTGCTTGGGCACAATTCAAGTAGAGAATGTCATTAAATCATTCTGCATAGATTAGCCTTAAGAACTGCTCTACAATGTCTAATGGCACTTGTCAGCTCCTATGGCAGTCAGCGTGGCATTGTATTAAATCTCATCAGAGTTCTACAAATGTCTCTTCTCTCCAAAGACAGCACCCTTGATGTGACAGTGAGGTCATTCTTTCTGTGTGTTTCCTGCTGTTACTGATAGATTTAGGATTACAGCTGTTCAAATCCTGAGTCAGAATTTTTGGACTGTAAGCTCCTCTTCTTGGAAACAAGCATATCCTTAGCCAGGAACACAGGACATAGTATGCCTTCCATAAAATTTGATTGAACCTACTGTTCTTTGGTTTTAATAAATCTATTACATTTAAAGATTTTCTGTTAGAAGATAGAAATAATTCTATCAGTTCTTTAATTGAAGCCATTTATTCTTTTTGTTACCTAAGATATCCATAGTTCCCTCATCTGTGACAGGTAGAAGTGGCTCATGATGAACAGGCCAAGCCAGGTGTTGCCACAGAAGGTGGGGTTTTGAGGGAGGAAAGGGTGTAGACAAGGGGGGGATCACGACACAACAGATTTGGGCTGCTTGTTAGTCTAAAGCAGAATGATCTATTGCATTTGCGCTGCATTACGTAGTTGATGAACTGCATCAGAAACAAGAGTGAATTCTAAAATTCTGATAGGTTCTTTAGCTTTGTGCTAAGAAAGGCAAGCAAGAGTGAAATGAAGGAACAAAATAGAGGTGAAGGTAATAGGGGAGCAAAAGCAGACTCCATGCAGAAAGGGTAGCACTGAAGAAGAGTGTTATTTTTGTTACAAGCTAGTAATACAGCTGTATTTTGCCTCTTGCTAGTACAGTGATACAAATAGAATTGTTCTGGCTGTAGCTGATGTAAAACAATTCTCTCCAGCTCATACCCTGACTAGACCCTTTGAGGTTGTGGGAGGGGTTTTTTTTGTTGTTATTGTTGGGTTGGGTGTTTTTTTTTAATCTTATTTATAACTCAGTGTTTTTTTCCTTATTAAGTTAAGGTTTTATGTCAAATACACTGAACTAAAATGGCTTCCCCCCACCCTCTTCAGATGCTCAAAGACCAATACCTTGGCTACAGGAAAACCTTTCTGGGAGATGCCATGGATGTGTTTGAGGCAAGACGAACAGAAGCTAAGAAGTGGCAGAGCGCGCCACGTGTTACCACTGGACCGACCCCTTTCAGCAACATACCAAATGCAGCAGCCGTTGCGATGGCTGCAACACTTACTCAGCAGCAACAGCCTGCTACAGGTCTGAGTGCATTCAAGTTATAGATTATTAGTGTTACGACAATAGTAAATTTGTGTAAAATTTTCTATGAGGTCTTCCTTTGTGTTAGACTAAAAATCTAAACATTGTGATGAGCAAAGTTACTGATACATAGCCAATAGAAAAATGCAGGGTAGACTTAGCAATAATTATACAACAGATACTTAATCTTGTGGATTTACTTGTATTAGTGATATTTACTGTGTTGTTCGAACTTACCCCTTGGAATGTGAGTCTTCACTCTTAAGTAACATCTCTGAATATACATAGTATAGCCTCTTTCCAGAATTGTATGGTTATAGTAAATTATTTCAAATCGGTGAGGAGAGAATATCTAAATGCGTATTACCTTTTCTTATGTAAAATTAATATTGCATTTTTATATAGCACTTTGGAACTGTAAAATGAAAAATGCTGTAGAACAGGAAGGATAGTGGAGCAAACATCTGTAGAATAGGAAGATGGATGCCTGGCTTATTATTTCATAGCCAACTCCTTTGTCAGGGTGATGTTGAGGAGTTTTTGCTAGCCATTCTGCTGTTGCGAATAAATATTAGAGAATGTAGAGTGGATCAGTGGTTCTGTGTATGCATGTGTGTAAGAGGAAGGCCAAAACAGAGGAAATGCATGACCCACTGCTAATGAAGAATAGATATGTATGGCGAAGGAAATAACTTAAGGCACCTTAGTTGACATTTATACTAACCAACACTTCTCAGAGAGGGATTCCTGAATGTAGAGAATGGAATTAATATTTAATAATTTAACAGAAATAAGGTAAATTCCATTTAATTTTACTTGAACATGGATATGCATCTGTCAGCAAATTATGAAAATCATAGGTAACTTCATTCTACCATTTTTCTAAAATGTTGTTTATCATAGGTGTACTGAAAGTCATATTAGCACCTTTTCCTTCTTTGTCTTATAATAGCAGTCATATTTTCAATGGTTTTAATTAGGGTGGTCGCTGCATGGGTCTCTAAGTTTGACAAATTATTAGACTGTCCTTGCCATCTCCATAAAAGGAAAATAAAATGTGCTTCCAGCCCTGGCTCTTATAAACAGCAAGGAGATGGGTTTAAAAGACAAATAGGCCAAAATATTCTGAACACAATGAAGAATGAAGTCTTTATGAAATATTTCTCTTTTAAATTTCCATCATAGACCACAGTCTTCCTGTTGCTGCTATGTTAATCCATGGAAATTTGGTTGAAGTGACATCTGCAAAAGAGTCTGGTTTTAAACAGGAAACACGAGATAATGTAATGTTATGCTTCAGGGTTTTTAGTACAGATAGAAGTGTAGCTTGTGCAACCTAATGTTGCCAGAGTAGTTCCCTCTCCCTTCGTCTTCTTCCTTGTCTCATGTTTTTTTTTTTTTTAAATACTCTCCACGGTCGTTACTGGATTAGTTATGTGTGAAAGTCATATACTTGGGATGCCATGTTTAAAGTTACACCTGCATTTTTGTGAATTGGGGTGAGGAATTTGAACTTCTTCTTCCTAGTCCAGATTCAAGAGAACTGCTAATAACTTCAGTAAATTGATGCCATTTATGGCATGACTTTGTGAATATTCTCTTGGTAGGATTTGAAAAGAGGAGGGGGAAAAAAAAGGCAAAATTGATCTGTACCAACTCACCTGATGTAAGGTGACTTTATACCTTGAGGTATTTTGTAACATTTTGTAGTGAAAGGAGCAAGTGGGAGTCTAAGTAGGTTGGTTTTGGGGTTGGGTTTTTTTTTTTGGTTGGTTGTTTTGGCAGAGTATTTCAAAAGCCAAAAATGTGCCAACTACAAGAGTGATGCAGACAGAACAAAGCCATTAACTTATGTCAAACATGCCAACAAAAGTAGACAACAATTTGTTTACTGCTCATTCAGTTGGAATACTGTTACCCTCCACGCAACTCACTTGATGATGTGGAGAAACAGAGGTAGATTGATGTTTTGAGTGGCCCTTCAAGAGTACTTGAAACTTAGAAAATGGAACTTGAAGTCATCTTTTCTGTTCCTCTAGCTCAAAAACAGGACTAGTCAGGCCTGACCTGTTTCAGAGATATCTTGAAGTCTTAAAAGCTTGCTAGAAAGGAAAGTTTCACAGCTTTCCTAGATTACTGATTTCAGTGCTTGACTTTTTCCCAACAATTTACCTAAAACTTCTTAGCTTCAGATTAAAGCTGCCGCTTTTTGTCTTACTCTTAGTGGAAAAGGAAAAGTATCTGTTCTTGCAGTTTTGCAGGAATCTTTAAATATTTAAAGACTGCCTCCTCTTCATTTCTTTTTCCTTGTTTGAGTTTTCAAATGGACATTTGCTGCAGTAAAACTGCAAATGTTTGCATGTTTTAACTTTGTGTTATGTTGTTATGAATTTGATAAACTATCTGCTATAAGTTAAAATAGCGTGTATTTCTTTGTAAGATCTAGATCCTGAAGAGTGGGATAGATGAGGAGTAGTAGAAGATTATGACAGAAAAGACTATGAAATGAGGTGTATGTTAAGTGGGGGAGAGGGTGTCTGTGTAATATCTGACCTGCTGTTGCTGTTCTTGAAGATAAGAATAAACCAAGGAAATTAATCTGGGCTTTAAAGTTTTTGACTAAAATCTAATATATGGTACTCTAGTATTGAGGGATCAGGATGGTTAGTCTCTTTTTAAAAAAAAAATTATGTTTACATGGTTAAGTCTATTTCATAAAATTAATTTAGAGTTAGTTACTGTTCTTTCTCTGAAAAAGATAAATAATAATTTATTTTAAATTTGTGTTCAGAAGTCAAAAGTTTAGTAGCTACATCTAAGCTGTGGGATCAGGGAATGTTTTCCCAGTTCCTGGGTGTAGATATGCACCCTATTTATGTTCTCTCTGTATGCCAAGACCTGTCTGGCTTCTGTTGAACTAAGTACAGCCAGTGGATCCTGGCCATATGGAAGAAAGGGAGCAAAGATGCACTCCACTGGTCTCCTGGGATGGATAATCAGGACACCAGGACTGTGGTGTGCACACTGAAGCACATTTTTTGTGCTGTTTTTTGAAGCTAGAGTTACTAAAATTATGCTTAAGTCTTGTCTGCACACAACTTTTCTCCCTAGTTTAGCACTTTTGCTCTGAGCACAGCTCTATTGGTAGCAGTGAGGCTGGTCATGCTTTTGTGCAGTAGCAGCTGGAGTTTTAACCACTGCCTCACCTGCACCCTCCCTGAGCAATCTTGAACAGCATGGAAGTTAAAATGATGGTGGCTAGTCTACCTGTTATTATTGATAGGACTAAAGTAAAAGATTTTAAAGGAAATTAAAGCCTAGTGAACTAAGAGCTTTAAATGCATGAGGCTGACGTGTTTCTGATAAGACTAAGTTGTCTTAAAGAAATGCTTTTATTCAAGCTCACCTTTCGTCCTCTAAAAATAAAGTACCCTCCCAACAACTTAGTTACTCTCTCCTTAACTGGTGAAGTGCAGAGTTAGTCAAAGCATTATTGAGCTAATTAGCACACCCTCTATGTTTTGGCTTGACTCAGTATGAGACTGAAGTGCTAATGAGAAAGGATGCTGAAATCTTTATAGCACTTAAAATTTTTATTGTGTAATTTGATATCAACCTTGGTTAAAATTAGTCAGTGTATTATTCTGTCAGAATCAGATCTAAGTTGTGACAGTAAATTTGTTCACTGTTAGGACCGGCTGTGATTTAAAAAATTGCGGAATGTCACTTTAGGAAATCTGGCTGACCTGTGTGGACTCTTTGTAGTGGGTCCTATTCATTAAACTGAAATGCTCTACAGGGCAAATATATCAAATTTTAAAATGTTAAAATACTTGTTATAACGAATTTGTCTTGTACCTATAATAGCCAGAAGTGCCATTTTTTTGCTAGTACTTTTGGCATTGAGGAATCTTTTATTACTAGGTTTTTGCTATTGAAAATTATGTTTACTTACAAGAACTGTAAGTAGTGATGATGCCTTCAGAACATTATGGTACAAAATCAACAAATATCATATGCTGTTGCTCAATGAAAAGCTTGTTAGCCTAAGTCATAAGATCCTGTTTTATATAATCTGAGGTGTTTTAGAATAATGTTTTTTACTGGTTCTAAAAAGCATGTTGCATTTGGTAGGCTTGGCCTGGAGGACTGTAGTGTTTTGTTTTAAGGTCTTCCACTAACAGTGCCTCCTACTGAGATAGAAACCTGTGCACTTGAGAAGGGACTGGATATGTGTTTTGGAGTTCTTTTAGTTTATTAGATGACTAACTAACTTGTGTAGGGTTTTTTGTTTCTTTTTATTGATGACAATTTTCTTCTTATTTTTAAAGAGCTGCTAGGTAGGTGTATCATTATTTAAACTGGATGTAAACAAGTTTAGTTTGAAATTTATGTGAAAATTTGTAATTATAACATCTGATTACTTTTTTTTTAGTTGAAAAAATAGCTTGGGTTTCCCAACTATTCCCTGGTAAGCAGAGACTGAAAGCTAACAACTTTTAGTTGCCCTTAAAATCTAGTTTAACACTACTTTGAGTATACAGATGTCGTTCAGCTTGGATCACATAAGAATTTTGTGTTCCTAGCAAAAATGTTACTTTTCAATATACAGTGCCTTTCACTTGATTCAAAATGATTTTCCATTTAAATCTTTAAATACTGAAATGATTTTAGAAGCTTGAAATATTTACATTTTAAAACTCTAGATAAATATTAGTAACAGGAAACTTTGTAGTACGAAGGAAGAAGTTTTGAATGAAAATAAGCCCAAGTGTGATAATGCTTTAGGAAAAAGACTGAAATCACCTGAGCTTGTATAGTAATATTTGAATAAATCATCACTTTCATTGATATAGTACATAAAGTATGTTCAAAGATGGAGAAGGCTATCTTGAGGAAAGGTGTGAATGTCTGTGGATTAAGAGTTTGGCACTGTATCTTATCTTCAATGGTTAAAATTTTAAACTAGTGCACTGAAAACTGTTTGAAAAAGACAGGAGTATAAGATTGTACTGTGAAAACTGTCAAAATAAATTAATTATTTATCAGAATTAATTATCTTAA
The DNA here is from genome assembly GCA_027564655.1 of Leptodon cayanensis. NCBI lineage: Eukaryota > Metazoa > Chordata > Aves > Accipitriformes > Accipitridae > Leptodon > Leptodon cayanensis. Next base: position 6,091,294 of record JANXJC010000026.1, on the reverse strand, counting down.
AATGTGTTAGTAACGGGCTAGCAAGTTGATTCTTTATTTCCCAAGGTTAAGGGGGAAAAAAAAGGAACTGAGGCTGTAAATTTCATCTTGGCAGACTGAAAATGTTTTTTGACAGTCCTGCATCTTAGTGTGAATATGCAGGGAAAGTACTGTCAACTTTTTTTTAATTATGGGACAAACTCTGACTCTGAAATTTTGAATGTATCTAATTCATTAAGGTACACAGAACTGTGCCTTTTGTAAATGTTTATTTAAAGAGGTGGTTTGACTAGTTTACCTTATTGAATGGTGTTATGTAGCAGAGCTTAAAAGATCTCAGTTATCACTTGTGTGGAAAAGAATTGAATTGTCATGTTACTGTGTAATTGACTTGCTTAAAAATGAACAATAAATTTAATAAAATAAAGTCATTGTCTTGTTTTTTATCTTAGTGTTCTGTTTAAATTTGGATGGAATACTTGACTAGTTTTGAAGATTCTGATTTATTAAATTAACTTCTGGTAATATAGTTTTAGTTACATTAGTGTCAGTGCTCATGTTTTTAATTTGAAGGTTTTTCCCTTATTCTGATTCCATTAATACAGGTGGCAAAATGTTGTTACCTATGAGTTCTCTCAAGGTTTTTATTAATGTTTTAAAGTGTAAGGTGAGACTGGTTAAGTTTTAAAAATACTAAATGATGTTGTTATCAAGTTACTAGCTTTGACTAGTTTCACCTTATTACAATCAGTGTTTTCTTAGATTTTTTTTTTTTTTACTAGGTGGATGTAGAGGCAGTCAGTTAAGTGAGGAATTTTGATGAGGTGAAGTTTGGGATCTTAATGGGATTTGTTGAAAGCAATGATGTTCACATTATCAAATACTTGAATAAATAAATAAAGGACCTCTTTACTATGAAAGAGTAAGGCAAGTTTGTTCTCATTTTTTTTATACCAGGGCCACAGCCATCTCTGGGAGTTAGTTTTGGAACGCCATTCGGCTCAGGTATTGGCACTGGCTTGCAATCAAGTGGCTTAGGTTCTTCAAGCCTTGGAGGTACACTTTAACTTTTCTAATGTTTCATTTAATTATTATACCGCACATCTGAATCTCTTGCAAACCTTTAACTCCACTAAGAGGATGATCTGTTTCAGGGAAGGACCTTACAATCTGGCAGTCTGCGCTTTCCAAACTTCTTCATGTCTTGCAGAAGGAGTCGCTAAGGCTAATACTAAGACTAATAAGCCATTGTAGTGAAAACCCAGGATGAATTAATCACACAGAAGTTCTGTTCTTAAAGCTAGGGAAGTACATCAAGTACATCCTTTTGTAACTACAACTTGACTTAATTTTATGTATATGAAAGTTAGGCACCTGAGACATTGGATCATGCCATAGCTAATCCATAGAAGTTTTTCACCTTTATGTACAACTCTTAACTGTAGGGATCCATTTCTGCTTGGATTAAGCTAAGAATAAATGCTAAAAAATTACTACAATTCTGGGATCCTGCTTGCTGAAACATACTTGCTTTAGCTGTCACTCTGTCCCTCAGTGCTGAGGTGGAAAAAAAAAAAATCCCTCTTCAAACTGAAAAAGCAACATTTGAAGGTGAGGGAAAAATACTTATCAAAATGTTAATAGTGCTGGTGGGAAATGTATTCCAAGAGGACATGTGACTGTGAAAGAATAGGTGGTAATAAAAAAGATTATAAAATTCATGTAGACCTTTCCATTTAAATGTAATGAATTCTCAGTAGTAGAACTACAAGTAGAATCTAAGTGATTAGTAGAATCTAATTTGCGTGTAAATTTCCTATCTGTATAGGTCAGGGGTTCCTGTTCCTATAGTGCAAGTCACAAGACACTAGTGTCCTCTGAAGCTTTTGTATGAGATCTGCAAAGAAAATTGTTAACATCTGCTGAGCACAGACATAATGTGTTGTGGTTTTTCTTGTTACATCCTCTCCTCTCCGCCACCTCAGTCTGCATCCCTACATTTTGCCTCTTTATGAGCCAAACATATGAATCAATGTTGTATTTAAAATGATTAAACATCACTCGGTATTGGAAAGATGATGTAACTTGAACGTTGCATCAATTTTACCTTAAATTATCATCTTGAAATTATCTTTAAATCTACCAATGTCCTTTCTCATCAGATTTTAAGCTTTTTCAGATAAAAGAAAGTCTGTACATCTAAACAGGAAGAATAACTGAGAATAGTGGGCTAAAAGGAAAGTACTTCTGAATTAACCAGGTTGTTCCCACAATATTTTAAATGCCTTAAACCCATAAAATTCTTCATTTTCAACCAAAGAGCTTGTAGACTACAGATTGTTTATCTGTGTTCACCAATCTTGCCTATGTAAATTAAAGAACATTTTCTTTTAAATTCATGGTCAACTGCTTCTAGTTTTGTCTTAGAGGCCTAACTTGTATTCTTTTTTTGCTAGTTCTCTGCTTAAAAAGGCATTGCTTGCATTTCATCTATTCTGTATTAAGTTGCAAAATTTTCATCTTTTGACAAATCAAGACTTGTCTGATAAAAGCAAATGTAGAAGAATAAAGGAATACATGCAAAATGTCCTGCAGGTGTGCTCTTGGAAACAAATTAGCAGAATGAATACTTAGGGTTGGTTTGGTTTTTTTTTTTTTTAAATCTTGGGGTTTTTTGAACAGGACAATTTTTAATGTATACTCTTGAAACATAATTTTAATTGGGGAAATTTTCTCTCTTTCTATGATAAATATTCTGTCAATTTTGTTAGTGATAAACATAGAGGCTCTTGCATTTAAGTATGTAAGATACATAGCATAGGGATGCTATGCTTCATTAAATATTTGCAGACACCTTGCCTGATCATTGGTAATTCATTTCAAACTAGATATGACAAAAGATAGGACTTCAGATAGCGTGTTCAATCCTTACTAGTTTTAAAATCTAAAATCTAAAAATTATTTCTGTAAAGGAATGGTGAGGGCTCAATTTGCAGTAAAATACAAGTATTTTCCCTGACACTCGACACTTAAGATGGGGGCATAAACTCCTCAAATACAAATATTCTTCTCTTTTGGAAACCTCTGGAGACCGCCAAAATCACAGAATATTTCTCTTACTGTTCCTTTTGTCTGGCCTCAAACTGCAAATATCAACTTACTCTTCCTTTGAAGTGATCTCATATTAATAACACAATTTGAAATCTTGAAATATAACTATTATGAAATTATAATCATCAATTACAAAATTAACAGAATGAGTTTTATTACAGCTATATGTTTATGGCTGCCCTTTATACAATGATTTCTCCCATTAAATATTGTGAAATTCTGTTTCTATTCTGTATTTAACCTATTTTGTGATTTCCTAGATAAAGCTGATCCCCAGTAACCTGGGAGGGGAATGACTCTAAAATAAGCCAAATGTAAACTCAAGAAAATGTTTAATCTGTAGAGAATTTTTCTTTGAGTTGTGGATGAACATTGCGGCTTTCTATAATAGAAGTCATATAACTTGTTTGAGTCTTCTTAGTTTTGGCACATTTGGTTACCATTTTCTTGCCAATTTAACAGCAATTCATCAGCAATTTTGCAAACTCTGATAGTTTACTTCACCTGTTTTTGTATCTTTTCCTTTACTCAGTTTCGTATTTCGAAGGAAGTATTTTTCTCCAGTGCTTTCCTGTTTGCAGTTTTCTTAACTCAGTGCTGTGTTGAGAATAAAACACTCTTGAGACAATAATCCTAGGAACATTTGTTTACCAAATAATGCTTAGAATTATGTTTGGTTTTAGAATACTAGCCCAAAACCTATGTGTCTTTAATTGCTGTGTCTGTAATTTTTTTTTGTTGTATGTCTTTACTATTATTCTACTAGGATTTGGAAGTAGCTCTGCCTTTGGAAGTAGTGCTACAGGAGCATCATCGTTTGGCTTTGGAACTACAAGTAAACCATCAGGAAGTCTAAGTGCAGGTTGGTTTGTTTCTCTTGAATTCAAGTTTATCTTAAAGCAAAAGTATTATAATCAAACTGCTGCCCTCAGTCTAAGAAAGCTACTGAACAAATGTGCTTAAAGTTGCATGTGTATATAACTATTAAAGTAACTATTTACTTGCTAAATACATGTTTTCAGAGAAGTTCTTGGGTTCTATTAAAGGTCTCTTAGGTAGACAGTGTTGAGTGAGCATTAATCTTTTCCGTTTGATGGTGTCTATCTAATTAGGAGTGGAAACAGGAGATCAGATGCATCAGATTGGATCAGATGCAGTCTGAGGCACAGAAATGCAGTTACTACTTGAATGCATAGTCTATATAGTTACCGAGCTATTGAAATTGGTGTATAAATATGTGACAAATATACCAGCAATTTGACTTCCTGTATTGAAAAGTAAAGTTAAAATTATTTTTAGAAGCCCAGAATGTTTCCTTAAAACTGTTTATCTGCTTATCCTTTCTATTTGAATAGTAAGTTATAGGCATTGTATCTCTGCATATATCCAGAATTCATTGTGTTAACTACTTTGAAAACATTTCTGTGGCAATTGAACTACTCAGTACTCATTTCACTTTTTCGATTTAATTTTGTGGATGGTGAGAAAATGAAAATATGGCTGCAATTGCTCCTTAACTCAGATGTTTGAAATCTTAGTCACTTCTATAGCTTAGATCTCTAATTGCTTTTTAAATAGGAGTTTGTTTTTGAGGCAGTTTACTATAGTCTGTTTTATAGTCTTTCTTCAATGACAGATTGAAGGAGTATTATGTCTCCTGGGATTGGCTTTTGGTAGCATGTTTCTTTTTTAAAAGCAAAGCGTTTTTTTAACTGCTACTAATACAAACATACCGAGTGGCTGGTATTTATTAGCAAGTGCCCAGTACATTAGCTTGGAGCACTGTCTTGTTAGTTGCCATGCTTTTCATTTTGTTTTGTTTTTAACTTGGTTAGTGATGGGTTGTGCTGTCAAATTAGGCCTGTAAAGTACCTTAAGCTTCATATAATAAGGTGGAAACAGCTCACTAAGCTGGCTGTCTAACACTTATGAATGCGTAACACCCTACTAAATTCTTGATAGAACATCTCTGATTTTGCAGTATGCTGTGTCTAAGCATCAACCTTCTTTTGCTTAGTTTTTAGTATCATAAACAAGTGGAAAACTTACACTGCTTATGTTTTTATCTTGTAGCTTATTTTTCCTGAGCCTATATTAAATTACCTATTATTAATATTTATATAAATAGTATTGCAGCATTTCAAGCTGCTAACTTGCAAAGTACATAATTTAGTTTTTAGTATATTAAAAAACATAATTAGAAAACTAGTTGTATGGAATCAGTTGTCCACCACTAATGAGGTATCAAACCAAAGTAAATAGCAAGTCTGTCTTAGCTATGTTGGTAGCGTGCAGAGACAATTTAGATGTCATTTCACTGCATTCCTCAGAACAGGCTTTGTCATGGTGGCAGTGCACCCAGTCTCTCTTTAGCAGTAAGAGAGTTGGACCTAATAAAATGAGGATTGTTTTCAGTTTTCTCAAGAGTCTCAGCTACAGAAGGTGGTAACCAGGAATATAAGAGATTAAATGTAATTCCTGTCATTTTGTGCTTATAAAATAAAGCGGTCATGAAATCCTGATCTAGACTGGGATTATGGAATAGAAATTGCTATAAAAATTTGGTAGCCCAGAAGCACATTAATGTTTACATTTTTATATCCAAAATCCTATGCCATATAGCTTCTGGATTGCATATGATCTTTAGTTTAATTTTATTGAGGGTGTATAAATGGGTTTGAGTGATGCCTGAGGCTAGCCAGGTTATATATTTTTTTAATTTTAATGTGTCCTGTTTCTTAGATAACATTTACAGGATCCTGAAACAATATTCTGGTTTATATTTGTTGTATCTTGTTTCTGAATCTTTTTCTTTTGAAAAAGCTAGGAAAAGGGGGTGAATATGGTTTACGGGATATAGTGTTATTACTGCTTGTGTTTTAGATGCAACTGCTTAAGTATTTTCCGAAACTAATGTCTAGTAAGTGTTCCGTCACCCTGTCCTTCTAGGCTGCTTAGGTAATGCCCCAAGTCTCCTCCCCATGTTTTCAATCAGTTTGTTATTATTTTAGAATGAAAATTACAGATCCCTAAATTGCTTCTGTCAAGTGTTTGTAAGTTATGAGTTAAATTTAATTGCTTTAAAAGATTTGAAAATGTTTCTAGTAGTAATACTGCTCTTCTCAATTTTAGTTTTGTATGTTTGAAGAGAAAATTTTGAGTCCTCTGAAAGTACTTTAGCATCTTCTAATATGGGCTTAGTCCAGGAGCAGTCATTGTGTCCACCGTGTCAGTAGATGAAAAGCTGAGCAACTGCAGTGTTCTCTCAATTCCTTTAGTGCACACAATTGCAAGGTGAAACAAGTGTCTCAGACTTCCCTCTGAAACACACAGACGTTGTGGAATGCTGACTACAAATCAAGTCTCAATTCCTAATCTAATTCATTTGATGGCAACCGAAAAGGCTGATGTGAGTGGGATGTTGTAAAAAGCATTAAGACTTGCAAAGTGATGGCAAAAAGGAAAAAAAAATCACCATTGAATTTATAGATACAATGTTAAGGGGTGTCTGTGTGTGTGTACACACACACTATTTTTGTGAAAGCTGAGATGCTAAATAGGCTTTGAAGAGCTGAGCTGAGAATTTGTGTTGGAGACTTACAGAAGAATAGCAGCCTCAATACATGGGATAAGAGATAGTCAAGTGTGATCGTGGCTGGACATACTCATACTGCTGAAAAACAGACCTGAATATAATCTATGTGTAACTATGAGCAGCTTTCAGATACAGAGGCTATAGTACATTAGTCAAAGCTGTGCTGGAAATTGTTTTTGATCTAGAGCATCTATTGTGGTGTGGGGGATCAGGGCAGGAACAGATTGCCTTTGAGATCTGCTGAACTGCTGTTTATCCCTGTAGCATTAAAATTAAAAAAACTGTTACGGGGAGGTGTGTACCTCATGTTTGGCTTACATATCTAAAGAGCTGACTGAAGCAGAGGTGCAAAAAGCCCAAGGAATAAAGTGTACTCTAAGGTCCTTCAGGGGGATGCTAAGTCTATGCCCTCGAAGGGCAGGTTGTCATTTACTTTCTGAAAATAATTGTTTACTCATAAGTAATACTAATTTCAACAAAGAAATTGTTGATTGCATTGTAGCTATGGTTCAAGACTTTGTGACTCTTCTGTCTAGAACTGAGCTATTCCGTGATTGATTCTCTTTCCTTGCAACAGGAATAAGACTGAATGTATACTTCGTTCCAGGTTTTTTCCTGAACGTTTACTCTTCTTTAGGGTTTGGTTTACTTTTAAGAAAAGAACTTTGTACCATGGCCTTGTTACGCTGCCATGAAGGACAAAGCCATTTAGATTAACTTCCCTTCTGCCTTTCTACGCTTTTGTGGCTGCCCTAAATGACACTTCTAACATAACAGCTATTACTTTCCAAGTTATATCTAAATTAACAAGCATGTTCTCAGTCTTCTATCACACAGTTTATATATCTCTTTCTTATTCTAACATTGCTCAAATAAAGCTCAGGCTGCCTCCCCTACATGCTTCAGAATAATCCCTGCATCTAGGAGGAGGTACTTCATGAGGACTTTACCCTTGCCTACTGAACTCCTGACACTATAGATCACATAGAGCTTTATTATGAATGGCATTCATGATGTTTTCTAGAGGAGGCAATGCTTACCTGTTATCTCAGATACATACTTGAAGTAAAAAGGTAACTTACCAAGACAAGTTTTGATTATTAAAGATTTTTCTAATTCATGAGACTCCCTGATGAAGAATAAGCTTATTCCTCTAAAAATCTTACTTGGGATTCAGAGTTAGCAGGGGAATGGAGGAATAGTTGCATTTGCTTCACCGCTTACATCCTAGGATGAGACAAATTATTTGACAAAATTTAGACAAGACCCAAATGAACAATGTCATCAGTCACACTCTAGATCTGCACGCTCATTACATTGACAATGAGTTCTGCACAGGCAACTGCGTGTTGAGGGACTGCAGTTACTGGAATGTAGGTAATAGGGGATTTTCTTGACAAGATGATGTGGTGGTGTGTAACTCGGGTCCAGACATTGCAGGAGGAAGAGTTTCACGTTATGTTTTGAAGTAGTTCTTGATGCAAAGCGTCAGTAACAAGAGAGAGAACAGAAGACATCAGGCTTGTGAGAGCCACTTTGGGATTCTGACGAGACAACCAGTTGGGTTTTTATTTCTGCGCTTTAAAAATAATTTGGCATTGAGTTGAAGATACTGATGGGATCAAAGGATTGCTTTAATTGTCTACTAGACAACTAACAAAACTATGTTAAGTAATGTGTATTGAGAATATACCCTTTTTTGCTTGTGAACTGGTCCCATTTTTTCTTAATATTTTAATTGTTTACAGGTTTCCGTGTGCAACTTGTGTGAAACTGTTAAAATCTTAACTTGCTCGTGTCATACTTGTTATTTTGTGTGATTGGTTACCTTACTCAGTTTCTTGAGAGAACAAAAAGCGGAGTTACAAAGTTCTGCTTCTTATTAAGTAATAGTTGAGAGATTTCTAGCATTCTCTAATATTTTCAATTATTATCCAAGTTGGTTGTGCATTACTGATACAAATTCACAAAAAGTAAAATGAGTTGGTGTTACTGTTACTGAAAACTGTAAGCAGATTTTCTTCAACTGATCTTGTTTCATAGCTGAACCAAATGTTCAATTTGTTTACCTTGATAAAAGAGGGTGGAGGAGTTGAAATAGCACAATTTGCTCACCTAGTCATTCAGTTTTTCCAAAGCTTTGTTTTCAGTGCTGCTTTTTTTGGTTTAAGTCATAAAGGGTGTTTTTTTAAACTGCCAAGAATTCGGCAAGGATTTTGAGCCTTCTCTGCCTCTCATTTAAGGCATGGTCTGTGCCACATAAGTTAAGACAGGCAAAGGTGGCGTAGGCAGCAGGGCACAAGGCTGGGAGCTGTGACTCCAGCTTTGCCATTTACCTGCTGTGAGTGGAGTGAGTGAGCCATGGTCTGCTTCTACTTCTGCCTTCTCTCCCAATCTACGTATGAATTATGTATTTAGACCGAGAACTTGAGGAGTTGTGCTGCTTCTGTTGTACAGTTTCAGTGAGACTTTTGGGTGCTGCTGTTGTATGGATACTGGTATAATAGACTTGTGATTTAGGACAGAATTCTTTACAGTCACTGAGGTAGACTGCATTAGTGCTGTAATATCCAAGTTGTCATAGCAAGTCCAAGTGTGTTAGCAATGTGGCATACTGCTGTAGATCCATGTTAGCATAAAGTATTACAAATGTTGGTAATAAAGTGGCTGGTGTTCATAACTCCAAGGAGAACAAACTTGCAATCCTGCTATAACTTACGTTTTAAAATATTTTTCCCTCCCTCATATAAGGCTTTGGCAGCTCGACTACGTCTGGGTTTAACTTCAGCAATCCTGGCATTACAGCATCAGCTGGCCTGACATTCGGGGTATCTAATCCTGCATCTGCAGGCTTTGGGACAGGAGGGCAACTTCTGCAGCTGAAGAAACCTCCAGCTGGAAACAAGCGAGGGAAAAGATAGGCGCCCCTTTTAGGAAAGGGGAAGTGAATCAACTTTGTTCATCTGAAAAGTCTATTTTTCTAGATTGATGCATTAGTTAAATTGCATCCCAGGAGATTTATAAAAATTTTGCTACTTTTCCCTAGTCTGAAATACAAAATGGAATCATATTGAACAGCTATTTTCTTGTGAATAGAAACCCGTTTATGTATTTTTATTTTTGGTCCTAGTTTTAGAAATGTTCTATACTGCATTATTATTAAAGAATCTTGTAAAACCATCTATTTAACCTAATGTTAGTAGCAGAATATTTTTTGTTAATAAGCTTTATACCATATGAATATATGCATATTTGTTTTTTTGTACAGATAAAATATATTCTAGTACAAATACTAGAGTTCATATCTTCTGTTCCTGGATATGGCCTTTAAATCTACTTCAGGGTGTTTTTGTGTATATGGATGTAAATATATACAGTACAGTGCACACATCTGTGTGTATGTATGTGTATATATATATATATGTGTATAAAATACAGATGTCCAAACCTCACCCCATAGACAGGTCTCCTTTTCTTTGTGTGTTCTCTTTCTCCATGTTCCCCTGTGGTCCCATATCTTGATGTTCCTAGGAGTTTCAAATAGTGGGTCCTGGGCTATGTCATCATTGCTTCTTGTGTTTTGTTGTTTAAGACCAGCTGACATACAATGTTTACTATTGCATAAAGTTTGGTAAGTAGTGGTTAGTAGCTGGATTTTTTTTTTTTAACCTTTTTCTTCACCCATTTAGCAGCCAACTGTAAAGAAGAATCTGAGGTTTTGACACAGACATTTCATGGGTAATGTTCCCAAACTGTTTGGTTTTGTTTTTTTCTCCTGAGCTGAACAGTAGAGCGTTGCAGGACTTCAGCTGAAAGCTCAGGATGCCACAAGGTCTGTGTGCAAGCAGAAGGTTGTTGGGCTGGATGAGCTTTTCCCTGCAATTGGGAGAGATAGTGGGGGAGATTGGATATGCTATTCTAATGAAAACCCAAATTAGCTGTTACAAAATGGAGTTGATTCACTAGCTTCTTGTCAGTGCTACTAGCATTGACTTAAAAGCAGTTGCGTATCTGATTTCAATACGAGGTATAGTACAATAACTTGCTGCTAAGGAATGGAGGAGGAAAATGATGTAATTTGAAGGTTAAAGCTGTTGCAACAGTAGTTTATGAATCTTGCATATTACAACATCATAGCTTGTTGTGCTGCATTTCCAATTTGGTGTGCACTAGAAATAGCTGGGAAAACATCTTAAGGAGGGAATAATAGCTCAATTGAATCTTTGCAAATAAAGATACAGGCTGAAGTGTGAACATAGAACTTTGGAGCCAGGTTGCTTTTTATGTAGAAGATGTTTTGTATATAACATGCATCAAATGAATATTCACAATCATTTTCACAAAAGCACCTTTTTTTCTAAAACAGTTACTGTGCATATGATTTTTCTAGTACCAGGTCATTTGCTTTCTATTGTTAAAGAGTTACTACCATTTTGTATGTTTTGGAAATGTCTGCATTCAGCAGTGATTGCTCTTTGACAAATGTTAGGTTTGTCACTTGATCTGATAAAACTAAGGGAAACTGAGCACAGAATTCTTCACTTTTGTACTTGTATGTTATTGCATCTTTGTGAGCAGTCTCTTAGGAAGGGGTACAATGTGGGGTTTTTTTAATGTCTCAGAAAAATAAAGCTTACAGTTTATTTTAATTTCAACCTTTTTTTTTAAACTTTTACTGGGCTGCAGTCAAAACCGTAATGTTTGTATTCCTTTGTTATTGCCTTTTTTAATAGTTAATATGTTAAACCACTGGACTCTCTTGTAATGTATTAATTTGTGAAACTAATTCTAAATGTGTACCGTTTGTCCCTATGTGCAACTTACCATTGTGCAAACAATAAAACAGTAATGCTGTGATCCTTGTAATAAATATTTGCCTGTTTGAAAGATTGTTTCCTGCTGTTCTCCTATGTTATAGGAGAAACAAAAATATCATCGGCTAATATGTAGAATTGTTTTTCCTAGAATTTATATAGTGCAAAATTATTCTTGCTGAAGTTAGGGCCTTGATCTTGGGATTGAAAGTGAGGGGATTAAGGGAGGTATTGTGTTGTGGGTTTGTCTAGATCTCTTCATGGTGCACTATATAGACCTGGATCGTGCTGTAATGTAACACAGCACTAGGTATGGCTTTGTAAATTCAAAAGCAGTGTTTGCCTCCTGGGTACCTGTGTTCTGTTTCTTTTCACATTAAAGCAACACTTGCGTCCTTAGTTTAGCCTAAGTGAAAAAGTGATTATGTAATAGAATAATGACATGCCGGAGTACAAACTAAAGTCAAAATGGGATTTGAAATAATTATGTTCCCAGAATATTACTTGGGTGGCTGAATGTAGCCATGATTTTCAGGGATCAGCATCATATATGCTGTTTGAAATGATCCCCCCCCCCTCCCCAATTTAAAGGGGTGTAATATAATTAGAGTCCAAACCACAAATACATTCAAAGTGTGGCTTGGTTGTCTACAAGGCAGGTTGAGAAGCTGACCTGTACTTAAACACTGTGAAGTGAAATGAAATCAAGTCTGGATTATTTGTTACGTAAAGAAAGAAAAATAAGTACTGGAGGAAGGTTGATGTCACACATGTAGGATGTGGTTCTCTATTAGTTTGTACCTTGTTGTACAGCTGTGGTGTAAACTTACTTACGTGACCTCTTTCTTTTACTAGAAGTAACTTGTTTTTTCTTCACTCTTCTCCCTACAATGAATGTAGCAGGAGGTAGGATAGCGTTATGCCTTAGATTGCTTGCTTCATGAACCTCTTCCCGGTCCAGCACCTGAAATCGTTCTTTACGCCCACATTTGTCTTGGTTCCTGACAAGTTGGCTAGCTAGGTACTACTGCACTTATTGCTTGCTTGCAGATTGGGACAGAGGAGGTTGAAATGAGGTGGAGTTAGGTAGAGTTTGTGCATCTTCCTTATCACAGGAAATCCAAATCCAGCTATACCCCCTCCATCTCCGTATTCATAACATAACTGCGTTTTGAACCTCAGTTGCTTTTATAGCATCATTTTTAAAATGAAAATAAAGTTCAGGAATACAGGTTTAGTGGCCTCTTTTTTTTTTTTTTTTCCCTTCTTTGACATCAGTGGGAATTCTTTGGTTTTCTCCAGTCCGCTACTCATGTTAATAGTAGGAATAATCCAGAGTCAGTCGTGTCTGTCCTTACCTGTTGCTGGTTCTAATACCTGGAATGTCGCAGTAGAAGATGGGGAAGAAGCACCTTGTAGGTTCTTAGTGAGAAATTAAGAGTAACTATAGAAAAATCCATCTGTATTGTACAGTGTAAACTTTTATAGAGCATAAGGCATTTGTTTTAGGGATCCTATTCAAGTTTATAAGAACAAAGCACTGGCTATGTGCAAAAAATTTCCAGCAATAAATTAATGCAGTTTTTGAACTAACTGCTGGTATTGTGCTGTCAGGCTGTTTCTCTTTTCCCTCTCATTAAGCACCTTTCAGCGCTGTGGCTAGTATCTCCAGACACTGACGGGTGGTTAAAGTATCTCAGTAGTAGATATGTACAACTTTTCATGAAAATCAGCAGTTGGGCTTGGGGAGGGGGGTGACACCAAGTTGATCCCCACAGCAGCTCTGGAAGGCAGCGGTCACCTGCTGTGACAGTGCCCGTGGAGCTTCAGCCCAGTTCTAACATTCAATCTCCACCCGCCCAGGCAGGTAGGTTGCTCAAAAGGAGGATGGAGGTGGCCAGGGGGGGATAAGAAGGGTGGGGAGGGATGAGGGGATGTAGAGCACAAGGCTTCCTCCTGTGAACGGGACAACTCGTTTTAATTCAGTTTGGGATCATTGCTTCTGAGCTCGATGTTGAATATTTATATGCTGGTATTTTTGTAGTCCCAAATCAACTGAGTTTGTAATATAATTTTTTGTATTGGTTGAATGTTGTGTTTAGTAGGTAGAAATAGATGATAGTAGCAGTTTCATTTTCTACATGGGTGGCATTTTTTTTTTTTTACTTGGGGGGGGGGGATTATAAATTAACTCCATAACTAAAGGAATTTTTAAAATGTAAAATTAAGGGAGTCCTGTCAGGAGTCCAGTAGCTCTGTTGGAGAATGCTGCTTTCACCAGGTGGCAGGAGGCTGCCAGGTACACACTGCCACTGCAAAGCCCTGGCGGGTGTAGCTGTCATGCAGCATGTCACCTTTTGTTTCCAGGTCACTCACGTTTTCTTACACTTTTTTAAGGTAGTAGGATTTTGTTAAACTTCAATATTTGAATGGTCCTTCTGACCTGTTTGATTCCTGTTATGAGGTTTATTACTTAATGCTTTTTTACTGAGCCTTGGGAATTTAATCTTTATAGCCCGTTGCTGCAGTTGAAGCGCCACCATGAGGAGGTGAGTAGGCTACGTGTTCCTTCAGCTTTGATAACTTTTTCCAAAGAGTGCTTTGCTTTCTGTTTTCTCACTTTCTAGAAGTAAGGCAATTCTAGCTTATTATGAACAGGTTATGATTAAGTTTAGAAGCTTCTACAAACTAGAAAAGCTTCTGGGTTGATTTTACTTTTGTTTGAGTATAGATCTGCCCCTACCAGGATATTAGGACAATTCTGTGGAACATTTGCATGGAAAACTTGGAATACCGTACTCCTGTCATAAACAGGTCAATAGCTGAACAGGCGAAAGATATTCTGTTTTTTTTGTTCAACTAACATTTCACAGACTGAAGGATTTCCCTCCTTCATTTCTCTTCAATGCAGGTGTCACTGTACGACGTGTGCTTGGGCAGCAGCAGGACAGCAGCTTTCTAGAACGTGTAATTGCTTCCAAAATCCAGTTCTGATTAAAGGCTGGTGTATATCTCCTGGGCAAGAAATCCCTTGCTGACTCTGTGTATTTAATGTGACATGTTGTGGTAACAGGATACGCTTCAGAGGTGATGATCCCAGCCACAAAAGCAAGCTGGGGTGATGAGGTTTTGATCAGACACTATGATGTAGTAAAAAGGGAAAGAAATGAAGACTTGACAAATATTTCAAATCAAGTATTCAAAATCAACTATTTATTATATGAAACTTTAAATTCTGAAAAATACCATGTACTCTTAATAAGAGAAGAAGGCAGTAAGTTCTCATGGGAGGGGGGATTGTGACAGGCAGGCTGAGTAGACTTTCAGTTGGGTGAAACCTTGGGGGAAAAAAATACACACAGACTATGTACAGTTGGGTAGCTAGGGCTAGTCTATTAACTCCGTGGTTAAGTACCTAAGCAGAAGCTACTCTAAACTGAAAAAAACACCCAAAACCTCTAATCAACATACACATAAAAGAATCGAACCTTTGAACATCAACACTTTTGCTGTTGTTCTATCCTGGGATAAGGTAAGGTATGTGTGATAAAGGAGACCTTACCGAAAAAATGTCCACCTTTCAAGAAAGGCTTGGGATGGGTGGGCCCAAACGCTAAATGGGTGCGATGGCAGTGAGCAGTTAGGCCAGCACTGCCCTGGTCCTAAGTAGTGTGGGGACATCTCTGTCTCTGCTGGAGATGGGTGGAGGAGCGGTGGGGAGCATACCTGTACCTTACTGGTGCCTCACCTTTGTTGTTCCTGGCGTGGCTCTCCAGCGAGTTGCCTCCTTTATCCTTAGCAGCAATGCCGAAGGCAGCGATGGTGGTTCTCGTTGAGCATCAGCTGGGACAAAGTGAACTGACCGAAGTGATAGCAAAAGGAACATGCTAGCCTTAATGCCAGTGGAATGAGTCTTAGCAGTGCATGTTCTACCAGTTTCAAATAGGAACGGCCTTTTTTTCTTTTCCCTTTTATTTTGGCTGCTGACTAAGGGAACTGGGGGCTGTCCACAGGAACTCAGTGCAACTAACATCGCCATTGCTTACCCCCATGGTAGCAGTGTAACGCTTAAGCTACAAGAATAGCTTTCACGGAGCAGGCAGGTGTTCGCATACCTCCGGCAGCCAAACCAGAAGCAAGCCTTCTCCCCGGGGAGGGCGAGACCTGCTCCGGCTGTTCGCTAAGCTTATACAGTACAGACCACAAGGGCAAACAAAGCTCCTGCTTGATCCCACAGTAGCAAAGTTGAAGCTGAGCTCTGCTCCGAGAGCAAAGAGGGAAGGCTTTTAACATTTATGTTGGCTTCAAGCACGGTAATGCTCTGTCGGTGCCAATAGCGACCTCCTGCTTGTATCGGAGATGTGCAGAAGCGGCTGGAACCGCAGGGAGGCTGTGGCAGCTCGTCCAGATCGCCCCGCGCAGGGGAAGAATCGCTGTACTGAAGATGTAGGTCTAATGCAAATGCCTATTAGCTTAAATTTATACTTTATTAATAACAATATTTAGCTAGAAATGCTTGTCTGAGTAATTTGTCACTTCACTCTTGAAGTGTCACCTTCCTCGTCACCTCTCCCTGTGCTTTATTTCTAGTGCTGCAGCGGCCAGTACAGCTGTTATTTGTTGCTCTGTCCTGGTGATACCCACGCTGTGGTGGTAACGGGGTTTGCCAGGCTTCCGAGCTGCTCGGAAACTCTGGGGCAAAAGGGGTACTTGGGTAAGATCGTGGGCTCCGGCAGGTGGATGGTGATAGCATTCCAGCAGCCACAGAAATAGTAACGTTAAAAACCAAACAGGGTTGCTGAGTGGTGGATGTGTCATTTAAAGTGAGCCCTGAGAATGGGGAAAGTCGGGAGGGGAATTCCAAAGCCTCATTGCTAGGTCATGTCATCTTTAAGGGATGTCGTATTTGAGCTATGCTACTGACATCATGTAAAATCTACAAGCAGATACAGTCTTTTTTACTTTTCGTAAGTAGTATAAAAAACATCCTGACCTAGAAAATATTCTCCTCAATGGTTAATTTTGTGCACCAAGTTGCTGTGCTAATAATCCCTATGTAAAATCCCAAACCGCAAATTAAGCTGTAGTCAGTCCCATTGAACCCTACCAAGAGAAGCAGCACTTTTTTCTTGTCTGGAGCTCATTAGTCTTACTGTACGGGCAGCAATCTGGGCTACAGCTGCACAGCGATGCTGCTTTCACTATATGGCGCCTAAATCCTTGTCTTGCTCTATGGCATTAGGAGGTGAGCAACAGTAAATTTCTGTTTTGAAATTGTCCTTAGTTCTCTCTTCCTGCAGTTGATAAAATGCTCATGTATAAATGCTCTGAGTGGCATTAACTGGAGTGTGAATGTAAAAAATTCCTGTACTTCGGGGTTTTTCTTTTTTTAATGGAAATAACTTTATACTAATGATGCTTTGTCAAATTGGCCAGTCTCACTGGAAGGGTGGGTTGTGGGAAGATGGATTTAGTCCACAACAAGTAATTCTTCCTTCCTTTTTGTCTGAGGAGGGGGGGGAAAAACTAAAATTCTTTCCTTTTTGCTAGTCGCTGGAGTGGTTGGTTAGAGCAGAAATAATAATTTAATTGGGAAGCAGCACTCCTTTCAATTTGAAGATGCGCACATCAGCTTTGTGTCCAGGCTTTTATATATTGTAACAGCAATCTATTGTGTCTGCAGTAAGTGGGAGCTCCAAAAAATCAATGCACTCAGACTCCCGGGAGAAGAGCATGATGGTTGTATCGATCACAGCCGAGTAGTCGGACACTGCTAACAAACTCCCTAAAGCCCCGGTCCGACGGGGCTCAGTGTTGAAACCGGGGGATGTTTTCTGAGAAACAGCCTCCTCCGTAACTTGCTGCAATCTTGCCCTGGTGAATTTGGAGGGCGATGTCTGCCAGCACTTACAGGCGCTGTTACCCGGTCACCTCCCTTCAGCCCGCATCCCTTAACCCCGTTATCGAGACAGCGGTGAGTTTTGGAGCCAGACGTGCGATAGCGGAGGTGTCTGTACCGGCTGTGATGGTGTGGTGCCAGCGCTGGTTATCTGCTGTCGCTGCTGCGTGCGCCGAGACAGCGAGCGCCGATAGCAGCAGCTGAGCTTTGCCTATTGCTGTGCGTGGTGCCGGTGCAGCCGCTGCAGATTCACAGCCCGGCCCTCGAGGAGTGTGCGAACTTCCTATCGTTTCATTCGAAGTTCTTTTTACAGTCCTTTGACTCTTTCTGTGAGTTTTTTTTTTTTTTTTCTTTTTCCTTGGGTCATCTTGTTCTAATTATTTTCCAGGAAATGAGAGGCGATAAAAGAAAGCCTTTCTGCTATGAATACACGTGTATTTTAAAATGTAGATATTATATATGTTCCCTAAGCAGAAATAAAAACCAGTCCGGCTTATGCAAGTAATACTGCAATCAGAGTAGCAGTTTGGGCTTTTAAATATATCGATGGTGTTTAAATAATACTTACTGCAGGTATAGATAGCTACACTAGTGTAAAAGGCAGCTAATAACCAGGGTGGGAAGAGAAGGCAACCTGACTAAGTTAAGCTCATATATTCTGGTAACTATCCTCATCTGGGAAATCACATTAGTGTAACCTGTCAGTAAGGACTGCGCTCTCGATTACAACAGTTCTCCGTACAAAACCCGTAGTGATGGTTTTAATACCACTACCCTTCCCGCTAACTTCACATGGGGGCAGCAAGGCATTGCTTTATCAGCGGGAAATATGGTTTTACCTGAGAAGCGCCTTTGTCAGGATAAATGTACGAGATGCAGGGATTTCTGACTCCAAGGTGATTTGTTTATAAGTTTAAAAAAACCCAAACAACAAAACAAACAGTTTTTTAAATAACTAAACCTCTACATACTCAGCGTGGCTTTCAGATGGGAATTGACTCCGTTATTTTACATTACCAGAAAGAGGAACCTCTACCAATGAAGTGTTAAGCTGCAATATGTAAGCGTACAAACTGCAGTAAAATCCAGCTCTTGCAGTAAGCATGGCCTGGCTTTTACATGCCAAGTGATCTAAACGGTAGTACTGTGATGATGAAGTCTACCTTTTTCTCTGGGAGAAGGGAGGGAGAAGACTTCAGGTTATGAGTTTTAATTTACATTCCTGATTTGCAACGTTGTGGACACAACTGTAGAGCCAAAGTAATTCTTGAATCCAGATTCTCAAGGTTTCTGATGAGGTTGCAAATTTGTTTGACAGTAATGGTGTAATGGTAGACACAGTAGCTAAGTATAACAAGAAAGGTACATAAACCTGTTTGGCATCCAGGGCTGGGCAATGAAAAGCAGGTAACCTCACTTGGGTACAAGTGACTAGAATGAAACCAGATATCCCAAAGGGGAAGAGAAGAAAGCATCCCTCCGCCATCTAAAGTTTATCTCCGGTGGGTTGAAGGGAACTTGGGATAGGAGTTGCTGCCAGTTTTGTGTCCCTTTTACCATCAAGGGAACATGGCAGGTTGCAGAGAGCATGGGTTGGAAATACGATAGGGAAAGCAAAACATCCCTAACAGCGAGGGCCACTTACATGCCCACAGAAGCTCACGGCAGCTTGGAGAGTTGCATCGCAGGGTTTTCCTCTGCCTGGCTCTAAAGAGGTTCCAACCAAAATAGACAGAGATATGGAATAAGGTGACAGGTCTGTGTTCTGGCTTTATTTTGGAGAATTTGTGAGATGGACACCCAAGGGGGGGGGAGAGGGCTGTTGTTTCTTACTTATTATCGTTGCCGTTTCCTCTAATTTGTCCTTTCTCTTCTTTCCTTCCTGTCCAACGCGTGCCGGCACAGCCAGCCGTGACAAACATTTGCAGTACCTCACTGTGACCGGTTTGGCAGCTCAGACTCAGGGTGGGGTGGCCTTGGTTTTCCCCCTGTTGAACTGGGAGCTGTTAAGGACTGAAGGACATCCTTTTGTATTATCCCCTTTTTTCATGCCTTTCCTATTTCTGGTGTCTTTTTTTTTTTAAAGTGGGAAAAAAGAAAAAGTAGTAGTTGTATTTGCAAGGAGCTTTAGCAAATGAGGTCTGCAAACCGAAGGAAAGCAAAGCACCGTGCTCTGAAGGCACATAAATACTTTTGAAAAATTCCCATCTGTAGAAGGGCTGCAGCGGCAAAACAGCAAAAATGCCTTTAGTACAATAAGGAGAATACCTGTCAATGCAGTGACTGAATGAATTTACCAGGTAAGAAGATACCGGTCTTAGGCAGTCACTTAAGCATACGGTGGCGATTATCCTGCAGCAGCTTTGCCCGCAAGGCTCAGCATCCCGCTCCGGCAGCGGCGCAGGGAGCTGTGTCTCAGCTCCGTGGCCGGGCACGCAGGTGTGCGGGGATCGCTCTCGCACGGCCGGTGAGACGGCTGGACGCTGGGTCCCATAAAAGCTGTAATGTGCTGTGAGTGTACTTATCCCCTAGGCTGCTGCACAGGCAGTTTGCAGTTCAGAGTGTTAGAAACGATATGGAAAATGCACTGTATCAGTTTCAGACAACTAACTAAAGTAATTTTAACTCTTATTTTCCCTGCTCAGAGTGGAAATATTTTTCGGGAATCACAGAACAGCATGTGAGCTCTTCAAATGACTGAAATAAAACGTGGTATTTGCTTTCCTGCAATCATGTATTTGGCTTGAGAAGGGCAAAGAACACTTCTACTGAGCCAAAGGCCTCAGAAAACTACATCTGGTAGCAGTAGTAAAAATTCAGAGACTTTTAGAAAAAATAAAACAAAGTTGAAGCAGATAATGGAGTTCAATAGACCATGTGATCATTATTGAATATCTCTAGGCTTTAAACATCTTTGCCCACTCTAACACGTATACGATGTTTCAATTCTATCTAAAAGCCACAAGACGCTCAGTTTGACGGGACCCAGTGAGTTTGGTGTCCTACAGGATCTGGGGCCTTACGTGATGGGTTTAGTTTACATTGAAATGGATTGAGCTGATGTAATGAGATAGATTGCTTGACACAGGAAAGGGAGTGAAAAAGTTGCAGAGTAGAAAATATTATTGCCTATGTATTTTCACATATTTTGGTTTGGGGTTTTTTTGTGTGCTTTAGACCTTAAATCATACAGATATTACCTGATCAGCTTGTAAAGACAGCTAGAAAAAAAAAATCTTTGCTAATTGGTCTATTGCTAAATACATTCTGAAGCACTTTGCAGAGTGCCAAATGTTTTAAGTTTTACAAAAGCTTCATGAGGTGAGCTATTATCTCCGGTTTTACCCAGACAAGTTGAGACAGATTCTGAGCTTGAATGTATAAAGTACCTGTTACAGACAATCTCTGCAAGGGATCTGGTGCTGGCGTTTTGTTGCGATCGAGGCTCCTAACTGGGAATACATACGGGCTAGGTGATAGGTAAACAGTAGACTGTCTTCTCATCATCGCTGTTGGAAGAGGTCCACCTTGCCGAGTATCAGTGGAACCATCGACTCAAAGGATGGGGCTGGGAAAGTATTTTGCTTGCCACGTATAAAAGAATCAAGAAGCTGCTTTTCTTATTACGAAAACATCAGTCCAACCTAGGTTTAAAGAAAATGCTCTTGTAGGAAGGCCTCTGTGAATGTAGGCATTTAACTGCTGTCGTTTGGGGCCGCCAGACACCCCGACAGGTCACTGGCAGGGGCGCAGGGTTTAACTCCTTCCCCAGACGATCCCCTTCCCTCGCCGCGCCTCGCCGCTGACCCGCAGCACGGGGGGGGGGGGTGTCTTGGGCAACGGGTGCCCTGGGCGCCGCGGGCCGATGGCGTGAAATCCGTCATCGGTCACGACTGTCCGTGGCGCGCTCCTCGCCCCAAATCCACCACGCGAGAGCTGACAGCTCTGGGTAGCTGCTGCTCGTCAGGTTTTGAGACGGAGCATCTCGCGCTCCACCATTCAAACTGCCGCAAGTTTCTTCTCGTTCGTCCAGCTGGGTCGATACGGGCGGCGCAGAACCCGTCGCCCCGCGATCCCACTTTTCATCTTGATAACTCCGAGCTTTTCCAAAGGTTGGCTGCTCCGGGTTGCTAATCGTCTCTGAGGCGAGGCGCGAGATGCGTGGGAGCCACCTCGGCACCCTGCCCTCGCCGTGGCGTGGCTCTGGCGACGGGCTGAGCTGTGAAAGGGATGGGGCTGGGAAATAACTCCCTGGGAGCCGAGGGGGCGAAATGCAATTACCTGGGCTGTAATTTGACCAGAAGCTGCTGGTCCAGCCTAATACCTCTGTGAAAGCCTGCAGCTGTCTAAGAGCGGCTGAAAAGAGAACAAAAGAGGGAGATGAAAATGGAGGGGGAAGGACCGGTATGTTGTTGGTGAAAGACAATCATTTAATTGAAAAAGAAAAGCTTGAGAGAAATAAACGGAACTTTGCGGTCACCTTCCTTGCAGCGAAGCGACTCAGCAGCAGCATTTAAAACCGGCGCCAGTTCCCAGAGCTACCCCGTTCCTGCCTTTTTATTAAACGAAGTATTTTTTTTTTTTTTTTTTTTTTAGTTGACCTAGGGAGCGGGGTGAGCAGAAGTGTTTGGCTGGCGGCACGCCAGGCCACTTTTAGGCGGAGAGAGACAACCCCAAACCTCCGCGACGCCTGCAGCAGCGGGGGCCCGTCGGGCAGAGCATCCTCCGCGCCTTTTCCCTTCAGCCGCCGCTGAACCGGGCGGCGGGAACACCGCTGGGAGGGAGAACCGCTCCGGCCCGCACCGCCCGACGGCCACCTCACCGCTCTGTGTCCCCCCCCCCCGTGGCGGGCGTCGCGGGGCCGCCCCGTCGGGCGGGGCGGGCGCATGCGCGCTGGCGCCGCCCGCCGCTGCCTATAAGGGCGGGGCGCGGGGGGGGGGGGGGGGGGGGGGGGGGGGGGGGGGGGGGGGGGGGGGCG
>JANXJC010000026.1:6025909-6068747 GCA_027564655.1 Leptodon cayanensis | reverse complement strand
GGCGGCGGCGGCTCGGCAGCCCGCGGGGGCCGGCCCCGGGCATGCGGCGGCGGGAGGAGCCGCGGCGAGAGACCCCGCAGCGCGGCGGCGGCGGGCGGCGCTGCCCCGGCGCGGGGGGGCTCTGACCCCCACCCGGCCGCCGACAGAGCGAGCGAGGGAGCGAGCATGCGGCGCTGGCTGCTGCTGGCGGCCGCGCTGGGCTGGCTGCTGGCGGCGGGGGCGGCGGGCAGCGGCGAGTACTGCCACGGCTGGCTGGACGGGCAGGGCGGCTGGCGGGACGGCTTCCAGTGCCCCGAGCGCTTCGACGGCGGCGACGCCACCATCTGCTGCGGCAGCTGCGCCCTCCGCTACTGCTGCGCCAGCGCCGAGGCTCGCCTCGACCAGGGCGACTGCCACAACGACCGGCGGCAGGGCGGCGGCGGCGGCGAGGGAGAGCCCGGCCGCCCCGGCAAGGACGGCCCCGACGGCGCGGCAGGTGAGGCGGGCGCGGCCCCGGCGGTGTGTGTGTCCCCTCCCCGGGGCTCGGCGGCGGGCTGCGGGCCCGCTCTGCGTCCCCCGCCTCGCCGGGTCCCTTCCAGCTGGGGCGCAAGGAACGGAGGTTCCTCTGCGGCTGGGACACGGGGAGAGCTACCCACGCCTGGCCGCTTCTTTTGGTTTTTTTTTTTTTTTTTTTTTTTTTTCCCCTGCCCGGCGTTCCAAAGTCCAGCCCTGCCTGCCTTAAAAAAAGTAGGTGACGCTGCTTTCCGACGGTCTCGGGCTTGGGCCGCTCTGCCGCCGCTCGGAGTCGGCTCCTCCGCCCCGTTTAGGGCTCCCGGTTGAAAAGGGAGAGGGGGGGGGGAATGAAACAACCCCTACGAGCGAAACAAAAAAAAGGTAGCACCACCACGTTTCAAAACGCCTTCTGGCCGGCCCGTGCTCTAACTGCGTATGTTCTTCCAGCGCAGATAGATACACCCACTTAGGACTGCTTTTTACCAGACGATTGAGTTTCGGGGGTAAACTCAAGCCTTTCTACTGCTGCTGGTTAAGAAACGCCTCGGTGGCTTCCCAGCTCCCTCGCTGCCATCCGCACGTGCCGGAGGCACTAGGAGTAGCCCCAAGTGATGTTATAATTAGGACAGACTTGCTCTCGGAAAACTTGCGTGTTACAGTCTGTAGCAAGTGCGTGCACCTGCTCAAGAGCTGCTGTGGCGCCAAGCTCAGAAGCAGCGACAGTTCTTTGCAAGCCTTTTGTTTAAAAAGTGCTAAAATAATGGAAGAAATGCGGCCTTTTGGTTATAGCTTGCTCTGTGTAATCAGCTGTGCAAGGAGACGTTCCGACTTCAGCAGACAGATAAACCCCCTTTCGCAGTTCTGAGGACAAGGCATTTTTCTTAACAGTTGATTTTCTTCATTAATACTTACTGCTCAGCAGGTTTGGGAGCTGTCGCTCTGCGCTGGCACTGGTTAACTTGCAGGAAGGGCAGCCGCTGTGCCTGGGCACATCGCTGGCAGCGGCTGCGTTAGTGCTGGTCAGGCAGGGGTCCGCAGCCCTGCCCCGGGTCTTCGGCCTGCCAGGTTTCAGTGGAAATGATGAAGCCCAAGGCATGTTGTCTGGAGCGCTGGCGGAAGGCCCTCTCCCCTCTTTACTCCCAGATACATCGATGCAGATTTTTTACGAGGCAGAGAGAACGGCTTTTTCCCTGGGAGTGCAGAGCAATCAGAGCCCAGGTCCTTCTGAGGATGGTGTTCACCATCCGCCTTGTCGAGCTCCCGACCCCACCACTAAAGCATCACCCATAACCTTCTGCTCCCACCCCTCGCCCACCCTCGCTCCTCCTGCCCCCATGTCCCTTCTCTAAGCCTCGCAAGGTCTGCTGGTAGCGAAGCTTTGGTGCCTGGTTTCTCCCTAAACCCGGGGCTAAAGCACAGAGCAGCCGGACGCTCGTCCTCGGGGCTGTGGGGTGGCAGAGCCCCTGTGACGGCTGCTTCGTCACCGCCCGGCTGTCTCCCTGCCCTGAGGCTGGCGATGCGATGGGGAGGGATGCGATGCAGCACCGGGGTTTGACCGCCCTGTGCTCCCGGGTCCTGAGCGGGGATCCTGCCCGAAGTATCTCCCTATGGCACGGTTCAAACCCAGCGGCCTCTTGGCTGATTTTTCTAGCAGGGTGTATCGGCGACAAGAACTGGTGAAATGTGGAGCGGTGGTTGATGTGGACTTGACCACCAGCAATGGGAGGGAGCCGTCCTCCATCGAGGCGTGGGGTGTGGGCTTTCCTCGCTGCTAATAACTTTAAAGATGCTTTTGGAAACTCCAGCCATTGCTTTTAGTAGCCCTTTTCATCTTCCCTGTGTAAAACACTCGGCTGTAGACACAGCTTTTAGTGCTTACCCTCCACGGACCTGTGCTGGGGGGAGGTGGGCTTGGCTGGGGTCGGAGGGGGGGCTTCTGCCAGAGCTGCTGAGGTTTGTCCCTGACCCCAGTGACGATGTTTTCCTTGCTGTTGCAGTGCCCATCTACGTGCCGTTCCTTATCGTTGGCTCTGTATTTGTCGCTTTCATCATCTTGGGGTCGCTGGTGGCGGCTTGCTGCTGCAGATGCCTGCGGCCCAAGCAGGAGCCCCAGCAGAGCCGAGCCCCCGGGGGCGCCCGCCTGATGGAGACGATCCCCATGATCCCGAGTGCCAGCACCTCCCGGGGCTCCTCCTCCCGCCAGTCGAGCACCGCCGCCAGCTCCAGCTCCAGCGCCAACTCGGGGGCCAGAGCCCCCCCGACCAGGTCCCAGACCAACTGCTGTTTGCCGGAAGGGACCATGAATAACGTCTACGTCAACATGCCGACGAACTTCTCGGTGCTGAACTGCCAGCAGGCTACCCAGATCGTGCCGCACCAGGGGCAGTACCTGCACCCCCAGTACGTGGGCTACGCCGTGCAGCACGACTCGATGCCGCTGACCCCGGTGCCCCCCTTCCTCGATGGTTTGCAGAGCGGCTACAGGCAGATCCAGTCTCCCTACCCGCACGCCAACAGCGAACAGAAGATGTACCCAGCTGTGACTGTGTAGCGCCGACGCCTTCCTCCCCCTCCCCACACGGTGGGTTTTAATGTCTAAGCTGAACGGAGGAGAAATAACTTCCTCGGAACGAAGCTCCCAGAACATCGCTTGTAAATAATTTCGAAAGGCTCATGCATGTCAGACAGTGTTTATAAACCATTTATTTTCATCGGGGTCCATTGCCAGAAACTGTAGGATGATATCTCTGAATTAACGTTGCCAGATACGCTCTCATTCCAGTGCATGATTTACAGTGGCGAAGGATTACGCTGAAAATGCATATGTATTTCAGATCACTGTACTTGCGAGATAAATGCCGGAGCCATTAAGTGCCCTTCAGGTATGACATGGTCAGAAGTATTTGCCTAATTAATTCGTAGAAAGAGTTTTGTTACACTGTACAAGACCGCAGTACTTAAGAAACCTCTTTTCTCCCAGCTCCTTAATGACATTTCCCGTTGCTTTACAGACAATCAGTCGCAACCAAGAGCCGAACAGTGCAATCCCTGAGTGCCGGGAGCTGGTACCAGCCCCCATGGCTTCTTACGCACCCCCGGTTTGGGGTGAAGTGCCATGAAAGGCTTAGTCTTGCAAAGACCAATTTTCCTTGTCCCTGGTATTTATGTAGAAATTAGAAGAGTGTGAATTATTTGGCTCCTCCTTCCAGTGCACTTGAAACCCTTCTTGATTTGCTTTTGCCTCAAGATCAGGACGCAGTGGTGGTTTGCGCAGACTTTACCTTGGTGAACTTTTTACTAAAACCAGGGTACGAGGTGCTTGTTCTTCCTGACGCTCAGCAAAGCTTTTGGTGCAGCTAGCAGCATCTGAGCTGAAACTGCCTTTGCAGAGAAAGGTCGTACTGTGACTCCAAACACGCCTGATTTAACCTCACTTGCCATGAAACAGTAAACCCGTGTGAATGCGCGCGGAGTTGTCAGCCCCAAACCCTGCTTGCGATCGAGTCTGACCGTAGGAAAACGGGCTTTGTTCTCCCGCTGGCCCCCTCCGAGTCCCCAGCCCTGCTCTGTTGAGGGGGGGTGGTGGTGGGGGTCACATAAAGCTGCCCTAACCTGGACGCAGAGGGGCTGGCGAAGGTTTGAAATCCATCCCCTTTTCTTCTTTACCTGTGGGGCAGGGGACTAGGAAGGCCCAGCTGTATTTAAAAATAAGGAAAAAAAAAAAAAAATCCAACCAAAGGATGAGGGTGCTTGCAGCTCCCAGTGATGCCGGGGGGGGGTCAGGGAGGAGGCACGACGCCGGGAAGGGAGGAGGGACACTTTGCACTGGAGCTGCAGGCTCCATCGTGCTTTGCTGCGTCTGGGGAAAAAATACCTCTCCAGGTTGAAGAGGCAACAGCGTTCTGGGAATTATCAAACCGCGCTAATTGTAATATATCACCCTGGATGCAGCAAACTATTTAAGGCTGGGTTTTGTTTCTTAAAAAAAACCCCAAGCCTGTAGTTTCTGCATTTCCATCCATTTGTTCTTCAGCCAAAACACAGCAACAGAGGACTGAGGGCATATACCAAAAGTGGGCGATTACTGTAACCAGACCAGAGCTGATGAAAGGTTTCTTATTGTCTGATACTGTATCAGTATGTAGCAATAACTGTGACACTACTATTTTTTTTGTATGTCTGTTCTTAAATTACACATAGGTGTGGAAGCAGTGCCAAATCCAATGGTTTACTCCTAAACTCGCCACACACAGGCAGTCTGCAGCGGGCAGGAATGGTTTGACCACTGACGTAGGAAAATGAATAGGTAATTTATCCCGGATCGGCTGTTCCTGGCTGCGATCGCTCATTCAGCGTGTAGGACCTGGGCAGAAAAATTGGCTTACGAAACCCGCCTTCCTTCGGCAAGGCAGCGAGCGGCGGTGCGGGACGGCCGCTCCGCTCTGCCGGCGCGGCTCGGTGCGCAGCGGACCCTCGAAGGCAGCCGCTGCGCCGGCGCTGGGTGCCGCCGGGATTTCCAAGGGCCCAACGCGCGCTCGGCTCTGCCGGGGAGTTGAGGTTTCTACCTGCCCACCTTGTGGCTGGGTCGCGCTGACCTTCCGAAGCTGAGTTGGCGTCGGGCGCGGGGGCTCGGGTGCCTTCGGTGGCTGGTGGTTTCGGCAGGAGCTGGAGGGGCTTGGTGCCGGGGGAGACCCAGCCTGTTACCGTGTGGCCAGACAACAAGCCCATCTTGATCTTTCCCAGCTGTGAACCAAGTCAGCTCTCGCCTGCCCCCGGCCCCCACCAGCGCATACTGCCTGCCTTGCACGTGCCCTGGCAAGGCTACCTCCTCTGACCTATGAAATTCAGGTGAAGCTCTTCTTTGTATATTGTTTACTTGGTTAAAAAGAAAAAGAATAAGTTAAATTTAAGTCTGTAGAAAATAATTTGCAACTGAAGGCAGAGAAACCTGAGTTGTAATAAAAGGAAGTTTGTGAGATGTGGTGGTTTGGTTTTTTTTGGTTTTTTTTTTTTTTTTTTTTTAATGTATTGTCATTTAAAATAATTTAAAACCAATGTTACCATTTGATACAGCTTTTAAATCTCTGAAAGGGCACTTGCTTTAAAGTGTTTCTTATAACTGAAGAAAAAAGCCCCCATTGCTTCTTAATAAATACTTCATCGTGTGACTTTTTGTTTGCTTTGTTATAGGTTTTCCTTCAGTTAATGCTTTACTTTCCTCCATCTACAAGAGCACATCTGACCAGCCCAGTTCTCCAGATCCTGGCAAAGAGCACAGTCAGGATTTTTGACTGTTTGTTTTTAAAGAGTAACAGGGGGCACGTTTGGAGGGGAGCAGGGAGCGGGCATCCGAGCGTCAGGTGAGCTGGGGACCCTCATGTGCCGGCAGCCGCAGGGGCGGTTGGGGAGCAGGATGGGCAGAGCCTATGGCCCCATCAGGCTCCCTCTTTCCAAATAATGCCAAATACTCTGCAGCAAATGGTGTTTTTTCAGAGGATTTTTTTGCTTTCAGTAGGCTTCACGGTTACCAGCTAAGCATTTTGAGCGCAGACCTCTCAGTAAGCGGCTGTGCTGTTCCCACCTCCCTCTGCACAGGGACCCTTCTCACTTGAGCAAACTGTCTTTCATAAGCGAGACAAAACCCCAAACCCCGGCTGCGCCGTGGGGCGTAACAGTCTGGGACGAGGCCGCTTCACCATGTGTTTGCCCTCCTGCCGCCGGTGATGCCGGCACCGCCAATCCGGCACCGCAAAGCCAAGCAGGCGAGTGGCTGGGGGAGCGGAAGGGGCATGGATAGGAAATTGGGACTTGTTGGCTCTGCCTGTTTATGACTCAAATAAATAGGCAAGAACAGTTGGGAAAAACATAGCCTTGGTCAGTCTGTGTGTCGCACATCCCAAAATGCCACGGCTGCCTGGCATCTGGGAGGTGGGTGAAGGAGCAGGGCTGGAAGCAGAAAGCTGGCGGGGAAGGAAGGGGTCAGCCACGGCTTCGAGCAGATGTGCTGAGGTGATGAGCACTTCGCAGCAGGAGAGGCCAATCGTTTGTGTCAAAGCTTTTTCTCATATTTTTATATGTTTTGGTTTGTTGGTTTGTTGTTTTTTTTTTCCTTGGCAGTTTTTTTCCCTTAGGGGAGAGGGGTAGGGTTTTTCCTGCTGCACATAGTGACTATGGATGGCATGGGGAAAGGGAGCGTGGAAACTGGTGCTACTAAATTCTGAGCAAGCGCAAGTGGCGGTTAGGAAAGATGCATTTATTTACTTTTTATAGGCTACAGTGCTAGTTAAGAGCAGGCTCTATTTGGTTGCAACTCAGGAGGACTAGTCCCACGTGTAATACAATAACTGGAAAACGCTGGTGCGGTGCTGCTGCTTGGCAGCCCAAGGGTGAGCTCGGACCATGGACGAGGATGGGCACAGTGGCTCTCGGGTCCTACCAGTGAACATTCATCTGTTCCGCAGGAGAGCCAGACTTCTCCTTTTCTTTATAATGCAAAAGCCTAAAATCTGAAGCTTAAAAAAATCGCAGCCACACTTCCAAACCTGCTGCGTGGCCCGTAAATGCACTTTTAGCCTTATATGGCTGTAAGAAGCGATGGAAACACTCCTGCAGTCACTTCACCCATCCTGCAGCCCTGGCCAAGTGCTCCCCACGGGGCTCTCCGTGGCCGGTCACGCAGCTCGGTGCAGGATGACGCATGGCTCGGGAAACCCACCCTGAGAGGCTGTATGCCTTTTTGCTTGCTCAATTTCACCCCATTACTCAGTCCCATCTTCCCAGACTGTCCTAAACAATTCCTCTTTTTTTCCTGCTGTTTACACCCCTTAAACTTGCAGTCTAAAGTCTATGGTGTACTTTCTCAGTGCCTGTTTCTGAATACCTTGCTACCTGTTCAAGGCACCGAAGCGTTCAGCACTGTGCCGTGCCAGGGACGGTGTGCACAGTAGGCAGTAATGATGGTGGAGAGAAACCAGTAAAATGCATGCAGGCTGGGCTGGCACCGGTTTACCCACAGCACACACCAGTGCGGCGTTGGTGTCCCCAGGTCAGGCGTACCCCATCCCGCCGGGCGCAGCCAGCGCTGACCCACGGTGCCCAAACCACCGAGCCGTGCGGGGGAAACAACACAAAATTATCACCAGCAACACGACGCCCTCACAACACTCGTATGCAGAACCACTCTGAAATGTCTAACCTACTAGCTGGGCACGGTCAGAGGACAAAGCCCGTTCCTCCCCATCAGCACGAGGTTTGCGTGCCCCCGTACAGCTGTTACCAGCCAGCACCATGTTCATTAGGGGAAAAGGGACCTTGGTGCAATTAGAGGCCGTCGCTTAAATGTGCCTGTAATGGCCACAGGAGAGCGAGCTGGGTTTGGGTCCCAGCTCAGCACATTAACCTCAGCACCTCCCTTTCAAAATACCTAATTTGCTGTTCATTTTTTGTCTTTCTGGAGCTCTTCTTTCCCCTCCAGATTTTCTGCTTTCCTGTTCTTTTCCTCCCACTGATGTTGTTACTAAATATTATTCCCCACGTGTATTCCCTTGTATTTTTCCAAGCTGAATCTCATTTTATTGTTTCCTGCTCATATTTCTTGCTTCTCTGTAGGTCCCTTTGTATTATTTCTCTGTCCTCAGTGGGGTTTGCAACATTTTCCTGCCCAGGATCACTTGCAAATGGACTGAACAAGTCACTTCTTAAGCCTGTGACATCTTTTCTCCCCTTCCCCTTCCACACCGAATGGAGCCAGTTCAGCGAGACCCTGCCCCCCTGGGGGGGTCACAGTGTCCCCCATCCTGTAGCAGAGCATTTAATCCCTGTGGCAGTATTTCTGCGGAACCTGAATGGCCAAATAACACCGGTCACTGGTGCTGTAACAGTCATCTTGGTCTCAGCATTTGGAAAACCAGGAAGGCAAACATTGCGCTAGGCATGGCCAAAAAGTTGCTAGGTGTGTCAGAGGCCGAGTGTCTGCTTACTCCCCGGTTTTCGTTAAAAGAGGGGAGAGAGACCCCTCTGGAGTGTAACATGAATCACAGCTCTCAGACTGCCAAGTGCTGTGGTGGCCACTGGCTTTGGCAAAAGAAGGTTAATTTACTTTTTCCTACTATTTATCAGTTTCAGTGGTTATTTCTGATGAGATGAAACCACACGGGTAACAACTCAAACAGTCACCTTCTGCGCTGGGCAAGGCCTGGCGGGTACACGCAGCTCACCAAGGACAAACATCGTTTCCTTCTCTTGTTTGCATTGTCGACAGTACGTCAGGAAACACGAAAGAAAACTCACCTTAAACTTTGAAAACAGAATCTTGTCTGCCATCACAGGCTCTTTTCACCTTCTTACTAGGCTTGTAGTAGCAAAAGTAGAATTCAAATATTCAAGAAAGCATTGAAATAACATCCTTTCTCATGCAACACCATAATCCTTCCCTTTCAGGGAAGCAATCCCTTATTCCCTGTTATCAGTCCTTCAGAAAACCTCCAGCATAATCAAGGCAAATGATGATACATCAAGCTGAAAAATGTTGTTTAATTCAAAAGATGAGTTGCTTTCCATCAAGCCTTCCTCTTGCTTAATGCTGAAGCAGCTAAGGGCACGGCCCACGCTGGTTTGTCTTTGTAGGTTAACTTGAAAACAAAAAAGCAGGAAGGCACCACTTCAATCCTCTTCAGCTAGGGCAAGCGAACCTTGTGTCACACAGCAGTAATAACGTAACAATAAAATAAAATTACTTATCGCCCTTCCAAGATATTGAGCGACTTCCTTCAATCAGGTTTGGAAAGTACTTTGAAAGCTATCGGGGACAGGCTGGTGGAGCTTTCCATGCTGCTGGGCAGAGCCGAGCTTAGCTGGGCCACAAACTTCCCAGAGCTCGATGGCACTGCGGCCACTCGCCCCAGGGCAAGCCTGACCCCTTACAGGACATTGCTCCTCTGAGACAAGGATGCCAGCGTGTTGTGCGGTCTCTGCTAGCATTTATTACCTGGATAGTAAAGAGTGGCTTATGCAGCTGCTAATTCCCTCAATATTTGCTTTTGAGAGGAAGAATTGCATTGACTTCACACATCAGACAGCCTGCGCGTGATTGTAAACGTCTCATTATGGGGGAAAAGTGATTCTCAGTTTACATCAGTGCAAACCAAAAGCAACTGCTGTAGACCTCCTGTGCAGTCAGGATCGGGCTCTCAGTTTAAAAGCTAAAATGCCACCTTCACTATGTACAGATAAATATGTACAGTCATTATACAGGATTTAATCAACATGTATGAAATAGGTATGCAGCTCAAGCTCTGATAGCCGGCACATCCAAATGAACTGACACTAGGACCATGTTACATTTTTTTCCATACAAAGACCTCTATTAGCATGCTTGCAGGCTCTTCTTTCCACAACGTGGAGAAAGGAAGGGGGGAGATGGACCAGCACAGTTACAAACCCAGCGCATTATACAAACCCAGCCCAACCCGCAGTCCCTTTCTTCCAGTCTTCTTCCTCCTGAGGGACCAGAAGGTGCTCCTGCTGCCTGTACTGCTTCCCAGCAAGTACCACCAGCTCCACAGCATCCGTCGAGACCAACGAACCAGTCTTGTTTATCTTACTGTGACAACTGTGGTGGACGCGTGTGATCAGGCTGTAGGTCGTGCCAGCCAAGCCATCAGACACAAGGTGGTCCCAGTGCTGAGGCTCCCAGGCGCTCCACCACAAGGTTTAAGTGCCAAAACACCTCAAAAGCTTGCAGCTTCAGCACTCAAGGGCCTGCTTCGTGTGACCCAGCAAGCTCAGTGTCCCCACCACTCCAACACCCTCCGGGGCAGCACCCGATACCACGGGAAATGCCGAGGGGAACCAGGACCACCTCTTCTGCCATCACCCCACTGTCCACCGGAGCAGTCCAGGCATGAAGAACGCAAGATGCGCTCCCTCCTATCAAGCCTCGTCACGGCGTGTCCCGGGGCTAAGTGTGGTCACCGGAGCAAGGTCTCACCAGCGTGGTTCACCGTTCCCCCACCTCGGACACAGCCCACTCACCATCTGCCCCAGAGCTCCCTCCTCGGCGTGGGCAGCCAAGAACCAGCAGCCGCTTTCGGGGATGTTTGAAGGCTCGTTTCTCTGCCGAGGAGGAAGCAGGAAGAAACCCACTGCTCTTTCCAAGTTTCTGAGGACTTGCTGCAACCCCAAAAGTTGGGGGAGCTTGAAGAGGCACGGGGCTGCGCTAGGAGGCTGGGTACTGCCGCAGCAGCGCTCACAGAAAGGGATTACGTTTCCGAAATCTTCTTGTTTAACATTCCTCAACAGGACCTTTCTCAGTTACACTTATTTTTTAATGCTCCCATTTCAGACTTGAGCATTAACCTACGGGTTTAGGGACTTTGATTCTCCTTTGGTCTGGTATGAGGCACCAAAGACTGCCGGCAACGGACTTAACAGCTGCTCTGGCAAATATTTGGCTCTGGGACGTGAGCACTAGACAGGCTCACAGCCCTGCCCGTCAAACTGTTAGAGGGAAAGTCTCTGAGGTGATTAGTCAACTAATATATCTAATAAGGGTTTTAAGCAGCAATCTGTTATATTTAACAATTCTGAGATTCATTTCCCTTTTAGTGCGCTGTACAAGAGACGACAGTGCAGGGAGCAGTCGGCTAAGCATCGAGTTCTCCCACCACCGACCGAATAAAGCTTGCTCAAGTTTACCGTCAATTTTACTTTGGCATAATTGATTGCCCAGATGTGTGAGAAGCTTTTACATACCGTGAGGTTCCTGCTGCTACACGCTTGAGGGCTGGACTGCTGCTACAGAGGCCCAGGGAAGGAGCAGGCCTTTACCGCTGCACAACAGGGATACACAAGGAGTTCATCACTGGCTTTTTATTTCTCTGCAAAGGAAAAGCAGGTACTAGGTCTGGCTTCTGGGATAAAAGTGTTTTGAAATGTGCTCAAGCAGTAACTCGTAAAGGGAAGAGGGGAAATTTGGCTTACACCTCCTTTTTGTTTCCTAATTTAAAAAATCCAGAAGTAATTTGTTGTTTTAAAAAAGTCTCTCTATGCTCTTAAAAGTGGTTCTGTCGGCAATCTATAACGAAAAAAAACATTCATCAAGTTATAGCACCCCAAGGAGGAAAAGTTTTAGCCAGACCATATATAAATATGCATTTTGTTCCTGATAAAATCTGTTTAATTCCAGTATCCAATAATATTTGGACAAAAAGATCTCTTTGTTAAGGCTCATGCACTTTTACTTTCATAGGGATCTTATAATGCGTGTTCCCCACCAAAAAAATCGAAGGCGGCCAATCTTTTCTGCAAATTTAACTTCAGCCATGACTTGAGTATCGCTCCTGGCTCGGTGCACGCGTGGTGGTTTTGTTGAGGAAGGATGCTGCTGTTGCCTGGAGCTGCCTGTGCCCTGAGGTCTTCCAGCCCAGGCTCGCCCGGCCAAGCTCGCCGGTGTGCCACCCCCAGCTCCCCAGCAGGTCCAGCGAGAGGGACATAGGCGGCTCACAGCTCCCTATGAAAAAATATTTGTTAAACGGAAAGAACATATTGCAGCGGAGAGGATCACAGCACGTGTCCCCGGAGCACAGGGGTGCAGAGCTAGCGGGGACACAAGAGCCTTTGTGTGGTGCTTCACGCTGTCGGTCTTGCTTGAGGCAAGTGAGCTTGAGAGGCACTTCTCCGGGCAAGGCAACGCGAGGGAGCTCGGCAGCGTCGGCTCAGCACCGTCAGCAGAGAGCGGACGTGATATTCCTGATGGGGCAGAAGCAGGAGAGATGCTGCCCCTGCGCTCAGGAGGGTTTGGAGAAAGGCACCTCTCGTGGTCCTGCATCACCGCGCATCTCGACGCATCCTCAGACCGCTCTCCCCCCACAAACGCAAGAGCGTGCAGGCCCAGTGTTAAAAAAGCCTCTTGCAAATTTAGATGCAAGAAAGGAGCAAAGGGCATTTTAGGGCTTAATTTTCCCCTGCTGTGTCTACGTGACTTAGCTGGGACAAAAGATTCCCAAGGTTTATTTTGGTGAAGCCTCGGTGAGATCAAAGGTATTTTTTGTAGGAGAGTATCTGTCCATCTAGTTTATGTAAAAAGATGGTTTTCCCCTGGAGACATTATTCAAAGATCAGGTACCTGCTGTAAGCTCACCAGTACCATTCTTATTTTGCCATACTAGTCTTGCATTTGGGGCCTGATCCGACACCCACTAAAGGAACCCAAGCCTTATCCTTGGCACTAACAGAAGCAGGCCCTTAAAACACACCCAAAAGGTCATGAAAAAATAAAAATAATCCACTCACCAGCTTTGCAGGATAACTCTCAAATGCATTTAACATTGGACTCTTACGGGGGGGGATAAAACAAACAAGCTTCTGTCTGTTGGATTGCTTTAATAAAAGGTTTATTGGAAATATTTTTGTGCAGACATACAACAGTCAACAATGCTGTTCAAAGCTACAAATTTTCTAAGTTTTCCAAACCTTCTAAAAATACAAGTAAATGACCTTCATTTGTATTCAGTCTAGGAGGGAAACAAACTCCACTGTAATGCTATGCTGTATTTAAACTACCAGAGGACATTAATAGGACGTGAAAATGGTAACACTTCTAGAGGAAAAAACCCACACACCACTGCTGCTCTGCTGGGAGCCAATTAAACATCCCCCCACAGCATTACTCCTCTCTGCGTATCCAGATTAAAACCTCCCCATCTGAAACAATATTTAAGCAATTCGAGTACAGCTATGACAGACAAGCGGGCACATGACTTGGCTCGCTGATGAAAAAGATGCTGTTAAAGTTCCTGTCACTCAAGCCGCTGAATATTTGACCTCCCCGCGCAATGGGCTGCACTTCGGGGGCAGGAGGAGGGACAGGGGCAGGTTTTCAAGTCGGATGGCTCTTCCAACACACACATGCACACACAGTCCCAGAGGGCTTGGCTGCCTCATTGCTTTATATTAACCGGAGCCCTTTTTTTTAAAAAAAAAAAAAAAAAAAAAAAAAAGAGTTGAGAAACAACTTTGGGCAACTTTCAGTCTAAGAACTCTTGATGGCAAGAACAGCAAGTGCCTGCATTCCCTTCCCAAAGCAAAATATCAACCAGAAGGGCAAAGGAGAGCATATTCACTGTCTGTTAAATTCCATGTTTTCTAAGAAACCCTGCAGATGTTTTGAAATTGATTAATTTATGCCAAGACGACATCTGGAACATCTTCGCAGGGGAGCCACCCAGTAAGGTGGTCAGAATTTAAAACAATCACTTCTTTCTGTTAAGGTTGGCTTTTTCCCTTGGCTTCATCGCTCCATAATTACAAGGGTGCTGACCTCCTGGCTATGCACAGTGACAGTTTGACAACATATTAGTCCTTTTCTTCATCATTAGACTTCTGCGTGACTTCCCAGAGCTGGGCTTGCCCACACACAATTTGTCATTTACCCACTTCTATTTCTCTTTAGTAGCTACAGAGATGCTGAGGTAGAATGATCCCCTCGTGGCAGACTTCAGGAGAACCTGTCTCACCTTCTTCATACATAAAGGAAGGTTTTGGAGAAACACTAGCACTCGGCTCTTTTAGCTCCTGTCCATACCACAAACGAGCAAGCCACGAATCCAAACGAAACAACCCCTCAGCTTCACGCTCTATCACAAAAAGACCCAGGTCCCCCGGATTAACGAGCCCCTTCCACAGGCCCGGGGGATAGGAACCTGGCCAGGAGCAACACCCAAGGAGAAGTCCCGTTAACTCTCTGTGACATTCCCTGTCAGGACTGAAATTATTTTAGTGCTCAATTCCCGTAGGCCCATGAGGCAAACAGCAGCCAGTAAGCAATTTAGCCACCTGTCGTAACCCAGAAAACAACCTGCTAGAGCCAAGGGACGCCAAGCAGGGGGGGCTTCTGGCAGGGACGTGTTCCCTTTCTCCAAGCCCAGGACTCCGCTTGGTGCCAGAGAAAGCTCAGCTTCAGGGGACAGCGGAGCTTCACAAGCTCGTGACGCAGCTCTCCTCCTCCCTTCCCAGAGCCACGGAAAGGAACCGGAGAAGTACGCCTTATCACAGCTCTTTAACAGCAGCAGTGGTCTCGGCCAAGCTATTTCGTTTCCCAGCCCCTTCACCCCTCCAGACAGCCCATCCGAGAGCACGTTCCCGGGCAGATAAACCCGGCCAGGCTGCAGGTCACCAAGAAGCAATCACCTTTGGCATTCACTTGCGTGGCTAAGCAGCACAGGGCACTTTCTGGTTTTCATTTGCAAACAAGGCTCAAAGCCTTTATCAATCTTGCTGCTGGGTATGAAAAGGTATGGAAAGAGTTATTCTCTGCACCCATACGGATTTCTTTCGTTGTCATCTATTGTACTGACATGTCCTGTGGTCTTCTCCAGACACACAGCTCCGGTCACAAGCACTGAACAGTAGTGGAGGCTCTCTTGGGTGTCTGGAGGACAACGAAGCTTTTGGGTGAGAGCATCTGAGCTCTCCCCCTCCTGAAGCTACTGAGTTCTGAGAAGTCAGTGTAAGCAATATCATAAGACTAGTGAAAATAAAATGGGAACAGGGCTGTTAACTGTGTAATCAAACCAAGGAGACTTTCCCCAATGCCACACAGGAGGAGAAAGCTCTAAGAAAATAATCAATGTGTACGGCTTCACCAAACAAAGCACTGAGCCTTTCATGTATGGTACAAGAAAATGGGTAAAAGCATGTTTCACTCTATCCTAACAGGAATTGCTTGCAGTCAAGCCAGAAGGCTCAGCACCAGGAATAATAAGCTCTAGAAACCATCCATCTGAAAGCTCAGGTCATGTCAAAGGCCCGACCTCATCAGCACTAAGGTCATTTCCAAAGAGGCAGGGGCTGTGCTCCTGGAGTAGCTTGTTTTACCCCTGCTGCTGCTGGGAGAGTCCCACCGGCCACCATCCATGATACAAGGACAACTGGGCCACCATGTCAGGGACCGGTTGGAGAGCCGCCCTTCAGAGTGGCATGTGGGACAGAGCTCCTGCAGAGAGGGCTTCTGAGGAACAGTGACAGGGCTGCAAAAAAGCAACACGCTAAAGAGAAGTGCCATTGCCTGTTCACTCGCTCGCCAAGTGACACAGCTGCTCACACAGGGCCTGACCAGCGGGATGAGAATGGGCCGTGTACAAGTCCAGTCACCAGCTTCAAAACCTGCTGAGTCTTCATCTCTTGTATACCACTTCACGCTGTCTGCAGCGACCATTACGAGTTATGGCTAGGGACAATACTTGGATTTGAATTCGAAACTCCCCCCATTTGACAGGCACTTTGGCTGTGCCTCCAACAGCTGCCTGCGGGAGAGCCTCAGGGCTGTGCCCGCGGGACCCTGCAGGTAGAAGGTAGGGAGGAGGGTCTGGATCTGCTTGGTGCTCAGCATCCTCAACCAGGCATGGAGCTGCAGCATACACAGACTCCGGGAGAGATGAGTGAATACAAGGGTCCTTCCTGATAGGACAGAAGGAGCCCAACTGTCTAGAGACTGAGGAACATGCATAGTCAGTGCCACGTTTCAGAAGCAAACTGCTACCCAGATGCATCAGGTATACCACAGACACAGCCAAATTCTTCTCCAACTCATCAGGTATTTCATGTCATGACCATTTATCGTTAGACTCAACAAGACACAAATTGCTCTCCCTACAAAGCGACTGAAGTTTAAGGCATTGGTACTGTGTGATGATCTAAAACTAAGGTAAAATATCCTCAGTCCCTTAAAACTAGGGAGAAGCCTGACAAATCCAAAGTGCTTCTCGGGGGTGAACACCCGCTCAAGGGCTGCTCTGCTTCAAACTTGAAGTGTGAGGCTTAACAGCAAAAGTACAGTCCTGAGAGTATTTAAAAATGAAATTAAGTCATTATTTATAAAACCAAGGGAGAACGTAAATAGGGCATCACTAGTCTGAACTGATGACTGGAGGCAATGCAAAACAGCAGATTTGGTGAGTTAGCCCAAAAGGGCAAAATAAGCCTGCAGGACAGGGACAGCGGAAGGACTGTGCACCTTCCCAAGCTCTTGGGGTTGTCCACAGAGGGCCAAGTTGCAGCCAGTGTGCCCACCAACCATGTTATAGTCGCTGCATTTCACTTCTTCTGGTCCACCTGAGCTTTCTCCTCTTTATTTATGAGCATTGACTGTCTCCCAGCAAACACACTCCAGTACATGCTGTAAAAATAATGTAATCTTGGGAACAGGAGACTTCCCTGCAGCATCTGCTATTAGCTGCTGGCTGAGGCAGTGGAAGAGACTGCACATTTCTGGCGTGCACTAAGAGGCGTGTGGTCTAGTGAAGTGCAGATTAGCGAGGCTTGGCTGTTATCTTAATTTACAGCCCATATAGTTCATGTTAACTCCACACACATTTTTAGATACATTAGCAGCTTAGTTTGACTCCGATACTTTTATTGGTTATTTGCCATTTCTCCTTGACAAGTTATTACTGACTTCCCATGCTAGCTTCCTACAGCAAGACCTGAAGCCCTGTCAAGGAAAAGAAATGTCACCAGACTTCTCAGCAGTGCTCAGCTCAGGCTCCCGCACGCCAGCTTTAATTTGCTACTAGGCAATCGTTAAAGGAACAGCAGCTTCCATGCAAGCAGCGATTATGGTGTTACAAAAAGAAGCAACCAGATCCAGGTTTAATTCGGGAAAATCGCCACTTCCTCCTGAATATTCCAAAGCCCATCACCACTTTGGTCAGTGCGGAATGCTGCCCAAAGACACCCTTTTCTGATCAGCCCTAGGTAGTTAAGTCTGGACGGTCAAGCAGAAATCTCCCATTTCTTCTGCTCCAATACCCTGTCTAGTTGGTAACGCTTTCACATAGCGCTTTCAAAGGTTGCTGTTTCTGCGACGTGCATTTGTGTTAATGAACAAGGAATTCTGTTGATGCAGAGCAGCTGCCGTTCTCCTTTTGCTAACACACCACTGGAATACACCTCATCATTGTTCACCAAGACAAGCAACTCCAACAGTCAGGCTACAGCATATTACAATACATTAATTCCTGTAATGACTCCAAAGAACAAGAAGAATGCCAGGTCTTGACCTGGGTGGGCTCTACAGGATTAACTCAGCTAGAGATTAAGGCCTTACAGTGATGATAAAGTCTGACCTGCTAGCCCCAGTGTCACATACTGTATTGCCCTGTGACAAACCCCATGTGTAATTCCCATTGAGCTGACATCCAACACACGTACCTCAATCGAAGCCACTATTCACTCTGGGGAGGGTTTGTGTTTGTGACACACACTGACCTCAATTTACAGAGGGGTCAAAATGATACAGCCCATAGTCTGCACTAATAAAATAAATCACATTAGATGACAGCTGCTCTTCCCCAGCATCTCTCCTTATGTTCTGTAAAACTTTGTTGCACTAAGTTGAGAACAGAAAAGACTCCAGGAACCTTTCTATTCTCTGCTCGACACATTTACTTGCCGTTCATTATCCAGAGGTTTTTAGAAGTTTTTTTCTGTATCCTCATGAAAAGCCTCCAAATTGTTTACATACCAATGTTTACTGTGTGGCTTAGAGTACAAAGACTAAGCTGATCTTGCTTTGTCTCGGTGGGAAGTTAATTTTCCTTCTGTTGTTACAAAAGGAAGAAACAGTTAGCGGTTTTGAGGACAGGCTTACACCACACATTTCCTAAATAGATTTTGTTTCTAAATAAAAGAAAGTGTTTAACAGGTTAGATCAGCATTAAGATTTAAAAGCTCCTGGGATCAGGTCTACCCTCCCCTTATTTATTCTCTGCACTAGTATTCATGCCTTTAAACAAAATTCATCTCCTAGAAAATATATACACCCACATTTGGCCCCTTGACATTCATGCCTATGGCAAAATTATTTGCACGTTTCCCTTATTGCATAATTGTCTCATTAGCACTCCAGAAAGAAGGTGATGACTTTTCCCTCTGTGCCATTAGCCTAATCCAAGAGCAATTCTGCCTGGTGCTGCAGGAGCAAAATTTGCTTTTTAACATGGAAGGGGACTCCAAGTCTCCAAGGTGGCACCAGGAATTGAACTATGACACCTGAGCACTGGCATTTACTCACAACCCTTAAGGAAGATTAAGCCAGTGGGCCAGGCTGGGATTTCCCTTTTCCTTGCTAAACATATTCATATTCATATCCAAATTGCTTTCCAATATATTTAAATAAATAAAAAGTTCTGGATGATGGTCAACAGGGCGAAAAACAACACCAACTTTTTAAATGCACAGATGTAGTATACACATTAACCATGAAACCTGGTTAAAACACAGCAGTATTTACCTTATGCTATTCAGAAACGTGGCTTGGCGACTAAAATTGATAGAACTTGTCTGGAGGACAGCATAAGCTTTCTAAGAGCTCTTTCAGCTTTAACTTATGCCCCAGTTTTTGCTTTTTTTTTTTTTCAAAATTCCAATCTATGCAGCAGCACGCCTGTCCTACTGGCACAGCGAGGCTGTGGAGCCAGCATTCCTTCCAGGGCTCATGGCTCCAAGTGTGCCGGGAAGCCTGTTGATGTATCAAGATCTAGAAGAGTGACTAGTTTGGCTGAACAAACAGCAGGTCTTCTCTTCACAATGACCAGCTCTGTGTGTGTACATGTGTGTGCACGCACATGTGTAAATCCTTCCTAACCTGCCTTTGCAAATCTATCCTACCTGGTCACAGGAACGCTTCTTTGGGGTTACAGCATCGGTCTCCTGTGCGCATCTGATCTTCTTTCTCAACATCCGACAAGCTTGTACCTTTTCAGTTCTCAGTGTTTCATTCTATTGTTAAAGTGGGAATGGATCATGGAGGGAAATCCCAGGCTACATTTGAAGTGCATGTCCAAATACATCATGAAGAGTTACCAGGAGGCACCTATTTGAGTTCATCTTTGTGCACAAAGCCATGCACTCAAGACAGCTGCCCTGCGGAGCTCTCTGACTTCGACATCCTGGCTTTGTGAGTAAGCTATTAACTGGGTTTTAGAAAGCTAAGGTAAAGCCCTAATAAATCCTGTAAGAGGGCAAGAAATACTCTAAGTAACTCATTGCTATCTTGTGTTATTCTGTCATAAGAAGGCAAATAAGCATTTTTAGCTACAGACTGTGTTGCAATCAAAAGTTTTATGCCAAATTGTCTGTTAAAATTTCAGCCACATTGGTAAACAGTGAATATTAGAGGGAGTAAGGTCTGCATGCAGCCGTGTGCACTTGGTCTGTGTGTAACAAAACAGGAAATCTCAGCACCCCGTTCCAATTAAGCAAAGGCTGATTTCTCATGGAACATAAATTTTCTACTTTTCTCCCAGAACAATCTTATGCTGATGTTTTAAATAGTGGTAAAACATTGTTTTTAATTTCACACCTCACATAGCACAGTCAAATGCTTCATAACAACATAAACAAAACTTTAGGCAGAGCTTTGCGACTGAATTCAAACAATGATTCCCCCCCCCAATATGTACTCAAGGTTTGCAGGGAGAATACAGAAACTTGTTGGCTAAGGCCACAGAAATGAGTTCTCTGGTGTTTTGGCTGCTGCTGCCTGTTAACAGTGGATGCATTGATCCAAATCCCATTATTCCCACCACCCATCAAGTGAAGAACCATTTATTCTCTTTCTGCTCTCCTTTTGGTTGTATCGTAGGATCGAACAACTTGCGACTGGGAAACAACGCCGTGTTCTTCTTGGGAAAATGCATACCCATCTGAAAAAGTAAAGGAAAAAAAAAAAATCACTGAAGTCCAGCTCAAGGGCACAGCCCATTTTTAGGAACAGTTTTAGGCATCACTAGAGTTAACGTGACAGACCGCAACAACCTTCATGTCTGTATTGCACTTCTGACATTTACAGCTGTGCACCCCAGTGCCCCCATAGCACCGAAAGGACGCCTGCTGCCAGCTCTGTCTTACTGCTCCCCTCCCCAGGCCAGGTTAGGGTACACAGTCAACATATCCCTCTGAGTTAACCTGACTAATAAACTACAGATTGATTTGGACAGCATGTGTACTCTCATAGTGGCAGAGCTTCTTTGAAGACTTAACAGACAGGTAGAGATTTGCATTTTGGCTCAACTCCTCTATAGTCAGTCTGCTTGATATCAGCAGTTTCCCTGGAGGAACATGGAAATGTCTAGACCACAAATGGATCTGAGTCACATCTTCCTCTTAGCTCCATTCAGGAATTTTTTTTTACAAGTTTCCAGGTGGCATCTGACCAATCACACCAAGAAATTCTCGACTGTCTTTGCCAGTCACCCATATCTTGAATAGAGCAAACTTAAACATATTCTGGAGGTCTCTATTTTGCACAAGTTAATCCTGCTAGCTAGCACAATCCTTTGGTCTCCCTAGAAATTACTCAGAAGAAAACATCCATGTGCCTGATTTCTTTTAAAGTATTGTGGACAAGGCAAGTGACATTTCTGACATCATTTGCAAAACACCACATTACTGGTAAAACAGTCACAAAAGCTAATGGGCCAACATGGTGAAACACCAAACAATATTTAAAGCAGACATGACCCTACATAAAATTCTGAACAGAAAACTACAGCAAAGGACAACAGACTTTGTGACAGCAGTGAAAGGTGTTTTTCAGGTGTAAATGGGTAACCAGAAAGGAGAA
Source organism: Leptodon cayanensis (assembly GCA_027564655.1). Taxonomy (NCBI): domain Eukaryota; kingdom Metazoa; phylum Chordata; class Aves; order Accipitriformes; family Accipitridae; genus Leptodon; species Leptodon cayanensis. The sequence goes on along the minus strand of JANXJC010000026.1, from coordinate 6,047,632 downwards.
GGGCAGATTAGCATAGTTACAAAAATGGAGAAATAGGAAAGTCACAGGCTATACGGAACCAGATAATGCTTTGTAGTAGGAAAGCAGGCAAGAGTTGGCAGATGTGAACACTGCCTGGGAGAACCCAAGAATTATACCATGGCTAACTGTCCATGGGCAACTCTCCATCTCCCCTGAGCAGCTCTGGAAGCAGGAGCTGATGAATTCTGAAATCCTGCCCCACGTTGACCCCAGGCTGAAAGACACAGCATCACATAAGGACGGATGTCCCAATTACTACGCAGGGACCTAGCAGATGTCTTTCAGGAGTCCTCCCTTAACAGGTTTAAGGCATATTCCCCCCCTGGATCAGGTACCGAGGTGAGATAAGGCTGCAGCACAACGCAGAGGGACCCTGTGACAGAAAGGCGCATGGAGCTGAGCACCTTCTGAAGGCAGGAGGGACGTGAGGCCCCTAAGCAGCTTGGGTGCTGTAGACTGAACTTGCTCCCCATGGGCCTGAATGCAGCTTGCTTTGAAGCAGGTGACTGATGCTGGTAGCCAGAAGCCCAGAAATGAACTGTATCCCCTGAGTGAGGCTTGTTAAACCTTCACCTTGACAGCCAAGTTGGGACCACATGAGCTGAGCACAGAGATGCTCAAGCACTCCTAGATCTTCTCCTCTGGCTGACGCCTGCACAGGGAGCGCGGTCGGCAACTCCTTCACAGCTGTAAGCTGCTGGGAAGACGGTCCCAAAACACTAGGGATGACCACTGTTCAATTAATGCGGAGGGTCGTCTCCTCTCTCGCAGAATGCAGGTAAACGTCACCTCTGAAGCCACAGGGACTTTGCTGTAGATTTGAGCTCTTAAGGCAGAACTCACGCTCCCTTAGCAGGAGAGCACACTATCACCAGGTTAGCTGACCTAAATCACAAGCATGGTAGGAAATCTTTGCCAGTAAATGGAGGGCATTCAAACAGAAATACATCACCCAGAACTAACTCCAGTCACATCTCCCTCTTGGAGGGATTGCAGGACAGTATGAACTTTGATTTGATTATGTGACTGACCATTCCAGCATCCCATTTTATTTGCCCTAAGCAATTCCATGCCAATATACATACAGCTACAGAGGTACAGGTTGGTTTTTCCTGCCTCTAGCTGAAGGTTCACAGAATACATTCACAAAATGCGAACAGTCTTCTGGAAAAAAGTATGTGCATGCAGGATAACTGCAAAGGAAATACGATTTACAAAACAAGCTTTCATTTAAAAAAGGGTAGGTTCACACTTAAACAAATACCTCCAGTAGGTTTGTTCCACGCTAAGGGCCAGCATACTGTTCGCTTTTTGGCTAAATTCTCAGTGGAAACTCAACTTGGTCAAAGACCACAAGCTTAAGCCCTGAAAGGCTGAAGTCCATACCCCATAACCTGGTCTACATCAAGACGGCTTTACTGTATTTACTCATCCAGTAAGATCCTTCAGCACAGCAGATTCTTCAACTGCCGTAACTACCGCAAATCCAGCACTGACCACGCAAGCGTGCGGAGCCCGTCAACCCCAGGTATCTTCCCATGACCTGCTTATTTCCAGTGCTAGCACAGGCCTATAAACAGCCAGGCAGCCCAAGCACTCTGCAAAGCCATTGCAAAATGCAATCAAAGAAATACTTTCACCACTCTCACACCAGTAGAAAACACCTGAATGTGGCAAAAAATTTCAAGCTAAGACAATCAATGGTTAAGAATAGCAGGGATATCCTTACGTCCTCATGTTCTTGATCCATCCTGAAATATCAGCAATGAGGGTTTTGTGCGTACATCATGGGAAACGCTGTGACCCCCATACTTGCACACTGCCCTATTTCATTGAAGCTCAACATTTGGCAGCTTCTTTAAAATTTTCCTGTTGATCTCTATACAGGAAGATGAGTTCATATTACATTTTTTTACTCACGTTACAATTAAAATCGAGCTTCAAGCTGTGCAGGCAGCTGACTGTGCCTTGTGGAGTCAGAACGCTGTGAATGCTCAAGTCCCATCCCCATTCCCCAAGCAGCTCTACATTTCCACTATTTTCAGACCCCATCCAAAAACAATGAAAGTTCCCATCTACTAGGGAACTTTTTGGAAGTTTGACCTTTTCCCCCAACTCCAGTTTTAAAACCACACCTATGAGCCTGCCCTGGGAACAAGGCCCTCATTGTTCAGCCTCTGCTTCCTGCAGCAGCCCAAGGACGGAGCACTTTTCTTTGGGGCTTTCTGGGCACAACCCACTCACGGCCGTCGCAGAAGGAAGGACCTTTGTACTCGGAGACTTTCTATTAATGGAGGAAAGGCACACTTCTGAGTATCTGTCAGTGGAGCTCATTTGTTAAGAGGAGATTCACGTTCTCATCAAATCTAAGGTTTCACTCATACCAGACATTATCAGGCAACCTACTGAATTTTAAAAGCATCCTGTTGGGTTTTCTTAAAGCTTTGGTATTCTATTAGTAGATCAGAATCTAGTCTCCGGCTAGGTTTCTAATTTAGCACACTCTTTTTCTGTTCCCTGCAATGACTATTCTGGTCTGTGCAATGCTGAATTAGAGAAACCGTCTCCACGTATGCATCCTGAACATAGACAGTAACGCTGTGCAAGCATAACAGCCTGCTCACATGCAACAGCTTCCAAGACCAGGACCAGAAAGGGTCCAGAGCGCTCCTTTCATTCCAGAAAATCTGCTTATGGAAGGACCACGTACAGTTTTAGTCACTTCAGGGATTTATTTTAGAGGCCTCCTACTCCTTGCACTCTCCTCTGATACACTTGAACTGTCTGTCCTGGGGTGTGTTTAGCCCAACCAGCAAGAGAGCAGTTCTCACGGGAAGCGTGTCAGAAACCTTTCCTTCTGCAGCATGTTGCTATTTCATACGGGCAGTGGTATTATGGTTTAGTATAGTCCGAAGTATAAAATACATTTTACCGTTGTGTTGTTTGCCTTCAGAGCAAAATGCCCAGATTCAAATCCACTAAAATTAAATTTTAGGGTTTGGGGGGATGGGAGTGGCTTTAAAAAAAAAAAAATCTTCTAGGAAATGTTGCTGCTTAGATACCAAAGATATCTCTGACATAACAAAAATCAATGCTAGGGTATCACTTGGCTAGCCAAATTCTCTCTCAGGCCAAACGTCTGGTTCCACAGTTTTTAAGGAGATTTGCTATGATGTCGCAGTTCACATTTACCAGTTAAACAGTAAGCGCTAACTCAGCTTTGTCTTCTTTGGCAACCCTCTTCCACTTATCCTGGGAAAGTGAGAGCTGATTTAAATCTTGAACGTTTTGAGTAATGCTTACAGAAATCACTCATTTCTCTGCTGATAAACTATGCCTGTGTTTTCTAAAGGACCCAAGAGGAATTCCTGACAAATGGTCCCATCTCTTTTGTCCCAGATACTAACCTACCGGTATTAGCATGTAGAAAATGGAGCCAGATGCCACAGCCTCGATTCTAAACTAATTATTCCTATTTCTTTTTCTTAAGTTGATTTTAAAAGATTGCAACTCTACTTGAGAGTCAACAAATATGTAGCTTGGAAAAAATACAGAACGTGCACTATATTTCGAACACATGCCAGATAAGAGGAAATGGAGTTTAAAAAGCATCTCAAGTAGCTACCCTGTTGTTTTTCAAATCAAAATGCACCAGCAGAAAAGTGAGAGGAAGAAGGTGTCTGCTAGTGGAGAATAAATGGTGGGATTAGAGCCCTCAGCATGAACACATTATTATTATTTATTATTCACCAGCCCCTATACTGTGAAACGAACCTCAGATGACAAGTGCTTTTTCTCCATTGATTAATAAGGTGCAAACCATACGCTCTGTGTTCAGATTTACTCTATGCAATCACCATATTCTGTCAAAGGAAGAGGGATTTTCTTTGCTAGCATAGGAAATCTGGGCCAAGTGCAGTAATCCTCATTCAGGCACGGCTCTCTGCATTTCAGGGGGAGTTCTGCCACAGCACTGCTTAACAGGAGCAGGATTCAGCTGTTTTTAAGAGCATGCTGAGACAAATGACAACTGAACACTGGCAGGGGGTATTCTGAATTACAGGAGGTAAACTGCACTAGAGGGATGGTATGGGACTTTCCTTAAAGATGGACAGGTCTGAGGGTACCTAAGCAAGTGGGGAGCATCACCCTTCCCACCCTGCTGGTGAGGCTCTGGGGGCACAGGTGATACAGGTCAGTTGTGCAGGAAGAAAGGGGAGGTCAAGAACCCTCTTCTGTATCAACAGAGCTTGTCTAAAGGAGATGCTACCTTCATAAAGTCACAGCAAAAAAGACAGACATGAACTTTGATGGAGACCTGGAGAAAGTTCACCTGGAGAAAACCTCATTGCCAGCAAACCCTCCGAGAGGGAGAGCTTTTGGGAGTCATTAGTGCTCCTTCCCTCAAGTGTGAACCCCACAGAACACTAAAGGGAAGGGCCCAAACACACATCTGAGAGGAGCCTGGTGGCACCTCCTGCTCACTCTTAAGAGGCTTTAGAAAGCAGATGGCAACAGGCAATCTCCAATTTCACCAGGCACCTCCACCAGGAGCTATGCCAAGCCCAGAGGCCAGCGTTGTCACCACTGCTTACAAGATTCCACTGAGATTAGTTTTATGTTAGCACATGGGCTTGACAGCCATATAAAACTCTTCCACTAAAGCCTCATGACAATGCCATCCAACAGGAACTTCACTTTTTTAAGTTTTCATAAAGCTTCCCAGAAGTTATACTGGTAGGAAGGAACCACACAATCTTTGACAGTACAGTTAGTAGATAGATTTCCTTCATGCTTCTGACAGCTCTACATGATTCAGGAACACAAAAACAAAGCCAGTGCAAGAAAAACAGCCATGAAGGTCTTACACACTTTAAGGGCATATTCTTCCAGATAGACAGGGGCTACTCTCCAACGCAGTCACTCTGAGCCAGTTTCTTTACTGGGAGGAGGCGTTTAAGAGATTAATCCTGGCTGGCACTCCTGTATGCCACTGACATGACACTGGCTGTGTGGCTCTGCCCCCCACTTTTGATACACGGCTCTGCAGACTTACCTCAGTCATCTTTTTCCTCCTACCATAGACCACTAGTAGTAGCCTGGAAACTCCCCATGAGATGCTTCTCCTTTCCATGAGATTGGGAACAAAGCTATTTAGGCATTGTTTCCTCTCCAAAAATTTGGAAACAGTTGTTGTCAAAAATAACGTGACTCTCAAACCAGTACTGCATCTTTACAATCTGTGCTAGGAAATTTAATCCCATTTTCCTTCCTTGTTGCGACTAAGGCAATTGATTTGCTTACGCCTTTGTCAGCTCTAACTAAACAAACCATTTTCCTGCTTCATATGCAAGTGTCAGATTCTGAAATGAAGCCACAGAGCAATTTTTGGAAGAAGTGGCCTTCGCAGACTGGGAACTTGGAGCCTGGTGGAAACATATGAACAGTTCAAGACTTCAAACAGAGTGCTTGTAGTGTGATTTAAGCTATTGGCCCAGCATGTCAAGGCTACTGCCCTATTCATCAACTGTTTGCTTTGAAGATTTCTAGCATTTAGTAAACTGTTGTACAATTTAGGGTTGTGAAAACAGCACATATGTTCCCTGGATTTCACGTGGCCTTGTACATATAGCAGCTATGCAACATTGGAAAATAACATTTGACAAGAGATGACAGAATTTTTAAAGTGTCATGGATATGCCACAAAAAGTGTCTTTCAGTCCCAACAGCTCCACAATCAAAATTTACGTTCATGTGAAAAACAGATGGCTGATTGTAACCTGTCCCGACTCATTTAGCATTTAATGATTTGCATTTATAGGGAAGCCGGTTATGCAAATTAGCATTTATTTTGATATCTCATTTTTCTTTCCCAATAGCTATTCACCTACTAACAACCTGATGATGTGTTCTACCAGACTAAAAGCACATATCAAGTCTGACTAGTCACCACTGACGTATCTCTTTTCTGCACTGTGGTAAGTCGCTACAGCAGACTACTTTAACAACAATTTATTTAAGCATTTTAAGGATCTCTTCTGCCAATCATCACCTTTGGAATCTCCTCAAAAAGCATGTTTGCATACCCAAAGCCACGCTGCCATCAGCATCCCTGGCTCCTTGACACAAAGGATTAAATCCTGGCAGGAGCACATGGTCCACAGGGCTACTCTGCGCATTGTCCTCTTTTTGCAGGAGCAATGGGATTGATCGCTAAAGACCCTACATCCCTTGACAGTGATGGCCTTGCAATGGCTCTATGAAGGACAAGGACTAGCAGATCTGTCACTGTTCCACCCCTTCTAGTCAAACTCCCCACGGAAAATAAAAATACGTAAGGCATTTGGGTTCTCCAATCCCAGCCCTGCTTCCATGGCCTGAACCATAACAGTTCTGCTACAGAAGATGACAGCCAGCAGAGATTTGACTTCCTTAGGATTCTTGAACAGTCAGGAGTGTCACTTCTCACTGCAACGGCAATATGAAACCCAAATCCTGAGTGCCTGCTCCTTGCCCTGTGTGCAGCAGTACTGCACGCTGGGGGGCTATTTTCTTTAGTAAGATGAGCATATTTTAACTACCAGTTTAATCACAGGAGAGACTGCATTTTACCACTAGAACAGGTTGACTGGACTCCCATGTCCCTCGAGACAGCATGGCCCTTCAGTGTCATCTGGACTACAGAGCTGTTAGATTATTTTTAATGCTGTGGAAGCCTTTCTAACACTGACAAATAAACGTCAGGTCCAGCAGATCAAGGCCTGTCACATGTTCCTCCAGGAAGATGAATAAATGGATGACCTCTACACCAACAAAAAAATGCAATTTATTCCAAATAGCAGCAGTAGCAAGACGTGATGGTGAGTCTCTTCTCCCAGCAGAGGACGAAGAGGGAGAGGAGGGAGAGGCAGCTCTGCACGCCGTGGCTTTCCTCATCAGAAACACACAGAACCCCTAAGTGGCATCCCTGAAATATTGCTGTATTCTCAGCTAACCACAGCTAATACGACTTTCCATAAAGCAACCAGTTCTATTTAAGTTAGGCTCTATCACAACATTTATTTTATCCTGCAGAGTTTTTGAATTTACAGTATTCTTGAGACTATCAGGATTTTACATTTAGAGAACCTGCATACTGGGATTTTGTCATTTGGGCCTGTTGATTGGATCCTAGGGAATTATCCACATTTGAGATCCACTTGCCTAGGGCCAAATACACTAATTCCACTTCCACATGTATGTGTCTTGCTTGGCAGCTCAGCCTCTGCGCTAGATTATCTCTACCTACAATTTAATTAAAAAATAATCACCCTTTGCTTCACTCATCTGGGACTGACTGCTGTGAAACACACATGCATACATGATCCGCTACTTACGTGATACACTTTGCTGGACAGAATGAGCACGGAAAAGGCTCGGAGGAGTTTTCCTACCGAGCCTTTTTAACAAATGATCACGTTCGTTCACGCTGAGGGAGAAAAAAAGAAAATATACCAGTGAGTAACCAGATAATTTCAAGGTAAGAGTCAGCTGTATTTAAAGTACTTGGCAGCTTTGACTTTGTCAGTATTTAAGATGGTTGTAGTGTGAAAAAGAATTTTCTCTCTCTTTAAACTGCACATTATCAAGAGAACTCTAATAATGGAAACTCCTCCTTTCTAAGGCCACTTTGTTCAAGTTTCCATTTAGTTAATCTATCCCTGATATTACCATCATTGTGATTTCTGAATGCCCGATGCCTATAAATTATTACAAATGATATCAGAAGTCTGACATCAAATGATATGTAACATTAAAAAGGAGATTTTTCTTCAGTATTATGTACACGAATCAGGGCACCCACAAACTGCCTTAGAGAGAAGGAGCAAAGCATTGTGGCTTAGCACATGGTAAAACGCTTCTATCACACCTGCAAAATGGCCTGAAACAACCAAAGGTGGGACTCATAGTTAATTCTGTCTTCTAAAGAAGACTCTCATTTTCACCTCCCACACTGGAAAGAAAACTTTCTATCCAGTTTTTGGTTAAAAACCCCTTTGTTTTACACAGTTCCTGTCAAAGGCCTGAAAAATTATTACTGAATGTACAGAAAGGGAAAATACAAACTTAAGGGGAAAAATACAGTATGCTTACAATAGGTTTAATGTATATACACAAACCATTAGAGACACTCTCCACTGTCATTTTTATTAAAAACACAACTCATTTCATCAACAACTTTATGCCCAGAATTAACAAACGATGGCTAAGGTCCTGACCTTTCAAAGCACTTAATTACGTATACAAATGCCACTAAGTTCAAAGGTGTTTTAAAATAACGTAGGTGTCCAAATCTCATTGCACTGGAGCCTCAAATGACTGTTATGTATCAGATTATTTTGAAAAAGGTACTACACTTTATTTCAGTTCAAAGTTCCTCTGCAATTGGGTTGGTTTTTCCCATCTCACCCTTGTTCCACACTGCGCTGAAGCCAGTGCAGAGAAGGGATCTGTTTGCTAGTGCAGCTCCTTGCAGTATCCCATTTGCACCACATTTACACTGTGTTTCCATTTTCACAGTCTGCTTGTGTTTTCACATCTTTATTCACAAGCAGTAATTCCACTGGATATGCTGCAAATGTGGATACACATCTAAATGCCAATGCTGATATCTTTCTTGGATTAGATTACAAATTCACATACATTTGGTATATGGAATGGAAATCCCAGCAAGCACAGCTGCTGCTGTCAACAAGCTTACAACAGCTTTAAACAACTCCCTTTCACTGAAGCAGTTTGCTAACTTCAAACAAGAAAGTTACCAAAGAAACTCTGAGATGCCTATAATATGTAATCCAGCCATGCAGGCTTATATTCCACTTAATAGTCCATTAGGGTAATATCCAGGCTCACAGGCCTCCGTTCAGTGCATAATGAGATGTCCACAAAAGGGAGGAATCCTTCTCTTTTTCCTGTGGTCCCTAAGCTCAGACACCTGAACTAGAAACTTGTACAGCCTATGGACCCCTCCTTAAAATCTTTAGAAACCGTCAGCATTTTCAGACACTTGGTCTCTTCCCCTCCTTCCCTTGGCACCACAGAATCCCACCTGCAGCAAATAGGCCAGGTTGCTTTCCCTGCCTGCAGTCAGTAGTATTCCCTCAACATAAAACAGAAGTTGCTAACAGGTTTGGAAGCAAAACTATAAACACCAACTGAGAGTGTCAAACAATCTGTAAGAGCTCTTGGATCATGAGATCTGCATGCGTTCAAAGAAGAAAGGATCACAGGTTTCCACTAAAACCAGGGTTACAGCATGGAAGCGTCTAAAAATCTTGGAAGATCCAATTGGTTAAAAAAAACAAAGACCAGCCAACTGTAAGAAAATCAAGTACCTACACAAAGAAATCTCCAACTGCTCAAAGCAGGCAGCATAATAGAAAGCGTGTACTACAAGGAATCACCAGGTAGGGGGATGGCAGGCACAAAGCAAGACATGAGATTCCTCTAACCTTTAACAGGCTTACGAAGTTGACAGCCTGCAGAATCAGTCGTTACCAGTGCATGTGCAAACTAGCAATGCTGTATTGTGCAACCTCCTGCCGATTTTGGAGCACTGCTCGGTACCTTGTAAGTCCACTGACTGGTAAGTGTAGTGAAACACTGAATCTACTGCTGTCCTGTGAATGACAGAACTGGAGTGCTTGTTCATCTTCTGCAGGTGAAGGACATACAGATAGAGTCTTTCCCATCTCAGTAGGAGAACCAGAGGGTGGGTTTGGATAGATGGCTTAAAAAAGGAATCTTAAACCAATCAAAAATACTTGTTCTAGGGGACAAAAAAGCAACAGCTGCCACAAAATTCTTACACGGAGAACAGAATTAACCACAGCAGCAAAAGGCACAAGGAACAAATTCTTCATCTGTCTGCCTACCACACAGCAACAGAGGAAGCGCAGAACGGTATCTGCTACAGGCCAATACTGGTTAGCTCCTCAGGCTTCTGCATGCAACGTGGGGAGGAAAGTGTGTTGTCAAGGGACTTCTGAACAGGAGTGACACATTGCAGCTCTAAGGAAGCCAGAGCTAGACTATCTTTGATATTGCTAATTATAATCAACAATTTCAAAACTGAAGTCACATCCGATTTTCCCATTTGGGAAATTATAATGGAACGTATCTATGCAGAGAAATAAAAATTCATGGAAGAAGTAAAGCATTTGTGGTTTAAGTACAAGGGATGATTAAATAGACTGCAAGTCAAGACCAGTCAAGTGCTATAAAATAAGCTCTTAATACACAGAGGTAAAACGCAACACAGCTCTCCTGAAACAGATGAGTATTTGATTTATTAACAGATACTAGATCTCCCAATACAAACCCTGAAAGGAAAGAAAAGTTAAGTGGGTTTCTTAACTAAAGTGTTTGCAATGATACAGGGTCCCTGCTTTCAGAAAAGGCTTCTGTCTGCTACCAACAGATAACAAAGTGAAAACTTCTCAGTCTCTCTCACGCTTTGATGCAAAACTAACGATGACATCAGACTCGCAGGCACCAGGTTAGGCCTTGCTCACAGGAATATTGCTTGTAAATCAATCCCAAGTATTAGCCATGATTTTAAGTGTTAATTCTGCTTTCCAGTGACTCAGAGCCAGTGCCTAAGTCCTTCTATAGGGTCTAAGGATGGCATCTTAAGATGCATTGAGGCAAAAGGATAAGAGATCATGAGATCATACTCTGAATATTGGATATAGTTGTGTTCATACTCGGGTCCTCAAAAATGGTGTCAGAATGGAAGAAGTCACAAACCCAGACATCCTTATGGGAGTCAGTGACTGGGAAAGTGACAGCGAAATATGCTTAAGTTGGTTAGTTAGTGACCTCGGAAGGGGTAAGGGAGAGAAGCCATCTATCTGTAATTATATGAAGGACTAGGACACAGACAAAATGCTTTGAACCAAACAAAACAAACAGTAGATTGGAACAAAAAGTATTACAAAAGTCCCAATTCTGAGGGTTACTATGAAAAAACAGTTAAAAAAGTCATTACTCAAGTCATATAAAATCAGATTCAGTTGCTATCAATAATGAAGAATACCTTGGGCCAGGAATACCTTTGCAATGTCTTCCTAAGAGGGTCAAGATGATTTCTGTCTGCCTGGAAGTCTGCACTAACGTTACATGAATGCATTAAGTGAATGACAAATCAAAAGGTAATCTAAAGGCAACATGTTATTTCATAACAGTATTTTCCATTCCACAAATAAAATGACTCTTCCATTTTCGTATCTGAATTCCTCTAGGGTGTCAACAGAGACCTTAATTTTATTTTTCTGTGTTCTCTTCTTCTCATCCCTCACAAAAGCAAACAGCCCTTAAATCTAGGCAACAAACATCTGGCTTTACACATTCAAATGAGGTGCATCAAAACAAACAGAATAATTCAAAGCTGACCACAAGGTCCCACTGGCTCTTTTGCTCAAGTAATTAAAAAAAGATGAGCTTCACCACCAATTAACCTACTGAGCACTAATTAGCATTAATGAGGATTTGCGGCACTTGGTATAGCTTGACCCAGAATGTCCTCCTGAGTCCGCTAATTGGCTGGTGGCAAAAGCAGGGCTCACAAAGAAGGGAAGGTTAAAGTGGATGCAGGTGTGTCTTAAAATTGGATCTTCCCTGAGAAAACACACACATAGCCCAGTTAAAATAAAAATAACTCAGGGCCCCCCTTCTCTTAGAAGAACTGAACTCTTAAGAAAGGAGTTTGTGTTTTGTTATGATTTATGAGGGGAGATAGAGAGCACAGACACACCAAATGGGCAAAGACACTTTGCTGCCATTGGTTTTAACTCACCGCCCTTCTGGATTATTCAGAATTAGTCAGGTACACACATACAAAATGATTTGGGTTTGTTTCTGCTTTTCGCTTTCTAGGAGGAACTGAGCTACTAGTGAAGCCTTACCAGGGCTACACAAATAAACCACAGAAGCACGTATCCCAGCTGCTATCCCTCTGCCTTAAAAACACATAAAGAACCTGTGGCAGAGGCATGGCTCTTCACTGCAAGACACCCAGCACCCATGGGTAAGCCCAGAGAGCAAGCAAGATACATCCGTCCATGGGTAAGCCCAGACGACATGAAAGCATGCGGCTGGTTTCCCCGTCATCTGAATAGCTCTGAACCCCCTCGCCCCCACTGCCTGCAGGTGCAGTGTCACTGTTTCTTCTAACCAAGGATGCTGCCGCAGCAATTAGCAACAGGTAAGTCATTGTACAGCTTGGTTTGAAACAGAAAACCCTCCAAAGCTTAGGCTGAAATTCCACCCTTAACTCCACAGCCTCCCTCCTACCCATACACGTTTTCAAACGGAGCAGCAGACAAACCCTTGTTCAGCCTCTTTCTTTCCACTGTCACATGCTCTTGTTAAACATGTTGTTGCCTGAGAAGCCCTGGCTGGCCTGCATTCCTCTCCTGTTGGAAGAGACATCTTGCAACACATTCCCCTCGCGCTGCGACAGCAGGGAGGGAAGGGAGAAAAAAATTTTTTGCAAAATATCCAATGTGGCTAAACGCAAGGTAAAAGATCTGGAAGTTTCTGTCCCAGTCGACCTTAGCTGTGGATTAGATTTTGAGGGGAGAAGAGAATACTCTTCTCTCCCTTTTTAAAATTTAGAATTAAAACATAATTTATTTCTTCCACACATTCCAAACAGTAACTTCCACAAAAGTTTGCTGTTTCTTTGTTGACGTGTTTCTGTCACTGAAAGTTACATCAACATAAGACAGGAAAAACAAGAAAAAAGGTCTGAAACAGACTTCTCCAGCTTAGATCAGTCCTAATCACCAAACTGTTTACAAGCAGATTGTTGATTTTCATCTCAGTCTCTTGGTTCTCAAACTCCACTAAGTTTCTTCTAAAGAACCACCAGAGGTTCGAGCACCATGACTTCTCCCCAGGTATGACCTGGCAGAGGGGACTCACGGATCCCTCTGGCTGCCAGGACACACCAAGTATTCCTGAGCATTTATTCACAAGTTCCATCTCTCACCTTTCATGCGGCATAACGCTGCTTAAAGCCTTACAGCATCAGTCATGGTCCTGGTGGACGAAGAGCGAGTACCATAATCCAGGCAGAGTCTCTGGCTGCACCTTTGTAATTGGCCAGAGAAGACCTATTTTTCTTCCTCAGCTACTCCCTGCTGGCTGAGTGCACTCCCCTAGCACAGCTGCAGGCCTCAGTTTAACTTGTTTTCTTTTAGTTTGGACTCAAGTGCATTACTTGAGTTCACATAAGGGAGTTGTTGGAGTCAAGGAGCGGGCAAGAGAGATGACAACTAACACAGACTTGGCGTAAGCAGAACGTAAAAACAACATTCTTACAGACCAGGAACTCAAAATTAAAGCATGCAAATCCTCTCAAACGCAAGCCACGCTAATGCTGAGGGTTCAGCAAAACTCTGTATGTTCAAATACCCAGAACAAGACAGGGCTCTAGAAGAAAGGCCTGACTGGCTGAGAGAGCAAATATACCTCCATCCTCTGGGCTTTGGAGGCATCGCAGAGAGGAATCACCCTCCTGCAGAACAGCAAAAGTAGCAACCGTAGGCTTCTGCTGGTTTCTCTTTTTTGGTCCACAAAGGGGAAATGTTATTTTTGGTTATCTAGAATTGGATTGCAGGAATGTTTTACTATGAGGTCCATCAGGGTAGGAGGTCTTTTTAATTTAAAAGGCAAACAGGCACTACTGATAATGAAGCTACAGTGTAATCAAAGGAAATCTCCGGAGCATTTCACAAGGAAGCGTCTGAGGCATATACAGTAAAACAAAAATCAGCATTTTCTTTGCAGAGTCAGCGTCTACACACACTGCTCCTTAATCACTCAAGATCCAGCTGAAATAAAGAGACATCCAAATCCACGCTCCTTTTGCATTTTTCTGTACATACTCATCAACAAAACCCCAGACCACGGCTAGAAGACCAAAGGGTCACCAAGTACAAACCACAGAAGTGTGGCCTGTGCCACTTGCAGGCTGAGAGGAACGAGAAGTTACCTATCAGAGGTGACTCCCGCACCAAGACAACCAAGCTTTAGGGAGTACCAAGTCCTGGCTGAGGGTTCAGCAGCAGCCAGCTCTCCAGGGAAGCATGCCCTGCCACGGTGGAACATCTCTAGGCCTTGTTAACGCAGCAGCTCCCCCCCAGCTGCTCCCCAAGTACATACCACAGCCACAGAGGAGGAACTCCCTTTCCCTAGATAGGGGGCAACTATTAAGGAACTTCCCCTCTTTAAGAGTTATATTTGACGTTATTCAGCCAAATGTTTGCCTGTTAAGCATCAAACGTATCTGGATACGTGGGCCTGCAAGAGCAGCTTGGAGCACACTTAAAGCAGCCATATAGTAGTGAGCTCTGGAGGCCTGCAACATGCAGTAGAGAGTTCAGCTCACAGACAGCTGCAAGTCATTTATCCCACCTGGATGTGAAAAGGTTGAGTGTCACACGACTTCAGTAGCAGCAGCAGCTCCAGGGACATCCTTTGTGGTGACTGATGACTAAAGCAGCTCCTGCCCTTGCCAGTCAGTCGAAGAACCTGACAGTGGTCCCCACGCCATCCCACTTCCTTCAACTCATTTATCACGCGGACCCACAAACAGTTGAGGTGATCCAACTGAGGAGACAGGGCAAAGGTGGGCCAATATGACCACAGCTGGTAAGGAATGGTCTGGGAAACTCTGAAACCAGCCCTACAGCCACGTCAACAAAACCCCATGGATCCATGACCCTCACGCCAATGCCCTAGAGAAACACCGTTGTTACAGCTTGTGGTATGGCCTGGTAGCACGCTACTTCACCAGAACAGCAGCTTTGCTTTCCCATTCCGTCTCGGAGGTTTGAACGCAGGACCCCAGCCTGAAGGAGAGCCTGCAGCCAGCACGCAGCAGCCGGCCCCATGTCAGGTTCATGCAAGTCTACCCGTGGTGCCACGTCACCCTGCGGCAGCGGCAGAACCAGCCTGGGACAGCAGACAGAGGCCGAGGCACGTCACGAGCTTCAGCCGGCCCTGCGTGCAGCACCTGGACTGTATGTAGAGCTCCGGGACCAAATTCTCCACTCTAAGCCCGCAAAATCCTCTTCAAGTTGGTCCTTGAAGTTGTATGGCTAACAACAGGAGGAAGCTTTTCCTTCTGGTGACAAGCAAGGATGATTTACATTTCCTTTTGTCATTAACAACGTCTTAAGGCAGAAAAGCCAGACAGATCCCTCCTTTGACTCCTAAAAAATCACCTGGACAATCCATTCTAACCTTCATTTTTGAGGCTGTTATTCCTAAACTTCTTTCCAAGACTACCACTTTGAACAGAAGATAGTATTACCAAGCACCTTTTAAAAATACCATCTAAAAAAAGCAGACACTAAACATCACATGCCTCTCTGAAAAGCAACAACCCTAAGAAAATAATAGATGAGATCTCTCTCTTAATAGTGCCTTCCATTTCTAAGCACTGCAAACATTAAGCATGTGCTTATGCATTTCATTACATGGCAGGGGTGGGGGGGTAGGCATCATTGTCAGCTGTCCCAAAGCCAACTAACTAAACACAAAGTTGAAGCTGCCCAGTTTTGCCTTCAGCCTTTCCAAAATGTGAGAATTGACTCAATTTAAACGTCTGAGAAGCAGAAAAGGCTAAGTGTGGCTTGCTGCTTTTCAGCTCTCCTCCTTTCCGTATCAGTGCTGTTTACTTCTTGTCCCTAAGTGCCTCACTTTGCACTTACTCTAGTGGGTGCTTGGTCGTATCCTCTACAGATAAGGTGGCAATACAGTTGCAATTATAACATTCTTTTCCTATTGACTCATTTTTTCAGAAGTAGTCCCCTGGAGATTGAAGTTTTCCATGCTCGGTCTCTATGTAAAGATATTTTTTGATTAGTTTTGGGTGGTGTCTTTTTTTTTAAATCCAAACTTCCTGGTTTAAAAAAAGTCCACTTAAATATTTTGACTAAAGTTAAAATTACTTCTGCGTTCAAAAACTCTAAACTTCTCTCCTCAGGTTTTTTGTCCCCTTTTTTCCGAGAAAAAAAAAAAGCTAAAGAACAGCTCAGAGCAACAACAAAAACTGATGAACTTTGAAAGTGTGTAGATACAATTTAGAGCAAAGCCCAGGACATATGGTTGATCTGCAAAAAAACAAATTGCTTTTCTTTAAGCTTTTAAGTATTCTGTAATTGTCCACTAAAAATTTAGTATCTAGTATAACTTCTGTTTTCTTGTCCTTGCTACACGTAACTCAGTACTTTATTCTTTGCTACAAATCAGAGGCGTGAATGCAGGCTGTCCTGCCTCTCTTCTGAGACGGAGTTAGCCAGCGGGGTTAGCCAGCGGAGGAGCCGAGGCCAAGGCAGACTGCTGAAGCCATTAGGCTGGAATAGTTGTTATGGAGCAGTTCTCCTGCTGTGCAGCCTGGAGGGAAGATTTCTTCTTTCCTCCCCTGTGGAGATCCCCGGTACCCAACCCAGTAACTCAGGATTAGGCATCAGAGAGATTGGCCCCTTAATCAGTTTTAACTCTCATCTTGTTCTCTTTTTTCTAATCTTCTCTTTCAATTTACAACTTCATTTTGGCCTTTGTGCTGATACTGTACCTCCATCAACTTTGACTTTGCTAGCAGATTTGATCACAGCTCTAAATCCTTCTCCAGGTCACCAGGTTTTAACCCTGTTCGTGCACTGGATCTCCTTCAAGGTTACGTGATAGGCACAATCAGGATGTGAAATAATTAATTGCACTGGAGAAGGGGCGTGCCAGCTCCAACTGGTTGGTGCTAGCAGCTGGGAACTTGGGTCCTCAGTGCCGGTGGGAGCACGATAACTCCCCCTTCATCCTTCCGGACAGCTTCTGAAACCCTCTCTGCCCTCTGCTCCTTCCCACCTCTGCCCCACAGCCTCCCCACTGCTCAACTCGGAGCAGAATCAAACCTAGTAATTTAACAAGTGCCTCACACACAGGGGTTAGAAATGCCGGAAATTAACGGTACATATTAAAATGAGGAAATAATGTGATGATTCCTTACTGATATGGGACAGGAGGGAGAAAGAAAGGGACAAGTGTAAAATAAAACAAAATTATGCATTTTCCACCTACCAATCACGAATGTTTACCATATGGAATCAAAGAATTTAAAAAAAACCCACTGATATAATTTTATGTGCCTTTTGCTAGTAAAAGGAGTCTAATATCTTTTTACTAGAAAAGCTGCAAGGAAAAATCGTAAATATGCCAGTCACTTTGTTGTGTATGCTGGTGGAGAAATCTTGCCTTTGCTTCCCAGAAATGGTGTGAAGAACATCTGGAAAAATTGATAAAAAGACTCTGAAACCTCAAAAACCAAAATACACCTCTCCCCTCTTGAACCTCATTTTACGCTCAGCTGCACTGGATGGGCCAGATTCAGATCACAGTCATGCGTATCCTGAGTAAATACACTCAAGTCAACACATTCATGAAACAGGAATTTGGCTCCAAAAGTCCAATGCCGTTTAACCAGTTAAAAACACAAGACTGAGTTTGTTTCAAATAAGATTCGTTGTACGTGCTGATGTGAAGGGGCCTTACTGGCAGAGTCTCCCTATTCAAGTAGATATAATTTGAAATGCATCAATAAAGAGACAAAGCGCTTTGAAATATAATGAGCCCAAGCCTCGTTCCTCTTGATCTTAATGAAAAAGCTTGCCTCTTCCTCAGAAATCACGAGAGCAGGTCCTCAGCTCATTCATGGTTTTGTTAAGAGAAAAGTTAAGTCTCTTTCACCATTTCTGCTTCTGCCGGCGTGAGGCTGAGGGCTCTGCTGCTCTCGGCTCCGTGCACAGCCACAAACCTGAGTCAGGTTTCCCGTGTTTTTCTCTTGCTCCTCCCCAGGGACCTGTGGAGTGGGCAAGTCTCCACGGGTACTTGTGTCAGCTCACCGACTACCCACTGGGTCACACAGCTATTGAAATGAGATAGGCATCTGCCCTCACCCAACAAATAAAACCAAGGCTAAGATAAATAAGACAGCTCGCTCTCAGGGTGAGCTGGTCATGCACATTTCACTAAAGCAACAAAGTTAGATTTGGTGAGAAGCACTTAAATGAAAGAGAATCTCCACCAGCGTGTCACCTTGTTGAAGGCAGACAGCGGAGAGACTGTGGGGCGCTGCTGTTTTAGGTACACTGAAAAACAGTATTTGTTTTATGAAATGGAGATGAAAGAAAGAGGTGGCTAGCTGTCATTAGTGCGTGTCCGAAAGCAGCAAGAGTAAAAAGGCATACTGAAAAATGCTGCGCAAAAGCACAATGCAGTGCTTCCTCGTCACTCACAGCTATACTTTGCTAGTTCAGTAGTCACTTCCCTTCACCTTTGTTAAAGACAAGGCACTGCCTCCCAGATTTCTGAATAATTCGAAGAAATTCTTCCCAATACTTCAGTGATGCAGGCACTTTTCTGCAACACCCCAGACAGGCCCTTCAGCTCCTTGTAAAGTACATAAATCGTGAAAGCTACATTGTTTTTCAGTATCAAATAATCTTCTCATCCCGGCCTCCAACTGATTAAAAACAGAACAGAAAAACAACCAAAAAGCTACTTTCAAAGGGAGCTCTCTGGCAATTCCAAGACAGAGAAACCCTCTGGAACAGGAAATCTACTGTCGCAAAGAGGGTGCTGCACAGCTTTGCTTGCTCTCCGTTAGCTGGCCAGTAGAGCAATAAAGTGACATGAGTTTCCAAAGTAAAGTTTGCTTTGGTCCCTAATCAGGCTTTACTCCACCTGAACTCCTGCTGACTTCAATGAGAGGTTAGATGGAGTGAAAAGTGAATGAGGACTTGAAAATTTGGCCCTTTATGAGCCAAGATTTAGTTGTAAACTTATTTACAGACACAAGAATCTCTGCAGCTGAACTCAATGCCACTTTTGAACACAAACCTGTAGAAAAACTGTTTGTTTTCTTTGTGTAAATCTTGCATGTTAACATGATTAGGTCTGCTGGGCAGGTGTCTCCACATGTCCGTGTTTGCTTTGGCACACAAGCTGCCCCTCTCACCTCTCCAAATTCATGTAAATTTAGTGTTAAATCCTGCCTTTTGTTACATTAGAGTGCCAGGGAGCCCCTCTCCCTTCCCGCACCAAGGCTTGCTCAGGTTGCAGCTGGGCTCGAGTCCAGCCCAGCACCGCCGAGTGCCAGGCTGGGGAGGGCAAGCGCAGGTATTCATCTTCCACAAGCAGGCAGGTGAGCAAGGCACGGGATCCATCGCCAGCCCCTTACTGCACACTCCCTCCTCTGTTTCTCAAACTATTTCTGGAGTTGCCAGCTTTCCAGATACTTGTTTCCCCTGATGAAATCCCCTGCTCCTGGAATCGTCTGATTTTGTGATCATCCCAGCTTCCATGAGAAGTTTTTAGCTGTCCAGATGAGATATACAGAGAAATGAGAACATGATCCTTTACAGCTCAAAACAATACACTCAATATAATCTCCAAGCATCGCTCTAATGTTATTCGCAAGGTTTTTGGGACCCAGCTGTAGTGCTCAGGGTGCTGGCACTCTTCCCTGTGCAGACCAGACACTCCCTGATCTACCACTTGGCTTTGTGTTTGCTCCCTGCCATTGGTAAGACAAAAATTTGCACCTGCTTTTTTTAGATCAATACAAGCAGACTCAATTTTAGAAACCATTCAAAGGGGCTAAGGTTCAGAATGATGTAATGAGCACTAGCGAAGACATTTTTTATTAACCTGGAAAAACGTGTCTAGCAAGAACAGTTGGCAGGGTGAAGACCCTCTAAGACAGGGTACGCTTATTTAGGTATCAAGTGGCACGTGCAGATCGCCCAGCACTCCTTCCCCAAGTGCAGTGAGGACCCCGGTGCTATCCTGCTCACACTTTACGGAAATTCAGCTGAGCCACAGCAAACTGTTGGCATCCTGTTGTGCAAGCCTAGATGCACTCAGTGCCTTCTGGGCTTTGTGAATTTATTTTTGTTTAGCAGATTAATCCTAAACATTCAGATCTTGCACCTCATTTTTTGTCCAAGGTCTAGGCAATGATAAAAGCAATTAGCTCCCTAAATCCTTCTCTTATCTGTAATTGGGTGTGATTTTCTGTTGTTTGTTTGTGAAAAACACTGAACAATAATAGTGTCCACTATGCGGGCCAGGAAAATAGACCCTGATGACAGCCAGCTTATCTTCCACAGCTGCCTGAACAAACCAACACCTAATGGATATGTTTTCAGGAACACTTCCAACCAAGAGCTAACACTGTTACTTGGAGGTGATGGACAGACCCGTGCAGTTTTAATGCAGCTCTCCACTTTCCATTAGAAATGAGGAGACTCCAGTTACTTTCCCTTCCTGCATAGTGTCACGTTGCCAGAAATATCCCAAGAGCAATGGGGCTGTGGGCCGGAGGGGAGAGCAGCCCATGCGCCTCAGCACTCATTTCCACCGGCTTCAAGGAAATCTTTAAAAAATAAAGAACATGAACTAGAGAGGCTGTAACTGCAGAAAGTTCCCACTCTGCTTCTTTCCCACCCTCACCCTTCCCTCTGGACAAGCACACGATTTCTAGCAGGTGTGAAAGAGCCAGGAGACAAACAAAAGAGATAAAAGACAGAACAACTCAGAAGAGCACTCAGGAGGCCACATCACAAGCACAGCACACCAGCTCCTAGCAGGCAGAGGCACTCTACCATTATCTAGTTCACAGATGGACCACCCAGAAAATCTGGGAGCAATTAGGAAGGAGAACAAACAAATGCATGGAAAGAAGGGGGGAGGGAGAATGGGAAGGAGGGCCAGAAGGGATTCCTTACATCATCTCCATGCAAGCGTTTCGAGAACGAAGTGAAGCTATATGGAGGAGGAATGCAGATGAAAGAGTTTGCAGTGAGAATGCAATAAAATAAAAGGCTATGAAAACATGTAGTGTACGAATGAATTACAACATGGCCATTAAATTTACAGAAAGTCGGGACAGTGTGTAAACAGAGAACATCAAGTTCTTGGAGACACATACACGCACATATAAACAGATCAAAAGCTGTGTCTCTTGCTATTAACAGTATGTCAACCCGCTTTGCAGCCCAGGGATTCATCAGGCAAAAAGTTACTCACTCTCCTCTCCAGCTGTCAAGAACTGGCACTAAATACTGGCAGGAAAATACAAATGCTACAAACCAACACCAATGCAAGTTTACATCCTATGCGTGGATAGGAATGACGGCAACAGCCAAGGGGCTCATACTACCAGAGCCACGTGCCTAGGCACAGCCAGTTTTCTGCTGGCCTGGATTCCACTTGTCTGGCATCTAATCAGTTTGTCAGTCAGCACCTCACAACACCAACTTACACCTTTCTTGCCTGGGAGGCTGACTTGATTTCGGTGCCAAGCGCTTTGGCTCCAACCAACTTCAAGATGACTGCTCAGCACTCTGAAAACAAGGCCCATTTTTAATTAAATGCCTGATTTCAGGCATCTTTGTTGGTTTTAATTGTGGCACAGAGGGTTGCCTTTGTTGACCAGTGCTGCAAAGTTTGCTTTTTCTTTTTAAATGATTTGATGTGGAGCTCGCGACTTTTGCAAGTGAGCACAAATTATGAACTGTGTTTTGTAGGATCCAAATGTCACCACATGACTGATTTTGTAAGGATCTGCATGTAGGTGTTTAGATGTTTCACTGC
>JANXJC010000026.1:6014268-6025899 GCA_027564655.1 Leptodon cayanensis | reverse complement strand
AAAAACTGAACATACCAAGTGTTTTGAAGTGATCTTAATCAATAACACCGTGTTTACTTTGTCTCGACCTCTGAGAAGCAAACTCTGGTCACTAAGGACATCTTATAAACACATTAAAGTTCACAGAAGCATTTTTTAAAGCTTTTCAGTTTACTATAAACTTGGTAAACTCACTCCCTGATAATTTTCCCTAAAAATAGTGCTTATTAACTCACAAGTTCCATTGAAAAAGTCTACTATCCGCTCGTCTCAGCAGCAGCTACAATATGGCAATTAGTTTACCTTAGAATAGACATCAAAGGCTCAAAGGATGACCCTGCCCCAGAAGAACAAAATCTTTTAAAAGCCCCATTCCACTCAGTTTGCTAGTTTATAAGGTTTGCTAAAATCCAGTTTAATGATCATGTAGTTTCTTAGCAAGTCATGTGGTGCCATATTGTGTAAGGAACAGAAGAGTTAGTTCTAAAACCTTTTTGAGCTTAGGAAGCTTTTCCGACCAGCTGATGCAGAACCACATTCTGAGATGGTAAATGAAACTGTCGGATGGAAAAGCCTCGCTATGATTTTCTTTAGCTTCTTTCAGAAGAGACAAAAGTTCCCACACAACACATACTCTCCCCTTACAATGAAAGATTCAATAATAGCAATATGTTCAAGTCCATATGGTGTGGATATAAGGGAGAGGCACAACGAGAAACTGAGAACCCTGAAAGCAGGGTCCTGTAAGCTGCAGTGGAAAAAAGCAAAAGCAAAAAAAAACCCTTAAGGTGAGACTGAATGAAGTTGTAGGGCACACTGGATTAGCCAGTTCCCCTTTTAGCTACAGTCTTCATATCCTGAGTTGCAGACAGTTCCCTCCCCTTACATGGTTATCAGATTGACTTTTTTTTTTTTTTTTTTCCCTGGATGTCATACAACAAAGTCCTTTCAAAACCAGTCTGGTCCAGTGGCCAGATAATAGCACTACATGTTACCAGGCAGGAGACTGAGCAGCAGTTGCCAATACAGCCTCTCAGCAATAACGCAGGAGAAATGAAACTGGAAGGGCTGATTTTGGTGGAGGCAACAGACATATGAAAAGGAACAACAATAAATGAATAATACAGGAGAGAAGCCTTCTTATCCTGTCTGGAATCAGATTTGAATGGTGAATGAGAAATAGGGAGGGGAAAGGACAAGAAGGGTCTGTTTTAAACATTAACATAGGCTTGCCCACCTCTTTCCATTACTATCACGAAGCATGGCTTTTCCCAGCTCTCTCGTCTTCGTCTCCAACTCCTGAACTTGCTCCAGCAAAGTTTTATGGTAGGTATGCTTGGCCCTGTACCACAAGGAAAAGATAAAAAGAAAAACAAAACAAAAAAGCCACGTGAACATTTGTTTTGCTACTAACCCCCAATTTCACCTTTCAGATTAGAGGTGGAGGGCCTTCCCTTGAAGGGAAGGATTTGCAAAATAAGGCACAGCGTATGCATATCAGTTCAGGTTCACAATACCTGGGAAATATTACATAAGAAATAAGAAATCAGAAGGACTCCAAATTCAGCAGAGCTTGGTCGCCTCAACACAACACTCAAAATCTAACCAAGTGGCAAAGCTACGGGACTATGGAGACCTGACACCGCTGCCATGGGACTGCTCAGGACCCCGGCATTCAGACAAAAGAGCTGGGATTCATTGAATATTCATGGCAGTAAAACCTGATTCTACTCTGTCTTTTGAGCTATGCGCAGCACTGCTCTGAAAACCTGAGGAGAGTCTCCGGTAATAATTGCTATTCAAGCGCCTTTATTTTCATTTATCAGTCTCAATGATTTGGATTCTCTCCCCACTGAGCTTCCAAAGTGACAGTAACAAGACTGGCTGTGTCCTACTTTCTTGGCTTGGGGATTCAAAGAGCAATCCATGTACCACACTGCTCTCCAAATTTTGGTTGCACGTGTCCCCCATGAAGAGACTTGGGCCTTTTTTTCCCAGTTTCACCTACCGCTCCAGTGCTATTATACCTACATTACATTAACATGAGGAGAAAATCTAGTCCCCTCTGTCTTGAGAAGTACAAAGCAATAACACAAAATGCAGGGATCTTGCTCCAACAGGCAGGTTTTGATCAGCTTCCTCTTTTGTGTCACTTAAAGGAGGACAAGTGTCCCATGAGATAATACTGATTTGCATGTGACTGCACAATAAGCCTGAAAACAAGATGAAGCCAAGTTGGCTGAGACACCACTTTGCTTCATGGCATTAAAATAATATTCTTCAACTCTAGAGATAGCAAAAATTTCTTTACAAGTTTCATAAAAATCTTACATGCAGATACTATAAGCCCCAAATGTCTCAAAATGAGAAGCTAAAATGAAAACTACTTTTCAAAACACATCTGCATTTAAGAGGAAGAAAAAAGAGAACAACAAAAGAAGAAGCATAGCAAAATCTGCAGGTAAAGAGTATCAGGATGTACTTAGAAGAGCACCCTATTAAAACAAAACACCAAAGGCGTATGATCTGCAAGGGAACACCAATGTACTGTGACGGAAGAAATCAAGTAGCAAGGATATTTTTAAAATGCATAATGTTGCAAGAATGTGAGATTACCAATAGCTGCACAGAAATTAATTAGATTCAAGTTCCTATAACTAGTTAGGCTAATGATTAGACTGGTCTCCTCTTTGAGGAAGGGAAACTATAGTGATTAAAATGGGAAAGCTTTGAGCTATTAATTCTTATAATCTTTACAGCTGACTTCACTATCACACTCTTCAATTTGAGTAAATACATTGAAATTTTGACCTTGAACTCATCTCTTACCTTTTAAAGAGGCCATACTTACTATTGCAAACTTGACGACTGAGCATGTTTGGAACTTTTAAAATCCTTTATAACCAGTTTTCCACAGATGAGAACACAGAAATCTACAAGTTATTCAATCTCTCCCAAGGTTCCATATTTATCTTGCCATACACCATAAGAGGTGAGAGATGTTTTTCTTTTCCCTTAGAGTGAATATTGAATTCAAAATTTAACAGAATGGAGCCTCAGCAACAGAGTCCAATTAGTGCAGCACAGCACAAGGAGGCATTGCACTGATATTTCACAATATGGAAAAAATACTGGTGTCCTCAAGATGGGGATACTGAAGTGTTTTGTAAGCAGTGTGAAATGATGAAATAAATAAACCTGCAGTTAATAGGTATGCATTGAGTCACTCCTTCACTTGGAAGCAAGAGCATCCATGGAAGAGTCAGTAATTAAGTATTTATAAAAAGGGCCTGAGCTAACTTACCCACATGTCTCTCTAAAAACAAAACACTAAATTATGGTATTACAATTGTCTCAGAACCTGGGCTTGCTCCCATCAAAGTGAACTGCAAATATTCCATGGACTGCTGGCAACAGGACCGGATACCTCATGACTTTTTCACAACAGCACGTTACTAACTTTTGATACACAAAAATACAGGTAGAAGTCTTAGCTTTTACCTTGTACTTTACAAGTGGCTGTAGATGTGCCACCAGTCCTCAATTTGATGCATTACATAAAGACAAACTCATCTTTCCTTCACACAAGGATATTAAAATCACGGACCATAAGAATCAGCAAAGGGTTATCTTTGTATTTTGGGTGGCCCTTCCCCTTCCAAGCCAGGGAAGTGCATAGCTTCACTTCACTGCCCTAGGAGGATATTTAGGGGGTTCGGGAGGCCAGAATCTGCCAGGGAGAAGCGTGGTTACATTCATAAAGGTTTCTCAAACATGATGACACCTCTACTGTGGCTCATTATCCTCAACATCATTTTAGGAGTCTTGTGCTCCAGGGACTGCAAGCGTGTGCAAGGATGGGAAGAGCTCCTCATACCTCCTCTCTTATTTACACTACGGAGCTGGCAAGCACAACATGCTTCTTCCCCCACCGTAAAAAAAGTACATGAAGATTTTGGTAATGATTGGAAGGCTCAGGAAATTTTTTCACTGTAACACTAAGTACTACACCAATTATTAATAAATTCTTGCCCTCTTGCCTAATTTTGCTGGAACACACGCTGTGTTTTTATGATTCCCACATAGCTTTGTGCCTCAGCTATTTCGAGACTTCCTAGCACCAGTGACATGTATTCAACTGACATGTGCCAACTGTGAGGAAGCACTCACCTTATAAAGCTCTGTTCATTTCAATGGCAGCACAACTGGAACTTTTATAAGGCAAAAACCAAATCCAAACCAAGCCACTGAATTCAGGGTAGTGAACCAAAGTTAACAATGTGGCATTGCAGCCAAGTGTTAGTAATAAGCTTCCTTCTCTTTTTAAAGAGAGTTTTCCACATTTCCTTGAGTCATTTAAAAAGAAAAAAAAAAGTAAATAAAACAGCCTGGAGCTGTAGAGAATATGGAAGATAAGAGGTGCGTTGACAACTGTAGCCTGTTTAACAAAGGGAACATGTAAAACTAGCTCTGGCTTCCAGCATTACAAGTTTTGATAGTGGATGCAGCACAGCAGTTTAGAAACAAAGATTTGTCTAGGTTTGAAACACACTTTCCTATCCCTTTTAACCTTCTTCTAGACAAAAACTCTGCACCATATTTATGGTTCTCTGGTAGTATTTTGTACTGAAATTAGGCATGTACCTTTTGGGTCACATGGATGCTCCTTTTGCAGACATATGCTTCATGTCCAAAAGAAACTGAAAGGGATAAATTCCATGACCATGAGAAGTCAGAGCTGCTGGAATTTTATGGCCAAAACCAGATTCTGCTGAATTACAGACAGCAACGTGGTGTAACCACCGCTGTGGAAATGTGCCGGCTGATTTCCAGAGGCCTTGGGCTCAAGTTTTGAATGGCAAGCCTCTTGGAAAGGAAACAGACCTTTACTCCTTCCATATGGCAGTGCTGATAGCTGTGTCATTTCATTTATCCTAGTTAAAATGTTAATGGTGTTAATTTTTCAGTGATGGGTTTAAAAAAAGAAAAAAAAAAAAAAAAAGGGCAGCCCTGCTCAGAAAACAGATTCTTTGCTTAATATTGATAGGAGCCTCCTGTTTAAAATCTGCTGGGAAAATATCCAGTATATCAGTCATACACGTTTGTCTTGAGAGCTTCACAATCTCTGTACATTCTTGCTCTGAACCACTGGAAGGATTATGTTGCTGAGATTTCTCTAAGAAATATTAAAGAACAGGCTGTGTCAGTAACAGAGTTTTAAATGAGTAATAGCTGAGGATGAGCCTGCCTTGGTCTGGCCTGCTTTACAATTCTTGAGTCATTTTTGCCAAGAACTGATAAGAACAGAGGACAACTTTGGGACATTCAACTATTATGAAAACATTTCAAAACCCGAAGCGTAATCTTGGACTAATATCTATTATAACTAAACTATAATATATACTATAAATAATAGTATATTATAGTATATATAAATAATATAAACTATAAACACTATACTAACTAAATACCTATTTGATCCCTGATGCTGCAAACAGTTCAGCTCCTATTTAGCTTTAATCACAAAAGTAGTCCCACTGACTTCTAAGCAGGTAATTTTAAATAATGCCTGACACAAGAGCAGGGCCTGTTATGCTAAATGAATTGAGATATTTTTTATTTTTTTCTTTTCAGAGCTTTAAAAAGCAGGTCATAGACACAGCTAAGTATCTAAATTTAAACATTTTGGCCTCAAGCTTTAGAATTCTAAAATAATTTTCAATTGGGGAAGTTTAATAAGTGTAACAAAAAACCCTCTAGTGTGCTAGACTATTAAATCATAGTTTGGCTTGAACAGAAATTATACATTATGATACATAGTTTTAATTTTAGCAGTGTAGCTTGCGAAAATTAAGCTGAGGAAGAAAATAGGAAAACATTTAAGAAGTACTTACTGATTGGTAGATTTGCCTACTACCAGTTTAATTTAGCTCTGCTATCGATCCCGTAGGAAGAAAAAAAATATTCTCAGATATATGCATATGACCTGATTTATCCTTTTATGCCAGTGTTTGAAATGTGTCTCTGTTTGGGAAACTTTCTGCTTTTTTCAGTATTTTCTGCATATCTCTGTAAAGAAGATGGTGGACTCGGCAGTGTTAGGTTTACGGTTGGACTCGATGATCTTAAAGGTCTTCTCCAGCCTAAATGATTCTAAGAATCTTCCTTGGCTGACCCACAGCTCATTCTTGGAGCAAAGGGTTACGTGTTACGATGCTTTCACTTTGAGCCTTTGTGACAAGCTAACCTATATTCCCTCTTCACTCCAGCTAGGATCTGCCTTTTTGCCCCAGAGTTGGAATGCCCTCAGTCCTCCTTGCACGAGGTTATTATATACTCATGTAATAAAACCACCTTGGTTGTAACATAGCTTTCGAAGGGAAAGGATGAAAGCTTTGGTGCTTAAAACACTTAAAAGCAAGCTGAACAAATCACCAGAAATTCTAAATGAAAACAATACTTCTGCATTTCAAATTGCAATGGTAGAGAAGGTAAGTAGCTTCTCTTTAAATCAAAATTCTTGAAATTGCTTGCCTTCCACAGTGCTTTGAAACCACAGAGTTTTGAGAGAAGGGGATTACACAGGCTTGTATTTCACAAGGGTTATTCCCCCTCTCTGGGCCTGAAAGGAATCATTAGGACTTTACTTCAACCAGAGTGCAAGTATTGCTCTTCTCTCAGTTAAGTCTTGGAAGACCCACTGTTGAAGGAGAATCTAAAGAGCAGCTGACAAAGAACTGGGAGCGTACTGGGCATGGATTAGAGCGCCAGATATTTACTTTTTACCTAACCTTAGTAAAATTAAACAAAGTATGTGCTCCTTTTTAGGAACAGGAAATCTCTGATGTCTGATTTAAATTTGCCTTTAACTAAAGGGTAGACAACACCAATAATCCTAAGATGACACACCATCACTCAGGCAAGGCTACCTCCTTCAGATTCAGGACTAATTCTTCATTCTCTCACATTGCTGGTTGCATTGGCAGGTGAGAAATGACTCCCACTTCACTTTGCTCCGAGGCCTTCCAAACGAATATCACCATTTTGCATTCACTGAAAGGTTTCATAGTTCTTTACAGAAAAATACTGGACTGGACAACATGTGCAGACAGAATAATTCCTATAACAACGAGAGGACTGCTTCAGGACTTACGCTGTCCACGCCACATCTTTAACAAGGCATGCAGTGGGCACAAGAAACAGGCCAAACCAGAAGTATCCACATTTTAACACCATTCCAGCCTGTGAAGAAAACAAACAAATAAATCGTGAATATTTTCAAGCCATTACACGTTAAGTGGTTGTTTACAAGGAAAAGGTAGAGTGATGGCATCAAACAGGTACTGCATCCATGATCTGAATGATGTTGAAACTTGGTGGTGCGGGGAAGTCTCATCAACTCTTAAAAGAAGTTAGGCCTATAATTAACAAACGGCAATGACGTTTCTCATTGCAATCATTCCTTATGATACCAAATTCCTTAGATTTTTTTTTTAAGAAATCAAGCATTTTGACCAAATCCTCCACTGATATTCATTTGTGGATCCAAGCAAACACGTTTTCACTCACGGAGAAGTGCACTGAAAGTATATTTAGCTTGCGCTTTTCACTATCTTTTTTGCCTTTTACTTACTCTCTACCCACTGTTCTAGATCCCTGAGCAGCATCAAACTGACATGAAAAAAAAACATTTTGCACTGAAATGTTTCAGTCATATTCCACTTAAATACAGCACTTCCTGTTCAAACTACTGCTGCCTGAAACCCAGGGTGGGAAAGGTTCCCTCCTGTCACACAAATGGCTTTTTTTACAAACAAAAAGCTCGAAGTGTGTATTTGTGTTTTTCTCACTGTTGTAATGCTTGAAGAAAAAGCTCAGCACTATTTGAGAAGGAAGATACCCGGAAACCCTACAAGTCCCAGCATACGCACATAGTTATGGAACAAAATTGAAATATAGCACTATTTACAGAAATGCTATTTTAGGTCAATTAGAATGGTAAGTAAGGCCCAGGCTCGCTACACGGAAGACTTGAGACGACCTCACCACCTCGTGCACACACACACACAGAGTTCCCCTGAGAACCATTTAAGTTCTCTAGTACATTAGAAATAGAAAAGATTTTTCTTCTGTAACGACCTGCATGCAGCACACAACTACAACAGAGGCTGAAAGGTGTCAACAACGTTTCCAGGGGCAAGCCGCATTTTGCTCCCTTGCCAGTTATGGATACTGCCACGTCCCTCCCCCAAAACCTTTACTTCTCAGTATTTCGTACGCCACATACAACACATGCACACATATCTACGGATGTTCACGCGTGATGTCGCCACAGGCAGGGAGGCCTGCACCCGTGGACACCGACCTAAAGCAGCTGTCTCACCAGCGTGACACAGGCTTGGCTGGCTCAGCTGTGCCTCGCCGCTGGAGCACACGAGAGAGCAGCAGCCCGCAACGCTGAAGTGTCAGGGCATCTTACAGGCAAACGTGAAGTTGAGCTACAGAACGCTGAACCAAACAAAACGTCTGCTAGCCTTTGAAATACACTGAGAGAAGACAAAATCAGTAATTATACCTTTTGAAAGACAAAGGTGGTTGATCACAACAGAAGGAACTTCCACCACTCACTACAGCAAAGCTTTAACACTGAGAAAAGCCATCACATGGCATTGCCAGGATGTCTACCAGCAGCACCCAGCATCTTCTCCCGGTGTTGATCTCTGTTTAAAGTTGTCCACCTCACAACTCAAGTCGTATTTAGCAGCAACTTGCCCTTGGATTGCCAAGTAGTGAGTACTTCCAAAAGCATTTTTCATTTTTCAATGTTAAATCCTCCATGCCATCACTGGACTGGCAGATCAGCGGTAAATCTTGTGCTGAAACCAAGAGCAACCTAGACTGTGCTAAAACATTTATAGACACTTTGACACCCACACAGACAGTAAGCAAACACATTACAGTCCTAGAATCGGCTCTCAGTTACTTGTGAGCCCTCATGCCTACTTATGCATGAGAATGCCAGAAGCATAAGGGAAGTTTTGATTTATGCTTATTCAAGGAAAAGGATGTATAGGAATAAGAGAGAAATCATAACTATTGTTAGCCAAAGAGCTGACCTGTAATAACACAGTGGCAAAACATAATGAGATTTATCCTCTTGCTTTGCTTTTCTTTGGCTGTGACCCTGCCAGTGCCAGCAGTCTAATCACATCAGCATTTCCACTGACCATCCTTCCAGGGCCTGTGCTAATAAAGGCTAAAAAAGGGCCATAGTATTTTATATGCATTTTCTGCTATTTTGGCTTCAAATATTTTACGTTCCTCTTTTTGCTTTTCTAGCTGAAAGCAACTCAACACACTTTCAAAGTGCAGAACAATCTGAGTATGTGTTCAGCAGCAGTTTAAATGCTGTTATTGTTGTTATAAACGTTGACATCGCAATCAACGGCTATGAATTTGGACATTTCACATGTTGAGTTCGACACCAAAAAATGTCAAGCCAAATACTTTTGGCCTGCAATTATGCATTTTATTCAAGTATTATTCTGTCCAAAACCTGCACCATAACAGTAAAACTATTCATCACATCTGAACCCTGTCACACACTCACTTTACAAGGAAGCCTTTTTCCACACAACCCTCTCCAAGATTTTACTCCATTTTACTCCACGCTCAACTGGACGGTTTCTTCCCTGATCATCTCTAGTTTCCTCTTGGAGCTATATGACTGCTATGCTGCATGACAGCGAACTGGTTTGTCTTGCACGCACAGCTCTGCCTCTGAACTCTGCCTCCTCTCCAGCAGGGTTACGCCATCTGCTCACAGGAGAGGAGCTCCTCAGCAGAGGATTCACTGGAAACCACCTAACACATTCTGGGCACATCCGTAGGCAGCATTTTTAGGATATTCTCCAGCTTATGGGAGAGAGGACTGGGTTACGAACAGAAGCTATAGTAAGAACACCTATATGTCGCAACAAAGCCTTCCTCAGGCTTCACAGCTGTTGCTGTGCTCCATTCCAGTTGTTCAGCTGTTCATGAGAGCAGCGAAGACAGTACTGCAATACACCTTCAGCGAAACATGGCATTTCCAGACCCAGTCCCAACAAATAACACCCTTCAGCTATCAGTTATCTCCCCCAGATAAGAACAGCAGAGCTACTAAACGGGAACCACCACGGGTTTTTTTTTTTTCTTTTTTAGAAGGTCACAGGGAGAAAGAAGAGAAATTGTTATTTAAACAAATTCAAAATTTGACCAGCTCTGTCATCACACAGGCCCCACAATATGCAACGAAGTCATTTTTATTCTGTCTACTGATGTAAACATTAGTGACTAGCACATCCAAAGCCAACTACCAGAAACCATTCATCACATGGCACCCCCCAAAAAAACTTGAGACTAATGGAAGTCCTCCTGCTGAAGACAGTACAGCTTAAACTGCTGCCATCAGTAGACTGTCTTCCAAGCACTGTGGAGGCTGCCACAGTAAAATAGCTCACTTTAGAGCAGAGATAACATTTGTTAAAATGGAAAAATGGGAACAAGAAAAGAAGGAAAAAGCTTGGCTCCAGTTATTTCAACTGAGGAGCAATTTAGGTCCCAATACCTTTAACCTCTTGAAAACTGGTTTTATAAGGGTAGGTACTTTCTTTTTTCCTTTGAAACACAGCAAAAAAAGTTATAGTACTGGCCAGTCAGAATGACCGGGAAAATCTGCTCTGCACTATTATTTTAGAAAGCCTAGGTTAAGGGTTGTTGGGGTTTGTTTGAGGTTTTTTTGTTGTTTGTTTTAAATCAAGGACATGCTCTACACAAGCATATCAAACAGGGAACAGGTTGTTTAAAAAAAATAATCTTAAATTGCAATATGGAATTCATTTCAAACTCTTTTCTCCATTTTACTATTCTTTCTTAGTATGCAAATAAGCATCATTCATAGTTTTCCTTTCCCACTGTGGTGGGTTGACCCTAGCTAGATGCCAGGTGCCCACCAAAGCCGCTCTATCACTCCCCCCAAGCTGGACAGGGGAGAGAAAACATAACAAAAGGCTCGTGGGTCGAGATAAGGACAGGGGGACATCAGTCACCAACTGCATCATGGGCAAAACAGACGACTTGGGGAAATCAGTTCAATTTATTACCAGTCAAATCAGAGCAGAATAAGGAGAAAATAAAAACTAAATCTTTAAAATACCTTCTCTCCACCCCTCCCTCCTTTCCGACTCAACTGCACTCCCAATTTTCCCTACCTCCTCCCCTCGGCAGCGCAGGGGTACAGGGAATAGGGGTTGGGGTCAGTTCGTCACACCTTGTCTCTGCTGCTCCTTCCTCCTCAGGGGGAGGACTCCTCACTCTTCCTCTGCTCCAGCGTGGGGTCCCTCCCACGGGAGACAGTTCTCCATGAACTTCTCCAACGTGTCCTTCCCAAGGGCTGCAGCTCTTCACGAACTGCTCCAGCGGGGTCCCTTCCCTAGACTGCAGTCCTTCAGGCACAGACTGCTCCAGCGTGGGTCCCCCACAGGGTCACAAGTCCTGGTAGAAAACCTGCTCCAGCCTGGGCTCCTCACGCCACACGTCCTGCCAGGAGCCTGCTCCAGTGTGGGCTTCCCACGGGGTCACAGCCTCCTTCGGGCAACCCCCTGCTCCGGC
>JANXJC010000026.1:6002379-6014208 GCA_027564655.1 Leptodon cayanensis | reverse complement strand
TCTTCCCCACGGGCTGCAGGGGAATCTCTGCTCCGGCACCTGGAGCATCTCCTCCCCTCCTTCTGCACTGACCTGGGTGTCTGCAGGGCTGTTCCTCTCACATCTTCTCACTCCTCTCCTCAGCTACTGTTCTGCAGCAGTTTTTCCCCCCTTCTTAATTCTGTTATCCCAGAGGTGCTACCACCGTCACTGATCGGCTCAGCCTTGGCCAGCGGCAGGTCCGTCTTGGAGCCGGCTGGCATTGGCTCTGTCAGACACAGGGGAAGCTTCTAGCAGCTTGTCACAGAAGCCACCCCTGTAATGCCCCTGTGACCAAAACCGGGCCACACAAACCCAATACATCCACCAATAGGTGGTGCCACTATTTTCAACAACAACTTCTAAGGAGAACAACAAGGCCAGAAGTGCCCAGGGATGGGAAGTCAGATACCCAGACTGTTTTGGTATTCTTATCACATCATGGTTAGACAACAACTGGGGACCAGTAAGTGATTCAGACAAACCAAACAAGGGTCTCAATCATGTTTGATCACTCAAGAAAAGTGCGACAAAATTTAAATTAATACTCTGAATAATAAAAGCTTTTTATTACTTCATTTCCTCATATACCCATGCATCCTAACTCTGATTAAAAAAAGGACAGCAGAAGCATAAGATCACAATGAAAACAGCTAGCATTGCATTTACAGCGTAACAAAAATTATTACTGGAAGTGTGACTGGATCCTGATCATAGCTCTCTCCACGGACCATGGATAAGGACCCAATAAGCTGCTAAATTACGGTTTCATACTCATTCAAATTCCAGCTTTACACACTAGGGATCCAAGTCCAACCTGCAGTCAGGTGATCAGTCAGATCACTTTGGTCCCCACTAGTCAAACGTGGATGATGGCATGGCACTGCCTTTGGCAGCACCTGGGAAAGGAGGAGAGAGGAAGAAGATGTCCATGTGATTATTGTGAGGGATTCACATAAGGTAACAGCACAAGAAAAGTTCACTGCCCTCATTGAGATACTATTGTCCAGACATCTGTGACACCGAATGATCCAGCTGAGGAGAGACGTGTGGCTGGAGATGCAAACGCAGCTGTAGGAGCCTTGGCCCTGCTGCTCCATCTGCATTGCCTCAACAAACAAAGCAGAATGCCGTGCATCACCAGCAGGCCGTTAACCCCACCTTAAGGTAGTCAACTGAGATGTGCTAAGTAGACATCTCTACCAGTACCTCTCCTCCACCAGTTCTAGACTAGTGACTTGGTCTGAGTACGTCGCCTGAGAAGGGCTAAAGCTGGGGCAGGGGAATCCCAGTTGGTCACTTGGCTCCCATCCCACGTTAGGCAAGCCACTTAGAAGCATGTTTGTTATTCAGTCAATGAGGACAGTTGTCTTCAAAGCCTGCCTCAGCCCACCACTCTGAGGTACTACTCCTAGAGTCTCAGTCTCAGCCATTTTCCCACCAATGACAGGGTGCTGCTAGCTTGGGCAAACAATTCCATCCCACTTGTCTTGAAGTCCCAGTGCCTCACCGGATGGCATGGTGTATGGACAAATATATCATTCTTCACGAGAAGCTCAGGCACTAACACTGGGACACATCACAGCAATGTTCCTGCAAACTTTCCTCTGCAAACTCCCAGATTCCTGGGAAAGATTGCCTTTCATTTGCTCTGCAGCAATAGGGCTGATTCAGACACTGCTTTAAAGGTCTAGGAAATATTTTCAGTAGAAAGTTAAACACACTCTACCCCAATCTTGAAATTGTTGCACTTCTAGTGATGTCACAGCTTAGACATCTTTGCCGCGGGGTTTTTTTTTTAATGCTTTGCATGAGTAAATTTGAAGCCTAACTTCAGTAGCAAGAGGAACAGATTCCATGTATGAAAAAACTATCACAGATTACGAACAATATCACTGTGCAAACTCCCCTGCAAATATCTGATGCATTTTAACAGTTTGCAGGCCATTACCCAGCCCTGTTTTCCTTCAGAGAACTGCACCGCGCACTCTCTGCGTGTTCTGAGTCCTATTAAGACTGAATGTTTCAGTGCCAGCGCTGGGTGGTTTTCTTGTTTCAAAAGACCTGGAAGTTTAAACCTGAAAGGGCAAAAATATTATATCCTTATCAACCAAGTTGCTGAAGGGATCTTAAGGTGACATAGGACTCGCCACATACTAACACTGTAAGCACACGCCATGCAACAACTGGAAGATTTTGTGTCATAGAGCAATCTATTTTTCATAATTTATTCTGAAGGCATCAATTAGAAATGGCTTTCTCCCACTTTAAATGATAAAACAGCATCTGTTACATTCAGTCAAAACCTCCTACTATTTCTATTAGCTTATGTGGAATGATCAGTATCTCCACCCCATGCTGTTATATTGTACAAAATACACAAATTCTGTTATACTTACTATCTTATACAAGATCCTTAAAGTGCTACAAATATCAGACCTACCTTAAAGACTACATATATTAAAACCCAAATGCAGAGAGATGACAGGGTTTGCTCACGGTCACACAAATCAATTGCAGAGCTGGGCAGATTGCCCAAGTCCTTCAGTTAAATCATACTACACAGAGACTGAGCCTACTGGAGCTCGAATACGAAATATAATCAATATCCAAGAATGCAGTCTCAAGGATTTTCCCTGCGCACACTGGAACATAATCTAGCCTCAACATGAGTCGGTGCTTAAGAACTTTTTTCCCCCCAATATAACTGTAGCCAGCTCCAGGCTGGACAGATTTACTAGACTCAGGGCTGACAGGTGTGATCAACAGATTTACCAGCTCCCTCTTCAACAAGCATCTTGGCTGGAAACGTGCCTAAAGAATAACCCCTTTGGGTTAGTGGCAAAGTCTTAAAAAATGAGGCAAAAGAATTTGTTTTCCCCTCCTGCTTACACCACTGGGAGTCAGGAGTACCTCAAATGAAATCAGCAGAGCTCTACCACTGAAAGGTTGGCTGGGTATTTCCACGTCTGAAATAAAGATGTGCAATGTTTTCCATAATGTAAGAGTTTTCATTCTAAAATGACTCAGATGAAAACAATGACCTCACTGGCTGGCTGGATTTAACACAATGACACATTGGTCCAGCCTCAAACCTATTTCCTCCCTCTTCCAGTCTCCACTCATACAGCCATATCCCCTTGAGAGCAGTAAAAGGAGGAGAGAAAAAATCAGATACCTCACTCAGATATTTTACCCCTTTTCCTTAATTTTGCCAGTCATACTTAAAACCATATGGAAGTCTAGACTAGGAAGTCTATCCACTGTCCAGCTTCCACGACATAGTTCTCAAGCTTATTGGTAACTTTATTATAATAGCTGGACATAAATGTGGGGAGGTACAACAGGAGCGGTACTTTGAACAAAGAAAAGAAAAATGCCAACACAATATCACAAACGCATGTATTCAGCATTCCTAGTAAAGCCCGAGATATTTTGAGATATAGGTCTCAGGCAAGAAGCTTTTCATTAAAGAAGTTGCTAGTTACAACGGTTAAAAGAAAGCATGAGAATACAAACTAAAGTACAGAAACCCCAGAAAAATATAATGGCAATTCAAAAAAGACAAATCACTTGCTTGAAGTTCTGTCATGACTAGAAAATTTCAGGAATTAGCAATACAAAGCTACAAAACCAAAAATCAGTATCTTCAAGGAGGAAAAAAAACCCCAACACCCCCCCCACTCCCAACGTCATATACACTACCATGATTTTGGAAAAACTAGTTAGAGCTATAACATCATAGGAGCACAGTGAAATCATCAGATCTTCTACTTCCTTTTATTTTCTTGTTAGGAACTATTTTTCCATAACGGAGGAACGCAGCAAGTTAGCAACCTATTTTTATTCTATTTCTTAATGTAATTTACAGAAATTAAAATTTGATACATAAATGAATATATCATTGGCCAAATGTGTCTCAGAAGGTGTTAATAAGCTGTCTTTTGCTAACTAAAAATATATTCTACATATACAGCCTCGCCTGAGAAAGAAATTACTGTATCTCATTACTTAATTAGTATACAACACTACCAATTAAACAAGGAGCCTGTCCATGTTACTCTCCATTATTACTTTGATAGCAGAGAATTAGGAAAATTAATCAGATGGTGTTTTAATTTGATTTTATGGTCCACTGACAGTGTAAACTCTGATGCAGTTTCATGCAGCCTATCATTTCTTTTTCATTATTGGTTACATTAAGCTCAACAACAAATGTAAATGAATGTTTCTTCAAAGTCATTTGGAGAAGACTGTTGGTTAAAAATTGGTAGCAAAATCATGCTCCATGTAAATGGATTCCTGAAATTTTATTAGAAAGCACAGATCTCATTAACCAAAGAACCTTCTTAAAGCAGGTAAAATATCTCAGTAAATCTTTATGTAAATGGCTCCAAGCACTAATTATTCTCCTTGGTTAAAGCAACCATAAAAATATCATTCTGTATTAGTCTGAGCTCCCCCAGCACAAATTAAAATTACTGAATAAAAGTAATTCCTTCCTTTACACATGTGCTTGTGGACCATGAACCCCTTGAAAAAACTGATGTAGAGGATGCTGTTGATGGCATCCAACATTTATTTTTCCTCACCTGAGTCAGCCTTGATACTACTCTGAATCATAAGATAGTTTGAGTTTTCTGAGATATGTCCAATTAGACGGTTGTGCAACACAATATAATCTTCTTTTATATTTCAGTTTATGATGAACTCGCACTTGAGGATGCGGAAGAGCAGGCCCATGCATAGCTACCTGCTGATGGGTGGTGACCTGCCCTGGTGCTGTAACTTCGCTGAGCCCAAGTAAAATCCGTATGAAAGTGTGCTGCTCGGTATGAAAGCAAAGTCACCCCTATAGACGTTTTTTTAGAATCTTTAGTTTTCCTCTCCTTTCCCCTCAAATTAAACCAACACAGGCATGAATAGAAAGAGCAAAGTAAATCTGAAACAGTAACTTTCATAGACCTGACAATGAACAGTTTGTCTTGTTCACTGTTTCATGCACTTTATACTAAACTTCTACTCTGCATATAAAAAGAAATTTATACTTTACATTATGTTTCTCCTTTTGAAATCATGTTCAGCATGTAACCACGCTTGTTTGGTGCCTATAACTTTTTCTGTGCAGGTTTTAATAGTAACCACTCTTGTATAGTAGCTGCCCTTATTTAATAACTGCCTTTATCATGAAAGCTGCAGGGGAAAAAAATTAAATTTTACAGAACCCACCTTTGAATTTAAAACTCCAAGGGAGTAATTAT
This sequence comes from Leptodon cayanensis, assembly GCA_027564655.1. Taxonomy (NCBI): domain Eukaryota; kingdom Metazoa; phylum Chordata; class Aves; order Accipitriformes; family Accipitridae; genus Leptodon; species Leptodon cayanensis. The sequence continues at coordinate 6,008,929 of JANXJC010000026.1, read as the reverse complement.
GTTTAGCAGAAGCCGTTCCTTGCCAGTGAAGATGTAAGATATTTGTACAACCTGCCAAGTTACACCTACAAAGAGTCAGAACCTTTGAATTTCCTGGCTTTGTGTGTTGAAATTTTCCAACTGTGCTACTGCAACAGCACTGGCTTCCTCACATAAACCACATTTGTTTCAAGATACTCCCTCCTCCCCGGTATTCAAAGTAGCATCCCTAAGTAAAAAGATGCTCTACGAAGAGCAGAAAGATCACTTTCAGGAACTCTGGTCTTATTCCACCTCTGCCATGGTTTCATGGTATGCATTTGGGCATGTGTCCTAATCTCAAAGAAAACACAGAAAATACAGTCAAGCTCACTGGAGTGTTTTGAAAATAATTTTTTAAACAACTGTTTAAACAGGATATTGAAAAATAGCTTTTTTTTTTTTTTAATATTAGTATCAAATAACACTTCCCCCACCTCACATGATTGTTTTGCTAACTTTTAAAAAATCACCTTTGAAGTCTGCATTTATTGCTTTTCTATTTGTTTTGCCACTAAGTGTACCTTTGTGCTATGCATTTTTGCGCTTTTATAGACCATCTTAAGAGAGCGGATTAAAAAAGAAAACATAAACCACATTAACTAAGCTACACTATTAAATATTTCAGGTGAGTATAATTAGGTATCTATCCACTCGCCTGAGCCACCTAAACAATTTTGTCTTCTGATTGAAGCTGCTAACCCAAACTCAAGTTCTACAGCACGTATAAAGATCTGGAATGGCCAGTGACAAAACCTTCATCGACATTAATTCAAATTAGATTCTGCACGTTGTCCCCACATCTGGCAAATAAGTTGACTTTAGCAAGTCTGCTGCTCTCCCAGCACCCTGATCTAGCAATTTAGATGGGGCATGCAGACACCTATGCTTGCAGGCAGCTTGTCAGAACATACGGTGAATCTACACATGATTTGCTGCTTGCAGTAGAGCTACAGTATTAAAACCCTCAACTGGAAAGCACTGTGTTTTTTGATATTTTGTTTTTAACTTATTTCCTGATATGACTTGAGATTAAATTTACCAGGATAACACTATTCCCTGTGTCCTACATCTTGCAGATTCCTCGATAGCTCAAGAATTCCAGAAAATGGCTGATAACCATACAGCATGAATTAGATCTAGTAACTGCAATGCTCAGAGAAGTAAATCTCTTTCCAGTTTTTCAAATTGGGGTATAGGCTCAATGAGCAGGCTGATTTCTTACTGAAGTCAATAGCAGCTGAAAGTACCTCACTTCCATAGAGAAGGCTCTGCATTCCGCAAAACTATGTCCTGTAAAGTCAATGCTATAGATCTTTATCTGTTCTTAATCTGTTACAGCAATGGTTGACTTGCATCAGGTAACAGTCATTACTTCCCCACGCTATATTTCTCCAGGAAGAGTAGTTTACTAGCTCAGTCACTACATAATCACCTGGGATTTTATCTTCACTCAATGGTTATGTTCTTAAAGCATTTTCTGAATGCAGTTAGCTCAAAGTTTTCTTTACTGTCACACCGTCTCTCTTGAAGGCTCTAAAGACTTCAGGTTATTTTAGCATGACTGCAGTTCAACTCCGATCAATGGAGTCTTACCACAAATGGGTACTTTCCCCCATAAAATCTTGGTTCTTTCCTTCATTTTCATTCCCAGAGTGATTTATTTCATTGCTTGAGCACATATGACCTCTTCATACAGCTGCCATGTCTTCGTGCCTTGTATTATCATGCACAAAGCACATCTGCAATGATTCCTGCACAGTCTCTTGCCAAACCCTTGAGATACACCCTGTCTCTCCCTTCTTCCTTTCACCCTTTACTGAAATCTTCGTAACAGCAGCACAATATAGTAGCGATTTACATAAATTCTCTTTTCCACATCACACTGCAAATCACAGCTACAGATGCCTGCTCTGAATCTATAAATAAATGAATTGCAGCCGTAAGTTAGCTTCCTGGCCCACAGATATGCCTGATGAGCCTCACGGGTATGTGGTGCAATATTTGATGTCTGTAGGGGACACTAGTGCCACGGCAGATCTTCTGCACCACTCAGTCTTGGTCACCTTGTGCCACCCCCGTTTCTCCACAGATGGCTAATTACTGAGTATATGACATTCAAAACACAAGAGCGAGAGACATACCCAACAGCCGAAGACAGGTAGTCCCACAGGAAACGTTCTCTTAATCATAGAACATCGACAAAACGACCACGAGCGCCAGCCCGAGGTGAAGAGGCTCTCCCGGACGCCCAGTCCCAGGGCTGGCAGCACAGCCGCCTCTCCTGCCTCCAGGGCCCTCCCCAGCAAGGCAGACCAGGCAGTCTTTCCGCCTGCAGCCTGAGAGGTAGCACTCTTTTTAGGAGACCCATATTGCCAGCTCCTTCATTGGGAAGAACACTGTACAACTACGATACCCTTTGGTGCACTAGCTTCATTTTATTGTATTGATTTATGCCTTCCCTTTAATTAAAAGGTACCAAGAAAACATTTGTTTTTGGTTCGGATACTCAAACCCACCGAGACCCATTTCAGCCGCCTCCTCAGCGCAGGTCCGGCAGGCCCTGTCTGCCTCTCCGCAATGAATTACTTCCGTGAAGGCGCAGGCCGAAAGCCTCCCCGATCCTTTCCCCTAATCCCCGACATCTGTTCTGCGTCCAGGCCGGGCCGCGGCGGGGACCCGCCAGCGCCCGCTGTCAGCGTGGCCGCAGATGAGTAAACACAGCAGCGCCCGTGTCAGGCCGCCGTGTGATTTCAGCTGAGAACTCCGGACATGGAGCACGGTTCTCATTTGAAGCATTCGTAACATGGAGGAAACACCTGTTAAGAGACTATCCAAAATAAATTTACCGTGAGTCTTTTAAGAAAGAGTAAAACCATGATTGACAGCAGCAGCACAAGATCCGACAGCAGCAGAATTCAAAGCCCCATTACAAACCCTGACCAATTAAATACATGAACAGCACCATTTTTCATTTCAGGGTAACAGTTACTAGTTCATTTCTCATCTTCTGCTTAAAATAGATGCTCCTCACACTGAAAGACGAAGTTTGACCTATTTTGACCTGGTTTATTTTCTTCTGTGTGCAAAAATCCTACGACGCCGTGTTGTGTGTAGTTTTAAAAGAAACACTCCCGTACAGTTACTCTTTAAAATCATGACAGCAGCATATCATCATGAATAGTTTTAAAATAGTTTCTGCCTGGCTAGTGAAAATGGTGGACGGTGATATTCTGCTTAAAGCCTGCAAGGTACAGTAAACAAAAATCAGTAATTTGAGAATTAACGTTAAAATAGTAGAAGTATTGAGATTGTCCAAAGTTGTATCCACGATATCAGAAGCAAACCCCGAAGTCTTTCAAGTCTTTTGAGTAATCAGAGACAACTAGCATTTTTAAAAAGCTTGCCAGCAATCTTTTTACTTAAACCATTGTTTTCCCCCTTCAGGGACTCTGGAGGTTTACTTAGGCCAATGGTGGGGACCTTCCCCTCCCCGCTGTGTACACATCTGACCAGCGATCACACTGCAGGCCACTTACTAATGATCGTGGTATTTTTCAAGAACACTTAAGCGACTTTGGAGCATGGCTCACACCAATGTTCAAGTAGAACTAGATCAAATATTTGCAATATTTTGCATTTCCCAGTTTCTTTCTATCCAGGGCTCTCCAGCAAGAACTATGCTGCTTACTAATTTGAGCACTACACCACGCCTGTGAGGTAGGAAATTTTATTTCTCACGCTGTAGGTATGGAAAACTAACATTCGTAGCAATTAAGGCAGCCTTCCCTACACCCTGCAGCAGTTTTGGGCCAAAGGCAGGTGAAGCCAGCTCCACCAGCAATTTCCTTGGGAGGCTGACTGCCAGAGGCACAAAGTGCCTGCAAGGAGGCACCCACCACCATGTTGCTGTGCCTACACCAGAGGAGAACAAGAAAAACTCTGGGCTTGTGTCATGGTTTAACCCCAGCCAGCAACTAAGCCCCACACAGCCTCTCGCTCACTGTCCCCCCAGGGGGATGGGGGAGAGAATCAGAAGGGTAAAACTGAGAAATCTCACGGGTTAAGATAAAGACAGTTTAATAGGTAAAGCAAAAGGGGCGCACACAAGCAAAGCAAACCAAGGAATTCATTCCCCACTTCCCACAGGCAGGCAGGAGTTCAGCCATCTCCAGGACAGCCGGGCTCCATCACGCCGAACGGTGACTTGGGAAGACAAACGCCATCACTCCGAACGTCCCCCCTTCCTCCTTCTTCCCCCAGTTTCATATACTGAGCATGACATCGTATGGTCTGGAATATCCCTTGGGTCAGTTGGGGTCAGCTGTCCCGGCTGTGTCCCCTCCCAAACTTCTTGTGCCCCCCCCAGCCTGCTCGCTGGTGGGGTAAGAAGCAGAAAAGGCCTTGGCTCTCTGTAAGCACTGCTCAGCAATAAAAAAACACCCCTGTTATCAACACTGTTTCCAGCACAAATCCAAAACACAGTCCCATGCTAGTTACTATGAAGAATATTAACTCTATCCCAGCCAAAACCAGAAAAGCACGGCACACTGGGCTGCACAATCAATCTCTTTGCCTGAGTCAAACGGACTTCCTCACCACATAACCTCTGTTTATTCAGATTTCCAAATTCTGCTTGGTCCAGCTTGATCGAGTTCATTATCAGAGCTTCAGAAAATAAGGTACCACAGGGTAAGTGGGCAACGTCCTTGCACAGGAGAGTAACAAGTTAGATAACACAAAGCCAGCAGGACTACAAATGCAGTTGAAAGAAAAACCCATGCAGGTTTAATAAATACAAAGGTATTGTTTCTGGGTGTTGAAATCCCTTGGCTGCTTAGAGCTGGGAGATTACCCCACAGAAGTATCATTATAACCTTTTCTATTCTTATAACTCTTTCTAATCGTCTGCCACTGGGCATTGTCACAGCCAAGACAGTAGGTTAGATACCTATATTGGGACCAAATACATGTTATTTAGATTGCATTAGCTGGAGGCTGCAGATAAAGAAGATACTGAAAGCGCCAGGGAAAAAACATTTTTTTCTCTATCATGAAATTAAATCAATTGGGCAAGATCGAGAGGATACATAACAATGAGGGGCCCAATCCCTTTGACACTGCACTGACCCCTACCCATCTTCCTCTTATATCTCCCAGATCTCCCCGGCTTCCTCTACCTTCTAGAACCCACTCCTCAATGCTCTCACATTAAATTTTGTAATCTCATAATTTTGTGTTCATCTGTCAGGTGGCGACATTCAGTGAGACCCAGCCTGCTGGAAAGCCTGACTTGAGAAGATGAACAAAATTGATAGTTCTTTTGGACAGTCACAGGCCATTATGGGGGATGCTGGTTTCCAAAGACAGACGATGATAAAAAGCATCTGACCCATTTCTTCTAACCCACCGAGCATGGATAAGGTCTTCTGCATGGGTACCTAACAGACATTCTACTGAATAACCCTGCTGTCTCAGAATGGTGACCAGATGACATAATTACACCCCGCTCCTTTCTCCCTCACTCTCAGGGGGAAGAAACTAAGGACCTATGCACATAAGAGCTGGGATTTGACTAACTCCTCTCACAGCGAGGCAAGGTAGCTGCCGGTCTCAGCGATACTTAAATCCATTTCAGGAGTTCCTCAAAGCTTTTCATTTTGCTTAACAGACAGCTAAACTAAACTGATGCTAAAGCAACGTGCATTTCAATGAAGAAGTGAAAGGGAGAAAGATAACTCAATGCAGACACGTGTTATCTAAAGCTCCTTAAAAAACATTTTAGCAGAGGAAAACCAACACCAGAATGCCAGGCTCTAGGGTTCAGCTCCTTCAAAAGTGACAAGCTTTCAGCCCACAAAACCACACGTTGCGGCCAGCTTGTGCCTTCCTATTAAACTTGCACTGCAAAGTGAGGCTTTGCAATCCCTCCCAGGGAACTACTCCCTTTTCAAAGGCACAGACATGAACACAGCTGCAGAGATACAGCGTTGGGTAAATACTCAGAAGAGTATCATGTATCACCTCCTCCTTACACACACACTTGCCAGCACGTCTGGGGCCAGCCCAATATGAAAAGGGGTGACTTGGAGCACACTGTGCATCCCCAAACCAAAACCTGAAGTCCCTTCTTCTCCTCCTTCGGAGACAGCCCCACACACAGAGGAAGCGAAGGATGCTGAGAATCTGGGCTGTGCAGGAAAATGCTCACAAAACAAATCCCACAACCATACATAATTGAGTAATCCAGATTTTGGCTTACTCAGGTTTATGAGAACCAAAACAGCATTTTAAATGCTTATTTTTGCTTTCCTTCAAGTTTAATTAAGCTTACCTTAGGCTCACAAGCCTATTGAATTTGAGACTTATTTTTAAGATAACTGACCTGGGGAATCTTCCTACCTGCTCTGGCCTTATGCCCCAAGTCCATTCACTCTCTTTCACTGTTTTACCACAGGCTTGACAGGAACATGGAAATCATAGCAGAGGAAAAGACTTTTTTTTTTTTTTTTTTTTTTTTTTTTTTTTTAAA
>JANXJC010000026.1:5963471-5996796 GCA_027564655.1 Leptodon cayanensis | reverse complement strand
GTGGGGAGGGAAAAAAAAAAAAGCCCTCCCCAGAAGAACAATAACCGTCCTTCCTCAGTCTATGGTTTAAATAAAGAGGCTTCCACTGGAACAAACCATTGAGGCTCAGGCAAGCACAGCTAGGAGCTACATAAGCAAGACACGAACCGGTAGCAAAGCACACGTAGTATGGAACTAAACATACTAACACATCCAGTCTACTTCCAGACTGGTACTGGCTTCTAACCACGTTTAGCTGTTGAACTCACAGCTGCTCTCCCCAACTGTAGGTACATACAGTAAATGAGGTCACTGCACAAATCACAGCAATGACAATATGTAGTTGCTATCTGTCAAAGGTTTCTTGATGCTTACAGATTGACCTTTTCTGAAAAACCCTGTTCTTGAAGATGGGGTTTAGAAGCAACACAAAGATTTGCGTAAGGATACTAGACACCCACCACCTCCATCCCCCAAAATTAGCAGAGTGAACTCCACAATGGTTCAACTACAAAGATGAGGAAGACACAGGTGTCCCTGAGTTCCTCTTTTGTTATTCACCTTAAATGAATTCCTGTTAAAAAAAAAACAAACAAAACAAGAACTCACCCCCCAAAAACACCCCAGTCCCAATGTAACAGAATGTATGACTAATGAAGTAGAACATGAGCTTGAGCTCTATTCAGATAATATGATACTTATGTTAAGCATCTTCTCTAACTTGCATTATGAAGAACATGGATGAATTTCAGTAACACATTAAACTGTAAGGTTTCCAGTTCTACTATAATTTTACATACAAGGCTGAAAGAATCTGTAATTAAACAGCTCCAAGACAGACTAGAGTTTGTGTGGTCTGAACTATCAAGTATGTACTGCTCCTAGCCTCAGTCAGCTATATGAAATTAGTTTTCCTCTTACTATTTTCAAAAGATCCGTAGGATTACAAAAAGCCTACGTTTTTCTTGGATACACACTACAGTAGTAGTTAAAGCAAAAGTATCGCTAAAAATTGCTCTTCAGATTCGGTATGTATCAACACAGTTACCAAAAAGCAATCTAGACGTTGCTCAAAATGGAATAGTCAGATTCTGCTCTAACAGCGAATAAACTAACAACAGTTATGGCTCCTGATAGCTTCGTTTGGAAAGACAGGATAACAATACCTACCAAAAGGTGACTGGCTGGCACAACTTGGATTACCACCTCCTGGGAATATTGTTGACCATGAGTTTTGAAGCAGAGGTTGAACAAGAGGATATTACATCCACACGTATTTCATTGTTTATTCCATCGCCAAGTATCTGAGTTGATGCAAAAAAGGAATTACCAGGGAAATACACATCCTTCACATGTGGGACTTGTCATAAAGAAGAGACAGGTCTTGGGTCTACCAAATCCAGAAGACCTCAGCTCTTGCCATCACACTACTTAGGCATGTAACACACTGGAGAATGAGTGTAGAACCCTAAACCAACTCATCTGAAGTGGTAAAACATTAAAAATTAATACCAAAGATATCATAATATTAAAATGCCAAATTGGTCTATCTATAACTGAGAATTTATGACAGACTAATGGGCATTTCCAACTGGAAGCTATCTTGCCGGTCACTGAACTCACATTGGCAGCAAAGTGTCATTTCAAGCACACATTTCGGAAGCTTTCTCTATGAGCTGCAAAGTGCTCTGCTCTGACTCCTGTGGCTCCTGGTGCACCGCTTCAAGTGCAGACAGTTTCTGTTTTTTACAGTATGAAATTACTGTCAGTTTGTCACCTCATGAAAACATTTATCTCCTCCTTCCAAAGCAATTTGTTTTTTTTTTCCCCCCTCTCATTTTACTACTGCTACTATTACTGGAAAGCTGTCCTGGAACTTCCCCACCCTAAAAAGCAGCTCTTCGCAAGTACTCTTCAGCTGAACTTTATACAAGGCTTGTTTAGATTCCTTTGCATCAACACCGACCTTCAGCATTAATAACATGTTTCCTTATTTGGTGCTGCATCTCCAGATATATATATTTTAAGTAGAAGTAATAATAGTAGAACTATATTTTAAGTAGTATTTCCCTCCCCACACCATGTTGGCTCTCTTGCAAGGTACAAGGCAAATTCTTAACCTCTTCTGCCTTCCCTAAGAATTTGAGTAGTGACCCTTTGCAGCCTTTGAATTAACTTTTCTTGCATGAGACTGCCCAGGACGACGAACAGTATTGTAAACTGAAAAAGTTGATACTTTCTCCTGGAAAACTTTTTGCTCCAATTTTTCAAACTTAAGAGTTAACTGGATGACGACAGCATTGGATATGACATTTTCATTCAAAGGCGAGAGTCTTATTGGACAGTTAGTTTTATCATAAAGGAACTAATCTGTAGCAAAAGCAATCAAGTCCGTTGGTGGAAATCTACAGTTGCAAAAGCAGCTTTACTCCCTGTTATTTCCCCCATCATCTTGATTGAAAACCACCAAGAGCACTACCTCCATAGAAAGGTTAAGGAGAAAGCAAGTGGTGATGTTCAGAAGATGGGCACATCAGGGATATTAGCACTGGGTTAAGAGAAGGAGCAGTGAGGAAACATTTAGGGGCTCAGTACACATCAACCTGTCAGGCTGGCAGAAAACCAAGACCTTCCTCTCTGTGGATGCAATGGAGACAGAGCCACTAGCTGCACTCTCAGCTCAACTGAGAAACAAAATCTCTAACTCCCGTGAACAGTGTTAAATAAAAGGCAGTGTGAAAATCCAGCCCACTCAGCTGCATAAATGCACCCAGTAGAGCCCTTTCAGCTAATAATTGGAATATTCTGGATTCACAAAACATCCTGGAACTTTCCATCTTTACAGCCATATAGCTGTCAACCGTATAATGAAGTAAATGGAGAGAAGGTTCAAGTAATGGTCCTGGATATGAATTCATCATCATGAGAGGGTCTGAAAACACAAGCAGGATCCTTCTACCTTGCGAACACTTCCAGGGTGTCCGAAACCAGACCAAGCTCATCACCAACCAGCAAGATCACCACCCTGCCTTGTGTTTCCCATTGCTCATGACCCTTGGCAGGAGGAAAGAAAGGACAAGGGGATGTTGCAAGTCAAGGAGGGAGCACGTTTAAAAGTGGAAATCCCTGCTGCAGAGCCTGAAGAACACATTGCAGCAAGATCTCTTTGAAGCCAACAACCTACCGAACCACGGAGGAAGCCTCCTCCCCCCACTGGCTCTTCCACTATGAGACCACATAGCAAGAGCGAACCCTCAGATTTCCTACCGGAATGCACCATGTAATTAGAGTGACTGCTTAAAGGGGCCAGCTCCTCCCATTTGCAACTCCATAATGACTTTCTACAACTACCCAGTTGCTTTCATGGCAGCATAATATTAGGAAAATATTTGATATATTTTTAGCTTTCTTTTATTGTAGCTTAGCAGCTGGATTCAAAGAGTGCCAACACTGTGTGATCAAGCTGACCAGCGTATGGATCAGTAACATATGCTCTACCAACCAGCCATGAGCCCTCTAAGACATGACCAAAAAGCACCAAGTCAGGGATTACAGATTTTAGGGTATAAATCCTTATGGATCAGAGCAAAAGGTGCTCCCCTCTGCCATCCAGATTACTATGGTTAATCAGCAGCTTTTCATGTTTCAGCCAATCCTTGATGGTCCAATTCCTGTTTTTTGAAAAAGACTAGTACTACGTGTAACCCGAGAGAAGACAGAGGACTAACTGGATTAGTGACCTGATACAGCAACAATTTGTATGGCTTGGCTTGCCATAAATCCTGCTTAAACACTATCCTCTTACTTAGAGCTGGACAGTCAGTGACCCTCAGCTTGCTTGGCCTGTTATGGAAGTGACCAGAGCAAACCACTTCTGAGTAAACCAAATCCCTGCCTGCTGAAGAGACGTGCCTTCATTTGGCAAGGCTGAGAAGGGCAGTGAAGAACATGGCTGTGCTTTAGGTGGAAATTTAATCTGTGCTAGGGATATTACCAACCGTGGAAACATTTGACTTAGAGTTACGCGTTTCCATATATTAACATACTTCCCACACTTGCTCACATCTGCCCAAATAAGCTATGAAATAAATATTTTCCACACTGTAAATATAGCACATATTTCTAATGCTCAGTGATACATCACTTAATCCAGAACGGTGTAAGCCAGATTTTGCAGCTAAGCCTTTCATGGTACAGCTCAGCAGGCAAGTAAACAAGTTTAAAAAAATTCTGCAGACAGTTTACTTAACTTTCAGTTTGCACTTCTCTTGTACATAAAGTTTGTTTCATTTAAAAAAAATAACTAGTATCAACAGCTTAGAGTAATAAGCAGTGCACTCCTAAAGGAATACCTGTGACAAGAACAACAACTTCCTTATGCTCACCTGCTTTCTCAATATCAGCCGAACATCTGATGCACAGAATTAGTGAGCTGGAATATTAGTATAAAAGGTTATTTGGAAAGCAATTGGCCTCTTGACTTCATTATGTTGTATTTTAAAGATCTTGGTTCATCCCATTAAATAATGCCTTTCTGTGATCCTAGGAATCCAATCATTGCTATAAACAGCCTCCTTTACTTTTGATAAATGACTGAGTATCTCAGAAAAATTTGCTAAGCAAAAATATCTAAGATATCCTTTCTCCAAAGTGTTTAAATTTTAATAAAACCCATCAATTTGTGGGTTTTCTCTCTTGAATTTTACCTTTTTTTTTAACCTGAGAAATACCATATGTACCACATGCATGTTCCCCTAGTTTTAGAAATTAATTGGATATCTCCAGAACATTAAAGATTCAGTGAATGAAACAAAGACATCCCTTCTCCAAGAGGTTTAGTCAGGCAACATAATAAAATAGGTGTTAATAAATGCTCAGTAAAAAAGTTAGAACCAGTATGATTAAAAAAACCTATCCATTCCTACTTTCAGAGCTCTCCTGTATTGCCAAGACTTCACAAGCCAACATACCTATCAAGGTAGTCAAGTAATGAAACTAGCGTTTGAAGAAAATAAAAAAAATACAGAAAACCTTCAAACCTTTTTACATGGCAGAAAACTTGAATGGTACATTGTAAAGACATAGTATGGGGAAAAAAAAAAAAACCCAAACAAAGAATGTCAACCAAATGATCTCTACATTAAGACAACCATAATAAGGAACAATTAATTCTGAGTAATTTTCTGGCATTTACAGCTTTATTACAATATTAAATCTAAAGCAAAGAATGTATTTGCTGGAAAATAAACTACTCATAGAAAGTTGAAGCAACACCTCCCACGCTTTGCAAAGTTGTGACTGAATGAGAACTACTTGTCCTGTGTTTAAAAAAAATAAATCTAATCATACTTTTCTGAAAACAGCTACCACAAAAATTGCTGAAGTTTGAAGTCCGTTAAGGATATTGTCTAAAATAAGTACTAGAGTATTTGCACAGCTTGTATGGAAAGAAAAGGAAAGACTGAGGTAAGTGCTGCTTGGAAACTGGTCAAAGACTGTGAAAAAACTGATGGCCGGAGAATTCCTCCGCTTTTAGGCTAGTACAGTTGAAGGCCAGCAGTAGTTCAGCATTTCTGTAAACTTGACCATAATATGCGTTACCATAACTGCCGTACAACAGCTACAGCTTAGCTCGCTTTGTTTACAAAGGAAGCAACAAAACAAACTGTGAGCTCCTTCGCTAGATCATCAAATACATTCTTGAAAGTCTTTTTTACAGACAAATATTCATCCTTGCAAGAATTTACAGACTGACCATGCTTTCTCAGCCAGGGTTAGTAAATTTTACTAACATTTACATTAATTTAAATGTTACTAAAATTTACACCATTTTACTAAGTTAACACCAATTCACTAGAAATTTCATTGCAGGAGGATTAAATTCTCATGAACCAGTCTCAAAAAACCCCCAACAAAATGTATGTTTCCTCAGCAGCTAAATGGTGACAACTGTAGAGCTATGGCCTAGGATCCATGCTAATTAGAAACGTAAAGAGCAGCAAGAACTGTGAGTTCTGATAGTATTGTTTTTAACATTTGATGAAGCAATGCTACACTTGAGCTACCCATCCTGGTTGATGCCAAATACTCTTTTGAAAGCTTTCTTCTAGGTCAAATCATCTTAATCCTCCGAGCAACTTCTGTTTCCTTGATTCAGATATTATTTTATGCTTCAATATTTAAGCTAAATCTACCTGGAACCTGCTTGCTTCTTCTAACTGCACAGCACTGTCTGCTGGTCTGACAGTTCCTCCAGAGCGGCCCTCGACAAACTGCTGCTCGCTCTTCTCTCCCATTCCTCAGTTTCTCTGTCATGTAGGCTCATAAGGCCTGTGAAATCTTTTTTTTTTACACCTCACACACATCAACCCCTCACTAAACTTTTCTTCCTCAGCACCAGTCTCAAGAACAGGTGATTTCTATTGTAGAATCTCCAGCCTCCCCTCTGGAAAAACTGGACAGAAGCTTCCTCCCCTCTTTTTCTACATCCTCCATCATCTTTGCCTTAAAGCACCGCTGTGTTTAGGTCACTTCACTGACCTTGTCTCAATCCTGCTTCCTACGTACACACCTGCCTGAAGAGTTTTTAATCCACGCTAGCACTTTGCCCTGGATTACATGGCTATTTATTTTCCTCAGTAGAATCTTAGGAGGGGCATTTTGGAAAGCTTTTAGAAAACCCAAGTAATTTGTCTCATCCAGGTTGCCTTTATCTTCCATCAAGTTCTTCAATAATGCTGATAATGTAAAGAACTACAATTTCCTCACCGAAGCCATGTCAGTTTGACTTAAGTTACATTAACCTAATTTTCTTCTTATGCTCTTTTTGTATGAAATCTCTGTGGGCTGAACTCCATATTCACTTACATAAAACTGTATCAGGAAACATTTCAAAGATAATTGATGGAGTTATCCATGGCTATTGCTGTTGTAATAGGAAAATTCATTCCTCAATTTCATTTCCAAGAGCTGAAGTAAAATTAAGTTATATCTAACTCTTAGGCTCTCCCTTGAAGACAGACTTCATCTGCATACCTTGAAGGTTTCCAGGAGCACTTTTTAAAAAAGAACAGGAAGTGATTTTGAAAGTGTTTACTATGTTCCATTCATACAGTAACTGTTTTATCAAGGAATTTACTGGGTACAGATTTATCGTTCTATCTTTTCATTATCTCCACTATAGTATTTGAGTGATTTACTGCACTTGAATTTTCAATAGGTCTAACTTTCTCCTAAAACATTAAGATTTGCTAAGGTCACACACTGATTTCCATAAAAAAATGCCCTTAGAATAATAATTTCCCCTTCATCTTCTATAATGAAAATAGATGTAAAATAATTCATAACTTCCCTGCCACCTCATCATCTACTTTAGCTATCACTCAAGTATTGGTGCTTTAGAGTGACTAGCCCTACAGTCACAGATAAAAGGAGCACAATGATCAGCTGATATTTCTGCCTACAGAGCACACAGGAAGGAAAATAAAGCTTTATAATACTGATCTCCTTAACTTATCACGAGTTCCACTTCATTCAAACATCAGAGTGGGCACATCCCAATCTCCTTCGCTGCTTCAAGCCCCACTGAAAGGAAGAAAGAGGGGTAAAAAAAAAAAAAAAAAAAAAGGGCAAAGCTGGGGACAGGTAGGGGGAAAGACACAGAAATCAAGGAAGCAAAGAAATCGTGGTAGAAAAGGGTGAAAATTAAGGCTTATCTTAAAGGATTTCAACAATATCTGAAGCTGTTGCCCATCATAGACTTCCCACTTTCAGCCAAAAGTCTTCAATTACTTTGAAGATGCTTCTTGGAAAACACTAACAAAGCTATTTCACTCTCTCCCTTCACTATTCCACCTCAGAACTCCCTTTCCTGCCAGATCTATGTACTCACTTCAGTAATGTATAGATGCCTCTCATGACGTGCAATATTGCACATTCTCTTTGATTCTCCCTTTTTCTCTGGTGCTGAATATACACAGCACACTGTAGGGATAGAGTTTTTTCCATAAAAAGCCTAATGGCAGGACCATGAAGGCTCTCACGAGTTCCAGCAGCACGAGTAGGTGCATAGCTCAGAGAGAAAAAGAAAGGGTGAAAGGGCCAGGATGCTCAAAATTTCTCCAGTGTACTGTATCAGCCCAAACTCTCTACTGACAGAACATGCATACCCTCAGTAGGAGCTTGATACATCCTAAAAGTACAGCTTAAATTTGGTTCAGAGTTCAGAAAAATATTTCTATCTGGTGATCACATGATGGGAAGCACAGCTAGCTCCCAGTACCACTGCTGCTGCTGTGCTGGCAGCCCATCTTGATGCAAACGCCTCTTCAGAGGAGAGTGAGCTCTTGGGAAGGATATGGTTGGGTTTACTGGACAAAATTTATCCTCAGGCCTGCTCCTCTCCTGCTCTGGCAATCTGAAAACGCTGAGTCTGAGTGACACATAAGGACAGATTAGAAGGAACAGAAAAGACCACATTTAAATGGAAAGAGCTGAAGATGACTTATGTGCAATTAATCTACAACATTAATTTTCCATTCATACTCAGCTTATCAGCCTTCAGCTGAAATATTTCTTCTGTTATGCTAAACCTCCGCTGGATGCCCATGCTTGTTAGTTAAGGAGCATGCAAAGCAAGAAGTGTCTACTTAAAGGAGTATCACATTGGAAACATCTTTGAACTAGAATATGTTTTTTTCAGAATACTGATGTACCGTACATCTCAACAAAACATTCCCAAAAGACAGAACAGTGGATAAACTGAAATTAAATTCAGCACAAGGAGGCAATTCCATCAGATCTTTCTCGTGACCTTATAAACACAACAAAAGATGCTATTCATATATCACCTAGCCAAGTCAGTATTTATTTTCTTGCTTTACGCATGCTTTGCAGGAGTGACCTTAATCATAAAAGCAAGGCACTAAAAAGCATGGTTTGGTCCAAAACTTGTTTTTGGCAGGCACTATGCAGATTTCCCCAAGTAGCTCTGCCAACATATCTCAAGCCAAACTTGCAACAGTCTGACCTAAAAGGACAAGAGCTCTGTCATAAATGAGACTACAAACATTTCCCCCAGGAGCATGCTGTGTGCACAACCTCCTTCCATGTTTGCAAGGGGGAGGGGAAGGGATTTTCCATGTCTGTATGTGTTTTCCATATATATTTGCCAACAGTTGCTAGATTATCCCCAGAGCCTACTTTGAACACTGGGATAACTGCTCTACTGTAGGCTGTATTTTCTTTATGAACATGGAGACTTCAGAATAGAAGGCTGGACTTGATTTCTGAGTTATTCTGGGCATACCAACAAAATAAATGAACCCTGGCTTTACTTCGGTGTCATTGAGAAAAGATCTAACCCCTCCAGTCTGCAGCATCTCCTAGGATTTAGGAGTTGAAATGGAAGGTGGGTATAAGAACAGGAGAGCAGGCAAAACCACGTTGGATTTGTTTCTTCCCATAAAAAAAAAAATTGGGTATTTTACGCGTATCAACTGCTTGTTTCTAATACCGTCATTTTATTCACGTGCAAGCACACTGAATACATGCAGTGCTGAGACAGAGATATAAATTAGGATAAGACAGTAAAACTCCTCTCTCGTTATCCCCCAGCATTCCCGATGATGAAAATATGCTCTTAAAAATCCCATAGCCTAGAAGTAGCTGCAAAACACTTGACTGTCTGCCTCATCAATGAGAGATTCCCCCAACGTAAGCTGCCAAACTACCAACCCAATCCTTTTTATTTCTTCCTTTGTCATCATAAGGGTAAGTCTAAAAGCTTTCAGTGCATTTCCTCTCAGTTAAACCCAAATTAGTCCCCTCTGCTGGACTCCTACTGGGATGCCTTGGTCTATCCCAGAGCCCTTGCTGAGAAAAGCTCTTTTCAGTCCAGCAAATCACCTCGGTACCTGCTACTCTGACGTGGCTGACGCCATTATTTATTACATAATAAGCTCTCCCTGTTGAGGGTCAATTATTCCATTGACTGGGCATTACAATAATTCTTGGTAATTAAAAGAGGTACTTATGTGAATCTGGATGCATATTGAAAGAAACATTAGTCCTTTTGTTATGTTGGCAAGCCCTTGTTCCTAGCCCGGCCCAAGCAATTAGCATCTTTTGGCAATCCCTGTCAGCTGGGGCTTGGAAAGCCTGAAAAAAGGGTCACTCAGATGCTAATTTAGATACAATTGTGACAGCAGAGTTTAGAAGGAGCTGCTCCAAAGGCGCCATCAGGGTTTAATAAAGCAAACAGCTTGGGTCCCAGTGACCCTGCAGGGGTAATTAAAAAGACTGCGCTATGTTGCTGTGCCAAATGAGAGAGTGGCATCATGAAGCCCATCCACAAAAAACATTTTAAAAAGACATATAATCACCCATTTAATCTGCTCATTAAACAAGTCTCTCATGCGGATTTAACAGGAATTAGCACTTTCTAAAAGGCAAAAATTGACAGAAAGCAGAGGGTTCAAATGATTCTAAAGGTCGCGATTCCTAAAGGTTTTCCCATTATTATTAGAAGCTCATTTAATGCTAATGTATAATATTTGGGGATATCGGCCTTTTAATGCTGCCTTTACAGCAGAAATATGAACATCCACTTCTCAAAGGTAACAAAGTGTACTGGCATCAGCTTTAACAACAGTAGGAACCCCAGTCCTACAAACTTTGTGTAAATAACCCCACACTCAATCCACACCAAATTCTGCACGGGTACCACTGGCACTTGTTTCCTGGGATGCATCCCAGTAAGAGAACTCTTGTACACAACTGTAGGCTCAACCTCTAACACACAAGTAACACTACGTACCTTATTATATCCACCTCTTGTGTTCCAAGGCTGTTAAGAGTTAGAACCATCGCTGTTGACAGAGAAGCAAATCACCTCCCGTTGCCTCAGCAAAAAAAGAATAAAATGAAAAAAGTTCCCCCTCTTTCAGTCTGGAAACCAAAACTAAAGTTACAGAGGTTGCAGGGCACAGGGTAAAGAGCAAGGAAAACATGTACTTCAGCTTGACAATGACCTGATGTATATCACAGCCAAGCTATTCACCTCCATGTAGAATGCAAGATATTTATTTTTGGAAAGCTACCCTGCTTTGGGCTGGTGTAACCCTACAACAGCAAAGGAGGAGGAAAACAATAGGGGACAAGACAGAGGGTAACGCCAGCTGATTTTTTTTCAGTTCTAATTCAGTATTGCAAAAATTGATCTCTGTAAAAGGTCTAGGAGAGGATGCAGCCGGTAAGTCATCACAGAGATTAAGCAATTATATTGTTCCCTGGATACTTCACATTTCACTATACTGCATTCAAATACAACCTCCCAAACACCAGCCCTCTTCAGCCTCCTACTGAGAGGATGAAACATCAGGGAGGCCAACTTGGCCCCAGAGAAAAAAAAAAAAAAAAAAAATCATTAGGCATTGTAGCATGCTCAGCCCAGCTACTAAACTTTTTCTCAGACTCATGAGGCCCAATACTAGATCTGAGCTCATCATCAACAAGCTGATGTTCTACTGAAAGCTGTTAATCAAAGACTCTAGAGATGGTGCCAGCATACTTGATACCTCTAGATGCAACTGATGCATGCACATCTTTCACAAGGCAGAGTGCTGAGCTGGAATGACAACCTCAATTCCACACAAGCTAAAAAAAGTAGGATCTACTTGGCATGTCCACCTTATTTGGAAATGAAAAGCCAAAGTCAGTTTGAAGCCTTACATGTAAGTCATTTGCTAGAGCAGTATTTTGCATTTTGTGGTCTGTGGACTGGTGAACCATGAGACAAGTGTATAATTCCTTTCACCTCTTGCTTAGCACATCACAAACAAGATCCTTGTTGTAGAGACACTAACTTATGACTTCCTCGATGGTGACTGCAGAACAGAGACTGACTAACAAGTCAAGGACTCAGCCATCACTATTCATTCTCAGAGAGCTCAGCTGAACTGCAAAATTGCAAACACGAATTGCTCCAAACTCTCAAGATCACCAAACATGCTGCAGTCACACGTCTGGCCACTATTACTGACCTGACAACACTTAAGTGCACTATCTTTTTCCTCCCCCGTTCCTCAGCCCTAAAACATTACAAAGCGGGGGGGGTGGGGGGACAGGTAATACCTATCCTCCTCAGCATCATTAAGTGTCAGAGAATCTCTGTATCATAGATCAATAGAGCTATGGCCCCAAAACTTCTCCAGTTCTGCCTAAGACAGGTCACAGGGAAAGCAACATCCTACCTTGGGAACATTATCTCTGTACAGAAATACTAATGCCACAAGGGGATGTATTTTCCTCCCTCCAAGAGGCAGCATACACTATGGAACAGGACACGTTAAGAAATTCTGAAAGAAAGACCAGCCACCACCTACAGTTTGCAGGACTTGCTGCAATACAGTGGGGAAGACCAAAACCTTGTAAAAGGAGCTCTAGTATCTTATCTCAATAATTGCACAAGTCCACTACCACCCAGGACATAATCTAAGGAAAAACCTATTCTATATTATTATATAGGAGTATACCTGAGTTAATTAGGTCAAGGAACAATGATGATATAGGTGATGATTTCTATGCACATTCTACCTAGATCACTGATACCTGATGATCAGAGCATGCTACTTATTTGCCTTAGGTTGTTCCTAAAACAAACCACCTACAGCTGGAACAAAGCTCTACTACAGAAGTGAAAACAACTAGCACCATGCAACAAAAGCTGAAATGGGTGTGGGATGGGGTGCTTGAAAATAAATCAAAATCTACTTCTTTTCAGAACAAAATGAACTCTTACTTTAGACTCAAGTTTTTTTCTTAACTCAATATGGGGAAGAAGGGGTGAGGAATAAAATGACGATGCGAGAAGGATGAGAGAACATAAGGAACAGCAGGAGAAGAAAGAGGGAGAAGGAAATAAATCATCAAAACATTTATAACCCTAGACTGCCTCACAGGGGAGCAGAGGAAAAAAATTAGACCGTTCGTCTACAGCATGTTTGCTTATTATCTCTTGGGAGAGCTTCAGATATAACAGTTGACACCATTATATGGATGTGCAGTTAACCTTAACATATACTATTTCTTTGTACCTTTGCAGTCTTACGCATGCACACAAGTACCTTCCTGTACTGATAAACCATGTCCAGTTTCCCTTAGTACTGTATAGAGAATAATTCCTATATAAAATTATTACAACTGTTTGCATTAAAGTACACTTTGGTACTGACATTTGGAAATGGTTCTGTCTAGCTCCAGTGACTACACATTCCCTCTGTATTCCCTACCATCAAGTAAGTATATTTCCTAACACACTTGAGAAAGTAATTCAATAGCCGAGCTAACTACAACTACACTTTCAGGTCTATTTAAAACTGCAAAAACAATGTGTTCTTTCTCTTGGGAGAGCTACACTACCATTTGGTCAGACAGCAACACATTTTGGACTCACTTCTAAGTAGCTGCATGCATCATGAAGATTTATGGCTGGAGAGGGATTGAGACGGGGTGCAACTCCCTAGAAAACACTGAAATCCATCCACAGATGAACCATCATGGACAATGTCACAGATGCAGTCTTCTGACCAGTTCTGCTGAGCCAGGAGATGGAGAAATTCATCCAACTACTACATTTTTTTCTTAAAATTAATCCTCCTGTCACAAATGAACGTGTTGCTTTGCTGCAATATGCAATACCACTGGTAGTGTTTACCTCTGCTTCTCCACCAGCATGTGTGACACTCATTCCAGACATTCCTTCTTCAGCTTTTTGTTTTCTTGGGGAACATTTAGAAGGCTTTTGTGTTAGTCATAAAAAAAAAATAAAAAATTCCTATTTTATAAAAGCCCCCACAGCTGTGAAGGCATCATCTATACAAGACTTTCTGAAAGAATAAATACAGCTGCTTAACAAAGAGTAAGAAGTTACGGGAAAAAGCACTAGTAGGTGCCAGTCCGATTTTCTAATAAATCTTAAGGCTGAGGCTGTCCTTTGATTCTTTGGAGTTATTATTTTATCTAAACTGTATAGTTGTTTCTTTGTTTCTGCCCAAAGTTATTTTAAATAATGATGAAAAGCCAACATTCTACTAGCAGTTATTTGTAGTAATAAACATATAAACCACTAATATGAGCAAAAGCTGACTTATTAAAAGCATACTTCAGAAAAGCAGCATTAATTACACTTAGAGCTCTCGGATGGAATTGAGAGATTGAAGACAGTTTATGAAGAAAAGCTTACAGGTCTATTTATCCTCAACAATGAGTATTCATTTATTTCTGGTCACTGGGTAAATCTGCTTTTCCAATTCCTTTATTTAACTGTCAGAGGTTATAAAGATACTAAACCAAGATCTGCATATTGTAGGCAATTCAAACACAAAACAAATGCAACAAGGATAGGACTAGTTTAAAAACCTACACTCTCCATGTTTATTTCTCTCTGGCAAAACAACAGTGTCAACTGGAATTTGAAATGTTTTCTTTATTTAGATCTTGTAGGCTGAACAATAAGCCCTGACAGCTCTGTCTCAGCCCTCTTGAGGCCTGTACCAAATGAAGCCTAAACTCACCATTCAGCAACTGCACCAGCCATGGGATGTCTGGAATTTGTTGTGTGCACTCATCCTTAAAATGGAACAGCTGTCGTGAATGGCTGTTACGAGACACCTAAAGGGGCAAAAGGCTCCAGTGACACCCTTATCTACAACCTGATATGAACAGCTTTTGCTGCTACCCTGCTCCCATCTCTAGGTGTAAAGTTACATGATACAAGGGTCCAGAATACTCTGCTCGGCAAAGTAGAAATCTGTATGGCTCCTGTTCATTTTCATGCCATGAATTGTGCTCAGGATTAAGTAATCTATAAAATGTACTTATTTAGTGTAACACATCTGTAAGCCCATTTTAAAAACATGCATTTTAGAAATCTACATCCCACCCCACACCCCGCTTTAGTAAAAGCTGTAAGACAGTCTTTGGGCCATGCCGTGATTCCCTTACTCTCCGATTGACTATATAGCCTATGAGCCTGTAGACTAGTTACATGAGGGGCTCAACCAGGATTTGGCCGTTAAGGATCAAAAAGCAATAGCAATATAGCAAAAATAGCCCTCAGGGGAAATATATCTTATTATTGCCAGAAAGAATATTTTTGTAAGAGAAGCATTTGTGTAATTCTTATTAGCTAAATAAAAGAGTAGAAATAACCAGAAGCGCAAAGACCCAGGGGTCTGAGCTCCCATCAGAGTCGATGGCAGATTTCCCACTGATTTCACTGGATATGCAATCAAGACCAAATGTGGAATACAAAGAGGAAACAATGAGAGGAAAAATTCTTATTTACAAATGCATTCTGCATCTGCAAAGTTTGTACCTGTGATTGAATTGTGTTCATAAATCAGACCAGTGCCTACCCACCATACAGCTGTGATCGAGTTCTAGTTCTGATGGGAAAATCATACGAACTACTTCTATTTAAAAAAAAAGAGAAAAGACAGCTTCATTTTTACAGATGCACAGCACTGGAGAAAGCCCAGTGTCATCAGAAAGTGCACTTTTCCATGGACATTCCCTCCCGCAGCCTCTGCTCTCTCAGGTGACCCAGAGACTTAACGCCAGGCTCTGCAACCAACCTCTTCCATCCACCAAAGGCAGGTGCTATTTCTTGCTTAAGTTTCTTTGATACATCAAATTGTCTCTCTAAACCTTATACTGCAGAGATTAAGCAAATCTGTAACCAGACAGGAAACACTTGCCTCTAAACTCTTTTATGCCTATATAAACATTGGTATAATTGCAACAGATCATAAGCTCCACTTCAGCCAAAGCTCAATACTGGCTTGCAAATGCTTCTTTTAACCAAACCACAACTTGTTATTTAGCTGTGTGGATGAAATCCCCTTCCCCACCTCTCACAACTACCTTTGAGATTTTGGTTGGCCAAATTTCCTTCCACTGCTCTTCCTATGAGCTATGGTTCTCAGCAGCATATAATACCACCCTCTACCGATGTTCTGGCCTGGGGTTTATAACCTGAGACACACTCTCTAGTGGGACACTATGGGTTAGCAGCCCTACTTTCCCAAGCTCATGAATAACCTACTCTTTTAGGTGGAGTAAGAAACTGGAGTCCCAGAACAATAAGAATATCTAACGGAGTGAGGAAGAAAGAAGCAACAGGGGAAGCTGAGACTAATGCACTAATATGGAGTAAAATACAGCCAGGCAGACATAACAGTAATATTTGCCGCAACAGGGTTGAGGATAAAATGATCCTAATTTGGATGCATCAAGACACAGGTATGTGCAAGCCACAGACAATATTAAGTTGAATTCTGCTCCAGAGCTTGGCTTTACTCTCTACCTCAAGATGATTTACCTGTAGCGAAAGAGACAGTCCCAACACAAAAATCCCTCTTCCTCTTGGAGAGTCCTCTCAGGAACCACTACACTTGCCTCAGTTCTGAGGCAGGTAGGTCATCTTAGAGCAAAGGGGGAATGAATCAAACCCCCTTTTCCATCAGCTACTACAGTACATACTGGTCACCTACCATCCAAACAGATACTACCTGCTTTCGGCACATCTGGAAACAGATGGCTCTATTTCTGAGATGGCTGAGCCAACTGCGTCTTCCTTCCCTGTCACAGACCACTGAAGCAGTGTCTTAAATACTCATTCAGTACCAATAAACACATTTTAGATGCCCAAAAAACAGTCTTCCATCTTAGGTTCACCATATTAAAGCTATCTTGGACTAGGTTCTTTCTTACAGATTTGTCCAATTATGTATTGGTTTCACACTTTCAGCTCTTGTTCCTTGATGCTTGTGATGCTATCCGAGCTTCCAGTTCTTTAGGGCAAAGTGTTGTAGTTGTAAATAGATAAATAAAAAAGACAACAGTGAAGAGCAGCTCTTTGAACCTTCCTGTTTGTCCCACAACACACTTGAGTGTGAATCATCTCTTTTAGTCCCTACTGTTGAGCTTTGATAACTGTGGGTATTTCTGTTGCTTCCATTGCTGTTCTAAGCATTCTTCTAGATTCACTGTTTTTCAGTTAGCCTATGACCTTGAGGAAACATCCATTGGTATCCAGACACTTCAGCCTTTAATTTTTAGAGGTCTCCTGGAGTTGTTTTCATGGTTCAGAATTGCACAGTCAAAGGTTCAAAAAAAGGGGATAGAGGGGGGAAAAAAAAAGAACAAAACCCCCACAACCCCCCCCGCCCCAAGCCCAACTGCCTAGAGCTCTACCCCCTCGTTAACAAAAATGGATGATTTTGACTCCAGCTGTTCCTGTAACCCTACCATACTGAAACCCCTACTGAAACAAAGCCCTGGAGGCAAATCCTGTGAGCTCTGTAACTTGAATTTTTTTAGTTTCATTGGTATCATCTGAATGAAATCTGTCCCATGGAATCCCACAGCCAGTCTCATCCTTTTCTGGGATCCAGCAATGCATCGTACAATCAAGATACTCCTCTTTGGATTTGTACTGTGTTTTCCTCTTTCTCTCTTGAGAAATTAATACTAAGAATAATCTTAGTATTAATCCCCTCTCTCACTTTCTCTCCTGCACAGCTACACAGGGATTATACCTCCAGCTACATAGTTGTAAGGTAAACCTCAGTTTCAGGTCTGGTCAGTGAACTTCATGACTGTTCTGTTTAATATACACTCTGTTTTTTGTGGTTGCCACTAGACTCATTGTTTTACATCTGTTTCCATTAAAGTGCATTTTCCACTGAATGACTCAGACACTTAAAAGATCCCAAATCCCTCTGAATAGGGTTGCATAAATTCTGAAGTGTTTGCTATTCCCTTCCTCTAACTTCGGTATCATCAACTAACGTTTACTATGATCTTACATCCGATATTCTCATTCAAATTATTTATGTATGTATTATTAAAAAGCTCAGTCCCCTGGAGTATGCCACCAGTAACCTATTCCCAGCTAGAGAAATTATCATTTGCAGACACTGTATGTAACCTGTTTTGAGACATTTTTCAAGCCAACAGGTTATTTTTTTTTTGCTCCTCAGACCCTGACTCTGTGGTTTAACCAGTAAGCTCCTTTATGAAACCTTATCATTTGTTAAAGTGTCACTAATTCACACAGTTTCATTTTTCACAGTATTTTCTTCATAACATGAAAAAATAGAACACTATAATGACACATCTGGAAAGCCAGAATTCAGAGCACAGAATATGTGCTTATTTCTCAAGATTCCCGATTTCCTGTTTACAACATTTTTTTCTTCTGACAAACAATAGCAGAAATACAAATAAGCTATTCAAGGGAATTTCAAACACACAAACATTACAATGTTAAATTGAATTCTCCAGCCCTTCTTGCTCCATTTGTCCCGAGTTAGGGTCTTACTCATTTTTCCTTTAAAATCATAAGCATTTCTGCATCTGACAGTTGGCAAGTAGGAAGGGAAATGGTTTTAAAGATCAAATTAAGCAAACCTTATTGAATAATTCAGATTTGCCACGGGACTCAATTATTTCTATTAAAACCCCTTATTTTTCACAGGAATAGGAAGTTATTTTCTTTGGCATCCAAATAATTATTTCTTTTACTTCTGGAAATGTTGAAGTAGTTGTTTCCTGAGGTTTTACCTGTTAACTCTTTCCTATTTTTCCTGAGGTTTTACCCGTTAACTCTAGCCAGAAGCAGTGACAGACGCTCTAAGAACAAGTATCCAGTAAAACAGGTAGGAGAGATTTTTCTCTTTGCTATGAAAACCATGATATAAATAGATTTGCAAACTAAAAACACTACAGTAAATAAACCTGCCAAAATTTTGGATAGGTTCTCTTACAATAGAGATATTTCTCCTGCTTAGTTTAAGTGTGTATATGAATACAATTAGCCCTGCTGCAGAAGGCCTGCACAACTGCATGCAAAGTCAGTATGTCAACTAACTGGATGTCACCACCATCCCCATGTCTCTCTGGAGCAGAACACCAAGGTGAACAGTGACAACGTCAGTAAACCGCGGTGAGCCAGCATCACGCCTAACCACACAAATCCCGGGGCCGCGGTAGCCCAGAACCACCCCCAGACGAGGGGTGCACTCATCTGCCACCGTGCCACTGAGGAACGGCTCGGCCCTGCACAAAGGGTTGAAATTCCTCAGTCCTAGGCAGCCTGCAGGATCAAGTCCATCAGGCACTGGACTATGCTGTCTTTCTCAGCTCTGACTCTAAATACAGGAGCCCAGGAAAAGAAAGAGAAAAGCTATATGGTCCGCATCCAGGGCCTTATGCTGATGGGGGACGTGCAATTAGAGAGAGGACATCAATTCAAGAGCCTTGTGACTAACTGAAGGCTTGTTACAAACCACAATCAACACTACACAATGTGCAAACTATTTGGAAGAGGATTCCCTATATCAAAGTTCCCTGTAAACTAACTGTATTAGACTTGATAGATAATTTCCCAGGGGAAAAAAAACCCAAACAAACCCAACCAAAAAACCCAACAAAAACAAAACAAAACAATGCCCAACCCCACCCCCACCCCTTTTATTTAAAGCCACCCCCAAGGGAAGGTTCAGGAAACTTTCTATGCAGAAGTCTGCTTGTGATGGCAGAGACAATTTGGCTATTCCTTGCTTTCCTCACCCCACCTCTGATCTTGTTCTATTCCCCTCCTCTTCCAGGGCAAGATGTCAGCTAAATGATACGGAGTCTCTAGGAAGTTACATAAAGCATAAGGTACAGAGCTGAACGGGTTACCGACTTTGCACTCAATAGGTCTGTGTCCTTTCACAATAAGCCAGTTAAATCCTTTCATTCTCAGTTCTTTGCATATATAAAGAGGATTTTTTTTTTTAAACAAGAATCTTTAGTGACTTCTGTAGTGCCTACAGAAGTATCAGGCAGAAATAAGGCTCTGAGATTTTCAATTTTTGAAGCAGAAACGTTATCACTTTTAAAGTACATTTGAAACTATTCCCAGGTTTTACGAAGAATGATAAAACTAAGCATAAGATGCTTTTTCCCAAAAAACCCTTCAAAATTAATGTAGACTATCTTATAGTCAAATATAGCTCAAAAAAGACAGCTGCAGCTAGAGCAAAGCCTCTTGAAGAAACAGTGCCATTAAATCACTACATCTAACAATTGTCAATGAAAAACTTACACAGAAAATCAAATGGCAAGATAGGATTCAAGATTAATATAAATACCAGTAATTAACAAAAAGACATACCGCTCTGTGCAGAGTAGTGCAGAAGGCATTTTCCTCAAGCAAATTGATCCTGTTGCTACTGGAGTAAGGTCCTACTTACTGTGGTTGTACAAGTACTCCAGAGATCTGGCCGCAAGTGTTACATGCTCCTTCTTGTACTGTACTGCTGTGGCAACTATTGAGAAAGCAGTGCTTCCCCAACTTGGGGCACTATTAGCAGATACAGTAACTAAACTCCGCTACACCACCCCTACTCTGCAAAACAGACGAGTGAACACCTCCACCTGAGGAGCAACTGAATTAAGTGAAATATATGGAAGGGAACAGGTAGAATTACTTCGTCAAACTGTGAAAACGCAGTATCACTCTTAAAGACACCCTGTGACCTTCAAGAGCACCTCCCATGTAGAGGTAATGGCTGTGTCTAAGCTGTACAGGAATAATAGGCTCAGCAATTCATGTAGGTTTGTTAAATTTGATGACCTGCTTGCTGTCCTTCTGCACTACAGGCTACTGACCTGTCTTATCATGCTGGAACTCACAGATTTCATGCACCTCCCAGGAGTCTGGGCTGCAATACATTCAACCTGATCCAGAATCCATGCTACAGGGTGAGCTCGTGCTCAGATAATGACTTCCCTCTTTGGAGGGCTGTTAGCTTGGCCTGACTTCTCATCAACATATTTTACCTGTAAACAATATGAAGATTGACAGGAGTACCAGGACACAAGAGGCCAAGAACCCCTCAAGGCACATACACTCAATGCAATTGTGCTTCTGAATCCATCAAAAGTATCAATAAAAGGATCTGGGATGTGCAAAGTCAGGTATTTATTTCTTTTGCAAACCCTGGTCTAAGAAGATGATGAAAACACTAACAAGGCATGCCGAGGTCAGCAGCATATGCTAGTAGGGGATGAAAGATGATTCATTTTCAGGGATGCAGTCCTGTTCTTATGGCAGACTCCTCACCATACTTCATACTTTGCTAGTATAAGAATGCAACTCTTGAACTACTCTATCATCATAGCTCCAAATCGTTAAGTGCAGAATTTTGTGCTAAACAAGTAACAGAAGTGTCTTCTTAGCCTCTGCGTTAAGAATAAGGATTAGGTTATCATACCTTATTCTGTCTGACTCTTCCTAAACTTTGGAATATATTGGCCAAATTCAAAGAAGTTTGGCAGAAGATCCTGTCTCAGTACTAGTTTAAGATCACTCAAATTTCACTAAACAAAGAAGGTAGAGAGATAAAGAAGAGATATTTCAAGTGCCCCTTGAAGTATCCTGAGAAGGGAAAAGCTGCACGGTAGATTCATGTGTTGGACAAATAACCCACAGGAGAGTGACCCAGGTACAAACCAGGGGTTTGACCACGGTGGAAATTATATTGCAGCAGATGGCTGGCTCTCATTTGGGCTCTGCTAAAGCTCCTGTTCAACCAAAGTAATAGCTCCACTAACATTTGTATGCAAACAGCCTACTGCCTTTCTACCTTTGGCCAACAGCTGGCCTCAGTGTTTTCTCCTTCTTGGTGCCTTTACAAAACCAGTGATGCTGGGAGCTTCTGCTGGTCTTTGCAAAATGACGATCTGGGCTTAGAGAAAGGCTTCGTACATTCTCTCAGCTCCATTACCTGCTCACTCAAGATGAGGTATAATGTTCTCCAAGATACATTCAAGAAAAATGTTTAAAAATCTCGTTTAAAAAAAAGGAAGAGGAATCCCGTTGCGTAAATAAAATTGCTTCAGGACATTTCACTATTTCAAAACACCATAAGCCTTGGCTACCAGAGTTTCCTCTGAGTCCCAAAATATCCATTTGAAAATAAAATCTCTGTAGTGCAGATTATTTGTCTTAAAAACATTTAAGAATTGGCAACATGGTGAGAACATGCACTAGCCTTTTCTTCCTGCAAATAAATGGCCAGATCTCACCTTGGTTTGACTTCACAGGAGCTGGCTGCTGATTATTGACACTCAAAGGTGCTTCTTTCTGAATTAAAACTGTCTGTGATTCACCATCATTTCAGTCAGACTTTCAACTGCCTTGTGCAAATTGACACTGAGCATCTGATCATGAGAAGAGACGAAGGAGAAAAAAAGCCCCAAACCCTAACCAATCAGAAGAGGTCACAGATTGAAGAACATGCAATATTATCTGAGGTCAAGACAAAAATGTAATGACTGAACAAGGGAGGAACTTACCTGATGCCTGCATACACTGAAATTGCAACACACTTTAGGAACACAGACAAAAGTAGAAATCCACATTCATAGCTGTATTTTATTAAAATGTGTTTCAGTTGGAAAGTTGGAAATATCTAGGGTGGTATTAAAGAAAGAAATCAGTAGTGTAATTAGACATTTCTGGACTATTCACAAAGTCTCATTTCCCGTGAACACCGCAGGAATGGAGAATCGCAAGTCTGCTTTGATGCTTCCCTTTCCAACAAATTTTTAGTGCAGCATTTGGCAAGACAAGCTTCCACAGAGCAATGCAGGAAGCCGTCTTATATAGATGACTACGCCACAACTTCTTCAGCCAGGCAGTGGCCACCAAATGTTCAACTATTTATTACAACCATCTTGAAAGAAAGGAGTGGTAGATTCTGTCTGTGAAATATGTTCTGCACAATATGTTCTTCTCCTTCTTACAAAATCATGCTTAATACCAAATTAAGCCCCAGAAAGGTTAGGGAGCACTAGGATGGACTGACTATTCAGCTTCAAAAGCTATAAAACTAAACGTAAAATACTTATGACCTTAGTGATGAGCAGCAAGAAATAAAAGGGCAGCAATACTTAAAGATCAGTTATGAAATCATGAGTCAGTTCAAAGACAAATAAAATATAAATAAAGTCTGTGTTCTCATTTTGGACTCTCTCCTGGAGAAGCACAAAAACAACGACAAAATTTATCACATATAGCAACACGCTGTGCACTGCTGCAGAACTCCTTAGGAGAAGGCCTAACCAAAGCCAGGACTCCAGAGTGCCAGAAGGTTAACACCAAACATCCTACACTTTGAAGAGCTTCCACCCTTCTGCAACACAAAAGGAAGCTTAAGAAAAAGAAACTGGAAACAGGATCTAGCATGCTAATAGGCCTGCCATAGAAGGCGGGAGCAGATGGCAAAGTTTCACCTATGTTGCCAAGTTAAGATGCCAGTAAGCTTGAAGTACCTTCCTCCACTGTTCCAGTTGTTTGATCTCACATCTCAGGTATACCGGCACCGATTAACTCAGGGTGCACCAGCAGAGTATTCTGTACTAACATTCCCAGGGAGTGAAAGGAAACACAATAGCACTTGATGTCCAATATTAGAGAGGCAAAAGTGGGCTTCTATACTAGCACAGAGACAATAGCAGTAATTCTTAAACATCTTGTGTGTTGGGTGAATGCAAAGCATTGACACCAGTGTGGGTTAACTAAGCCCACAGTATAGGCTGTTTCTTCACTAAGCACTATGGCAAAGAAGAACATTTTTTCTCTATCTATATTTATACAGACAGGTTTTATTCCTAGCGTGGCTTGAAACCACCCTTAATAGATTAATTGTCTTATACGTTAAATGGGTTATCTGCCCAAAGTAACACCAAATAGTACAAAAGGTTGAGAGAGGTACATATATTCAATATTTACCACTAACAACTGTGAAGATATGGGATCCTTGCCCGAAGAACAATTTCCTTCATGCCATAGTACATCAGGTGAAGATTTACTCTTTTTCCAAAGCATATGAAAGCAGAAGGGGTATACTGCAAATTTTCTCCTGTTACCATGGCCTCCTGAGCGAAGGCCAGGCTCACGTTGCTTGTAATAAATTGGCAAGAGTTGGCATCACTAGAAGCAGCACATGAGGAGGAATTTGAAATGATGCAGGGTCTGATTAATGGGCTAGAAAGAATTTTAGTTGCTGAAGCTTGGAAAGATTGAAAGTATGATTTGGGAATTAGGGATATCAAAACAGAGGAGTTTCAAGTAATCAAGGAAGGAGTTAATTAGCATAGAAAGAACACAGCTTTCTACAACAGACACAGGGGCACACAAAAATGCTTGTTAACTCTAAGATGCATTTGCAAGTCTGAGTCAAAACCCTGTTTTTCCTCAGAGAATCATGCCCTGAATCTCCTTTTAAAATTAATCCCTTCCATTCTACTATTTTAAAAAGAATAGGTGTGGGAAGTTATTTGGAGTGGACAAGGGCAGTTGGGTGCTAGACTACATCCTTGCTCTTGACGGATGGCAAGTCAGAATGAGAGAAATTTTGGCACACAGGGTGCTGGCAGAGTTCAGCCCACACATGTGGAGACCCAGGATGGCTCCACTCAGACCAGCAAGTTGCTTTTCTAACTGTACTGGAAAGGGAAGGGGACTCTTTGCCAGAGCAAGAAACACCTCAGGAGGCTGGCACCTCAGATAGAGGCAGGGATTATGGTTTTACAGGAGAGGAGAAGGATGTGAGTGCCAGACTCCCTTTCACAGCTCTGTTGAAGGCCTCTCAACTTGCTAGCAGTTCCCAATGCAGAATCTTAGTGCCACACTGGAATTAAAGGATTCAGCATCAAGAAAACAACCTGTTATTGACTCTTCTCTGGAAAAGTGATACTGATCTAGTCAGTGTTACAGTCTGATCTACAATATACACAGGGGTAGTTTCAGTAAAACTATCAGGACCTGCCTAAGAGTATGACCTTGTTCTTAAATTCTTTACTCTGAGCTAGTGCTTCCCACATTACACTTTGCTGCACTAAAAGGCGGACCACAGTCCCCATGGAAGCTCAAGTGGGGCCTGCAAGCTTGAATAATGGGCTGCCCTCTGTCTTATACTTCTTAGACCAGCTACTGTAATTCAAGTGTGATAGAAATGGCAACCTGCTTCCTGATCTCTTCTGAGCAAAGGAATGCAGGCACCAAAAAATGCAGCTAGTCATTGAGATGGACAAAGGGAGGATGAGGGGAGGAGAAGGGAAAGATCAAGTGGGGAGAAATGATTTTTCAAAAAGAAAGTGTAAACCCTTCAGGTGTTCACACTCACCTCCTTCTGTCACTACCTACATCACTCAGCTTAGCCAGTGTAACAGTGAGAAGACCAACAACTGCACGAACATTATATTCTGCATCTACTGCTATTGTGCTGACGTTGCATGCTGTCTGTAAGAGGTGTAAATCCAGACGTCTGCTCGGTACAAGCCACACAAAAGGAGATCCAGTGACATGGTATTGAAGAGATTAGCTCCCCACCCGCCCCCTGCAAGGAAAAAAAAAAAAGCAAAGTGCTTAGTCAGAGCAGAAGTCTCTCCCCCAAAGTTATTTCCTGTCTTCTGGACTGGAAGCTTATTCATTATAAAATCCACAGTGTTCCCTCTCCCCTATCCTTCCTCTACTTTTGTTCATCCTGTGGTTTGTAACAGTTTGGAAAACTTTAGGGGCATTCCTAAGTGGTTACAGATGTGTAAGGATGCACACTACAGGCCACTTCATCGAGAGAATGACATAACCCTGCATGCCAGCTTCAGAAGTAGCTCATTTAATACTGAACTCGGAGACACAATTGTCCCAGACTTGCGGTGTGCCTGTTGAGAGTGATGGGATTATAACAGCAGCTGACAGTGCTCTGTTCCAAGAAAGCTCACAGCATTATTCAGTCTTGAGTTCCCTCTTCCTCTGTGGAGCCATTTGATCCTTAATCTCTTCTATGGATTTTTAACCCTTTTGATGTACTTCTCCCCTTGACAAAGTTTCACACACACATCTTTACCAAAATACGGGTGAAGCCTATTAGTAAGATGTCACAGTTGCACATCTATTTTGAACACTACTTATAAGTACTTGTCAACCATACATTTGCATGAAGAACTGCCTAGCTTGTATTTTTTGAAGTTAAGTACAGAGAAATAATATTTTAAAATCCATTGCACTGCTTTTCCTGAATCAGACTGTGTAACTGGAAAATGTTAGCATGATTCTGCAGGGTACCTGTTAACATGGTCTACTAATACAACCAGTTCCCTGTATCACAGTAGTATCTGCCACATGCTTTCTACAGAACAAAACACCACTACTGTTTAAAAAGACTCAATAGTTGTTTGCAGACTTCTGCTCTGTCCATGACTCTGTCACTATTCTGCTGGGACACTGTGGTCAGAACCTACTTTGCTTTCTCTAAAGCAATGTCTTGTATAATTAAAAGACAACTACAACTTGCTATGTATGATCAGTTTTCTTTCCCATATGAACTGAGATAGCACGACACTAACATGGTAGCTTGGGACAAGAAGTGGCTTCTACAAGGAAGATGACACCAGCATTGTCAAACAACAGAGACAAAAAAAGCCAGTGGCTTGAGAATTACTCAAGAAGGTGCCAGTCTGTGATAAGGAGATGGCAGAACTGGACTGAAGACAGTCCTGGTTGAAGAGAAGTGGAAACTGCACAAAGGGTTACCAACGCTACAGTTATTAAAGAAACAACAGGAAAAAAAACCCAACTATATGGGGGAGTATTCAGTGAGGTAGGTAGGAAAAACAGGGTGATTTGCTAGATGTCAGAGGAAACCAATAGCTTACTGAATAAAAGAAGCAGAATGGATGCAAAAGAGTTTGAGACACAGCAAGTGATGGGGTTTTTTGGGGGGCAGGACCGCTGGAAGAAGCAGAAGAAAACAATCCTGAATGCTGCTGATAAAAGAAAAGAAGATAGAGTGGCTACATCAGATCTTGATTTCTCCTTCCCTTAAAGATCTTCCATAAAGTGGATGGGAATACATGGAAATCAACACTGACAAATACGTGGACAACAGATGGATGGGAAAATAACTGGGAATTGAAGCAGTAGGTCAAGTAGTTCAAGGCTGGGAAATGGCACAGCCAGGAAAGAAAAAAAAAAAAAAAATCACCTTGAACTAGCACTGGTGAAGTTCCACTACAGGAAGAGTATTATACACCTGAAGTACAGTATTTCAATACTGTCATTAAAAGGTTTCACACATATTTCTCAAATAGAAACGTTATTCATCACAAGGGTTTCTTTTTAACCACCTGATCACTGGTATACAGCCCCTTGTAATTCCGCCCCCCACTATTCTTGTCTATTTACTCAGTTCCAACTATCAGAAAATCCAATAAATCTTTGGGTTGCACTTCATATATGAACACATGTCTTCTCCAAGGAACACATTTTAATAATTTAGGTGGCAGCTCTGTACCGCATCATTTCTTTGACTTCAGGGGATGATGCAGTGGGTTAGAAAGCTGATTTAGATGGTCTTGAAATTACCACATTTCCAGGATTATCCTATGTTCTAGTATTCAGTTTGGCATATTTGGTGTATATGAATAGTTACTGTATTTTTTTCCCCCATAAAAGATATCAAAGGATATATCATCTTGCACACAGCACAGTAAGTAGCACCACCAAACATTACACACATATCCATGTCATGAAAGAAATTACGCAGCACTGCAAGCTATTGTTTGAAGGCAAATATGCAATTATAGTAGCAGTCATATTGTAAAGCAGACATACGATGGCAGAATTAAAGTCACATTAAAACCCACCCAAGCCTTACAGGGACACTGCCCAAGCCCATAGCAAGCTTCTATGGGAAAGCTGACGGCCATTTGGGATCTTTCCACCATAAGAATTCAACAATAGGAGATTTAGATTACCACAGGAGGGGAAATCCCCAGCTTTCCAGTGAGAGGCAGAGAAAGGTCACAACCTATTAGTCTATAAAATTACAGCAATAATTACTTTAACATACTAACATTCCCATCCTCTCAGCCTTCCAGCCTCAGGCTCCAACAATAAAAGCATCCACCTTCCCTAGTAGATATGAAAACTATTCTTAATGGAATTAATTTGATTAAAAACATCCCTATCAAGTGTTTTAAACAGCATATCTCACTATGTGGTAGAAAGCATATATTGGCCCATGCGTAAGATAAGATTCTGGGAATCTCTTCCTTCTCCAGTGCTATAAAACTCAGCTTCTTGCTTTATGACCTTAAGACAGATTTCAAACCCATCACTGGCTCAAGGCTAAAAAAAAAAATAACTTAATTTGAGATGCTGACCAGTATAAATTGGAAGGAGGAAGTTCCACATTTGGGGGGAAAAAAAAAATTGCACAGAGGAAACCTCTTTGGATGTCTCATTTGATAAATAAAAATCCCCCAAACAGGCAGAACACAGGAGGTTGACTGGGCTTTGGAATGCTAAATCCTAACTGCAGAGTGCAGGTGTGGCAAAGAAGGGCTCTGCAAGTCACTGTGATGATCACAGCACAGCAATGCAGCCACATTTTAGGCTATCAAATTGATTTTTCAGCTTAGGACAGCACTAGCTGCTTTTTATGCTTCATAGTTGAGTTCTGGCACAGACATTTGAAACTTTCCAAACTGTTTAACAGATTACACAAATGGCCAGCAGTAGCTAAGCAGGGAGAAAGGGCTCTAACTCAGTAATGTATTCTGCTGTGATAAATTCCCTTTCAGACTGCGACTCCTGTCCCAGCTGAGTCCCTTCGGAAGCAAAAGGAAAATGGAAGGAATCAAATATAAAGCAAAGAACTCGCTGAAATGACTCGTCAGGGCCTTCCCTGCAGCGCTGGCAAAGCCGTACCTGGGCTCCAGTAAGTCTTCAGCCACAGCAACACTCATTAATTGAGGGCACTTTGGAAAATGCCCTTCAATCCCCCGCTGTGACTGCTGGACCGCTCACAAAATTTCTCCCTCAAGCCTTTTTTGCTCTTTTGAAGCCCTACTGGAATAGGCACTGCCCAGTCTGGGGCAAGGGAGCAGCCATCACTGGACAGGCCCTTCCTTGCGGTGGTTAATTAACAGGTGCAGGGGGCCCAGGGAAGCAGCGGGAAGCAGGACTGCGGCTGCCGGCCCAGCACGGCTCAGGGGCCCTGCAAGGAGCCAGCTGAAGAGAAAAGGAGTCAAACTTGAAGCTGCAAGAGCTGCTCCTCAGCTGTCTCTGAGCAGCCTGAGAGGAAACGGTG
This sequence comes from Leptodon cayanensis, assembly GCA_027564655.1. Lineage (NCBI taxonomy): Eukaryota > Metazoa > Chordata > Aves > Accipitriformes > Accipitridae > Leptodon > Leptodon cayanensis. Next base: position 5,967,604 of record JANXJC010000026.1, on the reverse strand, counting down.
GAAATCCAAGACCTATGAGAAAGAAACAGAAAATCTTCTTTACAAGAAGATGCAGGCACATTAGTAGAAATTAAGTTCTGAAGCGGTGCGTGCCTCCGGGCACACACCAAAAGCACACGGTGCAGGCAGCAATCACTGAGAATTGGAACGAATGCGGCTGCACCCAAGTGCACCTATGCAGGGATATATGCCAGAGTGCTGGCTGTACCTGTCTGGGCAGCAATGGGTAGAGAAGCTGGAGGGAAGCAACCACACCAGTGAGGGTGTGCTGTGTGCAGATTTTAAACACTGGATGCCTCTCTGCGTATCAACAGGGAAGTCCGCAAGAGGCAGAATACAAATCACAACTGATTTTATTCCAGCTAAAGCTAGCAGCAAGCAGAGGCTTCCAGGGGACTTGCACACATGTGTTCAGACTCACTGTACCAAGACTGAGGAAAGAGTATTCCTTATGATGCTCTTGACAGGAGCAAATAATTAAAATTCAAGTTTCCCAAGAACAGCAAAGCCAGCCACAGGCTACTGACCCAGAGGCAGCTATTGAAAGACAGCAGGTGTGAGGAGATCTTTTTGCTCTTCTATTGCTAAATCTCACATTAGATGATGTTTGAGGCTAGTAGTGTCAAGCGTGAGCTAGGCTGAAAGGGGCAAAAATAACACTGGATGTAAACAATAGCTTAAAAAGGGGGGGGGCATAAGATCACACACTAGGAAAGTCTCAGCAGTTTACCCTGAGTTTTGACCACCACTGCTCAGGCAGATATGTTCCATACTAAAAGAAACAGATTTATGACAAGCTTGTAATTAAACTGTCTGAAGGACCAGTAAACTTCTGCATGCTGTTGTTCTTATGCCACTTTCAACAAAAATAATGCCAGTGTTATGCATGACTGGGTCTATCCTTGCTTGACTGCTGGGCTGCCTTTTCCAAGTTCCCTGTTTTTATGACCTACATTTCCAAACGTGCCACTGAATTTGGAGTGTTGACAGACAAAATCTCTGGTCTGTTCATGTATTCTCTCGCAGAACAGTTAAGAAAAACTTACAATATGGCAGTCAATGTCTTTAATGCAGCTCAGCTTCTGCTACTGAGACACAGCTATTTAACTAAATAGCAGCCAGTTCAGAATTTGAACAACTAATCTGCTTGTTTCTGAAACTCCCCGAGTATCTCCTGGTTTATCATCAGCCATACATAGGCACCTGTACTACATCCAACAGAAAAAGACAGTGGTAAAGTCAGAGCACATACATATTTCAAAATGCTATTTAGGAAAACTACTTTGAAATTTGCAAGTGCTATTGACAAACTTTGTTACATTTGAAATGTTACAATTAAATACATATGCACCTTTGTAGGCTTATCTAATGTGCAAAGCTAAGAGGCTACTCCAAAACCCAATGAATATCCATTATTATTACTGCTCATGTCAAGTTCTTCCATTTGCAGCTTTTGCTCTATGGTTTTGACCTCACTAGACCTCCTTTTCACACAGGCTCCCTTGCCAGCACACTTTTAAGACATTTTCAGATTTGCAAATATTTGAAGACAATAGAATTGAGATAAAAACAAGACCTATGCTGAAGTTGGTTTTCATTTGAGGAAAAAAACCTTGCTTTTTCATGTAGCAGTAGAAGTAACTATTAGATTTCAAGTATTTGGTAAAATATAATCAATTAATAGTTACATCAAATACTGTTATTAAAGTGTTCATCTGACCGCCTTTAAAATTCAAACCAGTTTAGCTCTAGGTGATGTTGTTTAAAATTCTAGGTTAAAGCCAGCAAAACCAACGGTTCTTCTTTGGTCAGGGACTGTTCACTTTGTTTTTCTTTATTTTTTATAACATTGATATATCAAGCTCATATTCAAATCAGTTTCAGACAAACAGCAACTGCTACTGCTAAAAAACCCCCCACAACCGAAAAATCCATTGATCTGAGAATCCATCATCGCTTGTTAACTGTTGCAGAACTGTCCCTCTCCCACCCTCAGCTCTGCAGCACCCATTAAGATATCTGTCCTCTGAATATCTGGGAAGGTGGGGGGCAGGGAAGGCAAACTCTGGGACCATGTGAAGTGATGGGAATGCTCTTATAGGCACTCGTGGGGATCCAGTATCAGGAAGAGGACCAAAGACTAAACCCCTCAGGACACAAACCACTTTACTTCCCGTGGCCAGTATATCTTGACTTTCAGTACGCACCACAAACAGTTACGCTACCTATAGACAATTGCTTGTGAAAACCCAGGCTCAAGTTAGTCTGAAGACACTGAATAATACAGCTACAATTCTCACGCTCCATTTTGAGGCTGGACATTTGGAACATGAATAATGCCATTAACCCAGGAGAATTAGGTAAGCCCCATGGTTTTTCAATGACTTAGTTTTTGCCTGCACTAATTTTACCTCCAAATCTGCACGTCTGAAACTCCACACTCAGGTCTGCTTAAAGTGATTACGTCTTTTCAGTAAATCTTGGATTGTCCTTTCTCCTGGCTGCAGAGCTGTCTGCCTGCAATTTCTCAAAAGAGCGCCAGGATTTCATGTCCACTGGCCCCTGCATTCCTGCCAAAGCCCTGCAGAAATGAGAGCTGCTGCAGCTGCCAGGGTTTATTTACACACATTCCTGCCTCAAATTGAATTAATGAGCATAATTTAACTCAGGCAATGTCTTCCACAGCTCTTGTTTCTCTTTGCCCCTCTTGACATTTCTTTCTCTCACAAAACCACTCTTGTAGTCTGTCTTAAAGCAGTACCTAGAGTGATTCTGGTGTAAAAAGTAATTGCAGATGCATTTGAGCTGATAAACTTGTACATATCTGCTTACAGCCTACTTTATGGAAAGCCCAGGATCCCCTTAATGAGTATCCAAAAGGTTAACTTGAACTTATTTGCTCTGTTCAATCCAAGTTTGTCAGCTTACCAACAAGCTTGCACAGTTTAATCACTTACAAAAGACCCAACCTTGGCAAGAGCTCTGATGCAACAGATGAGAGCAGCTGATGCTATGACATATCTACAGATGTTAACATTCATATGCTATATTTAGTAGATCTTTTCTACACAGGTCTCCAGCCCATTTCTGCCCTCAGAAATCTGAAATTCTGCATCCACAGCATAAGGGGTCAAACACTAACAGGCCCTGTGGGTGCTGTACAGACACATCACATACAGGAAGCTCCTGTTATGCCACTATCAGACCAGTGCAGTGTTTCCCACGTGTTATGTCAGAAATAGAGCACAAAAATATTTCTCCAAATACTCACACCCATGTGACTAACAAAGCCCATTCTTCCCTCTAGTATCACCCCGTATGGTGTGTGTGTCTCACACACTGTGTATATTATGAGGCTTGAAAGACTTAGAACAAAAGCCATATACTTCTACTAGAAGAGTGTGGGAGAACAGGAACTAAAACCTTTAACGATAAATACATTTGCTACATCAGCACTTCACCAGCATCGTGGACGAGAACATTGCTGGCAACAGATGGGGTACACCTGTCCCAAAGGGGGAAAAGGATCTTTGCACAGGAGTTAGCGGGGCTCATTAAAAGAGCTTTAAACTAGATTTGAAGGGGGAAGAGATAAAACCAGGCTCGCTAGAGATAAGCCTAAGAGCAGCACGCCAATGTTTGAGGGACCATGTGCTAGCAAGATCCTTTGGTCTGCCATCTCAGTAGAGGTAGGTGATGGAGGTCCATGCGGCAGCAAAGACACAAGGGTTATTGATGTGTTGGAAAACACGGCAGCACCTGACGATGGTCACATAGGGATTAGGGCTTCTCCCCCAAAAAAGGTGGTGGGATCAATAGCCCAACTGAATTGCATCTACTCCTGTGCACACAGCATGGGCAACAAACAAGAGCTGGAAGCCGTTGTGCAGCAGGAAAACTATGACATAGTGGCCACCACAGAAACATGGTGGGATGACTCACGCAACTGGAGTGCTAGAATGGATGGCTATAAACTCTTCAGAAGGGATAGGCAAGGAAGGAGAGGTGGTGCGGTAGCCCTGTATGTCAGGGAGTGTTTTCATGGTCTAGAGCTTCGTGATGGTGACGATAGGGTTGAGTGTTTATGGGTAAGAATCAGGGGGAAGGCCAGCAAGGCAGATACCGTGGTGGGA
>JANXJC010000026.1:5899068-5961402 GCA_027564655.1 Leptodon cayanensis | reverse complement strand
AGAAGGGCAACCAAGTTGGTGAGGGGCCTGGAGCACAAGTCCTGTGAGGAGCGGCTGAGGGAGCTGGGGCTCTTTAGCCTGGAGAAGAGGAGGCTGAGGGGGGACCTCATAGCTCTCTACAACTACCTGAAAGGGGGTTGTAGCGAGTCAGGTATCAGTCTCTTCTCCCAAGTAACAAGTGACAGGACAAGAGCAAATGGCCTGAAGTTGCACCAGGGAAGGTTTAGACTGGATATTAGCAAAAATTTATTTACTGAAAGGGTTATCAAGCATTGGAACAGGCCCCCCCAGGGAAGTGGTGGAGTCACCGTCCCTGGAGGTATTTAAAAGATGTGCAGATGTGGTGCTTAGGGACATGGTTTAGTAGTGGACTTGGCAGTGTAAGGTTAGTGGACTCAATGATCTTAAAAGTCTTTCCCAACCTAAACGATTCTATGATTCTATGATTGCAGCAACACTTTAAACCCCTAGATCCACAAGAAAAAACAAAATTGCTTGGCACACAGCAGTGTGGCTTTCTGGGAAGAGTATTCTCTTGTGAAGTTCCCACAACACCGTATCTACCCAGTTAGGCTGATTCATGAAGATTTTCCTTTCCCTAAACAAGACTGACAAGATCCTTAAGAATATTTCAACGAGAAATCAATATATTCCAGGACTTGTGGTTAAAACCACAACAAATTCTATGGGCCTGAGTTTGCAACCCCTACAAATAGAAACTATTCAAGTAGTTCCAGTAAAATCAATAGGACTGACTGAGAGAGACATAGATACTCACCACAATCACAGAGCAGGCAGACACTCTGGGATGGGAAAAGTTCAAAGCATCATCCCAGGTTGAGCCTCTCCTGAAAAATTTACTCCTGCTGAAGAGTTTAAGACTGATTTTGAGGCACATATCAGTTCTCTTCTGTATATACAACATCAGAAGCCAATACATACAAAACTGCCTGACAACCCATTGCACAAAGTAGCTGTGCATCTTTGAATGTCCAAAACTGAAATTTTGAACTCTCGAGCAGAAGCCTGCTCTAGCTGCAACTGGTACAGCTTGGTTGTAAATTTTGACAACATTTGGACTGAACAGAAGTGGCATGTTCTGAATCCTCTGCCTAGTAAAGAGGTATGAGACACCACCCCCAATTACAAGGCTGATCATGTGCTCTGCTTCTGCATATAGACTATTTAGATAAGGAAAACCAGGGGCTTGGTGTTCCATGCCAAAAAGAAGGGTCCATGAAAAGAAGTGATTGTCTTGGAAAAAATGGGGGAGAGGGTCTGGAAAGAAGGTGAAGATGCCGGCTGCAGGAAAGATCCTGGAAGTGGCAGAAGATCCAAAAGAACAGGGACATGCATAGCCATAAATGCTAGGGAATGGCCAGGGACCTTGACCAGTAACACTTGTGGGTGGTCAACACTGACAGCAGTGGCACAGCAGGAACCAACTCAACTCTCTGCCCAGCTTTCCCAGGCCAGCAGTGACCCCCCTGCAGGGAAGGGAAGTCGAGACATAGGGAACATAATGCTGTGGTAGGAAACAACAAATGTGAACAAGTGGGGTAAGAGTGCTAATCTCTCTGGTTCTGAAATAAACCCCAGTATCCAGATCCACTATAGGTTGCCATTTACTTTGTCTTGCCTGTGACAGCCAGCACTTGGCTAAATTTGAGTCTTTGCAGGCCACTTTCATTAGAAGCTAATGCAGACTTACGGCTTTAAAACAATTTTACTTGCTTGCACAGGAAAAGCATGATAAACCCTTATTTTTCTGACTTCCAACATCAAAAGACCAGAACACACCGCTCTTCATCGGCCTAGCTCTAAAGCCAGCCAGCAAGTTCACTTAAAAGCTCCCTCTCAGTCCCCTCTCTGCCTATTTCCAACTTTTCAATAAAATTCCATGCCCCTCAGTAATATTTTATCCCTTACACACAGCTGAAATCAAATACAGTTGTCGCTAATTGTTTATTGGGTCCTTGGAAAACATTTTGGACTTTGTGGCTGCCTTTCATACATCTTTTGGTCTGTGTGAAGATGCCAGTGATTCAGGAGTTCAACTGCTCTTCACATATATTCTGAATGAGCAGTAGTGGTGAGACCCATGAGCTCGACGAGATTTTGCCTAACCCCAAATGACAACAGCGCTTTTTATAAGCACCTCAGGAAAACTGTTTGACAGAGCCTTATTTTTTTTGTTCGCTCCCCACCAGATACCTATCTTGTTACTCCATGTGCTCACTTCTCCCTCCTCCATTTATTAAAAATTTCTTATATTGGCATTCAATTTTATAAAAGCACAGTGAAAGTCAACTGTCTAACACTATCAAAGAAATTCACCATCACATCCTCTGACTTTCGTATCGTTAAGAGTGGAGAAACTTCACTTGAATTTGGAAAGATCTTCCCTGAATGCAGCTTCTGTTAAAGCGAAGCTTCAAGTGGCTGCTTTTCATGCTTCTCTGAAATAGAAATAGCCTAAAAATATCCCTTTTTGGTACATCTCTCTTAGAAATTCTCTCAGAACCCCGTAACAAGGATATTTCTTCAAATGTCAAAATGAAATGCCAAACATTGGCTGTTCTAGTGTATGTACATACACTGTTGGATAAAACACTGCAAGCAACAGCTTTCATAGATACAGGAACCATAGGACTAATAAAAGAAATACCAAAATAAAACCCTTTAGATGTTTACTAAAACAGATGCTTACTCCAAAATATCGCACAAAAGAAGTACTTGCAAAAGTTATAGTCATTTTTTGGTAGAGTCTAAAATTACACTCTGCTAACCACATTAACTTCTCTTCTAGTCACTCGCACATTTTGCACACCCATGCAATGGCAAGCAATGAATTGACTACAGTGTGGAAACTTTGAAAGCGAATGTTTCTTCATTCTACCCTTTATATTCCTTGCCCTCTCTCCAACTAAGAATTCCACTCCCTCAGCATCTCCTTTGCTTAGTACTGGGTGCAGCTCACAAACTATTACAGGTGGAACTGATAGTTGGTAGGTGTTCATTCTCTTCCTTCCCAGAAACCTGAAAAAGAGAAATGCTCCAAACACACAATTTCAGTCTAGATGAGTCCATCACTTTAGAGAATGGGATAAAGGAAATAAGTTTGCATATAATATTGTTCTGGTTCATTTCCTTGAAATGAACTGACAATTCCCAGTTGCTGAACAGGGTAATAAGTACCTTCAGAGAAATGAGAAATGCTGTTTGACACCATGAATTTGGGCTGATTTATTGAAAACAACAAAAAAAAAGCCATTTGGGGTGAATTCTAACATTTATTCTACAGTTCAGCCACTCTATTGAACCCTTCCTTCTCCTCCCCCAGCATCCTCCAAAATGCACTCCATGCTACAGAGAAAAGATATTTATACTTATTTGTCTTTTTTGTGTGACAACGCTACTGTCCAAGCTTTCTCTGCATTGGCCTGCTGACTCTACAGTATGCATCAAATTGCCTTCAGTCATATACTGGAAAAGGGAGATGTGCCCAGAGCTGCAAGATGGAGCCCTGCAAGATGCTTTGCAGCTCTTAGTGGTAGAAGAAACTCACTTCCCAACATCAAGCTACTGAGAGGTGCCGTAGTTGCATTTTATGATACAGAGACCAATGGTGGCACATCTAATAATGAGTGGCTCCTTCACACTTTAGGCATTATGTTATGGACAACACCTGTATTATTCTCCGTCCTTGTTTCCTATCAATCTTATTGAATCACGTACTACTCTAAAGAAAATACAGCTCTCTGGAAGTTTGTGTATTTGCTTAGCACCACTATTATAACACTGTTAGTCTTTTCCCCAGTCTCCTTCCTATGCCTTCTGACAAGATTACTGGTATCGAAATACCAGCTCAAGTGATACACATACCCAAATGAGAAATTACACTCTACAAGCCAAATGGTACAGTTTGACTTCCCGCACAGACACCCAAAGGCACTCCCAAAACTTACAGCATTCAGATTAGAATTGCTTTTTGTCGACCACATCCACGAATAGAGAAGCAGCACAAGATACCATTGCTTCCGCCAGCTGTCAACAGGAAAGCCGTAGAGGACAGACTGCACCGGCTGACCCACAGCAGCCGGCAGGGTACTGGGGAGGGCTGCACCCCTTCCAGCCTCACTGCTCCTGAAGCCTGTGTACCCACGTTTGCCTTAGAACAATGGAAGAGAGATCACTTCCACTCCTCAGGGCTTTTTGGATCAAATGTTGACATAATACAATTGGGAAAAAATGATCTCATGAAACACATACTGTTGGGAGGAAAGGGAATAAAGGTATGTTTCACATTGATCTGGAAATATTTTCCCATATGAAATAGTTATGCTTGTCTCTTACAAAAATGTAATCCAACCAGCGTAGGAAAGAAACAGTGGTGGGCAGCACAAATACAGCTAAACACACAAAAAAATCCCCCACAAAACAAAGCCCCTTTATAATAAGTAAATTGAAATAAAAACACAACATGACCCTCCTACCCCCAAGGAATGAAAGGAAAAACAACATCCCAACCAAACCCCAAATATCTGCTATCTGGGCTTTCCTGCATCCATCAGAAAACAAAGCGACTTAAGTGTGACAAAAACAAGCTACAAAACCACTAATTCCAACCTCACAGACAGTCACCTCCTGCCCTCTGGAATAGATCCCATCTGCTTCTCTTATTTTCTAGAGGAGCCCCAGCTTCATTGCTATGAGCTTAAATGCTCTTTTAAAAACGATCTTACATACACAATCACCCTACCACCTTCCCTTCTTTGTGTCCTAGGGAATATAGGAAAACCAGCATATTGATCTCTCTACTCTCATGTCCTCTCTCTCATGCCCATCCTCATCATGCCAGACCATTTAGGCAATAAACTCCACCCAGGAACAGCATATTGCTTGATGCCTTCACGCTGCCTGGAAACGTGGCTGGTTCCCACAAATGACAACCACAGACAGGAGTGCCGAATAGTGAACGTGTCCAGAGGCAGACCCAAATCTCTTGGCTATGAAGCCTCTTGCATTGCCCTCCAGCCCACCCTACCCATCCCCCAATGTAGCACACTGCTAGCCTACAAAGTTGATCTGCAAAAAGATGCCACAGAGGCCGACTGCTTCACAAGAGGCATAAAAACTGTTTGACTACGCTCCAGTTACGCCATCCAACAGAAAAAAAAGTTTTTTCTTTTATCGAGATGCACACAAACCCTTGTCATGACAAACCCACACTGCAGAGCTGTTTGATTTTCCTGCTTAAGTTTCTGATGCAGAACACAGCCTACATCAGAAATGCTGTGATCCAGTATGGCAAGTCATACATTCCTAGTTTGTCCTTGCTCGCCAACGGGGCTCAAAACACAGACATTTTTTGTAGACATGAGTATTAGTACACACTGCCTCTGGTACAATACAGTAGCTGCTTTTCTACATTTAAAAGCCAGCTGTTTCTAATTAAAAAAATACTGAATAGGATATCTTCCAAACATCTTTCCATGAGCATGCAACAAGGCTTCACTACTTTTAAATATATGAAAAAATGATTTGGGGAAATTTTGAAGGACATTGAGCAACCCTGGACTCCAAATTGAAAAAAGATGCAATTTTTGAAGCACAGTCCATTACCACGGAATGATAACTCTATCCTGAGTGAAGGAGCTTGTTCCTGGACACCGCAATACCCTACTCCAAAACCAATAAATCTGGATAATCTGCCAATTACGCAGAAGTGTAAGCGTTGCACTGTATTTCTATTTAAGCTACTGAGCAGCGTTTAGACTTGTTAAGGCTACATGATCTCCAAACAGACGTTGGCCAGACAGGGTGGCTAGCATCCAGGTTACACTGCAATACTGAAGGAAAACCAGCTGACACCCTATGCACCATCTGTACAACCTGCAGGTAACCGTTTATCTCCACTCACCTTCCTGTTGCTCCCCCATCTAACACACTAGCCTGTTCGCCACAGCTCTTCTGCAGGGAAGGAATAAAGACCGAAGCCAAGATGGGCATGTGAAGACTTCAGAGAAGTCTGAAGGCCAGCTGACTGCCTCACTCTGCACTGCCAGTTCCCAAACCAGAACAAGTTTTTACGCTTGTCACTTAACCCTACTTTCATATAGCTCTATATAAGAAATGCCAGCACAGTGCTGGGCACAGCTGCATATACAGTCCTGCTTTAAAACCTTCATGAAATACTCCCAAAGGAAAAATAATTCTGAGACATCTTTTAGAAATATTTAGGATATGTTCACTGCAGAGTTGCCAAACTGGTAAAGTAGCATGTTTTGGGGGGTTAGCCTCCAGAAAATAAGCACATTTAATCTATTAGTTTTGCATTCAGGAGTTATTAAAATATTTATTTTCCTTTATCTCAATTTTTTCATCTTTCTAGGATATTACAAAGAACAACACAATGCCAGGGATCTAGAACTGAGAAATTCAGTTCTGAAAGCCATGTGTGGTTCATAAAACAAACAAACCCACTCCTTCAACAGATGCTTAAAAATATATGCATGCTTCATTATTCTAATTTGTCTGCTCAGAGCCTAGTCCAAAACTGCAGAAAAAGTTCCAAAACCACATCAAGTGCCATGGAGACCACTATGCATAATAATAAAAACAAACACGATCAGCAGGCATTAAGGACATCAATCTGCAGGCAAACTCTGATTTCTGCCTAACAGCTGCATGAAGCATTTCCACAGACCAAAACATTGACACCACAATGTAATATGCAACCAGTTGCAGACAAACCAACCACAATCAGAACAGCCAATTTTCTAACAAGCACCAAACTGCAGAAATATGAGAAGCCAGAAAGAGCAACAACTGAGATCTCTGGAAAAAGATTCAAATGTAGAGAGAAAGTCAAAAATATTCTGGAAAACACAAAAATGGACATTAAGCTGTCAGTATTTCAGTCTGGATTTGAAAGCGGAGTAATGTGAAACCTGTTTATTATGTTGCAATAATGATTATTACCTTGCCTCCAGGATTTTTTGGTTTTGTTTCCAAGTCTTCCAAACCATGAAGTTTTCTCACACGCTTTGGCAAGAACTGAATCAGCAAGATTTAAGAGAGCTTCAGACCGAAGGCCAGCTACAAAACTGGCCGTGCAACCAGAGTCCATCAGACCCTCTAGATCACCTCCCGCCCTCAAAAACCAATGTAGTGCAAAAGCTAAGGTGAACCTGTCTTGCTAATAGCATGCACATAGAGAAGAATGGGAAGCTTTGCTAAAAGGATAGATGTTTTCTTGACAAACCATTAATATGAGTAAGTCTTGCTACTGTCACATTACATGGGATCAGCTAGAGATCTCGATTACTAGGATCTTTTAAAAAAGCACCCTTAATCCAGGTAAAGCTGATGCACAGCTTCCTTAAAGTCTGTATGTAAGTAGAAAAATAACCTAGCAAGAATTTGACAGTTTAGCTGGAAGAAAAGAAGTATCTTCTGTCAAGGATGTGGGCAGCACAAGGAAACAAAAAGCACGCCTGCCATTACGGCTATGAAAGCGGCTCTTACAGGTAGCTGTTTCCACTACGCAGAAGCAGAGTTGGTGGTACAACAGTTAATTAGATTGTGATTTTGATGAAGCTTCTCTCAACTGCAGTTGAACAAAATTAACTGGTAAGTGCAGCAGCTCCAACTTCAAAACCTCCAGCCGTGAGGAAGCTGGAGGCCTCAGATGAGAAAGGGCTTCCTAATGCCGTCCTGAGATCAAATTAATGGGTTCCAAACTCAAAATGGTTCTTAAACCCCAGTTCTGAGACATCACCACACACAGCACAAAGCAAAAGCGTAAAACCCTAGAAATTACTAACCTGCACTTCGGATTAACCACAACACATGACCCTCTGAAAACCAGATTAAAACCCCTACTCTTTTACCCCCTCTCCTCCAGGCTGGAAGAATAAGACTGATACTGATCCTTCTAAAGACATTTCCTTAATGGGAACAGCAACTAATGAGGCAGAGACAAAACACAACACTTACACTAAGGGGAAGAAAAAAAAAAAAGAAAAAAAAAGCTCATAGCTCAGTAGTAGTTCCTTCTTCATCCACAACCAATAACAGATGCTTCAGAGGCGTGACAGGAACACCCCTTCCCTGCCACCTCCACTCTCCCTTAAAACACTAAAAATACAGTATTTTAGCTTTGGATGGGGAAGTAACATATCTGTTGTTCTTCATGTTAGATATGTCTGGATCAAGACTCAAAGCGTGATCACTTTCATACGCATATATAACATCTTCTTGTATACATACAAATGCTTTCAGGTACAGGTATCTAGGTGTATGCATGGGTGGGAATACCTGCACACAGACTTCGATCCATACCGTGTAATATTATTCCCATAAACCTAAAGTATGCTACAATTCCTATGAAGAAATCCATACAAAAAAAGAATATGAGCAGTGTTTCACTCACACCACCTGTATGACATATGCAGGAAATGAGCACAAATACTATTGCTCACTGTTCTCTTCAGGGCATGAAATCCTGATCCTCCAGGCAAACAGAATACCCAAGACTGCATGAGAGCAGAATTACGGCTAATATGCTGATCAACAAAATACCACCAGGTTATGAGCCACAAGCCCCAAAAGTTCTGGAAAAGGATAATTTGAAAGGCACTCGCATCCTTAGAGCAGCACATTTCTGTACCACCTCTTAATGAGTACCAAAGTGGGTAGCACTTTTTAAAAACATAGGCATCCACTTGTTTCTAACAATCTGTGGTGGGAAGTCATAACTACTGGAAGGTGGGTAAGGATTCACATATTGTACAAAATACTGTCCTCTGGGAGTGCTCATCCAAAGTCAGCTCCCATTCAAGCATCCTGGCTCCAACGGCAAAACAAAAAAATAGGCACTGACTTTGCTCACTGTCACTGTTGTCTGCAAATACAAAAAGAATTTATCTTAAAAAAACCCATACAAATATCCAGGAAAGACAAGAGAGCTACCAGAGGGCTTCCTTTGGTACATTCCTTGGTCTTACATTATTGCTTCTGATACTATTAAAGGAAAATATTATTTGTGTGTCTGAAAAGGTTCCCCCAAAACAGCCAGAGAGTTTATTTCCAAAGTACCAGATAACAGAAGTTTTCCAATAGTATGACAAGGACTACTGAGACTTTTATCACAGCTTTGTCTTTATATGTCACATGTATTCTATTACGAATACTGTAGTAGAAACAGAAGAAATATGTTGACTCTTTGACAGCAGAGATTAACTAAGTTGCTTCCCTTTGCCCTCAAGGAGGAAAAAAAATTGTATTATTTTCCCTGTGAGAATGCTCAAGACACAATCGGCAAGAGAAAGAAATACTTAGTGAAAATAGTTTAATAAATCCCAGCAGAAACAAAGCATCTTTTCACATACTTAAAAGTCTGCAAGGCTCCATGCTGACATTTGATGAATGGATGGAATAAAATGTTTTGCACCTCCTATGCCTTCTACTGATGGCATAAAGTCCCGGCTGGTACAGATGCTAGGTGAGTATTACAGTGAAAAACAGCTCCCTTCAGGTGCTATTGGATTTGCATAGTATGAGGATCTAAAATATTCTGGAGTTCAGTTTATTTGAAGCGAAACACACTATTGAGATTCAAAACCAAAACAAAGCTTTTAAGATACCTTGATTACTTGTAAATGCAGAAAAGAAGATAGCAGGAATAAAGGAATAACTTAAGTCTGGGAAGCAGCAAGGCAATTCATTTTACTAAACACAGCCTAACACAATCCCAGCTCATTTCACCACATGGCGGCTTTATGACAGCAACTAATTACTCAAGAGACTTTGTATAAGTTAATGCAAGTGGTAAGCAACTTCCCTTTACCTTGGGAGCTTTCCTTGATTTTACAAAAGGATAAAAAAACCACCCAAATCCACTCTCCTCCAACTGTTGCTCTTTTTCTCAAAAATACAAGAAAACAGTGATAGAATGGTATTGATCCCCCCAACACACACACGGAAAGCCACACAACAGATTATTTCTGACCGCTTGTATTCAAAAAGTGTCTTTCTACAATAATGAACAATCCTTAACATCTTTGATGATTACTGACCCAGGGACACAGCTCCACAAGCACTGGACTAGACAATCAAAGTTAATATGTTCTCCACCAAAAAAAAAAGTACACGAGATTATTTTTATCTCAACAAGATATTAGTACCACTTCTCAAGTCATAATGTCAGAAAACCAGAGCATAAAACCAAAGTTTAAATAGAAACACTTTCTGAAAACATATTCAAGTAAAACCAAAACCTTATTAACATAAAGCTTTTGTTCCGAGACCTGTGGTTTATGTTGGAGCAAATGTTGATGACCAACACAATATGAATTTTGTTGCAGTTGCAATTAAAAAAATGGGAGCTACTTTAAAAAAAAAAAAAAGCAACACCAAGATAAAGCTGATAGCCTAACCCTTCTTGTATGAAGGAACAGCTCACCTTATTGTTTGTGCAGGCATGTTTATGGCAGCACAAGTGTGCTGTTGAGAACAAGCAGTTCACGGCTCTGCATGATACTCAAGTCAAATTTCTGCTCAATATGCGAAAATGTGAATTAGAGCTACTGATGCTGTATGTGCTGTGAAACACACAAACATCACCATGAAATACTATCAGAGGACCAAGGCTTTGTCTGTCTATCACTTACTTGCTGATCCCAGCCTGTCGGTTGTCACTCTCTGCCGTAAAAAGCTGTCCATGAAAATCTACCACAGCCTCCCTTATCCCCACTGTTCTAGCACAAGATAATAAAATATGTATTGAGCCAGAACAGTAACAAAATCATGCCCAACTGCTCTTGTTGAGTACAAACATGAAAGTAACCTTGAAAATCTCTAATTGGCTTGCCAACACTTAGCTTTTCTAATGATTATTTTCTAGTACATAAGGGTGACATGAGTTAAATATGCTTAGATTCTTGGTTAAAATTAGTTTGCTTTGGTTCTTCCTGTACCATTAACAGCATCTTTGCATTAAGGAAAACTCTAAACTTACTACAAAATACCTTTTTTCTGCTAATTTTGACAGCAGTTCCACTTCTACAGAATAACTTTTTAACATACATTTATTAAGTCCTTCATTGTTCACGGTAAACCCCTATTTTAAATACGCACAAGGCTCTTGAGTGATTTTGACAGGCTCATGACTCAATCTTCTCACAATGGGTTGAAATAATGACACCCAAGGGAAAATTTCACCACCTGGAACTCAACTGACACTGAAGGAACAAATCCAAAATTCCTCTAGTATTATAAAGGGACCAGTAACATATCAGCTTCCCTTCTGCTTCTGACCATCTCATCTTATTCTCAAGTAAATTCTGGTTTATTTTAAATGAATGCGGGGGAAAAAAGGAAGAGTATGAAAGCAAAATATATGGAAGCGAAAGAACCCATGATAAAAAAAACAAAACCTCAAAACAAATAAACTAAATTTCTACATAGCATTTTGTCAAACACACAAAGTCTTACTAGGAAAGCACTAATGAAAGACCCAGTCTCACTGCTATCCAAGTGAACTAAGCATTGTTATATAGTATCCACAGTGCACATAATTATGTATGATATCACTTTTGGGGAGAAAAAAAAGCTCTTCTAATGAGGAGATTAAGCTAAATGAATGCAGGGATTAAAAAAAGGTTAAAATGAAGAACAAGCGCCCTTACTAAAGCGCAGTTGCTTTCCGAGCACTGTGTGAGTGTTCAGGAAGCAGCAAGCAGCAGCGCTGGCGACAGCAGGGCGCTGCACTGAGCAGCTTACCGTGCAGCTGAGCGTTCGTACTGACCTGCCCCAGCATGTCTGGTGCGATGGGAAACGTGGGCCAGATGGCTGAGTAGACACCGAAGAACACCAGCCAGAGCAGCATGCTTCCCCAGACGGCCAGGTGACTGAACTGTCAAGGAGAAGGGAAAGAAGGAGAGTCAGCACAGGGCACTTCATCCATCCCCCTAACCTACAGGTATTTCTCTGTTCAGGTCTCTGTCGGTCTCTCTCAGGCCTGTCTACAGCACTTGGTTTCACGCCAGTAGCACAGGTTGTTTAAACAGTATAAACCAGCTCTCCTCTTTAATCTTTGCCTCACTACAGGGCAGGCAGATAGTCCTCTCAGCCAATCTGTCTTTCTTGGAGCTCTAAGAACTCATCAGATTTTCCTTGGTACTCTGATTTCTCTCACCTAGTTCCTGCTTCCTGTTGTGCCCATGCCAGGTTCGACACATACATCAAGGTAGAAATTTTCAAAGGCTCAGGTTAAAGTTGACATGGACAAGTCCCTTATGGCAGAGTGCATGCATACAAGCCATGTATGCTCACAGACCTTTCACGGAGGAAGACTCAGCGCTGTGTAATGCACTACCACAGTCAACATCTACTAATCAGCTTTGCTTTTTTTGTTTTAAAGGTGTCCTAAGTGATGCGATGCAGTTTATATCTTTACTGGTTCTTTAATCTGTAGACTCACTAAGAGTATACAAAAGTAGTATGAAAGTGACCAAGAGCATGTCCAGCACAGACTTTGTTTCAGTTGCATTAAAGTAATTTTTCCTACACACCCAAACTATTTTGCTGTTCAGGATGATTTAAGCTGTTTTACTTTTACACTGCAGTGGATGGAATCAGTAATTGCAGTTGTAACAAGCAACTGAGCTCATTATTGGCTCCAGCTTTTGTGGATGCCAACAACTCCCATGGCTGATGACTTTGGCTCCAATTCAGTGAAGTACCTGCATAAATCTTAATTACTAATTACATATGGGCATAGGAACATGGGAATGAATTCACACACTGGTTGCTGTGGTGGACACTGTGTTTGTTTAGTTCTCAGCTTTACACTTTCTATTTGATGACTGTATTTGTTGACTTTTTGAACAGCATGTCTAAGAAACAAAGTGTCTAACTGAGTATTGTGTTCTGCCCGCTGGGAGACAGACACAAACTTCTGAAAGGAGGACAAAATTGCTCCTCCTCTGGAAGCACTGAGCACCCTCGGAAAGGAGAGCCTTCTCCAGCACAGGCAGTGAAAACAAACAAGCACAGAGTCTGCAGCACCAGTGCAGACTGGCCTTGCCACAGTGAGCAACTGTAGTGCTCAGCTCCCCAAAAAACAAGTACTGCAAGGCTGCTACAAGAACTCATCTTTAAGAAAAGCCAACCCCATGCAATGGCAGAACAGCACCAGCATCACTTTCCCAAAGGACATGACACCTTCTCTTGAGCCACACAGCCTTCCTTCCAAACAAGTCGACAGAAGGCTCTGGATAGCTTGGACTGATGCTTCCAAGTTGCAAACTCCTACAGACTTTATGATTAAAAACAATGAAGATAAAAGCAAGTAGGGAAACCAATCCAAGACATAGTCTTATTTTTGTAAGAGGTGTATTTATGCGATTGAAATGACATTGGTTTTTTTTGTCTCCCTCCTGATTTTCTTCCCTGTCTGCTGGTAGGACAGTTTGAGTTTTGCAGCTTTTCACCTTGCCCTTTCCAGCTCAGCAAAGACTTTGCTCATTTAATGCTGTCTTTATCTTCTCTCATGGTTGTCCCAATCATGTCTTCATCTCAGGCTTGTACCTGTCTGAATTGCTTCTCTACCTTTAAAAGAGCTTCTGCTTTCAGGAAGAGCCCTTCTTGCCCTGCTTGAAAATGTTCCTTATACACTCACCCCACCAACCTTTGCACTGTTGATTCTCCACTGATCTCTGTCATTTACCCCTGGAGAATTCATGTACAAAGCAGAAGTGAGTCCATCAGATGTGTTAAATGAATGAGTCAGAAAAAAGAAATCAAGGCTCTCACATAAAAACTAGACACACTAAGGCTATCCTCTGCATCTTATTTACCTGAAACAGTTCATATAGTGTGGTAAAGCAGTGAAGAAAGCCGTAAGTGTTTGGGAAAAAACCTAGTGCAGTGTTCCAGATAGGTAACACATAACACGAAGCTGCTTCGCACAGCTCCAACATGCAGATTTTGTTATGCAGCATGTTACCACTTTTACGGAAGCCTTTCTTTCCACACTACTTACTGGATATACCAGGCTCCCAACCACTTCAGATCTGCATTATTTATTTAAAGCTTTCAGCTAAACCCATCATGTTCTCCCAAGTGGCAGCATCCCTTTCTTTCTCAAGAACAAATTGCATGTAACCAATCCACTTGATGATGGAGAAGAGGCTTAACTCAATGTTGTACATTTAATACTCTTCAAGTAACCTAAAGGTTCTCTGTGTGTTGATTCACTCACAGCTGAAACAATAACTGTAATCAACATCAGATTCCAAGATGATGAGAGTCACTGGTCCAAGCAATGGGACAGGAATTAGAACTGTATATAGAAAAAAGCTGATTCTAAACACTACTTTTCTGCGCATAACAATAATTTCTCTATAAAATGCCAGTGTTAAAGAAAACTGAGATCTACTAAACGTTATGGTATCTTTTAAAATAAAATTTAGATAATAGGGGATCATAATCATCCCCAAGTGACTGCAAAGACACCAATTACCCAGGGAAGGGGAGAGAGGAGGAACCATCAAATATTTCACAATGTAACAGGATCTAAACAGGCTCAGGTGCCTCCAATGCAGACTTGGATACATCCTGTTCTAGTGCATGAGGGATTAATTTAAGTATTTTTGCATTTTAAAATGTTGGTACACAACACAGAACTTATGCATAAGCAACAGCAAAAAAAGAACAGATTTTATTTTCAGATGAGAGAATGAGGCAGAGAATACTAGCATCTCCCTAGTAATTAAATAACCTATACAGATAGTATTTCATCTTTAAAATTCAGAACAGACATCAGCTCATTAATCTTAACAATTCCTCTGGGAGGAATGAAGGAAAACACTTCACAGCTAACAGAAGCAATGAGGTTAGGAGATTTAAGCCAAGCCCCTCAAGGAAATTGCTAAACTAAGAGTATGAGAGTCCTCAAAACAGCTTGGTCTTGAGGGCAGTGTCTTAGTATGTCATGAAAACTAGATTCCCGTAAGGCATGTCATAAGTGGGGAGAAACAGGGACTCCATCAAAATCAAAAGATTAGTGTTTCAGAGCAGCTGGGGGAAAGAAGGGGAGAAAGGTGTCAAAGGCTGATCAACACAGGAACCTTCCTACCCCCCATATTCTTGAGGTCACTGCCCTGCCGGATTCTGACACCTGTCAGTAACAGAGCTCGCTCTCACTGCAAGTAAATGTCTCAATCTAGGAATCAACATAACCATTTGACTAACACCCTTATTACACTAAGCTTCCAAACAAAAAAATCTCATCCAATGTGAAGTCACTAGTGCTTTTTACTAGCTTCAAAGACGTTTTCAAAGCCCAGTTGTTTATCTGTGCGCAGACACCTTTCATTCCCTATTGCATTGATTTTTAAAGGAGCTACAGAGTACAAAGATGATGTTATTGATCTACTTCCTTAAGCAATTACAGCAGCATGTTGACTTCATGCAAAATTTTCTCAATTTTAAATAGGTATGTTGGCAATACACTTCTAGCGTTCTCTTTCTACTTGTGACAGGCTGCCCTTCTTCATCACACATATCATATGATCTACAAGTTCATTCTCCTCTTACATCCAGTACTTACAGAGCTTTGCAGCTTGTGCTGACAAGAAAGATCCAATTAAAACACTAAAGCCGCAAATGATTTTTAGTACTTCTTTTCTGTATTAATACTCATTGGGGAGGAAGGTGTGCTAATAAAATAAGATATACTGAAAAGTACTTACTCTAGTCCACGCAGTTGTTTCTAGGCCAGCTTTCAGACAAACAGTGACTACAACATACTGCAAGGAAAAAAGAAAAGAGACACCTTCAGTACTAACACTCTCAAATTCAAAGGTGTTCATGGCCTGATCTCCCCTTTACACCTAAAACGTTACTACCACTTAGGTACCAACCCAGGACCTTGGCAGTGTGGGATGAGGGAAGGACAGAGCAGAAGATATTGTTGGTGCATGTCTGGAAAAAAAAAAGAAATGAAAAAAGAAGGGGGGAAATCATGCAGACAGCATAAGTTTGATTTTATTTTACTTGTAAACTTTCTTTTGGTTTACATCATTTTCTGATGGAGTAAAAAAAACTGTAAGGAAATTCTACCATTCAAAAATTGCTAGGATACACAAACTTACAGTGTAAACTATGTTTCCAACGAATAAATAGTCAATTCCCTGGCCATTTGTGAATACTGCATCTGAAAGAAAAAAAAAGAAAAATTATCACATTTGTTATCAGTTTATCAACAGAATGGATGAAATAACAAGGAGATTTTCAGGAGAAGATAACTGGTCCCAACCTTGCCTTTTAGATCATTTAAGAGCACTTTTAGAAGCTGTGAGATAATGGTAATGCAGAAGTTGCGGTAAGCCAGGACTGAAACATGATGCTTAGATAGAGCGTATATTCATAGTCTTGGTTGCCAGAAGCCGTTCTAGCAAAATGGGAAGTGTTTGCCAGACCTTAATGTGTAATTTGCCCGTAAGAGCTGAGGTATGTCAGCATCACTTGTTCTGTCACTATCTGTTCTGTACTACTTATTGACACCTTTAACAAATCCCATTATTTGCTGTGCCTGTGAAGAAAAAGCCTGTAGAACACCAGCTGATTTGTGGTGAAATAGAGCTGAAACAAGAAAAGCTGCAAAAGTTCCATCTCTAAAGGACACATGTAACTTCTAAAATATCTTACTGGAGGTTAATTCTGTGCCTGAGCAGCATTCTGTCTCTACACAGCCTTGCCCTAGTCAAGCGTGCGCAAGGGTAAGTACATGTTAATCTATCGTTTGAAAGCGCCAACCTTGGCAATCCTTCAAATGTCTGTTTAGTCTTTCTTAGCCCTTGTTGAATAAAACCGGAACACCATGAAAGCACATTCGACAGCCACACTAATGCCAAATGAACTTGTACTCACTGGAGCTTTCATGCATTACTCAAGCATGATAAGTAGTGCTGTTTTCACAGGTTATAAGACAACTGCTAGAGAAATACACAAACAGCAGGGATGAAAAAGGCTTAAGATAAAACCTTGGACCTGTTCCTAAACACATACTGCCTAGCACAGTGCTTCTACTATAAGAGTACCATTTTGCTAGATTTATTTGCAAAACTGGATCTGACATTCTTAAACTAGGGTCATCTACTTAGTTAACTATGTTCCTGTAACATAGGTCTCCAGGATCAGTAAATTTTTAAGTCTACAGAGAAGAGTCCCTGACACCCTGGCCTCTGTGGTGAAGATTTTGCTCAGCTTGTGGGTAAAAGGACTATATATTTAGTCAGTGCAGTTACCCCAAGCTACTTGTTATGTTTTTCTTCTACAACAACTGGATGTGGTTGTCTCCAAAGAACTGACAGGTTGTGAATGTTCTCCAGAAGTTGCTGCTTCTATATGCCTGCTTTCTTTTCTCTTTGGAACCCCAACTACTAAGAAACAGCACCAGATAGACTAGTCACTAACACTGCAACAGGAGCTAAAGCCTGAGACAGCTTGGTTAGGAATTGGTTTGTTCCTAGCCACTGGCATCTCTAATCAGCCCAACTCCTCCCCTAGTACTCTGTGGCTTTGGGCATTTACCACATCATTCGCAAATACACATCAAGTTTTAACAGTCACTTTGCTCTTTTCTCTAGTGTCAATGAAAAAGGCAAAGAGCACCAGAGAACTGAGCCTTCCATGTCCAGTGAACCCTGCTGATGCCAGCAGTCTCAGTGGATTAAGAAAAAGGCATGCCTAAATACATATTGGTTTTGATAGATCTAGAATAAACTGACTTAATGACTCTGCTAGTCTATTGTTCTAGTGCAACACCACAGTGCATATGTAAATAATTGAATAATTTTGGTGTAAGTCTAAGTTTTTTTTTAAAAGTTACATTTTACTGCATTAAGTTAATGCCTTTTTTTTTTCTCCAGTGATTTCCATGACCTTCCACTTTAGGAGGCTAAGCAGTCCTGAAAGGAATGATATTTCTGTTAAGGAGAACAGCAGGACACTCAGTGAACATTCATTTCTAAAGCCATACAAGTGCCCATTCATAGACTACATGCACTTCACATTCTAAGGAACTCGAGAGGTTAAAAAACATCCCAGTGTGAATGGTGCATTTTTGTCTCTAGCACTGAAATCCCTTTTTCACTTGGAAATACAAAGAAACTTGAAAATTCAATATTCATTCCTCTTCGGAAAGCAAACTAAGCAACCAATTCAAAGGAACTCAGAAAGTTACCACTTAAGCGGGTGAGTATTCCAGTCCTATTTTAATTGTTGAAATTAAAATTACATTATCTATTTAGAAATTAGTTAGAAAAACATTTATGGAAGACTAAAACAAAAACTGTATTTTTCTTTAACTGTAACCACTACAGACATCAGCCTAAAATTTCTGAAGTGGGATTTAAAGAAGAGCTATTTGAGATTAACATTTCCTATAAATATTTTTATGTGAAACAGAACAACAAAACCCCACAAATCAGAACAAAAACCAATCAACCATAAAAACCCTCTCCCCAAAACTGAACTGAGCTCCCAGCCCACATATGGAGGAAAGGGAAGTCCCTTTCTTGTATGGTCCATCAGACACCACGTGAAGGCGCCACTGCAGATACAATACTGACATTCTACTCAGGCAGGTAGAGAAACATGAACCTGTCTCCCACAAGTATCTTTACCATCATGCCTCTGATGTGAGCATTCATCTTCTCTCCCTTTCCATTTTCTTTCACCTCCTCCCCAATTAATAAGCCATCCTGGAGCCGAGAAGGTTGTCCTGAAATTAAGTGTTTTCCAGGAAGGAGTTCCAGTTTTGAAAAATTCATTATTTTAGATAAATACTATTCGCCCCCGACCCTAAATTCCTCATCTGATCTAGTCCTATTTCTTACAACAGTAAAAGAACAGATTTCCCATGGTTCTTCCTGCCCACACAACTATATTGTAAAGCTAGGTAGGAACCATATGGGATTTACTGTTCTCTGAAATACCATGTAGTTGCATTACCTTTCATGGAAAGCAAGATTTAATAAGCCTAATTTGTACAAGAAAAAGTCTCACTTCCCTAATATCTCTGACTCTTAATCTGGTCTACTTTCATTCCAGACAATTAATTTTTTCCACAGACTTCAACAGTAGTGAAATCTCTCTATTTTATCCTACATTTTACAGTACTGTGTTATGGAATGGGAAAGGTCCAACAAGATATAAAGCAAATGGTTGTAATACAGCTGCTGTAAGAACATTATACAGTAAAAAGTTTAGATCTCAACCCACTACCAAAAAAAAAAAAAGTAAGGCATTTTATAGAACATTATTCACTATTCGACTAAGACTTTTTGGCAAAGCAGCAGTTTAATTTTTCACATGTTAAAGTCACTATATGGACAATAATTATGTTAAATTAGAATAAGTTCTGAAAGCCACTAGATAACTAGCCAAGTTCAGCAGCTACAGCCTATTGAACTGTCTGTCAGCATTATTTTCTTGGGACTTGTCACGACCTCCTGTTCTGCAAACACACTGGCTCTCTGAGATTGAACATCAGTTACTGACGTAAGAAATAATGAAGCCTTTACCATGCTCCAGCACTTTCAGTGGAAACCAGAAGAGAATGATGGAATGGATCAGGGCATTGATGCAGTGACCCCAGAAAACCTGAGGGAAAACAAACCAAGTTGTCAGTAAAGACCAAAACTCTTGACCTCTCTCTAACTCCTAACAAACATTTCATTGTGTAGTTAAAAGTCACACAATGTTTGTCCTGAAGTGAAATACCTAAACTTCTGCAGGATCTATTTGCTCCTACAATTTCTGCTCTTTCACAAGAAAACACTGGTCCAGTTGGATGGTTTTATTCTAACAACTTAAAATATAACAGGCAAGCATGCTTGCAATTTAAGATCTTTATCAAAATACAGCAAACAGATGGAGTCACCCTTCTTTAGTTACCTCAAAGAATAATATTAAAAGATAGATTCAGTACTATGACATGTTCCTATTTTCTTTTAACCGGCAAATACTTTGTGCCGCCCCACGATGTTTCACTTACAGCTAATGCTGTTTTGCACAAACTAGAGCTTTACTCTACAATCTCCTCTCTAAACAAATCAATCATACAGCTTCCTCAATTCAGAAGTACATTTAGATGTGCCTGTTACAGAATAATGACAGAATTGCAAATGATGGCGTTTTCCAGCTTTAAATAGCAAAATGAAGCGAAATGCGTTCTTCATAACTTGAAGTCCAAATAAACCAATTCAAATTTTATTTTCCAAAAGAACTATGGGAATAGAGCTATACTATTTGTGAAAAAGCCCTCTAGTAGGGAGCATTATGACAATTTGCATATTAAATAAAATCCAAGTAGTATTATCTAGTTCTTGTTAAAGTGGTAAACTCACCACTTATCAGTAGTTGTGAATTGAAAAGTCATACTCTGATACAAATCTTACTCTGAATTGAAATTTACGGACATATCAGGACCGGTTTCAGTTGAAGCCATAGCAGAAAATCCTTATTTAAAAAAAAAAGGACTGACTTTTTTTTTTTTTTTTAAATAAAAAATTTAATCCCTTGAAAAGAACAGGGAGGCAGAACAATCTTAATCTCAGTGGCTAGCATAAAGCTGAAGTAACAGTGGGGAATAAGTTATTTTCTCATGAGAAAGACCTGGAAAATCAGAATGCATATGGTTATTCTTAAAAAACCAAACTTTTCCTTACCCTTGTGTTGAACCCATCTGCATTTTGAGTAATTTTGTATAGCTGTGGAAATCTAAGCATACTATCTTGAGTACACGATCGTTCAAAAATTCCCAGAGTAAAGGGTGGCAGCGCTGTGAAAATCTGCAAGGAAAGCAAATATTAATTAAAAGCAGCTATTACTTTTAAGTGGATCTCAGATAAAATTTCAGTATCTAGACAATAGCAAAATTCCCATAGGCTTCAGTGAAGACATATTACCAACTAGCATGTTATTTGACATAATTTTCCAATCTCCAAACAAGTCCAAACATGAATTTCAGCAATTCCTAACTCTCAAATATTGACTTATGAACAAATGAAACATGAAAGAAAATTCAGACTATTAACCAATTAGCTTGAACACAAGAAGTTAAGCATCATTAGCTTCTGATGTACCAGCTAATCTAGTGAGGGTAAAACACATCAGACTAAAGGAAAGACAACACGTACTTTTTCAAAAAAGCCTTGTGAGAATGGGTTCAAATATACCTGCAGTTGTAGCCATAATTAAATACGTAATATGCTTAACCAAAGCTAAGTTTACAGACAACGCAAATGTTGAAATTACATTAAAAAAAAAAAACAAACCAAACAAAAAAACCAAACTACTGAAAGACAAGGGCCATTCTGTATTATGGTACTTTGGGGATTCTCCAGGCAGGCATGAACTGATAGGAAGAAATTAACTGCAGTATTTGTCTGTGCTATGGGTAGACGCTTAGATGACCAAGCTTCGGAAGCTTTCCAGGAGCGGCAGCAGGACATTTTGCCAGAAGCAGAGTAAATTAGCCTCTGCTGAGTCCCACACTGCTGCTCTTAAAGTGTTGCCAAGATCTGAGACAGCTCATTTAAAGCCAGCTTGGGTATCCATGTTTCTTGCAGTCTGCAGTGCAGGCACAGAGTGAAAATACCTGTGTGCATGCCTGAACACTATACTTCATTTACTTCCTTTTATATCAACAGTTTACATTGGAAAAGTAATTTCTAATCCTATACAAACATGTATTTTTAACAGTTTGAGAAGTGTTCTTGAAGTTAAGAAGCAGCTTGAAGTTATGAACTGTTCCTAGCGCGTAGGCATGTTCGCAAAAGTTGGGCTGTGGTTCCCACCAGCAGCGAGTGGCAGTCAGGGAGTAGACAAAAGGGCAATGCAAAGGACTAGAGACTAGTGAGAATTAACAATTACATCCCTAGATCCAATGGGGAATGTGCTGCTTTTGCTCATAAAGTGATAAAACCAGATGGTTAAAATAGCAGCAGGCTAGGGGTGGGGAACTGAAACTAAGACCACTGCTCCAATATATTTAAAAAAAGGGCATGTTCTCATACAGCTTTAATGGTACTTCCCCAGGTTTCCCATGTTTATAGGGGCATTTACACTCTCACTTGAAATAAATCTTCTAGTGGTTTGTTTATGAAGGTAAACCTCCAGTATGAACCAGTGCAAAAGCAGGAATTACGATGCTCCTATGGTTTCCTATACTTAATATTTTAGAGAGACTACTAATGAAATAAAGGGTTAATCAGCAGCGAAGAGAATGACAGAGCTAAAACCACCTAAAAATTTAACCCCTTCAAATTGTGGAAGTCCCTAATATCCTACCAGCACTTGATTCTTCATGAGTCCATGCAACCAGTTCTAATTTTAGAAAATACCGACCTTATAAAACAAGGGTTAGTTTCTACTTCATCGATTCTAGAAGATGAGTTTCATCCATGAGCTTTATGTAAGGTAGGTAGATCCATCAAATCAGGTTTAAAGATAATAAATGCAAATATCTAAACACAAATGAGACAGACTGAATAACAGTCAGGAAATTAGGAAGAGAATCAAGGGAGTGGAAAATCCCTGAATAATTATCTTCCACACAGAATACGAAATCTTATGGAATATAAGGGTTTGTGCCATCATTTTTAAGATTAACGTGACAGAAGTTAAGTGTTTCTATTAATACCACTCAGTGATAATTTGCTGGCTTTTTCTGTATTACCATATATTTGGAATGAGTCTTCTTAAAGGAAAAAAAATTAAATTTCCTCCCTCCAAAGAGAAATGCAAAGGATTTTTCAACACTGACAAAGCATCCTAACGGCTTATAAATCAAGACACCAGGCCACTCATCAGTAACATTAAAAAGGTAACATTGTTGAAAACACCAGCATAGGTCTATGGTATGCTATGGAACTTGGTCCCAGAGATCCTCCAGACTTCAATATTATTAAATAATATTACTGATTCAAGCGATAAAGTCATGTGGCACAGTGCAGGACTCTGCAGAGCACAGCAAAAATCAGAAATAACTCCTGGACTGACACATCCTGCTCTTGGTTCAAGTGAAAAGTGCTGGTGACACAGCGATGCTACTTCCCATTCTGTACTTAATGTAGCATAGGTCAACCCAAAACATCTGCATGACACTTCTCTGAGCATCTGTTACAGGGTTTGAGGAAAAAAAAGCCAAAGCAAAACTCAAAAATTAAGACTCTGTATCTATTTTGAACACAGTCAGCAAAATATTCAGCATAGAAGACTGAATAAGTTTTTGAAGAGGAAATTAAATTCCCATCTAAAGGCTGCAGAGTTTTATAGAAATTATATTAGGCCACACGTGTATTTCCAAGGCATTTTCTGAAATTTATTTCCGCGATCAAAACACCGTCCAAATGAATTATTTTTTCCTACCTCAGAGTGAATCCAAAATGGATTTTACAAATGAACTCACCTTTCCCGACATACATCCAAGACAGTTACCTGTGAGAAATGGGACAACAAAATAACATAGAAGTCCCAAGCACTATCAAGTCAAAACATGTAGCACTTACCACATTATATAGACCAATGCACCACCGCTCAAATAAGATCTGTCCAGAAAATCCATTAACGAAAGCAAACCAAAGCTGAAACAAAGACAAGTTACAAGAAGCTTTAGATTACTACTGCAGTACATGTTTCCATTTACAGTAGAGGAGAAGGATGTGGAACACAGACCACTATCTGGAGACAGCTGCTTGTCATGCTCTAAAAATAATTATCAGCAGTGCCAGGCAGTTACTCTCTTCTAAAGTCTTACATTTTAAATACTGCCAGAGTATTTAAGCTTAAATACTGCTTATTTAAAAAGAAATACTCAGGTGATGGAGCAATTTGCTGTATTTGCATCATTACTCTAAAAAAAACAAATGGCCTCAAACTATTTCAAAATCCTTATTGCTGGCAAATTAACATGCTTGAAGCCATAAGCCAACCTCATTTCCATCATGGTTGGCAAAGACCAGAATTTTCAAGGTAAGCGTGTTTTGATGGATGCTGTGCTTCACTTGTGTCCTATTTTTACAGTCCCAGAATTACAGCAATACCAACTTATCAGTTAAATAATCATATTACAATTTTGTCTACATGATGTAAATATTACTGTTTAATAAACTATCAATTTAATAATTAAACATTGGAAGAGGTTGCCCAAAGAGGCTGTGGAGTCTCCGTCCTTTTACAAGTTTACAAAGCCCAACTGGGCAAGCCGTGAGCAAGCTGGTTTGAATTCAGTGTTCACCCTACTTTAAGCAAGAGGCTGGACTAGATGACCTTCAAGTTGCCTTCCAACTAAGGGGATTCTGTAACGCCACAATCCCAGGAAACCACTGTAAGCTGCAGTCCATAGGTAAAACCCTTTTCAGCATTTCCTTGGACCTAGCTTCCTTGAGACTACTTCTTATCTTGTTTAAGCAGCTCTTTGAAGCAAGAAATGCTTTACTGGGTTAGAACAACGCTTCTTAGTCAATGGGCATTGAAACAAGCTTAGGAAAGACTGTAAGAAAGAAGGGAAAGAATTATCTTTTCCCAAGTAAACTGGAAACTGGAAGAATAATCAGCAGTTTAAGGGCATCCTGAAACAGTTTGCATGTCAATCATTGCACTTAATAGATAACAAAGCATTTCTGTGAATTTGTGGCTGTAGTGCCTTTTAAAATCAACACTGCACCACAGCACTTCATTCAAAAGTAATTGAACATTGTGTGTGGGAACACTCCCCCTCCCCACTCGCTTTCAAAATGTTTTGTCTTGCATTTAGTTTACAAGTTCACGCTGCACTGGATGCACTAGGTATTGCACAGCAATCAAGTGATGCCCGCGCCTATTCCCTTCTCGACGCCTCAGAGCCCATGGAACTCACTGCCAAGCACCTTTCCTGACACCATTCTGTCACTCAAATAGAGCAGCATTTTCTTACCAGCATAATTTATTCTCTGGCTCACTTGTGCAGTATTAGTGTCCTAGCAAAACACTTCAGATAACAATTAGTTAACTGTATGTCATCTGATCTCTTCCCTGCTCCCACCCAAAATGGATATAAAATAATTAGGAAAGAAGACAAGAGAAGATAACAAGACTGCATCAAGACCTACAACTGTTTTCATAGATGCAATGTCTAAACAGACTGGGACTGTTCAGCATGGGACATCAGCAACTTAAGGGAAGATTAAAGTATTTACAAGATAGACAAGAATAACAAACAGCTGTTCAAACAGGCACTGCTGCAAGATGCTAGATTAACAGGCTACACAAAAAGTGAAATGTTTTCACACAATACATGGTTGATCTAAGGAACTGCCTGCCAGACGATGCTGTGGATGCAAAAAGCAATTAGAAAAAAATCACAGAAGGAAAACTGGACAGCAGAGGAGTCTGCCAGAGAACTACCACTGTTCACAGCAGATCAGAGACCAGGTTAGTTGGACTGAACCTCTACATCTGTTCTTACATCTGTTTTATCACCATTCTTGTTTAAAATGAATCATCTTTCTAATGCACTCTCACTGTTCAAGCGAGAATCAATGACACTGATCTCAACTCATTTGCTTATAGATATGCCTTGCACAGTAGACCAGCTATTTAAACTTATTTCCTACGATTTTTTAAACTTTCAGCTGCTCCTTCTAGTAGGGGGCTTCTATCAACTTCACCCTACATTATTCTGAGTTTGCACTTTTCTATACCTGCTGCTCTTCTTGCAGCTTGTAGTTTAGAAATGCCCTTGTAAGCTTTCTTAAAGGCCAGCAGTTTCATTCTATTTCCATATAGTTGAAATGCATCAACCTAGTATGAACTGCAAAATATTTCTCCAGTTTCCTAAAAAAATTTCCTCTTTAACATTGTCAATCATGCGCTAATTGAAATTAAATAAGCATTTAAGTGTTCACCTCTCCAGCTCTGTCCAGAAAAAGGACAATTCTACATCCCAACTTTTTTCATCACTTCGACTGTATTGATACCTTGAATGATCACTGCTCTCTAAATGTCACTCTAATCACTCAATTAATGACCCAAAGTAGCATACAGACCACTCTCACACTTGGAGAGCTTCAACCACTTGTATGCCTCAGCTCTTCACATGAAAGATATGAAAGATCTTGGGCACAAAGCCTGAGATCCCCAAAAGAAACTACAATTAATTTGGGGCTGTCAGGTAAGGAACTTGAGGGCTGCTTCTCCTAAGAAGAAACAGAGCTTTAAACAAGCATACTCCCAGATACTTAGCAATGATGATCTAGGCATTTATCATCTCCAGGCTTCTTGCAATTAATTGCAACTATGAACGAGGGCATCAATCCTAGAAAACATAAATAGCTCAAAAATCAGAAGCCTGTCTGCCTAGCTGGCAACCTCAGCCTGTGCTCTGCTCAGTTTTCTAGATGCCACTGGGCAAAGCAAACTTCAAAGGTTTGGTAGCAAACGTTGAGGCCTTTTATGACATTGGCTCATGCTACTTAGGAAACCGTTGCTTTCTGAAACCATAGCCTCCCACAACTAGTCCTCCAGCAACAGACTGTTCTGATTTTCCATCAGGATGGTGAAACAAAGCAGCCAGACTTTCTGTAGCTGGCCCATGACTAGAAGAAAAGCCCCAAACCAGGCAAAGCTACCATCTTAGATTCACATTTCCCAACAAAAATACTAGCAGTAATGAAGTGAAGATACAATCATATAAAACTTGGAAAAAGCAAAGCTGTTAAGATGCCTCACAAAGCAGCAGTCTGTCAAAGTACAAGTGAAAAATACCACCTCAACAGCCCAATTCTTTCTACTCAAGGTTCCTACTTTGCCACAATTGGGTGATGCAGAATTCATTAAAGACCCTGCTAAAACCACCTTGAGATTAGTCAATTACTATAAGGGAATATTGAGAGAAATGCGTCTGACTGTGGTAAACAGGTATCTAGGTGCCACTATCTTTAGTCTTCTGCAGCATCTTTCAACACTGAAAAAATTTTCTACAGACAGTTCTTCTCCTTATTTCAAAAGGCTGGTATGATTCAGATGGGCAAGAACTAACATTCAGAAAGTTCAATATTCTGCTATTTCAAAAAACAAATCAGAACTATTTTTCTTTTGGCAGGATCCATACAGGTGAAAATTAGAAGTGAGAACGTTCCCAATGCTTATGCAAGTCTGCGTGCACCACACAGTCCAAACAGAGGGCAAAAGCTGTTACAGTTACGACGCACTGTAAATAACGGCTATGGTTATCTTTTCCAGAGATTCACATTATCAAATGCCATCAACAGAAAGAATGTCATATACTTCCTCAGTATCTTAATGTCAAGAGTAAATCAGATACTCTGCGTAAAATATACACTTACTTCAAATATAACACAAGCCTTAAATTGTTACGCATGGTTTAAGGACCAGCTGTGTGCAGAGAGAGTATGGTATTCTTTAAGGTCAGCAAAGGAAAAAAAAATACAACAAAAAAAACCCCAACAAAAAAACCAAACCACACAACAAAAAAAACCCAAACCACCCCTCCACCTCAATGTTCCTGTTAACAAAATGTACTAAACATATTTGAAGTTGCAACAACCCATGCTTGACTCAGACTTGGTAAGCTGGTAGGAAAACTTGCCAAGTCTGCCTGGCTTGCCAAGCTCCAGGGGTTTGCAGGGCTCAACTCCAGTACTGCTATGAACAAATGGACCCAAAAGTTATTAAACTGCCTTTCTGGCTGGAAAAAAGAAACCTTTTCACTTTAACTATTACCTGGCTGCCAAAAAGCTGGAAAAATTTATTTGTAACTCAGCTACAAAACATATACATTTTTCTCCCAAGGAACAAGAGGTCCAATTTAAATGTAAAGAAATTCAGACCCAAGGCTGAAATCTGGGTTGATATACTGCTGCACTTTATTATAGCAGATATTGCAAAGATCTGAAACCAGGAGGTGTTGTGCACAAAAAAAGTGGAACATGTTGCAACCATGTTGTAGCCCATGTTTCCCGCCTTGAAGTGTGGGCGCATTCTTTAACTAAAAACCCCCACTGCTGAAGCACCCGATGCCAGCTGTGATGTGGGCACTTCGCCACTAGAGAAGGCGGAGGCAGTGCGGCAATCAGACTGCTGCCTGCTCCCAGAGGTCAGCAAAAGCCAACAGATGGTAATACTTGGTTAATATTGACTTGACCTGCAGGCAAACTGAGGATCTCGAGGTAAAACAGTTTCACACTGCCATTTTGAGCCACACAGCCCATCCACCTGCTCTAGAGTATCTTCTGAGAAAAGATCAAGTATTATTTTCAAAAAATATTCCCACTTGAGCAAGTTGGAAGACAATTTTAATTGCATTATTGCTTCATGCATAATTACCACAACATTAATGCCTGAAATAGCAGGAACTAATTTATTTAAGTGCTCTAAGGCACGGGGATAGCAAATCATCTATTCTAAATGTGTATATTTATGAAGTCTTGATAATAGACAGCTTAATGAGTACTAGAAATGTTTTCCCAATGCTGCTAAAGGGCATGGAAAGCTAATGTAGTCAGGGTATCAACAATTGCCACAGGCACCAATTATAGCCACACTAGATGCCTTTACTATTCAGAAATGAGTTAAATTCTCAAAATAATAAATTCTCTCTCAGCACACACACATTTTGCATGTCCTTACCAAATAGGCTCATTTACAGTTTGCCTAATAAAGCAGGTTTGTGTGTCTCCTGTGCAGCTCATTAATAATGTATACCGATTAAAAATCTCTCATTACAGATGTGTCTCTCAATGCTGGGCTCTTACTCCTGCCCAAATGCACACAGCCTCAAAATAATCCCTTCATTAGAGAATGTACAGCATCAATTTTACAATATAGGTAAAGAGCTTTATTAATAAGATTTGACAGGGTAGGCATGGCTGCCTGAGACTCACTCAATTTGCCAAAGAATCCCTTTGCTCCTCTTGCTGCAATTCCCTTGCTCCTCTTATTCACCCCCCCTGTTATTAAGTCTTTCCTGAAAACAGACAGATGTTTTTCAATTGAAAAGCATTTGCTCTAGGTTTGTGCACCCCAAACAACTGCCCATGTAAGCTTAAAAATCATCCCCCATCTTCTCCCCAAATGTTAGCAATTATTTTTAAAGTTTCATGCTGCTTTTGTGTCATTAAAACCCCCCCATGCATTTACTCCAAAGCTTGATCAGATAAACAGATATCAAAACAACCAATACAAGAAAGATTTCCTGGCCTTAAATACTAATTTATTAAATAAGCCTGAACAGTTGTTATTTCTTCTATTGCTGACTACAGATAGTTTATATTTCAGCATACAAAAGAGCACAGCTTTATCAGCTTCATCTTTCTCTGCTTATAGAAGAGGCATATGCAGAAAATTTTATTTCTTCCTTATACATGTTGTTTCCATACTCCTCTTCGCTAACCAATCAACTGCTGACATCCTTCCTCCAAAGCACAGGAGGAAACATTCAACAGGAGAGGAAAGCACAGAGCAGAACAGAAGGGAGAGGGGGCCTGAGGGGCAAGAGGAACATCACCCCACAGTTACACAGGCTAGCAATTCTTACAGTTTAAATCCTCAGAATAATTCTGAAGACTTTAAAACTAAATAAGAATTAGCTACCCTCTGGTTTTTTTTCCTCAGTGGTTATCTTTAGATAGCAATCATTTTTCTTGCCCTGAGAGTTTTGAACACTGTGGAAAGATACCACATCGGCAGATGACTCTGCAGTATATATACAAGAGACCTAGCCATTAAGACATGAGAAGATTGCCTCTTCCAGCAACATTTGACCCTGATATAGTGATTAATGTGTTTTTAAAAAAAAACCCAACAAAACATAGCAGGCCATGCAAACTCCCTTTCCTCACAGTGGGGTGGTGTTTTTCTTTTTTTGTGTTTCTTGAGTTACACAAACATCTAATCAGTATGCCAAATTACGCACTTAATATTTACGTCACTGGTAAAATGAATATGCAGCCCATTAGAACAAATTTAACAAAGCTCTGTAATCTGACTTCTCTCTCTTTTTTTTTTTTTTTTTTTTTTAATCTTATGAAACCAAGTAAAGAAGTGGCAGGATATTTCTCCAGCTCTTTTGGTGTGAAACTTTCTAGGGATTTAGTATTTCTCCAGCACACTAATTGCTGCAGAAGCAAGCCTACGATAACATGATTAGAAATGGCCCGTGTTGCCAAGGGGCAGGTGTACTTGCCAAAAGATATGGTTAAACTTAGCAGTTCCTCAGAACATTTCCCTTGTAGAAATAGAGCCAGCTTTATCCTGAGTTTATTTTTCATCCTTCTTTAAGTTTTCTGGAGTATCAAGAAAGCTGACACTGCTACACTAGGATTGTATCTCATCATGTATATATGTGACACCCTAGAGGTGACAGGACTCACGTACCGACTTTTTAAAATGGAATGGAAATGGAAAAACAACATGGCTCAGGCCGGCTCACTCAAGCACCATGAAGATGCAGAGTTTCAGCATACCTGCATGGTCAAAGGGGTCCAAACCACAGCCAGAGCAAGACTATCAAGACTGATGACACGGGAAGTCTCCCATCATTATCCTACAAAGCCAACAAAGCATCCTGCCCTGGCTGGAAGTCAGGCTGAGATGGCTGGAAGACGCCAGCCAAGAGGAAACAAGGCAGAAGCTTGTTGGCTACATCCTCCTCCCATGCCTTCTTGAGGAGTGAGGTGGGCTCCGCTGCTTGGCTGGCAAGCTGGAAACATCATTCCAGGCCACTGTGTGCTGCTGAGCAATGGAAACTCATGCTATGAACTCCCAGGACCACCAGCCTTCTTATACAAAACAAACACTACTGGTAACACTCCCTTCTTGAGCAAAAAAAGGAACAGCTGTAAAGAAAGGTTTCCATCGACGTGGAAGACATGCTTATGCACACAGCAGCAGTGACGGAGCCAATTCAGTAATGTTAACATTTTGGGGTTTTGGTTTTGTTTAGGGTTTTTTTTGCCTCCCAGATTTGCCTAATCAACTTCTTGAACTGCCCCTGAGTACTAGCACATCACTGTGGAACTAAAAAGTACAATATGATTATTAATAGTTTGGCATGTATTAATGAGAAGTTATGGTATCTCCTCAGCATGTAATCACTCCAGGCTGGTCTTGATACAACTTCCACAACTGTGTAATTGATCCACATCTCGCACAAAAAGATAAGGACATGCTATTACATGGTTTTAAATGACCTGCTGGCTTCTCTGAAGCTAAGTGGTATCTTTAACCAACGATAAAGTAGAAGTGCTTTGGGTTTGTTATTCTTAATTTGTTCTCTAGTGCTGAAACAAATGGGAAAAAAAAAAGACATTAGTTTAACAATTTATATTATCAGGTAAGGAAACATCAACAGTTTCACGTAACTTATCCACCTACAATTTTGCCAAGCACTTAGAATCCAGTATCAAAAATTGTGTCAGAAAGCAAGAAAAGCAGTATTTGAAATAGAAGTTTAGGGAACTGTGTGTGGGGGGGAAGAGGATGCTACTGCTATTACACAAGTAAGGACAATGAAAGAGGAAAAAAAACCACACAGAAACAGCTACAGAAAAGATCAACAGGCCAACAAGTCTGGTACTGGATGTACAAGCAGAAGGAAAGCCAACAAAACACACAGCGCTTCATGAGTGAAGCCTGATAATGCCATGAGTCAAAAGTGAGGCTAAACCCAGCAAGACTCTTCACACGTCAGATGGGCACTAAGGCTCACCGCAGCCTAAATAAAGCACATCATCACAGACCTGAAACAACAAAATATTTCAACGCCCCTCATACCAAAACGAGAGCATACAGAGACCAGAAGCTTTAGCACAAACCTGGCCCCAGAAATTAGCACACAAAATGCAAAAAAAACCCAAACAACAAAATGAAAACCCCCAAAACCCAACATTGTGTGCATTTGGGAAGGGGAGAGTAGAAATGTCAAAAACCAGTATCTAAATACCCACATTGGGACCCTATATCCTTGTGGAGCTGCATCTCTGTGGGACACTGGTGGAATATACCTGGGTCCGCTCAAGCTGGAGGTGGCCTTACTGTAACACATTCTGTCACATACGCGTATGTATATGCCCTGAAGTGACTAACAAGCAATCCGTTTCTCTAAAGTCATACTATCTTGTTTTTACATCCACTTAGCTGAAAGAAAACAAAATCCCAAACCCAGACTTCATTCATGTAGTACCCTGGGGTGGCATCACAAGAACATAGGAACATATAGTAAAGAATTCTTTGAATCTAGAAGCACTAACCCTTTAAGGGTAAAGGTTATCAGGATGGAGGAAGATAGAATTGAGTAAGAAAAGGGACTGTATAGAATTCTGTAATTTGTTAAGAAAATAGTACTACTTTTTTGCTCTTAGTTTGCTTCTTCCCATAGCATTATGGAGCTGGCTGTTTCCATTAGCCTATATGTAGCTTAATGTAGCAGGGAGTTCCCAATCCACATAGAAATGCCTTCACTTATACCTGCATACGGTACAAAGGGCACTAGGATAAAAAGTGATGAGGAGATCAGTATTTACTAATGTAGCTAAAATACAATTGTGCATTCTTATTTCTTGGATATGAACCCACACAATGTCTTACAGTACTCAAAACTCTTTTAAGATTACCAAGGACCAAATGCATTCCAAGAACTGACTGAATAAAGCTGATGGTGACCGAGACCCTGAATGTCACTATTCAGCTCCTATTTTACAGGACATTTCACTTCAATCCTTTCCCTTCTTACCTTTATTTGCAGAAGTCCCTTATGTTACACTTATAAACGCAGGTTCACAGATTTTGCTTTTCTTGTCACCACATAAAGGAATCCTTCTGCAGAGTTGCTGAATTAAGCGTAATAGGAGCAGTTCTGTAGCAAGGTCATTTTAGGTCTGGAACCGCAGTCCCCTTAGGATTCCCCGTTATGGCTACATGACCTGTCTGGTTCCCCTTGCAAGTCTATTTTCCCCTGTTCCTCCCTATGAAATAAAATTCAGTCTCTGTAAGCCCTTGCATTAAGCTACTTTTATCCAGGAAGTTTATATAAAGTTTTCTGACAGCTTGGAACCCAAGGAAAATAGCAAAATTAGCAACAAAAAAGCCAGACCACTACAGAAACTGCAGCTCATCTTCTGTCATACTGACAAAAGTAAACCTTTACAGCGGTTAATCCCAGGAGCAGCCCATGTTTCTCATGACCCACACCTCTATTAGCATTGCAGCACCAAGACAGCATTCTAGCACAAAACTACCAGGACACACGTTGCAATTGAAAAAGCTCCCTAGTACTTATCACACATTTGCTCCATTTTTATTTATTAACAAAACCATTTTCTTGGTCAGTGGGACAGCCTAAAAATAGACAGAACTTACCATTTTCTTTTTTACACAGCTGCTTTTAAACATGCTACCCCTTCCCTAAAGGCTCCAAGACTAGTTCACAAAAAGTCTCTCCCCTGCCTTCCTTGCCACTTCTCTCATGCAGAAAATACATACAATATTGGCAATTTAAATCTAAATACATTCCTTTACATGCTGGCAAAAGCTAAAAGACTTGAATCCTAAACATCTTTTGCCAAAATATGCAGCACATAGTAACCACGTACAATCATTTCACTGGTAAATTACTTATTGATGTAGTTCTCACTAAAGAAATAATGTTTGAACTTCTTTCGGAAAGCAATTAGCTTTCTTTCACTGCAATACATACAAAGAAATTCTTGGTGTGCCTTTAAAGCATTTGCTGTATCTTCTGATAGAGCTGTGTACAAAGAAAAATCAAAGTCGCTAGGAAAAACACCTTAGACAAGAAAAACCTAGTTCTTACACAGGAGCAATGCGTTCATGTGATTCCTGAATTTAATGCCAGATTTCATTACACGGCTTTGGACGGGTACATACACTCACTCCACCAAGCAAGCAGCAGAGACTGCTTCTTTTTATGAATGACTCTCCCAAAAAGGCTGGGTAGTAAAGGAGACACTATGGCAGACTGACGATGCTTGCTGCAAACCAGTTCTTAGTTTCACAGCATTTTGCAAATGAGTTTTTAACCAGAGCAAGCTAACTCGCACCACCACCTTCCTGCTGGGAAAACCCTTAATGACAGATGACCGCCAAATTGCCTCTGAACGCGGGCCAGGGATATACCTCTGGTTTCTGTAGCTTTTAACCAACTTCCACAAAACCACAGTAAGACTAAGTGGTTACACACAATGAAAATCCAAGGCGGCACCTGAGGCAACACTCGCAGGAATAAGGTCTACAAATGAGGTTTGAGCTTAGGCAATGCTGTAAGTAGCAACTCTGCGAATATGTATCTGTCATCTTTTACACAACATAGAACAAAAAATTATGAAGAAAAACTAACCTCAAGCTTACCTGAAAATTAGGCAAATACATATGAACTGTGAAAATGCTACTTATACAAGACCCCAAAATTATTTCAGAAAGTCAGTTTATATCCTGAGTAGAATTTCCACAAACTAACTCCAGAAAAGAGCACTAGTGTTGCTAACTTCTAATACAGCAGACAGTGGGAGGCAGGGAAACATGCACAGAAAGCATCCCTACCATGATTGACTTGATCTACTCAGAACAGCATGACTTTAGCTGCTGTACAAGTTCCTTCTAGTCCTCCAACAGTAGCTGTACTTCAGAACTAAGCTCAGGTGTGGAAAAGCACCTAGAGTGCAAGATAGATGTTTTCCATTTGCAAGCCAAATGAATTAAATGCAGAGGAGATGCATATTTACTCCCTCTTAATAAGTTTCTGCAACAGTGACCTCTTCAGAACACAGCAGAGGCTCCAAAAGACATTCTTCTTTACAGAAGCCATGTATTATATGAAAATTTGTTCAACTAAATCATAGTAACCATTTTCCCCCTATTGCATTCTCCCCTCATTCTAGATAGGAACAGCATACATCTTTAGAAAAGTAGTTCTCTTTGGTGCAGAATGTAGCCATTTCACACCTGAGTTAAAACACACTAAGACCAAAAAAAAAAAAAGAGAGAGAGAGAGAGAGAGAACCAGCACAGCATTGCGTAAATTGAAGGCAACCAGGAAATAAAAGTCATCAGCTGTATAGGCAGACTTCTGTTCAAGTCATATGCATTACCATTTCTTTTCTCCTTGGAAGCATGTAGCAGCCCTCATAAGATCTTGGCTACTGGAGAAAGTGCTCAGCTCTCTGAAGGAGCATCTCAATTTCAGGAAGAACTGCAGATGCTAACTTTGCACAAGAGTATCAGGACAGTCATACCCATTCAGGCCAATGGCTCACCCCAGCTAGTTGCCTGTCGTTAACAGTGCATGCATGCCAAGCCCTAGGGAAGAGTATGAACCACCCAATTTCCAGGTACTCACCCAGTATCTGCAACTATCCAGCTTTGTGGATTTTCCAAGTCTCCTGTGCCTTGCCTATGTAGTAACCTGCAACAGCTCTATTTCTTGGTGGTTCTCCTGTTTCCTCTTAAGCCCCTGTAAACATCCTGCAACACAACACCCTTTGACAAGGAGTTTTAGGTAGGGTTCAAAACACTGAGCTCAAGTGCAAACCTTTACATGAGGCAGAAAGCCAGTGCAGCAGCTGACAGGTTTAATTTTTTAGGACCTACCTGACTAGCAAGGGGAAGGAACATTGTGAACAGGACACCAGTGAGTCAAGTAAGGTTGAAGGAAAGCCTCTCCACAAATTTCAACAACTCCAATATTGCTTATTAAACAGCACATCAACACTTTGGTAACAACAGATTTTTACCAACTCTACCTAGAATAGAGCTGGTAACCAATATATATGAAACAGTGGTACCCCAGATCACCTACAGATGTTTTCAGGCCAGGATGGGGAAAAAATACTTGTTCTAAACAATGCTGCTATGAGGTAAGACAAGTAGTCTTTTAAACTAGGCATCAGAAAGATTTCTCCAGTGGCAAAAGCATTTAAGCTGTGAAACATCTTTCACTGCATATGGCCCACAGCTAGTCTGAAATCTGGCACCCTCAACCCATGCAGTCCTTTAAGGCATCCTTGGCAGGCTTAGTACCCTCAAATATCCTTTTATCTTGCCCTATATCCACAACATGAGACCTCACCAATAAACGCAGACCTCATTCTTTATGGCACTTCAGAGTTTTAAAAAAACCCCACACAGTTGGTCTACTCAGACCAAGTACGAAGGGCCACAGGACAGTCAATCTACTACTCCTCCAGGTGCTAACTCTGAGCAAGACGGACACAAGCCAGTCCACATCTATAAGCCTGGTAGTCAGCTCTCTGGAAGAACTGAAAAACACAGCATAGCTATTGCTCCCTCAAAAGACACTAGAGACCCATCTGGAATTAAACAAAGCAAACAATCCTTGTATTGCATGGGGCTCTCCCAGCCTCCAGTCACTCACAACACTTTCTCAGAAACAGTCATTTCAACTCCAAATAGGATATCACAACAGACAGTAAATTAATGTTTCATTTAAGACAGTCTTCCGTACCGCAGCACAACAATAAACTCAATTAATTCAAAATGCAG
The DNA here is from genome assembly GCA_027564655.1 of Leptodon cayanensis. Taxonomy (NCBI): domain Eukaryota; kingdom Metazoa; phylum Chordata; class Aves; order Accipitriformes; family Accipitridae; genus Leptodon; species Leptodon cayanensis. The sequence goes on along the minus strand of JANXJC010000026.1, from coordinate 5,924,808 downwards.
GTTTTAAGTCTGCGGAACAACCTATCCAGGCTTACATTTCAGTTTAAATCAGGCTTCGAGTGCTCACAGAACATTTGGAACCAATTTAAGTGGATTTACAATCACACTGCAGTTAAACCACTGTAACTTCCTTGTGTAGGCAAGGCTGTATGGCAAGCAAGAGAACATTTGTTTATAGTTTGGATGACTATATGAAGAGAAAGAGGATGTCAGAAATAGCCTTCGCTTCACAGCTTGGGAATTTCAGCACTGAAGGTTAAAAGGTGGGGGAAAAAGCTTATTATTTTGCTTGCACTACTCAAATATTAGAAGAAAACTTAAACCACTTTACACTGGGACCTGTCTCAGTTGCTCAATTCTAACAACAGAGAATGTACCACCACATACAGCCACATCTAACTGCTTCTGGGGAAATACATCCAGAATTCACGTCAGATCTTCTACCCATAGTAACCTAGGCATTTTTCAGGTAAATTATTAAATATAATTAATGCTTTTAACCCCAAACTTTTCTTTTAATCTTGCTTAATCCCCAGAAACTACTATCCAGTCCATTTTCACTGTCAAAAATGTTAGCTCTCCAGATAATTTTAAGATGGCAATTGGTCACTTGCCTCAGTCATCTTGCCATTCAAAAGTTGCCAAAGTTTTTTTTTTTTTCCTCTATCAGTGCTGAAAATAACACACCGAGGAAAAGCCCCAGCCTCAGAACATGTATGACATGGCTAATTCCCGGGCTGCACTAGGCTGCAAGTCCCTTGTAAGGGGCTGACACACAAAACATTTCATCCTCAGTGCCTTCAGTCATTCCCAGGGAGTTATTCTCTACCTTGTTTGTCTTATTAGTATTAGGTTCTAGCTTGAACACGTGTTTCTTTTGCTCAGATACTACAATGTCCTAATTGAAGACTACTGAATATTTTCTTCTTGAAGGGAAGAGGATTTGACAAGTTAGGAAATATTTCCTAAAGCATAAGTTACAGCAGCTGGATTTTAATCATCATGATTACCCCACAATCAACATGCTCTCTTTTGGATCAAAATATTTTTCATGCTGCTGAAACAGAGCACAACCTTCAGCTGAAATCACCACCCTGGCCCCGGAACTACAGTGCAACCATTTTACGTGTTTCTAGACTTCAAGCTCAGATACCGAGAAACAGACCACACATGAGAAAACAGGTTCTGGTATTCTACAAAAGCTTTTACCTTCTGCCCTGTGTCAGAGATGCAACCAGAGATTTAAGGAAGTGAGGAGTTACCAGGGCTACTGTTGCAGAATTTTTCAAGTAACAGGGCGCTTCTCTGAAGATATCAGTTTATATGAATACTTCTGAGCATTGGGAACTCTGATTTACCTATGATTAAAAAATGAAGCACAAAGCACCCACACAGCAAATAAAGAGCATTATATGGCAAGTTCACAGTGTGACATACGTATGCACAGTATTGAACTGTAAAATCAACTCACATTCATTCTTATGGATAAATCTGCAGGTTAAATTGTATTTAAAACAAGATACTGTACTCAAAACTGCTATGTTAGTTTTCCCCCAAAATTAACAGAAGACAAATAAGAACATTGGTAGTCTGTAACTACAAACCTGTAGTTTTAATTGCACTCAGCATCAAGGTCTCTCAGAAGGTACAACATGCAGCCCATGGAAAAGTTGTTTTGCTTTGCATGGAAATTTTAAAACATTTCAAGGTTATTTCTAATACAGCACAATGCTTTTCCTCAACACAGCACTACATTCAGAGTCATAACCAATAACTCCAATGTCTTACACAAAGATGAACCATATATCTTGAAGCAAATCCAGTGCTGCAAAATAATTTATACCTTGGCTAGTTTAGAAAAACCAACACATGAGTACATCACAACAGCATATTGGAGGCTATTTCTCATGGCTGAGAGTGTTTCTACTTGCCCTAAGCCATTACAGAAGTATTTTGCTTAGCTTGCTCTGCATGCATTGCCATCAGCTTACCAAAATTACAGATTTTACAGGCAAGTTATTAGATTCCAGTGTCCCAAAAAGCCACAGAAGACAGCTGTGCAAAAGCAGGGCAAGTAGCTCATCTTTTCACAATTAAGATTTTTAGTAATTCCTCCCACACTTAATACCTGATTAAGGCAAAACAGAACCCTTGTCAAACTGATAACACTTATGAAATGGTAACATACTTGAGACTACAGTAGAGTAATGACTAAGCTACCTACATTTCTGGAATTCTTAAAATAACCTGTTAACTACACACAGCTTAGTTGTTGATATTTGAAGGCAAAATGAAACCTCACTCATAAAGACCTTCACTTATAGAACTAGTTAATTAGATCATCTTTCTCGCTATTAAGAATTTTTTTAATATTAAGCTTCTAAAGACTTACTAACATTGCTACCTTCCTGTCAGCATCAAAATACAAAAGACAGGGAACCAGCAAAGCATCTTTACCTCTGAAAAGTTGGGGTTTTTTCTTATCCTGGTACCTGTATTGTATAGAACTTCACCTGAGTTAAAGCAACCAGCAAAGAGAAGGCACTTACTCTCTACTAGGAAAAATTAGAAGCAGAACATGGACTTCAGATGGGTACCCAGTAAGAACTCTGGGGAAAAAAAGACAATTGAAGAGCGTGTGGGGAGGGGGAGCTTAACACGCTTCAAAAGGAAGAGAACCTTGTGGTTAGCAATGGTTGCTGAAGAGGGCACAGAAGTTTTTTTTTGTTTGTTTGTTTGTTTTTTCCTTTATTTTGTTTTTTTTTTTTTAAATAAAACTGACATATAAGCCTTCATGCAAAGAGTTCTATAGTTTAATAATTCAGCCCATGGATAACGCTTTATTAATGGCATACATCAGACATTATCACCAGAAAACTGGACGGAAGCCCCAACGTCTGGTTTAAGACCATTTTTATTTCCTACATTTTCAAAACATTGCATGGGGCTTTAGCTGCACGATTCAGATCAACTTAATGAGACTCATGCAGCTACGACTGCATATGCTGCTTTGAAAATAGAGAAGCACTGGTTTGGGTTCTGTTTTTCTGAAGCTCTCCCTGGAGTGATTTAAAACTGTTTTTTCCTCTCAAGTCTTTTCTCTAAAGGTCTTCTACACTTCACCTCACCATATCTGACAGATAAATAGCTCAAAACCTCGGACACCTCATTTTTCAAAGACTCCAGTACTCAGAGCTTGTGTGGTACCATGAAACCAAACAATGAACAGCCAGTCAATTAAATTCAGCCAATTGTGTATAAGTGCTCAATTTAACTGCAATAGGTTACTTCAAATGTGGCACTGCGCGGAGTTACTACTTCATATCAACATATGTCATTTATTATGATTGATTACTACTTACTGTAAACCATTTTAATACACACACATGATCAAACTTAGTATAGGTTATTCAGGTTCAAATCAAAACTTCAGTATATACATTGTATTACACACCACACAAATTTCTATTGGAACACCATACTGTAAATTGTAGATTAAGGAAAAAGAGAACCACATATGGTATGTATCATTTATAACCTATTTAAAAAATAATTTTTATATATTTCTGTGGATAAGCTATAAGAACAATTTTACTGTATTCTCTTCTTTTCAAATACTTGAAATCTTTCCCTTTAGAGCTTATGAATTGCCTGTTTAAACAAGGTGCCCCCCGATCAGTTGGCAGTTTTCAAATCTGCCTTCAGGTCCAAAGACACCAAGCCTGAGACAGAATTGGGACTTCACTCTAACCTTTCAATTCTGCAGTAACATTGCAGCAGAAGACTAAAGGGGAATATAAAGATTGTTACTTTTCCATTTCCAGTGCTCATATTTTATAGAAATAAATGATACAAGACAGCATGTAAATCCCTAACAACTTTATAACAAGTTCTGAGAGAAAAAGCAAGTAACACAAGCAGGATCACTTCATGGAAGCTTATCTAGATCAGAAACACAGAAATAACGTGAAGAAAAAAGGATCATCTGTGGTAGGCCGGTAAGAATAACTTTAGAGAAAAATCAAGTGCAGAAAAAGGATGTCTTCCCTTCATATAGGAAAGATGGACATGTGTACACCAACACTACTGATGCATAAGCTACACTTGTGAATTGTGTTCATAATCATTACATAAGCCACGACCCCCTGGAAAACACCCTCCTGAAGGTAAGGGTCAGGAGGATCTCTAAGCAAGAGTAACATGATAAAAACGATCACAAACGAGACAATGAGCTTGCTTTCCTGTAGGCTTTAACCAGGATGACAGTTTCTTCTCAAGTTTCCTGCATTTCTTAAGACCCCTGGGCTTTAAAGAGACTCATTCTAACTAAAAATACACACACAGCGCATCCTGTGTCACCCTGGTGACAATCTGTCATCCTCCAGGCATTCCCCAGTTATCAGTTTTGAACAGTATTGGTTACATCCTTTAGTGCACTGAAGCACATTATGGAATAAGATCTTCTTGTATTCAGGTGCATTAGGTTTTCATATTCTTTGCTAAAGAGATTGTTTTTTAGATAAACTCTTAAAAATAGAGCAGAAAGATGGGTAGGCAGCTCTGAGACATAACATGTCACCAGCGCACAGCAATTTGGAGTAGTAGGGAACTGCCCCAATCCTCCCCCCAACAATAAATATGGTGTTTTCCTCACAGATTCAGCTTGCTCTCCCATCCTAATGTTGGCTATCGTACTTCTCGACAGAGCACGAGCAATGCTGCAAGCCGCATCCTGCGGCTGTTTGTTGTAGCCCCAGTAATTTTTTGTCTAGAATGCAGATGGGTCTAACCATCATATAAAGTATTCTTCTAAATTGGGAATTCAAGTTTACAGCTTCGGGGCCAGATCAGAGCTGGTAAAGAACTTTCCACACATTAGTGGTGGCCAGTGATATCTCATGTTCCAAGATATTGACCTGAGAATGTAAGAGACTGATATCAGAAGTTAAGAAGCTTAGTAATTTCAGTTCAATTCCTGTCAAAACAACCTGAACACTCAGAGCTGTATATCACTGCCAGCTGTATCCCGGTAAGAAAAAAAAGTCTGACACCCAGCTCGCATTCCAGAGGCAACCATCCATCCGAAATGAATCCCTGTAAGACCTTCGGAGAATATACTATTACACCTGTGTGGACGCTGGGTCACATAGACAGCAGCTCATCTCCAGGACACCAGAGCAAATACATTTTGTTAACAGATGGGGACAGGACTGGTGAGCCGAGTACATTCTGGGGCAAAGCAGACACCATTCAGGATTCCTTTAGGGAGCCAGAGCACACACTGGGAGGCCATCGTACAGTCTAATCGCCATGACCAGAGTATCACCAGTGTTGTACACGGCAGATAGGCCAGGGTAAATGTGCAAACTGTCAAAATCTCAGCTCCCTAGTCCAAACTGGGTTCTTGGTCCCCAGTCATCCACACTACACAGAGTAGCTCAACAGCCTCTCTTTCAGAAAGAAATATTTGTTCCCTTTAACAGCAAAAGGCAGGTATCACTTCTGTGGACAACTTGCTTCAGGTATTGCTCTTTGTAGATAACGCAGGAAAAAAACATGCCAAGTTCAGTTCTCTCCAACACTGAACCACCAATAGTAACACCACACACCTCATCTCACCCCTCTGTGTGCAGCACATACCTACCATCAGGCTAAAATCACTACGTGGACAGCAGTGACACAGCCATCAACTTATTGGAGACATTTTTACATTAAAAATACCCTGAAAATAATCTCTCAGACTTGCTAGATGCCTAGAAGAGAGGTGAGCACAGAACTACACATCGTGGATATAGCTGGTCTCTCCTAAAGAGCACGTATGAGTAATGTGACAAACCATGCTGGATCCTTTGCCTGGGAGCCAGGCATTGCTTTTCATGGCAAAAACCTTTAAGAACATAGATATAATCAAAGTCTAGGAGTAAATCATAGCTATGTCTTCAGTACATTTAGCAGGAAGGGCCAAAGTGTGATTAACGGCACCCAACAAAAATAGCATCAGCAATACAGCTGGAACCACTGTCCATGCAGGTAAAGTTACAGAACTACTTTTTTTTTTTTTAAATTTGTTTTTACTTCCTAGCCATTTTGTCTTCAGGGCATCAGCCAGTGGACATATAACTTGACTCTTACTCCAACAAAACATGAATTATTTCAAATAAACACTAATAGTAGAACTGAAAGCTGTTCCATGCACTAAGTATATGACAGTTGCACAGGATGAACATACTTTAGAAGAGCCATAGCAGTTAGCGCTGCTCCTTGAATTGTAAAGAGTGAGACAGAACCAAGATCGCTCCAACCGTACTGCAGGCTCTTCTGCTCTGGTTTGTGAGGGGTAAGAAATGATTGTCATTATAAATCTGAAATTTTCCTGCTATGGCTGGAACTGGACTGATGCCTAAAGCCACAGCTGACTGCTGTTGCCAGCATGTGCACAACTGAGAGAAGAGGAGGAAAGGAAGGAAAGGAGAATATAGGGGGTTGAACTTCCAAGCTGGCATCTAACTCTGCAATGAAGAGCACCAACCTGCACAGCAGCCAGAAATGCTACACGGAACCTCTAGATTGGGAGAGCTAAAAAGTTGTCAGCTCACTAAGCAGTATCTTTTCAAGCTAGAGTTTTGTTCTCAAGTAGATCTATTAATTACTTGTACAAGAATGCTCTCAGCAGAAAGCGGGACCTGCTTATAGTGAAACTGGATTGTATTTAGTTAACAGTTACCTTAGTCTGTCCCATTTTGTCTAGACAAAAGCCTTGCTCCAGTGTAGACCATGGGCTGTTAACGCTTGCCAATGACATTTTTGAATACTTTCTACAGTTGGTACTGAAGCTTAATCCACTTGACTTACTCTGGACAGCAAGAAGGTATCCACAATGATGCTGAAGACAGGGGCTTAAGCTACTTTATTTAAATATGAATCAAGGCAAGGCCAACCTTTTCTTTTAAAAGGATAGGGAGATTCCACACTTCATACAGAAATGGGCCATGGGAACAAGATGATCTGAGTCCAGTTCAGATTTGCTATTTCACAGCAGTAGATCCACTGCTGCTCCCACCCTTACTGACCCATAGGAGATTTCTGTCTTCTCAATCATGCTCAAAGCTGAACGAGCCAAGGAGACCTGAATGGTAGAGGTAGAAACTGCAGCAGAAAATAATGACTTAACCTTGCTGTAAATTCTGGCTTCTAAGCATAAGTTGCATACACTGTAAATTTTCTTAGGGGCTGCTCCAAGTAAAGTTTAAGAGTGATTACAGAAAACAACCAGTACAAAGGACAGGCTTTCTCACGTATACCAACAAGATGGCCTTTCAACAAAACTTTGCCTTCAACATTACATCAATGCCATCTCACTTACATACATAGTTCCTAGAAAAAACAAATGCAATATCTTCAACTCGCTGTTGACCTTTTTAAAGAAGTGACAGCAGTTTGCCTTAAACTTTATATTACTACATAAAGCAGTTATCAATACACTGGAAAAGTGACCACAAATGACTTGTTGCTGCAAGGGAAGTTGTCATGCTAGGGAAAAAGGAAACTGTGAGATGGTTTCATTTCTTACCCTTTCTTTTCAGCAGCACCAAGTGAGAACATTTTACACTCGTGTACTACAAAGGCAATTGATCTGGCTCCATCAGATTCATTTTTCTTAAGGCTACAGATACTCTTTCAGAAGATATTATTCATATCACAAAGTTCAGTAAAGAATTAAGTTCTTGTTTCAGATTTTGGGAAACCGCTACCACAAATTCAAATACTGAAAACATTAATTGGAATACCCTTGTTCTACTCTATTCCTTTTAAATTTTCATTAGCAACTGGTTTCTTTTAAAGATGAGGGATATTGGGAATTACCAAGTCTGACACTGCAGCTATATAGCCTCCTGCTGTACATACAATGGGGATTTCAAAAGAGTTTGGGAAACAGGTTTAGGCAAGTGTAATGCAAACATAGAAATAGCTCCTCTTTGAGAAATACATCAAGGATACAAAGGGACACACGCATCCAAGTGAGTCAGTTCAAAATGCTTGTTGGAAAATAGCTGAAACTCACTGGTCGTTAATAGGGTATGTTAAGCTATTAATTGTCAAATGGAACTGTGCTGGACTTCCAGCTGTTTGAAATACTAAAGAGAAACCTAGAAGTCTGTTTTCATTTTGGTACTAGTACAATTTTTATGCTTTTCTTTTTTTGCCCTACTCCTCTTCCCCAACATAGTAGAAGAGTTGTGACTGACAACTTTTATAAAGGTACCCTTTCTGCTTTGCAGCAGACATTAAACTTTTTTATGAATGGTAAAGCAAGACACCTTCAGGTGGTGCATACACAAACATGCACATTCAATTTAGAAGGAAGCCTTTCATGGACTGGAAGGAAAAAACCTATGAGTGCTACAGCACAACATGTGCATTTCTAGTAAAATGCCATAAAATTTCTAATTCTTCTCTGATTTAGTGATGCAGCAGAGAGCACTTGAACAATCAGTAGGGGCCGATATTACTCCAAAAGATTTTGGGGGGATGGAACTTCCTAGAACAGTTTGGCAAAACCAGATAATTCATGATTTTTGGGAACATATTGAAACAAAGACTTCAAGTGTAACAAGATGCTTTTACTTTCTGCTGATAGAACTGACCAGTTAGAATATTTTTTTGTCTATTGCTACATACCTACTGAATCAAACATGAAATCCTGTAGTAAGATACATTACCACTCCCCTTACTGATATCAAAGCATGATTGCAACTCAAACAGCTTTCCTAAAACAAACATGTATTTCATATAGTACATTTCATTTCTACAGCACATAAAAATTTACTTTTTCTTCAGCTACTGTTTTTTAAAGCTGAAAGATTCAGTGGAGAGGCAGAGCCATGAAATAAAAGGGGATTCTGTATTTTACTGTCTAAGCAGTGATTCAAGGAAAAAAGACTTAATGAGGACTATCCCTTGTGCAGTGTTGCACCTCCCAGCGCAGGTGCCAGACATGTAACAGCGCTGGCTTGGAATAAGCCTATGTCTTTCACAAGATAACACTGCTGCAGGACCTAGGCACCCAGTGGAGGAAGTGGCCAACCCTCAAAATTTATACCAGCTCCAGAAATGCTGACAAGAGTGGATAGTACTTTTTAAATTTTATTTTTACAGTGACACCTCAAAAGATTGTTCTCAGTACCAAACTCCACAAGATAAGGCCAGGAGAACTTAATATTTGCAATAGAAGCAGGAGCTATTTAAATGCAATACAAAAGCCATTTTTTAGGGTATCATTCTTTGTATACCATTAAGCAGGCAGACAACTGCCAAAATTGATTTTTAGAATGGGATACATACTCACTGCAGTAGTTTATGGTGACTGATGCCAGTAGGGGCTGAAAATAACTGAAGCCTGGCAGGTGAAGGTCTGTTTCTCCCCACTTACTACAATTATATAGTAATTACTTTTGTTTGAACAGAAGAGAGCAGACATTTCCTGCCTACCAGAGTTGCTTCCAGCTATACCTCCAAATGGAGAAATATGAAAATTAAAAGTTACATCTAGCTTCATTATTTTTAATGTGACAGTAGATGCAGGAGTAATGCTAGATTTTATATTATAGATGTGTATGCAGCCCCAACTTTCCTTGCAAATGAGAAAGTCAATCAAGCGCCTGAGCACAACCCCAAGCATGATGCTTTGGGGCTGCAATAAAAAACAGTAGATTTGCTTCTTCATAAGAAAGGAATAACAAATTTAGTGATGAATCTTAAATGAATACCAGTGTGGTTAAAGGGAGAATTGGAAACTTCTCATGAGCATGATTCCCCACTGATGCACCAGTAAAATACATAGAAAGACAGACTCAGTCAACACAACCAGAAAAACCCCACCCAAAGAAGTGCAGTCAGTCACCAACACTCAGGTTACAATGTAGTCAGCTATGTGAGGAGTGACACGCAATGACCAGAGGAATTGTGTTAAGTTTCTGAAGAGCAGAGCTCTCAGCACACCATCATTTACTGCTCAGACAACCTGCTCTATAGGGAACAAAGTCAGACTGAAAAGAAAGAAAAACAAACAAACAAAACCCCCGAAGTCAAGCATCCAGGCGGATACACCTCCATGCTCGTGAGTAGTTCTCACTGGGTGTAGCTATCCTGACAGTAAGCAGAAGCAAGCCATAGAAGTAAGCGTCATTCATCAGAAACCATGCAGGTACCAGCAATATATTTGAGTATCAAAATCAACATGCTAAAAGTTGCATTATTTTATATTACCCTTTTTAAAATGCAAACAAGGTAACGACTTCATTGCTGGAGAGACAACAGACCTTCTCCTCGGGGAGAGAGATACGTTAAAAGGGGAGAGCTTCGTGCCTAATACAAATGCCACCTCCCCCCCTACCAAAGTGGGCTTTACAAACCCCACAGAGACCCTTCACAGACCACCAACATACACTCCCCTTTCTTCACCAAGCCCAAGAACGGGGGGCTTGCCAGGCTTACTTGTAACTTTTTATGTAGCCAAAAGCCAAACGCACAGATTTCCAACCTTAATCCATATTTTAAAATGTTCTAGCTTTTCTCTCATGCCTTCCCTAGAATGCTTTCTCAGCAATACCAGGCAACTTGAAGAGAATAGTAATTCTCACGTGTTGTATCCCTCAAAGAACTATCCTGGTTTTAGGTAACGCATTCCTGCTTCTTTCCCTAGATTTACTGCTCCCACCTTCTTATTTCAACTCAGCATAAATTAGGAACTGCTTGAAAAATAGTAGTAACTGCTTCCAGAGATGCAGAGTCTGCCAGGACTTTCACTGCTATCATTTTATCACTCCTCCATTGCCGGAATACCTTGTATTTTAGCACAAGCCAGCTCCTCCTTGCTGCCCAGATGGCCTAACGCACATTTTTAAAGATCCCCCCTCTCATATACCACAAATCACACACCACAAAATCCAGTAATTGTGTACCCGTTCTGTTAAAATTATGGTCTCCAATGTATTCTCAGTTTTTGAGATATCATAGCTGCTTTGTGCACGTGAAGAACACGTGACTGACATAGGGAAAGGAGTTTTTGCTCAGATGTGCCTTTGGGATCAACTACCACTTCTCAACTTCCTTCCCTCTTCCTCAACTCTACATTTGGGATGTCTCTGAGTAACAGATACCCAGACAGCCCCAAAGGGAAAAATTGGTTGGTAAGTCCCCAAGCAGTTATGCCACAAGATTACTAGGGATATTAGGAACACCGATTCATGCCCTTCACCTGCTCTACCTCCAAAATTTTTTGTCTTCTCTGCAGATGCACAAGCAAAAGCTCCCACCTTAGCTTACTAAAATAACATGTACACTTAAGTCTGACAGAAGTCTGCACTGCTATCGGAAGAGCTGGTCCTGCTTCTCGTCCGAGAACTCCTGTGTATACCAGGAACCTGATCTGGCTGGACTCTAACCTTAAAGAGCTCATCCTGCAGCTGTGCAAACACTAGTGCCTTGGCAAGGAAGGGGGAAAAGAAATGAAGATCAGCCTGCCCTTTTTAATGGCAGTGTGTATTTATGTCAGATTAAAGCACAGCTCAGTTGTGGATTGAAGTGATGGTGAAAGCATAGCCCAGTTATGGGTATAGCAACACGCACAACACAGTTGCAGGGACTCGGACTTTCTAAGGGAAGTGGCACTTGGAAGGCAAGCACTGCACAAAGCTCCCAGTGCAGAAAGCTGCTGGACCCACTGCCACAGCACGGCATGGTGCCACCAAAGCAGACTGCAGAAGGCACACAAGGATTAATGATGCCACCATAGAAGTCACATCTTGAAATTTCCTAGATTTCATACAGTTACATATTCCATCACTATACTAAATAAAACAAGGGAAAGTAAAGCAACTCAATAGTCTATCCCTATCTTGTCCAAGAATCAGGATGTATTAACACGCATAAACGCCTTTCTGAGTAGTACAAAACCACGTGTCATTTTTAACACTAATGAATGCCAGCTGACACAAAGCACAGGCTGACTGTCACGTTGCTTAGCTGCTCCAGACACCTGTCACTCCTTGGCAACAAAAGGGAAAAAAGGTCAAGACACTGTTAGTAAACCCAAAAGGGAGACTCACTTTTCTACCAAAATTGAACTTGACAGGAACCATCATCACAAATAATGCTGAGAGGTTCAGGTGTTACTGGTTATTGAAGGCTTATGCTTCTGCTGCTACCGAGCCATCTACATATTTTAGTCAGTTAACATTAAGAAAATCAATCTCCACTGTCATTTATTAATAAAGGCAGCATTGTTTGTTTTGGGGTAAGAATACACAGTATTAGATTTCTTTTCTTACACACATAGTATTTATATAGTTTAAACAAAAATACATATACTTTCACTGAATCCCTGCAGAACTTAGATAAAGCTAAGGCTAATAATATATTCCACTTTCTCGCTTTCCAAATCCTTAATTGCTTTTGCATGAATGCAAAGAAATCCAGCAAGAAGAAAGCAAGCAAAATAACTTTGTCACGTTTAAAAGCTGGCAGACCAAATTTTGACCTCCTTCACTCTTCTGACAGCATGAAGTCACCAGTGGTTATTAATGTCTTTGTCTTCATGGGGCAGAACTGGATTGTAACAAACACAAACACGCACTGAGACCACTTAGCTCTTGCTTTTCCACAGAATGGGCCCCTGTGCCTTTTGGGGTATAGTTCTAGGGGTTTAGCTTAAGCCCATAACCACCGACTATACTGATGTTTATATTCAACATGCAAGTATACCCACAAACATGTGTTAAGGTTATGGTGGTCTCAGCCTTTAAGTATTGGTCCTGGTTGTCCTCTTCCTTGTCTGACACAGGCCCAGTTGCAGTGAACTGTCAATCCTGGTTCAGAAATAGCAAAAAAGACATTGGTCCAGGATACCTTTACTTCAGAGCAGTTACATTCAAAATGCAATGGTTCAAGAAAAGAATCAGGTTCAAAACAATGACGAAGATGAGAACTAATGGAAAACATTATGGAATGGCAACAGAATATCTGGGGGGTTAAAAAGCTGCAACTGACTCATTTTTGACATCTTTTCAGAAAAACAGACTGTATAACTCAGAAGTAATACTATCACTAGCTAGCATGATTTTCTATTTTTAGTGCATTTTAGTATGTTCTAAATGATTTTGTTGGAAAGAGCAAGGAGATATAAAAAGCATATATATATATAAAGAGCATATAAATAACCAAAAGCTTTTAAATAGTCATAGCTATCTGCATTGTGCTCAGCATCTCAATCTAAAGTGAAAAAATAACCTGTTCTGGACAGGTTACTCAAAGCTGTTACACTTGCTGTGTGCTATCACACAGTCAAACGCATCCTAATGCCAGCTCAATTAAGTGATGCAGGATTCCCACACAGGAAGGGAGCCTCTCAGGGGCACTGAGGGATAACAATTCCTTTTCTCCTGTCTCCAGCCGCAGAGCTCTAGCTCCTTACAGGGCAGATATCCCTTGGGTCAAATGCAGTCAAACCACTTCAGCGGTTTTACAGCAGAAGAGGCTGTAAAAGCACATTTGAAAGCAACATCTATGCTGCTCCAGAATTGCACTGGGGACTGGACTGATTGTGGAGGATATGGTGTATTTTTTACCTCTGACCCTGCTGTGCTAATAAAAAATTGGTTCAAGACCTTGAACTCAGACAAACAAAAACTGCAAACCTATATTCTAGATTCGTTCCTTCACAAACGTAAGATACATTTTATTTTAAATCCTGTACATGCACTTAAACTAGGTTACAGATGTCTTTTATGAATCCCAAAATAAAACAATCTCTAGTGGTTAATTAGTGAAACTAGATAGAGGTATTTTTATCATTAGTGCTCATCCAAATGAAACCGCAAAATTATTTTCTAGCAGCATTTAAAAATGGAGTCTGTATTCAGTGAAATTTGATCTCTGCCCTAGCTTCTTTGGGTCATGATCCTAGAAAAAACCCAAGAAACCTCAAAATAATCAGGACCAGCTCAGTTCACGATGCAGATACTGGAAAGAAAGAAATTTTATATTCAAAAAATCCGGTGACATGACATTTCTGAGCTAGAGTTCAGAAGGTTTTTGTAGTTGGCTGTGAAGCAGTATTAAGACAGTAAGAGTTATGAACTCATCAATTGCATGCATCTCTACTACAGGATGCACTAGAGAATGTGGCTGTTAAAAACATACTCCGGTGTGCCTCCAAACATGCCAGAGAAATGCCCTTAAACAACTAGAAAGAAGTTGCCAACGAGACTCCTGTTGGACGGAGGAGCTCAGGTAAGGATATCTTTTTTGCTTGACTTCCTAAGAACGAAGGGACGAGGTACTAGTAAAATGCTTCAAGATGATAAAACTGAACACTGAAACAAAATGTTTCAGTGTTACGATCAAGTTACTCATGCTCAAAAAATAGCAAGCCATATAGCCTGACCTTACTGCTGGGCTAGCAGCCGGCAGCCAGGCAGAATTCTGTTCAGTTCAGACAAGTGAAAAGCAGCTCACACAGACCAGCACGCTTTTTGTTCACAAGCACACAACAAACAATATCCCACCACACGGCCTGGAACAAATAAACTCATTTTATTGCAAAGAACTGCCAGGAAAGCAGAAAATGCAGTTACTATTTAGTGACTTCAGTGGGACTGCTCACAGGCAAGCCACCACACATCTCCAAGAGTGGGCTCCAAGTTAAATTTCAGAGTACTTCGGGCTTAAACAAACAAGTTAAAGGATTTTGTGAAATTGCACAAAAGCATGACTCGTGAATCAATACTACACCTTGTCTGCAACGCTTCCAAACTCTCTGGCACTACCTAAAAACGCTTTACAAAGAGCTGTGCAATAAGAACTGCAACCCCCTTCTCGCACCTAGGCTAAGTAGCACTTCTAAATACCAGGATAACATCTGAGTTAAACTGCAGCAGGTACAGCTAATTGAGTAAAAGTACTTCTGCTTTTCTCTCCCCTGGAAGACTTGAAGTCTTCCAAGTTGCATTAAGTTACAGAACGTGCATGCTTATAGGACCATTTTACACAAATGCCTCAAAGCTTCTAAACCAGAGAAATAAACTCACCGGCTCTGATTTGCCAGCAGTCACTGGGGCCAGGGTCTACCACCAAATCCTCTGTGGCAAAACGTAGCCTCATTTGAAAGCATTTGTACCACCGTTCTCAAAAGTAATTAAATTGCTGTAGAAATGCATTTTTAACATAGGTATTTAGAGCAATGAGGTACAGGTAAAAAAGAAGAAATCCTCACACCTTCAACATGCCACCCCATGGCTTCTGTCTAGGAAAAAGCAAAACCGACAAAAAAAACCCTTTTTCACACATATGATATGCATAGAACCTTACCCCACTATCAGTTATTCCCATGTACATCAGGAATGTCTCTACTAAAGGAAGTCTGTTTATAGGGGTATAAGCCAGATAAAGAAAATCAGTACAGGTCCAAAGGATATATTTGTGAAAAGCTGTATTACCATATATGCATCTGTGTATATGTGGTGTTGGCCTTTGAAAAAGCTCTCAAAACTACCCCCTTCAGTGCAGTACAACATACATTGCTAAATTCAGCATGAACGTGCTAAGCAGAGATTATTCCCCGATAAGGTTTATTTGCACTCTTTTAACATTAATACAAATTTGAAATTTGGCCTTCTCTGTACCCACAAGTAATGCCATATGCACTGAATTGGCCTAGGTGGATGGGAAAGTAGGATTCGTCCCCCTTTATTTTTGTTAAAACAACAGGTTATCCAGTATGATTGGGTCAGAGCAGCCAATGTTTTTCAAGTCTGAATATTCAAAGCCATAAGAACAGTTATATTTGATGTGAAAAGTTTTAGCTTTTGGAAAGAAAGCGGGGTTGAAATCAAGAACAACAAACGCTTGAATTTCAAAGCTGGTTTTGTTTGATGAAGAAAACCCCTAGGTTTGGGTTTTCCCAACTTTCATAATACAGGTTTAGCTTCCCTCTTAAAAGGTTCCTCACATTAGGTTATCTCCCTTCTAAATATTAACTTGTATTTTCATTGGTGACACAGTTAAACTGAAAAAACACTTACCGATGACAGAATTCCAGCTTTGATGAACACATTACTCAGGAGATGGCTAATGTTTCACATTTAATGGCCTCAAATTTTAACAACAGCATTATTATTGCTTTGTTATAAACCCTCTAAATATGAAATTAAGATTTTTCATACCAAATTAAGCATATATTTTACAGGGAGGAAGAAAAAAAAAAATCACTGTGCCTGTCATACACCCCTTATGTATATAAATATACACAAAAAATGGATCCAGGCACTCTGAACATATCTGCCCAATAAAGTATCACAGTAGATAGCTTCTTGAAGTAGTCTATTGCAGCACGTATTGAACCTGGTAGGTATTTCACCTAGAGATTTTGAGACCACGCTAAGGAACCCAATTTATCATTTATAATATTTGGAATGTTGAAAAATTACAAGCTGTGTTGTTGTAGGGTGTAATCAAGGCAGTGTTCACAAAAAGTCAGAATAATGCTGGTACTCATTTCATCACTTTGGAAAAAGGTTGGAAAAAATTCAAAACCAGCCATTTAATAGTTGAGTCAATTTGGTTTTCAGGGAAGATGGACTACTCTCTAATGATTCACTGTGCAGTGCATAGCACTAAAAATGAAAGGAAAATTAGCATGGATTTATCTTTGTGACCGATTCCTTGGGAACTCTTGGGATTAACATACTCAATTACAAATCCAAAAACCAAGAAGTCAGTCACGGATTAAAGTTGGCAAGACCAGCCTACACGCAATTCTGAATTTCTTCAGACAACAAGGGGGTTGAAATATGGAATAAATTGTCAGTGGTAGAAATATAAACTAGGCACTGTAAATGAACCGAGAAAGAATTAGGATATATTTTTAAGAACAAAGAGCAAAGCACTATCTGGACAATTTTGGATTAGGTTGGCCAACTGTATTTTATGATATTCCAAGAAGTTTGGCAGGCTATTTGCGGGATCTGTTTTCTGTAACTATTGCTACTAAAGAATATTTTCTTGACCTGGAGCCTACGATTAGCTTTTTTTTGGTGGGCAGGAAGGGGGACAACGTTCTATGGTGCCCTAGGTCTTCTACTTCTGCATGATAAACCTCTGTACGAGGCTGGTAAGAAACAATGCAAGAGAAAAATAAGCACCTGTTTTTCCAAAAATTATCAAGAGACAGTGCTGAGTCTCACATGCTTTGCTCCTCACAGTGTCCATTACCGTGCTTTCCATGTCTGCAACTTCTGTACTATAACTTCCACACATATTCTGCACTTTTTGAACTGATTAACATTACCCAAGCTGAGGGGTTTGGATTCCTTTCTTTTTACATGGTTCAAAACCAAATGAACAAGAACAAAAAAAAACCCAAACGAACAAAACAAAACTCCTTCACTTTCTGGATAGGATTCAGTTACCTCAACACAGACCTCTTACTAATAATGCTGCTGCTGCTTCAGACAGGTGAAGGTCTCTGGCGGGTCCTGTGGCACGCATGCCAGTCCCATACTGCTCTCCATGACCCCAGAGCACCCATAAGGGCCATCTACATGGACACTACATCAGTTTCTCTCAGGCACCTAAATTTACACCT
The DNA here is from genome assembly GCA_027564655.1 of Leptodon cayanensis. Classification (NCBI taxonomy): domain Eukaryota; kingdom Metazoa; phylum Chordata; class Aves; order Accipitriformes; family Accipitridae; genus Leptodon; species Leptodon cayanensis. Next base: position 5,907,167 of record JANXJC010000026.1, on the reverse strand, counting down.
GATACCAATCTTGAGGACACTGAATCCTACCTTTTATCCATCTGAAAGTACCTGTCCACAGATAATAAGTTACTCCTTCAGGATATGCATGCGTTTGCGAGAGTTCAAAAGCCAGGTTTCCAAATTATATAAAATGGAAATCACACACACGTTCCTACTTTGCTTCATCATGATAGAGTGTTATTTTAAGCTTACCACACCAACGGAGTATATATGCACACGGAATTAATGACTATTAAATGCCTACTGGCATTTGAAGTATTTGAACAGGCAACTGAATTATTTGAATACATAAGAATGACAAGACAGCTAGCTGCCTGTATTATTGTTATTCCCCGCTACAGAATTTTACAACCAGATGTTCTTACTCTTAATTTAACACTGAGGGAAAACACTGCTCTTATCCTTTAACAAAGTTGCTTTTTATGACAACAGTTACTACACTTCAGTTCTCAACTCAATGCAAAAATACCCATGCTTCAGGTTTTCTATTGCCTGGCTGTACCCTCAGAGTTGCAAAGTCAATTGGAAACAAAGTACAGGGATGTAGGTAAGTCAGATTACATAAATCAGGGATAAGCACACAGAAGTGTTAAAGCTATATATTTTTTTAGTACTATATCAGATACAAAAGGCATGCAGAATTGAGTGTATAAGAGGACTAAAATTCCCATGTCTGCTTTCCATATTTTTAAAAATACCTGTTGTGTTTGATAGGAAAGCATGAAAAAGGGAAAAACAAATTAAAGGTCTCATGCAGCAACGTTTCACGCGTGCTTTCACAGCTTGTGCTATCAGCTAGTCTGAAGTGCTGACCAGTAAGAGTGTGTGGAGCACTTCACAGCTCTCATTGCCAGACCTTGCTGGACTCACAAAATCACCACTTACTTAAAAGCATGTTTATCTAGGCATTGTGCTTACTCAGAACTTTTAAGACTTGAAAATTCTGCTCTGAAAGAGAAACTATGATCCTGTGTTTTGGTTTTTAGTACATTTATCTTGTTTGTTTAACGCTGCTCACATGTACGATTTCCCTCGGCCTCCACAAAGAAACAGCTTTCCAATCTGGGCTTACACCTTGGCTCTGGATTCTCAAGGCAGAAAAGCAAATAACGCACCATCAGGATATGTACACTATACCCTCCCCTTCCCACTTGCCATTCATTACTCTGTCATGGCCCTACACTGCCAGACCTTGACACAGGGACTATCTATTTCCCCATCTCCCCTCCCAATTCTGCAATATATAATACAAGAGCACTTCATATTAAGTACATTTCAGATAAACAGCATGTTCCAGTGAAGTACTGAGCACGTTTTTCCTGCACACTGTTGGCCTGAAAGCTCTCTTCCATGCTACTGTTTCCACAGAACCATTCCCAACTGCCTTGAACTCTTACCTGATATTTCCTATATCGCCTCTGATCTTGCTGTGTTTCTCCTTCTCCAAGCATGACATGAAAGCAACATTCCTTTATTCTTTTACATTTGAAATCAGCTATATTTCAAAGCTCTGATGTCATCAGGACAACCTTGTATCATCTCCAGTGAAATATATCTGCTCAACAGCTGTGAAACAGATCTTTTGTTCCACTACTCAGTTTAAAGCCAACTACATAAATAATTGAGTGCGATGGTGTGTTGTAATGATGCCCAGGTATTTGTCTGTCAAATCTTCAAAAGCCAAAACCCTGTCACTGACCTACTACTTCAGGATGATGCTGAATCGTTGGCTTTCCTCAGTAACAGCTTTAGTGCACACTGTTACTGCAAGCCAGACATGGGAAATACAAGAATGGACGCCAAAGAGGGGGCTTTATATTTGCATTTCATCCCTGCAGCCATCTTGGTAGCATTCTATGTAGATTCCCTTGCCACTGTTAGGACAGACCCAGCAGAGCCAGAGTGGGGGAAGGGCAGAAATTAATCTATCAACCAGCTCTGTGGATGGAAAGGCTTGATTCTGCACCGCCCTGCCATTAAGTGGGGCCATAAGTAAGGGTACCCCAACTTTACATCCTGAAGGATCTTGGAAATGGTGACATGCAAGGGTTCAAGCATCAGGCTAAGAATCACGCTGAAAGGACTTGAATTTCCAGGACCCACTTGTCTTTCTGCTTTTGATTCATATTTCACTGAGTTTTCTAATTTCAAAAATCAAGGGGGGAAAGTTAAGGGAATGGCAGGAAGATGATGATGAAGAAATGCAAAGGAAAAGAGAGATCAGGTCAGAGAAAGAAGAGCAACATTGAGTTTCCAGCTGTTAAGCCAAACCAAAAGCTCCTCAGACTTCACCAAGCTTTATCACTTTGATGACTTAAAATTCACCTCTTAAAAAACTTATTAGGAAGGCCTAATCAAGGGATAGGGAAAAAACACTCTTATCTCCATTTCCCCTGCAATCACTAAACTACACGGTCTGCATTCTGCTATATTAGCTCTCTAGCTCCATGATATTGTCCCAATATGGGTGCACATTTTAGTCTTGTCAAATCACCTGAAAACACAGTTCCTGGGGCCCCTCTCTCTCCACAAAGAATCAGCCACTGCAGGAAGGTAAGCACCAGCCTTAACCCAGCAGCATCTCCTAGGAGTAAAGCCCATGATGCCAGTCATCCGAGTACACTTCCCACCAAATCCTGTATTTTAATTACTGCTTTTCCCAGAAGCCAAAGGAAAGCTGATGAAATTTAATGTTTCAGAGATGCCACAGTTTGGATCCTCCTGGTATAAGAGTGATAGGTATCAAGATGAACTTCGAAGTGTGTTAGGTGCTGTAACATACCAATGTTGGGATGCTAGAAAAGGAGACAGCAATATGTTCTCCTCAAGCACTAATCATTGTTTAATTAACTTAAGTTTAATCTTAATGTATGTCTGTGCAAGTTGTGTCCGGATATTCTGTGTGCTAAGCCTGAGTACCATCTCTTCTCTCTGATATTTGGAAAGTATCACGGAATAAAATTTATGATGAGCTCCAGTGCTTCACTGCTGCAAAAACTCATTTACATAAGGCTTACTGTAGTTATTCCTCAGGTGTTAAAGCTTCATTGAAATAAACCAGATACAGTAACAAAGGTGTAACTGACAGTCATATTCACCGATGTGCTTTTTGATTCAACTCTATAAATATTTACTCAGTACAATCCTTCAGAAGATTTACTTAGAAAGTAGTTCAAGTTCAAATCCCCATTTCATTACGATGCTAAAAGAATATTCCCCTTAGACCACAGATCCAAGCAGGAAGTACAGGTAAATATTAAACTTGTCCAGAGCATTGGGAAACAATCAGGAACATACCATACGCACTAGCAACAGTGCAGAAGTGGTGGGCACTCAACTACCATTCTCTCAAGTTGAAGGATTTATTCCCTCGTGGAACTTTTCTTTCATGAGCATCACTCCATACCACAAACTGATCAGCGCTCCGAGCCTCACAGCAGAAATACAAAACAACTCAGCTTTCTTTGTGTAAAGCTAAGAAGGGAATTAGAGACCTCTTCTCTCTCTCCTCTGCATCCCTAGGATACCAAAATTGGTTGTCTCTTCAGCTCTCCAGCAATTTGGCTAGTTTTATACAGTTTTGGAGGGGAAGTTCCTTAAGGCCACTAGTAAAGCAAACTCACCAGGGCAACTAAAGCCAAACTGAGCTCTTCCCACTGCTGCAGGTCTATAAGATTTCTTCTGTCACTTCACCTCCTTTAAGCCTTAAACTTGCTCCCAACTTCCATGCAGCATGAGCCCAGAGGGGTAACCAAGGCACAGGGCTGAAGCTTGTTACACATTTTTCAGTGCTCAGGTGTTAGACGGAACCGACTCCCACCCTCAGTCATGGGCATCAGGAGATGCAAAAGCTCATTTGCCTCAGTACAGTATGCAGAAAGAACCAAACACAGACTAATACAGTGAAAAGAACATCTGACCTCCCATTCTAGGGGCAGACTTGCATTTTATGTATCATCTAGTGATATCTCTGGCTAATAAAATTCCTCCCTATGGTAAGAAGATTAAGCTACCTCAGGCTGGAGGTCCCAGAGGCCTTCACCTGTCTTCAACCCCTTCCACAGCTGCTCACATGGGAAGGCATAATTTCACCATACAACATTTGATACAGAACTTGATTTACTTGTCAGACAGTAAAGGAAGCAAAGACACACACTGCTACAACGGGCAAGAAGCAGGGCTTTCAAAACTAATGATTCTATGATTCTAATATTCAAACGGAGAACGGAATCCTAGAAGGCAATCATGAAGCTATTACTCTGAACAATTCAGGGAAAACCCCAGTAATTCCCATGCTCCAGTAAGAAACCCACTAGAAAACTTCTTTTTAAAATTATTTATATTTCATTTGGACAATAATGAAGATTATTGTCATCTCCAACAACATTTGAAAACCCTTACTAAAAACTTGAGTTATGACCAGACCAAGTCAAATTAAGGACTTTTTCTGAAAAAGTAAAACGTGAACCAAATCTTAATTATCTAAGCATGCTAAATTCGTCTCAGAGCTGTGAAGGTGGCTTCTACACCAGGACAAGAACACACCTGTGAAATCTCAGTAACACTACTTTAAATTCAGCAGAGAATCTGGCTAAAGAGTTTGAACACTGTCAAGATTTGAGTGCTTAAAATTTAGGAAAAAAAAAATCAACTCCTCATATTATTTCACAAATCTAGCATATGGTATATCATTCAACTATCCTGCTCTCACCCACTACAGCAAAACACTGCCATTATTTTGATGGCATAGTGTAACTCTCTTGCAGTAAACAGACTAATCTGTGTTGAAATTGTAACAGCCAACAGCTAGGTCAGAAATAGTTAGCATGGGAAAAATGGAGGAAGTTAGTGGAGTGTATTTGTTCTCTAAGAGCCTAACATCATGCATAAAAGATGATCAGACCCTAAGGGAGTCAGGTATACACACACTGACCACGATATGTTTCACTGAATAGTAAAACATTACTTAACCACTATCCCCTGTGACTGATATAACTAGCTGCCTAATAATAAATGTTCTAATTTTCTTATCTGTTAACCTCAGTCATGTCTGCTTAATTGTAAAAAGAAATAGCAAACCTACCTAATATATACACAAACATATAAACCAAAACTGATGAACAATGTGGAAATTGCTGTACCAAGTGACCACTTGATACTCAAGTGACCAATTCGTTGAGTTCAATTTTGTCATGTGTTTCTAACTAGGCAACAGAACATCATAAACATCCCTTCCTGATCCTTCTTAAACTCAAGGCTATATCCTGAAGCATGAGAACTACACTCCTATCTAAGCAGGCTGAAATGCAATGTATTAATGTTCATAACAGTATTCAGCCCTCTTTAAAATCCATTTTCACTACTTGACATGTTCAGGCAATTCATTTTTCAAAATAGTTACATTTTAAGAATTATTAAATCAAATACCCTGATTAATTTTATAATTTCACCGGCATTGTAAGGCAAAATTATGTCCTCTGTTTCCAAAAAACAAAGGCAAACTAATTTCAGTTCCAGCTAAGCTATGGTCTTTATAATTTGGAAGCAAGAGCTATAGTTTTTGCCTAGTTTATTATTTGCCTATAGAGTTCTTCCCAATTCTATAAAATGAACTTTTAATTTAATTTTATCCCCAAATTCAAGTTTTATAAATATAAGCTCTAATATAAATGTTTCTATGAATACAAAGAAGCTTTCAATACGAACATTTGCACAGAAGGAATGAACTTTGTCCCTGAAATCTCATCTCCAAGGCTTCACTGTACTGAAACCTTCAGTTTCCCTTTTGCAAATGTTAAAAGGTTCAAGTGAACTAACAATCTGAGAAAGGTAGCAACTTCAAGTTGTTAAACATGAAAAAAAGAGTCAGTCCTTTTAGCTCAATCCATTTGGATGAGTTTTTCTTTTTACAAGAAATGATTTGAGGAGTAAGCACCAGTAAGACCCATCCATTTAGTTACCCTTACCTCAATAATATACAAAACCACGTTCTTGTAGAAGCAATATAATATGCACTTGGTAACTCGATTGTAACTCCAAGCTCCATGGACCAACAACAGCTTCTCCAAGTAGGAAAACTGAAAGAGAGAAAACAAGTTTTCACATATATGAAGAACTATTTTAAAAAATTGGTTAAAGTAAACCCCCACCCTCAGAAAAAGCCCTCAGATCAGCTATGAAAGCTGTTCTTCAAGTGCACTGTTTAAATAGCTTAGCAGAACATACATGCAAAATACACTTAAAATATTTACAGGAAAAGCTTTTTTGGTAGCAAAACCTCTGAGTATTTTTAAGTGGTCTTCACTGGCTTTAAACAGCAAGTAGTCTTCAATTAGTATTACTATCCTGATAGCAAAATCAAGCAAGGTTAACATAGCATAGCCTTGTGGATGGAATATAAACATGAACTTTTAATGGTCAAAGCATATTCCTGTGTTAGAGGGATTACAAGGTTCAGAATCTCCTTCCTATTTGTTAAATCAACAGTCTGGTAATTAGAACTGTCTTGAACTGAAATAAATTATACAAGGTGGGAACACAAGTGGAAGAATAGATGCATAGAGTCTTCTATAGACAATGCATACTTACATTTTCAGCCCACAAAATGTATGCAATCGTGTTATACAAAGCACCTAAAATACTGTATAAAGAAAGAAGGAGCATCTGCCAAAAAGCATTTGCCAAAAAAGGCAAGTAAATGAATCTTGTAAAAAAGGATACCTTTTAATGCTTGTTTGAACCACAGCTACAGCCCAAATTCAGCTTCTCAATTCAGCAGTTTTGAAAATGGACTTTTATAGAAGCAGTCTCACAACACAGCCTAGGAAACGCATAGTTTTCTAGTCTTGGCTTTGTCAGTGAACTTTTTTTATGGCCTGCAGCATTTCTCTTTTGTCCAGTTACAGACAGCTCAGTTACCGTTCAGCACGTGTATACCTGAAGGGTTTTTGGACACTAAGGTGGGACCATTGTTTGGTTTGCTTCCTTTTCCATTGAGTGACTTGATAAGAAAAAGGTTGACTTCCTAAATTTAGATTCTAGATCATGTATTTTAACCAAAATTTATTTGAAACTGAAAGCTACAGTAACAAATTACGACTGTCATGAGATAGCTCTGCTCCCATGATTTCCAGCACTGAAATCACTGAACCACAAATCCTGTAAGAACAGCCTCTCTGCCATGCATAAGCAGCTCAGATTTGTTAGGACATGCCAGCAAGAAAGAAGGAGAGAAAATAAGAGTGAACGAAGCTTCACAGTTCAGTCTCTGCCTAACTTGAGTCAGGACTGAAAGTGGGACACTCACAATGGAGTAGTTGACCCACTAGACACCTAATGCCTCAGTTAATATGCAGCACGGCTACAACTTTCCTCATCAAAATTCACTAACAAAACACATCAGCAGTGATAGGAAACTTGCCACTACATCCAGACAAGTCACCCCGAACACCTCTTGTAGAGAATAGTTAAGACGCACCCTCAAAATTTGTCTCTGCTGAGTCTAACAAGTGACCACCTCAGATGTAGTCTTCTCTGGAGCTCAAGGCAAGAAAAATCCTACCATTAATCACTCTCTTGTCTGTACTCTTATGAAAACGAATGCACTGCATAGCACAGCAAGGAAGATACTAGTAACCTAAATAACGCAGTTCTGAGCCTGCTCACACTGGTGAAGAGTCCCATTAAGACGTGGCAAGGAATTAATTTGTTTTGATGTTGGTCACTGAAATTATGCAAACGCACAGCTACTGGCATACTTGAGCAACTGTAGGTATGGGGGTCTAACAAGACATTGCCCTTGTTTGGACACTACTGTATTCATAGAGCTTTAAATCAGAAGGGAACTTTATGATCATGTGGCCAACCTACCTGCAAAAAAAGTTCCTGTAAGTTTTCAGTCATCTCTGTTACCAACCCTAGCATAACTTTTTTTATACAGAGAATATCTTTTAGAAAGATAACCACCACCACCCCCTCCCCAACATGGCATCACCTCATCCTCTAGTCAAGGGCGGGGGGGGGGGGGGTGTAAGACAACGAAATGCACCCAAAATTCAAGCCAAATTTAAAAAAAACCAACCAAAAAAACAAAAAAA
>JANXJC010000026.1:5879548-5899003 GCA_027564655.1 Leptodon cayanensis | reverse complement strand
TTCAGTCTGAGGACGGGAAGGCCCGTGGGGGATTGCTGTCCCCGGCTAGCTCTTGCCTCAGCTACCGAAGGGGTGCTGTCTCTCTAAACAGGTCATTTGATTTGGGCATTCTCTAAACATGGATCACTGGTGCAGTGTCATTTCAAGGGAAAAGGATGATTCAAACAGATGCTCCTTGCACCTGTGGAAGCTATTTGGAGTAGAGTCAGACACAGTTACCTTTATTTTTGTTTGGTTTATGCTTTGATTCCCCCTGGAATCCTTAACAAGCCTATATAGAGACTTTCTCTTCCATAAGTGCCTACTTCTGGCACCACTGTGTTTGAAATACCATTTGAACATGAGATGCCACATTATAGTGGTTGTCTTAAATTACTCAATAAGAACATACTCTGCCTTCAAGGCATGCACATACAGTAATGCTTTAGTAGGAGTTATATGTCTTCACTGAAAGAAATATAACCCACAGAGATCAAGTTTTTCTTTTGAACACTTTTTTTAAAACACACATTACCATACAGTATTAGTCTCTTTTACAAGAGGGATTCCTTTATATGTTTTCTAATCAGCACAAAGCTCCTCTACACAATCACAAAAAATACAGTTCCACAGTGTTTTACTAATTTTTGAAAGTTAAAATTCTGTGCTGGTGTGACCACCTTTTATTTCATATTGAACTAGAAAGATTCATTACTATTGTCAGTAACTCCCTGACTGGAACTTAAAACAAGAGCAACTTACTTCCACATTCTAACACTGAATCCAAAGACAGGGGGGGTGGTTCATGCAGAAGCAACACACGGACATGGAACTACTTCCTCAATTTAATGTTACTGCAACTAACACAAAAGGAATTAAGCATGTAGGGCCATCTATGGACAAAACTCTCAATGCTTATATGCTTACTTATTAAAATTGAAGTAATAAATGATCTGAGGAAGTGTAAGCAAAGAGCATTCAGTTAAGTTACACAGCAGAAACAATATATAGTCTACAGAAGTTAAAAAAGAAAAAGTCATTACAAGACACTACGGACTTTAAAATTATGGCAGTTCCTATAATGCTATGTATTTGGAATATGCCACTGTTTATGACAGAATAAACCCTTGATAAGATAGTCTAAAATTTTCAAGATAAATTTGGTGAAAGGTCTCAGTTATTCAAGCCTGAAACCAAAGGTGCTTCACCAGACTGCAAAACAGAGCAGCAATACAAGACTGCCACTTTGCTTCAACAGCAGGGTAAACACAACAAACAGCTATCTGTGCAAACAGCAGCATTATCCATGCCTTTTCAAAACCTCACCTTCCACCGAAACTATCAGGAGATGATAACATTTCATATCATTTGGTAGAGCAAATCTGCCTACACCCTGCCAGAAGGGAACATCAGCTGATGCTCACAGATCACTGAGGAGACAGTGGATCATCTCTGTTTGCTGTCAGCTCCACCTGTTCTTGCCCTGCAATCAGCCTCAAACACATACACAGAGCACCTCAGCTGTAAATAGTATTCAGAGGATGTTCAGCAACTGTAGCACCTCCTTCCTTTCTTATGTTTCTTTTTACATCTTTATTCTACATCTTGGTTCCTTCAGTAAAATAAAAAAGGCTTTTTACTCTCCTCTTTAGCTGAAGTAATCAGTGCTGAATTTGATGGGATAGTTTGGGAGCACTCACCCAAAAAACATTCAAAGTAACATACCTAAAATGAAAACGTTGGCCAGCTCTCTAGAACTGTGACCAATTCTCGGATACATCAGGGGGGACGGGGGGGGAGAATAAAAAAAGAAAAAAAAAAAAAACAACCAAAAAAAAACCCCCAAAAATAAATAAATGGAGGAGACACCTCAAAATAAGTATTTCCAAACAGCCAAACTGTTACACACCTGGTTATAATGCCTACTCATAGTAAGAGAAAACAGCTTGCACCAAGAGAGGTAAATTACACATAAAAGCATGTTAACATCAGCATCACACAAAGTGCCTCTTCCTGATTACTGAAGAGCCAAGACATTGCACAGCTGTCAGAAGGAAACTGAAACTTTGAGGGGAGGTGGACCTTTGCCCTGAAGAATATAAAATTGTAATAATGAATCCCCAAAATACATCCAAGATATCTGTTTTAAACAGCTGCCTTGTAAAGGAAACAAGCAGAGATGCTCCTAGCTTGAAGGCTAGGAGAAGCTGTCAAGCACTACGTGGGCGCGCAGTGCATTTCTGACAACGGGATATGGCAGTTGCTCTTTTTTTGCCTCTGACCTGTGCGATAGCATAATCCGAGCAATTGGTTGCCTGCATGCCCTCATTGCCACTGATCCCCACTCCAACGTGAGCTGTCTGGATCATTCCTACGTCATTGGCACCATCCCCAATGGCAAGTGTTATGGCATTGACGTGTTTCTTGACCATGTCTACTATTTCAGACTTCTGTAGAGGAGATACTCTGAAAAGGAGAGAAAAAGGTGTCAGTTTCTCACATGCTGAGCTATGTGCCTTTCCCAAAAGAACAGCTGTAATCTACATTTAGAAGGAATCAAAGGGCAGTTGCTGGGAAGTTCCTTTATTCAACAACTAAGTTTCAGAACCTGTGCCAAACTATTTCAGGAGAAAATAGCTTTAAAAATAGTTTCACATTTATTTACTTGCTCATATTTTATACAAAAGAGACCAAATAGATATGAAAGGTTTTAAAGTTTTTTTTTCCTCCCCCAGCCCCATGTGATACACTTTGGCATACACCAATGATGTTATATTGGGAACACTGGAGAAGAGAGTTACCTCTTCAACTACCATGGTTTACAGATTAACAGTGCAGGCTTCCCTGTCTGCTGTCAACAGTGCATCTCCATCCCGGAGGAGAAAGACCACTAATACGTTCAGAGAGTAAGTCGATCAGAGACATTTTCTGTGGTTTGGCAAAAGGTACTGCAGGCTTACCTTACTTCCTCCTCCAGCTTACTTGCCCACTTGCCAGGCCATCTTTCCAATCTCAGACTATCCAGTTAGGATTGGAAAGAACAAGGCCTCTCCCTGATCTCACGAACACCTTGCATGCTGGTGCAACTCTGACTTGAGTGATGACATTACTGAATGCCAATTCAAAACCAAACGGCTGACTCCGTGACATCTCAATATTCTTATCGGGTTTATTGGTAATTACTCTAACCTCATGCCTCTCTCATTTTACATCGGTTCCAGTTTGATAAAAATTCATGGAATTCGATGGAATTAAACTAGTCTAAACCAGGGAGAAGTGGAAAAATACTCAGGACTAGGCTACTAAATTGGATAAGACACCCAAAATGCCCTTTTTTCATGGAAAAGGTGGATTAGGTTACCAAATCATATGAGGTATTCTGGAAATACCTACATGTAGATTAAATATTTCTATTCTAATCCCATCTGTACAAACAACCCTAATTCCTTTCCCCATCAGTTTTAGTTAAAGTTCCAAATTATTTTGTATTCCCTTAAATAAAGTTTTAGACAAAACTTTTCCACATCTCAAGTCAGCCACATAACACTCAACAAAAAAAAATGTAACTGATATCTAAAAGCTTTACTATTAAAATAGGGGGAGAATGGGGAGCTTGGGGAATGGCGGAGACAAAGGTTTTTTACATGGCATTTTTTCCAGAGTCTACATCCTCTGGGAGCAACTTACACAGCCTTTTAACACACCCGGCTGGATTACTGCTGATTAAAAAAAAGCAGTTATCTTGTTCAGCATTTTGCTTTATAGCCTTGATTTTGTTTAGTGCTGATCACCTCTTAAAATAACTTGATGAGTAATTGGGGAAGAAAGAGTTCTTAAGAAAAATTTGCTGGGCTCAAAATTCACATGTGAACTAAACCACCTGAAAAGTCTAGCAGCTGTCCTGTTCCTAAAAGCTAAAAACAGAAAAAGTTGACTGGGCCATAAAATTTACTTAATACCATTGGATAGATTTATTAAGCACTCTACCTGGCAATGAAAACACCACTTGGCACTGTAGGGGCCCAGTTAAATTACCAACACAAAACCCCAAACACACTAACTAACATATGATGCATGAAAGGTATTGGTTTGTAGTTATAAAGCAGCTCTGAATATAGCTGCATAAAATTTTAACTTCTCTCTCATACATACACGCACACACACACACGTCCCACCCCCCCCCGCCTGCCAATATTCACATAATAAAATACTAAAGCATGGAGCAAGGAGTCAACAAGGACCACAAGCCATAAAATGGGAACTCCAGAGGGACTTGGAGCCAGTTCTGGAGGGATGGGATTGACAAGTGCACAGACCCCCATTACCAGCCCCAGGGGCACCTCCAGTGCACAGGACCATATACTTTTGGCAGTCCCCTTGTGCAATTATTTCACTGCAGCTGAGCACTGTGCATATCTGCTAACACCCTCCTCAGACATACACATCTCTCAGAAGTCCAGTTTGTGTTCATTTAGTTTTCAGTTACATGGCAATAGAAATAGCTAAGTTGTTCCCTGGCTTCAAATAGGCTTAAAGTAACAAGGGAATGAAAAAAGACAGACTGTGAACAGCATCTCTGATTCTGTAGTTTAAACTAGCAGCTTGTCTACAGACATTTCAGACATGACCAGAATGTGGCAGAGACACTTGAGCTTGTTCTAGTGCACTTTAGCTGTGACATGTCAGGCAAGCTAATAGATCGTGTAGTCACTTCTGTGCCTGCAGTGTAGCTGTAGCTTCAGATTTTAAGTCAACTTTGCCATTAATGACCCATTATTTGTCAAATCAATGGAATGCCTCAATATAAACACATTTATCAACTAGTACATAATGTACACAGAGGATGCTTTTACTGCCTTGACCAAATAAAGTTAATTATACCCACAGTTATATAACACCCAGTTCAAGACTAACATCTTTATATTCCTAGTAAGACTAAACAAGCTACAGGAAACACTAGATCTATACTTTAAACACCAAAAATATTTCTGCACTTGATTTAAGAAGATGAAATCAAAGACAAGATTTCAGCACAAAGTGTTACTTGATTACAGTTGTTTATTCTAAACACAAGCTTTATAGCAAGCATCCTCTTTGACACCTCCCCACGAAGAACAGCCCCAAACTCCAGCGAACACTTTTTGCTGCACACAGTAGATGAAATACAACAGTTGCAAATTGAGATGGCTACTGATTTCCTGAGGGGTTTTACTCCCCTCCTCTTCCAACTCACACTCTCAGCCTCCAAACCTCTTCTGCTCCTTGTAATCTATTTGGTACCAACACACTGCATTAGATGCCATTAATCCCCTTAGCCAGATGATCAGAGCTGCAGTCCATTTCTGCACATTTGATAGGCTGTCTAGATGAATAACTGGAAGATTATAGCACAGGACACTATTAACCTGCAGCTTCCCCCAGGTGATATCTTGGAAGGGGAGGAAGAATAGCCAAGTTCACAAAGATTCCTGGACAAATGAATAAGTTCAAAGTAAAAAGCGCAAGGAAAGAACTAGCTACTTTGGAGAAAAAATTTGCAGCAACAGGCAACTACTGGTAATTATCACTTGGTGGAACATCCCTGGCTTTCACTGCAGAGCTCACTGCAGCAATATCAGGATGTAAACCTTGCCTTGACACACACCCAAATAAGAATTCACATACCCAAATAAGAATTCACACACCCAAATAAGAATTAAGTTGTGAGCAAGACATCAGCTGCATCAAAATATTCTGCTTACTCATGTATTCATTCACTGGTCAGACAGCAGTGCTTCTTATAAAGGTTCTTAGAGTGCAACTCAAAAGAGTTCACTGGAAATGTTGGTCTATACATAAGTTATTTTTATTCTCACTGCTCAAAAGCATCTTTGACAACAGATACAACCAACTTAGTCTAGAAGGATTCTCTCTTTTATGCGTACTCCTGGGAAAAAAAAAAGAAAGTCAGGTTTCAAATACCACAATTACAGCTACCAGATCGAGTTGTCAGATTATTGCTCAAACTGTTTCCCTGAGAATCTGAATTTAACCTGTTCGGCCTGCAGAACGCCTGGGGTCAAGATTGGAGCTTTATAAAGTTTTTAGCATTCAGTATTTGGCTATGCAACATAAAGTGTTCATGGATGATGGAAGGGACACATCAAGTCAAGCATCAGCCATAGAGCAGACCTGCTACTTGCCCACCTCTGGGACTTCCTTCTAGTAGCCTTGCTCTTGAGAGGGTAAAAACTGATATGGAAAAATGGAAGGTTCTCCTCAGTCTCAAACTTGCTTAGTCTTTATCAGCACCTTTAAGATTAATACAGAAAGCAGTTTCCATCCCGAAGGAGATGACTGATGCCTTGATATCGCATTGCTTCCTCTGTACTGGGATGCGTGGAAGCAAGAGAGGGCACAAAGCACTATACCTTGGGAAGAAGCTGGGAGAGAAATGCATCCCAGAGCCAAGAACCCTCAGAAAGATATGGACCTAATTATCCTCAGGTCACTTAAATCCATACGGAAACTGTGGAAGGAGGCAAAGGTAGGTAGTTTCCAGATAATGCAGTACTATACTGTTACTATCAGTAAATACTTCAAAGGTCCCTCTTGTACTTAAAGGAAGCTTATGAAAAAAAGAACACAGGGCACAGCACAGAGCAGTAACACAGCTGGTTTCCACAGAGGATGTTGAGTGGCTTTCCACTGACTTCCGCAGATGAGCTCCTAATGGCTTCAAACCTTCAGTCTGCATTTACTTCTTTAGCCTGGGTGCACACGTTTATGAGCAGACTTCTTACGTGATATGTTTTGCCTGTTAAGAAAAGTTCTACTCATATGGTTTAGTCTTACGTAGTCCTGCAAAGAGGACTCTATGATCCTTACGGGTCACTTCTATCTTGAGATATACTATGATTCTACTCAGCATTTTGCTGGAAGGTTTGCTCAGGCTTACTTTATTTCTTCAGGAAGAGAATTCAGGCACAGATGGAGGATCTTCCAGTTATATTTTCTTCACTGGGAATACTTATGGGACAACCAGAGCAATTCACAAGTTCATATCAGCTCTGTCATCTTTCAGGGAAAGATTTCACAAAAAAAAAACCCACAACACCCCAACTGGTGAAGTGGTGATATTTTCAAAAATAAATAGCAAACATTTTATTTAGAAACCCATTCTGATACCAAAATTTTTAAAAACTCAAAACTAAGTAGAAGCAAAACATCAAAATACACATTTTAACAAAGCAAAGCAATGCAATACCGCTTTAACTTCAATTTTTAATGTACTGCAACTGATTTAAATCAAATCAATTCCTCTACTGCACTTCGTGCAATCTGGCAAGGCAGCTACCCCTCTTATTCCCAGATTCCATCTAATGTGTCAAGATGGATGCAGTCACAAATGAGTTGGGAAGGACACAATCAGCACAACTAGTCCTGTGTCACATAGGTCAGCTACACTCCACAAGATACGATCAGCAGGAAGTGAGAAACATTTTCTTAATTCTGTCCCTATGCATATCTGTATTTATTGCAGAGTTACAGATGCATGACAGCAATTGTAAATAATACTTTTCACACAGGCCCTTAAACGACAGCTGCATCATTGCAGATGCTTCAAAGTATACAGACATAAAACACAGATGGGAAATTAAAATGCAGTATTTCAGAAAATTATTAGTTTTATTTATTCATTCAAGTCTAAAGGACCCAATGAAGACAGAGTTCTGCTAGAGAACTAGCAACTGAAACTACCAACTGTATATAAAAAGAAACATGATTAATGAAGAACAAGATAAGTAAACTTTATTGAAGTCCTTTTACCTATAAGACCTAGACAGAAAAAGATTAAGTAATTTGTAAGAGATCAGTTTATACACAGACCATCTTACAAGCCACAAAGGGAAGGCAACCCCACAAGCTCTTCCACACCTGAGCAAGGCACAGCTTGATACAGAGTCTCAGCACTCTCCTCCATTCCCTCTACAGCCATTGTTTTTGTGGGGATTTTTTTGTTCGTGGGTCCCCTCCCCAAAAACAAGGAGACTGGAGCATTCCTGTTGAAGACTGCATACTTCCCCCACCCCTAGGTCGATACAAAATACTCTTAAGACATTCTTACCCACACTTATAAATTTTTAATGTTCAGTTGTAAAAAGAGGAAGGCAAGAAAGGAAGCTGCTTCAAGCATTACCTCCTTCTGCTTCCATGCTGTAACAAGGATTAAACACAAAGACATTAATGTCTTTAACATGAAACATTAATTTGATATTCTACTTCCTTGAAATGCCTTGTTAATGCAACACAAGAGACCCTTAAGAGCCCACCTTTACTGCAGTAAACATGACTTTACCCTGTTATATCATAAAATACACTAGTACTTTAAAATGCTTAGTGACCTCATCTTCAGAAAAGGCAGAGATGGAAGACAGCCCACAAAGAGCTGAGAGCTGTCAATAATATTGACAGTTAAGTGTACGCATTGGTCCCCAGAAAAAGGAGCAAGATAAATTAACACACTACCAGAAGTAATACTCAGAAAGCAAGGAATGTTACCATGACATCATATTTAGCAGTTTTTAATTACACATTGATTTCTCCTGACACACACCAGGGTGCAGATTTCAACCATGTGTCATCCAAACAAGGGCTAGTCTTGAATTACAGTCATGATGCTCCAAGATATCTGGGACAGACTTATGATGACAGAGTAACACACACAGAAGAAGAGTGAACAAAGCACACACACATCATATCAGTTCAAAATGTGCATGATATTGAATGCTTTTAATTTACCATGTGCTCTGAATCTCCTTCACCTGCTGACAACCACAATTTCACAGGGACTGGCTCTGGTGCAGTACTTCAAACTTTGGAGACAGCACTGAGTGAACTGATGGATAGTTTAATGTTCATAAAAAGCACCAAAGGAATTCATCCAACTCAATGTAAGTGCCTCCAATGGAGACATCTCTATCTGCACTAATCACACCACGCTCCTTTTATAGTCAATGGGAGAGAAACAGGCACTTCTGGAGTGCAATTCATCTGGCTTATTTTAGACATGCACTTTAAGGGTATAGTTCATCTCCTCTTACAAGCACCCTTTTCTCTCCACCAAGGTAAAGGGGGCTGAAGGTAACGAGTTCACATGAAAAAGCCTACTACTGACATGTAAAATTACACAGGGTGAAATCCATCTTACATTACTGCAGTACTAAATACCTTCAAATTCATCAGGCACACAAGCTTTTCCTCTCTTGCTTTCTGGCAAGGTAGAATGCCTGCTTCCTCCTGACACAGGCACTGAATGCTGAACTGATTGATATACCATGTCCTCCTTCCCTTCTCTTAAAACTCTTGCTTCTTGACTGTGCTTCCAGCTCTTGCTAATTCTCTTCTACAGTAATTTCCCAGTCCCATCTCTTCTGAACACAGACAACTAGAAGTCTTACCAAACCTCTCCTGGCTTCCATAGAAACAACCACAGCTTCATCACCCTTTGTCATTTCAGCTGCACTCTAACTTCTCCATACTTTTTTCATTTTTTTCCTGAGCAGACCATGCTCCAAACTGCTTTGCTTGTTCAAACTTATCAGACTGGTTTCAAGTCTATTTTTTAATTTCAAAAACAGTTTTACATCCTATTTCACTTATCAGTAGTCTCATTTCATCTTGTTATAAAAACAAAATAAAAAACTTCCTTCAGTTTTTCAGCCTTACTGACATGCCAGTCACACACTTAGCTTTGAGCAACATATATTACATCTAAATTTCAGGTTATCCAGAAAAGGGTATTTTTGATGCCTAGCATGGCTCTAACTCATAAGACACCCCCCCCCCATACATGTTCACAGAACATGTGGCAGTTCTTAATTTGTTACCAAAATAGTCCCTTCTGCATCACTTTAGGTACAATAGAAATACCTTCTTAATATAAAGCTCTCTTTGTAGTTATAAAGCCACTGAATCATACACAGTCTTCTGAAAAGGAAGAAACCAAATTCACTTAGTACCTTTTTATCACAAAAACAGAAATTTTTTTTTCTAATTACATACATTCTTTTTTTTTAAATATATGTATCACTAGAAAATGTTAAAATATTGAATGTAAGTGAGACAACTCATTTGCCATTCACAGTTGCCACTGAAATGATCTCCAGAGAACAAGCACTACGAAATAAACTTTTTATAAGTTGGATTCTATGTATTAAGCAGTGTGATAAAACACACAGCACCCCAGTGAACACAGGGTTAAGTTTCAAGTCAGCATCTTCTTCCTCTTTGATATACCTCCCTGCTTGTTTCTGTCTTGATTGCCCTTCCCCCAACCTGCTTTGTGGGGCAAAGATTAAATAGGGAAAATCTAGTTTGGAAAACAAATTATTTTGAAACTGATGAGTTGGCATGAACACGGTGTTGAATGGGAGACTATTTTGCATTTTTAACTATCATGGTCACTAGTGGCAACAGATATGATAAGTTTTTAAAGTGAAACTAATGTATCTAATTTTGAGCTTTCCTCACCCCCTGCTAATTAAGGCACATTCATTTCCATGCTAATCAGCCTGAGCAGTTCTCACGCAACAGGAATCTGCCTTTTTCTAATGACAGAGCAAAAAAATTTCAGTCTGTATAATGTACAGATTAGTGCCTTTACAACCTTGATGCCATGCACAGAGAGCAAGCACCCATGTTTCACACAGCAGAGTTGTTTACAGACTTTTGCAACACCTGGTGAAATTAAGTGACAATTGAGACTATGGCCATTAATAAGCACATCAGTCCATTTAGCAAGGCTCTGCCCTGCAGTGAAGCCAACTAATAACTGGGAGAGCCGCGGTAAGCACCTGCCCCTAGAAGCAGAACAGCAATACTGTGGCAGCGTCAACCACGCCACATGGGCAGCGTTGTCATCTGGCAGGCTCTGCTCCTCCACGCTAACCACAGCTCAGAAATACAAAATACAGCAGCTTCAGACAGCATCACTACTGTAAACTACTGCTTCGTTCAGGATCACATACCTAAGTAACAAACCACAACCACTGACATGGGAGGAAGATGAAGGTAGATGTAGCTAGTAAATTTGAGATAGTTTGCCATTTCAGCAGTGCTACAAACACCAAGAGTTTTATTTCTTCATTCTGAGTTCTAATAACTCTGCATGATTTATTTCCCTCTCTCTCTCTATGAAAAAGAAAATGAGAATGTATATAAGTGATAAACAGACACACGCAATTCACAGCAGGATATCTTACCCAGTAATTATCATCAGAGGGCTGCAATGTACCAGTATATCATATTGAGGACTCACTACCCAAAACGAAAGCACCACCTATTTGTAAAAAGTAAGATTTTCAATTTCAGAATTATCAGGATACCTCAAAGGCAGCGTTATATTGTGTCAGGGAAGCAAGGTAAGCTCCCAAAAATTTTTTTCATGACAACATCACAGAAATACAAGTTATTTCCCACCCTCCCCTTAAGTCCAGTCTCTATTTAACAAGAACAAAATGCTTGTGGTGAAGTCCCTAAATCTTTAGACATTTAGGAAAAAAGAACCAAACTTCTGGTTTTCACACTCCCTCCACAAGTAGCGAAGTTGAGCACCAGAGTGTTCCCACTGAGATTCAAAAAATTCAGACCACTTTTCGATAGAAAAGACATTGACAACTGGAAGTCTGCCTGGGAGCAGCTCAGTCCTGGTCAACTATTAAACCTGCACTCTGTTCAAAGCCAGATTAAGTATTAACTTACAGAAGAACACAAACAGCATGCTCACTGCTCCCAAACACAAGCTGCAAGAAAGGATCTTTACATCAACCTCTAACCTCAGACTCAATACAAGCAACACTTCCAAGAAAAGAGAGGGAAGGGAAGGAGGAATGAGAAAAGAGTAACATTCTAGAGTAAAGTCAGTTACATTCTAAGTTCATGATTAAATTGAAGCATTACAATATGGCATCTAGAGTAAGGGGGTGCTTCTGCTGTGTTCAGTCACCACCTATGCTATGAGTTAATACGATCAAATTTACATCAAGAAGGTTTAGTAACAGCATCTCTGCCCATGGCCAGCCACTAACATGGCCATACTGGTAAGGCACCTGTAACCCTCAAACATACAGTTCCAACATATCTGTATCTTGGTGAATGTTTCCGTATTCAGGTTTAAGATAGAGAAATGCCCTGAGGTTTGTGAAAACAACATTGATTAATAGCAGCTGCTTCTGTAACAGCAAAATAAAAAAAAACAGACAGCAGAACGAACACAACATACGTTGGTCCCCTGCACCCCTGATTTTCAAGTGCCTTTCAAGTGTGAGGACCCTGTGGCAGAGAAGAGCAGGTAAAACTAAAGCCGCACATCACAGGCTGTCACACAGGGCTTGAGCACACCACCTACTGTAATACAGTTGGCAACTGTCAGGCAAGAGAAGGCCAACCTGGTCTGGTCACACCCCTGCCAAACTTGGCGAGTAATTGTTTGAGCTGGCTGTCCCCAAAAGCTTGTTCAGGAATTTTGGGGCAGTCCAGGCAGAGTCAGCCTGTACTTCAACAGTACAGGATAGACAATCACAGTCCAGCTCCCATGCTTGCTCCTTAGCACTCTTATTAGCGGTGTATGTGCAGCCTGAAGTGCTTAACACACGAGGAAAAGCCTCGCAAAACTCAACTCCACCTGTTTTTTTTTTCCAAACTTGCATTGACTCCAGAATCACGCCTCTTTTGAAAGCTCCAAGCTGGCTACCTTGCTATTATTGAAAGGAATCTTCAGGGGTTTTGAAAAAAAGGTGTCAAAGAAATTGCAGTGTGCATTTCCTGCATGTATCTCAACTCAGAGCTGATTTTCTTTTGCACATATGATTTTGGTATCATCCATATTTCTGACCACAGAATCAGTCATACCAGTACAGACAGAGCTTTGCACGGGACAGCGCTCCATGGAGTACAGACAGTCAAAAAAAGCACAAATATTTTGCTTAATAGCTCAAAGTAGGCCAACAATTTCCTTCCTAAATTTGACTAAGAATACAGAACTAGGAGCCAAGTCTTCACAACATCAAAAACTTTGCATCTTTATAGAAAGGACACAAAATGCTGCAGTTCCAGTTTGGTAACATACATGCCCATGTTTCACAGGACATGCTTAGTTAGTGCTAAGTAATAGGTGGCAGGACAGATCTTGCCTTCCACCACCCCTTTTACTTAAGGCTAATAAAGAGACACCTGAACAATTATACATAACGAGCTTTACAACAGAAGAGAGAAGAGAGATGCATTTAAGTTAACCTTTTCCTGAAAGCGAGCAGAAAGGGTATTGCCTGAAGGACCTTATTTCCTGGAGAGAAAACTAGCTTTGAAACATTTCCGCAGGCATTATAATGACCCCTTTTCTATTAACTTGTGGTCTTTCAAGGTGAACTCTTGGGCAACTAAGAGACAGTATAAAGTACCAGCCCATTACTAGGGGCAGAAGAGAACAGATTTCTTCCACGTCCACTTTTATACCACATTGGTCTCAGAAGAAGAGAGGCATCCTCTCACTGCTACAGTGGTTTTAAGCACTGAGCTGCTTCAGACCATTAGTGCCACAGTAACATCAAATTTGAGCACGTCCAAGTCATTAGTGCCAAAGGAATTTGAAGTATCAGACAGAGCTACCTTATTATTGCTAAGGTAACTTAAATCACCCATAGCCTAGGCTACAACTGGAAGAGCTAAATGAGCCAGACCACGTGAAACATCATCTTTAAAAGATACCATGGAAATTGAGACAAAAAAGGAATTGCTAGAAGTTGAACTGTATTCACTGACACTCTTCATGACTCAACCGAGATTAGAAATAAAAAATGCGGGAGGAAAAAAAGATTACTTGCCCAGTGCTTAAAAATTCACGGGCTCTATAGGAAGCAGGAAGGCAGCTTTTGTGAGTCACATAGAAAACTCTCCACCAGAATCTATCAGTATGGCTAAGTTGACGGTTTCTTTTTCAAATTCAGCCATTAAAAGCAAGTCAGCTTACAGTGCTTTCTGTCTAGAGAAAGGCTTAAGAGCCTATATATGCTCACCTGACTTAATAAAATGGCTTTTGTAGCAGCATGTAGTCTACTCTCAATTTACACATTAAATTTTACTTTTTTAGTTACAAGCTAAAATTTGGAAGCCTAAGTTCACATAAACCAATTTACTATATATCAGAAGTTTATAAGTTTGTATATTTAACACACCGGCAAAATTCAAATAACAACAATTCATTTTCAAAATACAATGCACTGAAAAATCCTATAGCCAAACAGGCTATTGAGGTAAAAAGTGAGCCCTACTTTTAAATATGACCTGACAACTGGAAAGCTCTTAAGACAGGTTGCAGAAGCAGAACATAGATGTGATAATGTGAAAAGCTGTAATGCTCGAAGGACTTGGCAGACATATAGTGCCTTCTACAAGCTCCTGCTAGCTCTACAAGCTAGTCTACACAGCAGAATACAAGGCATACTAATGTACATACTATCTTGAAACAAACTGTGGCCAAGAGCGTAGAGAAGGGGGGGGGGAGCAGGGGGAGATGACGACAACATGCAAGAGGCTGATCACAAGCCTCTTCAGATCAGATGTGCCAATTGCTTTGGTGATGACAACCGCATATGGGAATTCACTGTCAGAGTTCATGTGCCACAGCTTGTACTCTAACCGCCAAAGAAGCTGGCTGTCTTGCTCCGCTGCCAGCATGCATCTTCAGGGCACTACATTTCTTAAAGTAAGTTTTGAAAAGCCGCTTCACTTACAATACATCTATACAATTCTCTACACCCTATTCCTCCAAACAGGGTCAGAGTAGCCTTGCTAGAAGTTTGTTGGCAGTGACGTGTAAGGCATAGTCAAATACTACCACAGCAAAATTCCAGAAGTCAGCAACTCTCATCTAACATGAAAGTGGTCAAAATACTCAGTTCATTAAGATATTATATGAGCAGCTTCCCCATGGAAAAACATCAAGATTACAGACTACTAATAGCCTTACACTCACACTTGATCATGATCTTAAAAAAAAAAAAAATCAGAGCTAACACTTTGGATTAAAAAAACTCAATAAAAACAGATTGAATGCCAAAAAAATTAAATTACTAAATCTTCTGAATGTAAAAAAAAAAAACCTAAACAATTTACATTGAACAGAAAATCTGCTTATTCTCTAAATGCACTTGGCTATAATAGTACTATAGATGCCCTGCTGTTTAATTTTTAGGAATACAGATTTTATTCTCATTCACATTGTTCACATCCAGCACAAAAACCACCCCAAACACAAGCCAATATGTTGGAGCAGGGCAGAGGGATTAGTTCAAGTGAGGATCCAACTGTTTTAATGTATTTGACACATTAAATAATACATCATTCTTCGTACAAAATATAGTTCACAGGAATAAGGTCAAACATACAGTGTCCAACTGGCAATGGTCAGAGTACTGTGAGGGTCCATCCTGCTCAACAGCAGTAACCCAGATGCTGACAAAAAGGATATCCTCAGTCTGCCGATAACACTGAACTAGGACTACATTACAAGGAATCACAGGGCTTTTATTCAAAGGCACCTCAAGAAATTCAGGGACTGAGCCAAAAAACCTCACTGAGTTCAGACAGAGAGAGGCAAAGCTCCACACCTCAGACAGAATAACCCCACGAACTAGCGCAGGCTGGGAAGTGACTGAGTAGGAGCCCTGCTGAAGAGGACCTGGTTGTTATGGTGGGTATCAGGTTCAACATGAGCCAGAAGTGCACTGTTAGTGTGATCAAGGCACATCGTGTACTGGGTAGTGACCCAGTACACAAGTGTGACCAGGACAAAGACAGATGTTATTATCAGCCCTCTCCTCAGCACAGGTGAGGCAACATTTATAATATGTCCAGGTTTAGAGCCTGAGTTGAAAAAAAGGAGAGAAACTGGGAAGAGCCCATCTGAGAATTAACTAAGATGATCAAGGCCCTAAAATACATAACCTGTAAGAAGAGGTTGTGTCACCTGCACTTGTGCAGGTAAGGGGCAGTTTAACAACTGCAGCGTACTACTGCTTAACATAGAGTTATTTAAACTCTCCCGTCATGTCAAACAATATAACAAGGGCCAATGGCCACAGATTGCAAACTGGGAGGTTCAGGTTGGATATCACGGACGTCTTCATGAAGGTGTTAGGCAACGGAAAACATTTGCCACAGAGGTTCCGGAGTCTCTGCCCATAAGCATTTTCCATGGCTCAACTACAAAAGTCATGGCTGACACGATCTACTGTGGATGACAATCCTGCCTTGAGCAAGGGGTTGGACTAGGCCTCCAGAGGTCCCTTCCATCTAGACTGTTCTACACCTGAAGTCTCACTTCAGGGACAACGGAGGCACTTACCTATTAAAGGACTGATACGGTCCCTGAAGAGGGTTCCCATGTGCTTCTGTCACACAGTGAGGCCTGGATTTCAAAACCAAGTATGCTTAGCACACATGCTGCCTTATGTGCTAAAGGTCTCCAGCGAGGCACAGTATAACTGGGCACTGCAGTAGAGAAGTGACCTCATCTCCTTCCCCTGCGTGTAGTCATCATCCTATGTTATTGGAGCACCTTCCCCAGGTAAACAGTCTTCTCCTTCCAGCCTTGCCTTTTCCTCATCCATCAGCACTTCAAACTCTTCTCACCATCACATCATTCCCTTTCTTTTGCCTGAATGACCCACTGGTGTTGAAGTTATTTATATAACTTTGTTCATCATTTCCTTAACTTGAGATTTTTGTATTTTAACGGTGGATACATTAGACTTGGCAACTTTAAGTTAACAACGCTTTGGGTAGACACTGTAAAATTTCTTGGTTATTTTTATGCCAGAGACTCTTCAGAAAAAAAAAAATATACATCTGGCATAAAAGCCAATCCATCAAAAGAAATAAACACATCTCTTGAGAAAGCTAGACAGCCAGTGTAGACTCAACAGAAACTGCTCTGATCCAGCAAAAAAGTTCCACATGGGAAAGATTCCTTCCAAAAGGGTCACCTCTCAAAGACTTATATTTTTTAGAAGTACTCTCCACATTACTATTTCCAAATCTAGCAAAAATTAATATTTTCATGTCATTAGTACATAAAGTCTGATCACAACCCAGTTTTCAAAGGAAGTCGGACCTTGTAGTAACAGGTATTTCTAGTTTCTTTCCCTCACCTTTGCTAGGTAAAAGTAAACTGAGAACTAGATCTAATTCTCCTAATTTAAGAAAACTGATCAAGAGGAAGTAGTATAACTGAAAACTGACTATTAGCCTCAGTTCTGTATAACAGTTGCTATGAAACTTTAGCATATGTATTAGAGTTGGAATCTTCGTAAATGCTATGTTGCATATATCTGTGTTTTACTGTGAAGAAGGGGTTTGACTGAAGACACTGATGTTCTAAGAAAAACAAAACCCTTTTCAGTTGCCTTGTGCCATAATTATCATGGTCAATGCTAACTTCTACATTAAGATTTCCCAGCCTTTTATATCTGAGCTACACTTTTATTCCTCCCTACCCCTTCCTGTATTTGACTACGTATCTGTGACATCTATAGAACAGCATAAATAAGACAATTAGGAAAGTCACAGATGCATTTTAAGTGGCTCTTTGCTCAATTTAACAGCTGACAGTAATCACTATGAGCCCAGTCTAAAGCTAGTCCTTCCATAGATTTTAATGAGGCTTGAATAAGGTCCAGATGATCAGTCAGTCCTCTATAGACCTGGGTTCTCCCAATAAGTTCACCTAAAAAGTTTCCAAATGAAGTTACATCCACATATCATGCAGAATTTCTGAATGTTTAGCACTAGCAACTGTCTTTGCATTACTATTCCCAGTACATCACACAGCAGCAGATAAAGAAATCAACTCAGTTGTGCATGCTAATCAATAAATGAAGCAAACCATCACAAGAGCCACTGAGTCTTCTCCCCATCTGTAGCATTTGCCTAGTTGCTGGAGAGACTCAAGGAATTAAAATTTAAAACAAAACAAAACAACAACAACCAAAAAAAAAAAAAAAAAAGGAGGGGGAGGAGGGAACCTTTCACAACTATGTAACCCAAACTGGAATAATTGCTAGTACAAACAGGCTCATTTTCAAATATACATGGGTAAAATAACAGCACAGCTCAAAGCAGCTGTGGTCATACTGTTTACACCCCTTTTTGACATAAAAGCCTTTTCCTCTGTCAACAGTTCTTAATGCAGAAACATCTAAATGTATGCTAATGCCCAACAGAGCAATAACTTCCTTTGATTGATTCAACAGTACTGAAAGTACCAGAAAAAAAGATCAAACCAAGTATTATACAAACAACCAATGTCTTCAATGTGGTACGTGTCAGCATGAAAGCTGAAAGAAGTTGAACAAGCCAGCTACTAATGTCTTACATGGTTCTGAAAGTGGCAGCATTCTTAAGTGCTTGCAGATAAAAGTGTTTTTCTTAAGTTGTGACATCGATTTATAGAACTTTGTAATATAATGAAAGTGCTTTGATTTAACATGATTTATGAAGCAAAAGCACTTCTGGTGTCTTCAGAAAAAGCATAGCAGTTTACAATAAACACAAGATAATTAAGTAATTTTGCAGCCAGTTACTCTCCTGAAATCATAATTAGGAAAAACAAACATGACCTCTCTCTCTTTTATGCTGCTTAAAATTCTTTCTTCTGTCTTCCATTTCACTGACTCACCTTTCTTTCAACATCCTTTCACTGGAGAGTTTCCAGTGACAAACTTCTCTGGCATTACTTCACTGAAAACATTTTCAACTAGTCCCAATACCTTGTTTTTCTACAAAGCTGCTATAGTGTTTACAGAAGAACACTAAGTCACACACAAAAAAATAAACCTGAACAAATGGTCTGTGACTTTTTCAAGTGTGCCACAAGTAGTACGAACTCTGGCTGCAGTGTGTTATGTTTTACTCTCCCAGGGTTCAGCACAATCTCCCTTTTTTTTCTGATGTGTACTTGTCACAAATGAGATTGTTAATCTTGTGATCCATCTCAAAAATACTAATAAATCCTAAATTGCTGCTAAACCAAAGCTGCATAACAGAATCTCATTTGCAGCAGTGCTCTATAATTAGAAGTTACTCAACTGCTAGGAATACAAATCTCTGGTTAGATGTAACTGACCATGTCCCAGATGCACAAAACGCATAAGGATAACTGAATTGTTCCTTTAGATACAGACAGATGACTAAGTCCACTTCAGGGGGCAGGGATAAAGCTAGAGGAGATGGAGGCATTTTGCCTTCTGGATAACTGGTGGAAGCAACAACAGGGATAGAATTTAGAAATCAGGATCCACTGTCCTGTCCTCTTCAAGTAGCCCAACAGGTGATGGGTACCATACCTTACCTAAGCATGATCAAAAAGAAAAACAAGAAAAAAAAGAAAAACAAGAAAAAAAAGAAAAACAAGAAAAAAAAGAAAAACAAGAAAAAAAA
>JANXJC010000026.1:5841472-5879448 GCA_027564655.1 Leptodon cayanensis | reverse complement strand
AAAAAAGAAAAAAGAAAAAAGAAAAAAGAAAAAAGAAAAAAGAAAAAAGAAAAAAGAAAAAAGAAAAAAAGAAAAAAAGAAAAAAGAAAAAAAGAAAAAAGAAAAAAGAAAAAAGAAAAAAAGAAAAAAGAAAAAAGGAAAAAAAAGAAAAAAAGAAAAAAGAAAAAAAAGAACAAAGAAAAAAAGAAAAAACACACACAACCAAAACACAACCAAACAAAAAACCCCACCCCCAAAAACAAACAAACAAAAAAACCCAAAAAACCCAAACAAACAAACAAAAAAAACAGAAAAAAAAAACAGAAAAAAACAGAAAAAGGTAGCTGTGGTTTTAAACTCCCACAGTCTAAAGAGAACACTTAGCTTAAGCCTGCTTGTGGAGTACCTTCAGTATGCATGTCAAAGCCAGCCCTTAAAAGCATTTATTTACACACATGGAGGCTTATTTCATGCATCTCAGACAAATTCAAGCACTATCGCTACTTGTCAGCTCTACCAACAGCCCTTTGTCTCAGTCCTTCTACCCTTGCCTGGGACATGACTAGCTAGAAGCCATACATTTACAGACCTTCAGCAAATCAGTTGTCAGGCAAGGCTTTGGAGTAAATTGTATTCCTGGGCCTAGGAATCTCAGCTCCACATAAAGAAATCACTCAGCTATGTCCAAAAAGGAAACAACTTTATAAATCCGCAAAATATAAATGACAAACCCCCCACTGTGTGAGCACATAAATCCATGGTGCATCAACATTCTTAATAGGCAGCTCTTCTCTCCCAAATGGATAAAAAGACCCAGAAGAGGTCTAAAAAAAGAGAAGCAGGGAAGATTAAATATGTGGAAGTGCTTTTAAATAAGGACCCTTTATCTGAAAAAGGCAACTAAAAGTCAATATACTGGAGGCATATTTGATGAGGTGGGGGAAGAAAAGCAGCCAGGGTATGATTATTCATCATTTCTTCAAATGCAAGAACTTGATGGCATCGAATGAAATTACCATGCAGATTTAAATGCAAAAGGAAATACTTTCTCTGCACAGTATGTAACACCCTCTGTCCAGGGTGAGATTACAGACTACTCTCTAATTGAGATTATAATTTAAACACATTCAGAGAGAAAGATTTAAAATTTATGACAGAAAAAAAATAAATCAATCTAGGATTATAAAAACAAGATACAGAAACAGCTGCTGGCAGCAGAGGTCTCACATTCACTAATTATATACACATACCCAAGGCAGCTACTACTGGTCACTGTTTGAAACCAAAAACTGGATTAGATTGGGTCTGGTCCAACACAGACATTCATAGATGAAACCAGGCTTAAGATCATTAACTGACAACTACAGCAAGCATAAGTTTCTATACAGATTTACCACTAGTCAAAGAACAGCTATACTGCAGTATTATCCACTAAGTTTAGAGATATCCTACTAAAAACCTCTTAGAAGAGATAAGGTAGAATCCAGCTCACCTTCTAATTCTAGAACTGCAATGAACTGGATCGCAATTTGTGCAGTGAAACTTAACACACTGTCATGCCAAGTAATTAATTTCTTATTGCTCTGAACTGAAATCCTGAGAGTGGTAAACCTGCTTTTCGGCAAGTTTTTCTTCTAGGCAAAAAGAAATCAGTTATGACTAACAGCATACACTAACAACTTGAAAAATTTGTAGAACAGCTGAAATGTACATGAGTTTTTGAAAAGTTACAGTATTTATGAACACTGAGAATTAAAGTTTCTACTCTCGTTGTTTATTTCTTTTAGGAGAAGGGGGGATGTTCACAAAAGAGAAAAACGATACTTTTCATGAACATTAAGCATTAATCTGCTTGGTCTATCATCTTCTTGCCTCAGATTTGGCCTTTTCTATATCTGCCAGAGCGTAGGTCAGTTATTACACTCCTGTGTTGCAGGGTCCCTTTTGCTTTTGTTCTGTTCTAGGCTTAAGTAACTCTTCAGTTTTTGTAAATCATGTATCCAAAGGTTGCGGTAACCTTTAAGAATCAAATCTCATGACAGGATCATATAGATCTTCACAAAAATATCACTAGATAACAATTTCTAATAGAAAAATCAACAGCAAAGAAAATTAAAGGATCTAATTTCATTCCATTGTACAGGTACCACAGCTCTTCTTTACTTCAGCAGTAAGAGACAAAAAAAAAAAAGGAAGTGCAACAGCAGTGGAACATTAAGAAGAATATTCAGCCTTTGACAGATTTTTTTAACCATTAGTACTAATGAAATCCTCTCAAGAAATGAGAGGCATGGGAAAAAAACAGAAGGCACAACTACCACTATTCCTAAAATGTCAGACAGCTAACAAGGAGAATTAAATTCTTCCACATAATTTGGTATTTACTGATATTTTTGTTTCTTTGGGGGCAATTGTCTTACATGCCTAATTCAGCTAATGCACTTCCAGAAGGCAAACGGAAAAGACAAAGGGATAGAAAGCAAAATCCCAAGGAGCTCTCACCAGGAGAAAATAACAAACTGGGAGATCCTATTACACCAAGATTTTTCCCCCAAAGACTCAATCAGCCATAGCGTACAGGCAAGATGACCCCAAATATTTTTCCTTAACCATTCTCGAGTCCTCATTTAACATAAAAAGCAATCTCAAAAATTAGCCAAAACATTAAAACAATATTTTGCCAAAGTACACGTACTTCCAGTAACGCCTTTATTCTTACTGGAAGTGAATATAAAAAGCAAATGCACTGTGTGACTCAAATACAGGTGCTCACCTGATCAGATGGGAGGGAAGAGTCACCACTTACGGGACAGGAGAATGAGAAGGCAGTGGTTTCATTACACAGCAGGGGATACTCATGGAACACGTGGCCTGCAAGTGTCTCAATATAAACTGTACTATGTGTCCTGTGACAAAATGTTGGGCACCACTGTAAAACAGAAATACCTCTAAAGATCAGTCTAGCTACCTTGGTTTGGATAATTGCACCTACTCATTACTCCATTCGAATAGATGTCAGAGGGCTCTTCAGTCACACATGGTACTACAAAATTTACATCAGGCAAACTCGATTTTCCTGCTATTTTTCTCCTTTGCTAGTGTTTTGCTTGACAGAAGCTCCTCAGCTTTACTACCAACATACCTTCTAAACAGAGAATACTTGGTGGAAAAAAAGTTACTCCATTGAACGGTATTTTTCCTTCTGCTGCACAGATTTGCTAAAAGGGAAGAGAATCTGCGTGAAGCTTTGCTTTGAACACAGCACTATGGGAAGCAGTCGAAAAGCTTACTGCCTCCTCAACATAGGAAACAAAGACTCCTCCCAGTGCTCCAAAACCCCAAGGAAGCTTCCAGCTGTGAAATAAGGCAACCTGATGACTTCTGCAAGAAATGCACCAACTAACACCATATTTTTGGAAGTACACAGTAAGATGTTGAGGATCAGTTTTGTCCAGATCATTTTTCTCCTGTTCCTGAAAAAGGGAACTACGAAGTTTCCTCAATCCAAACTTGTTTTTAGAAGGGCAATATATCTAATGCCACAGTGAGCCTGGAAACTGCTCTGGCGCACCCATACACCAGTGATGTTTTCTGTGTCTGCTGAAACCTCATTCCACTCCCACTAAAAGTCCTGGCTTTTGAAAACAAAGAAATTGATAGAAATCAAAGTTTCTCTGAAAGTTTAGGTAAAGGAAACTACACCAGTCCCAAAAGGACTAAAATTTGGAGAAACCAGTTTGATCCAGAGAATTGAATGATCACAAAAGAAAGTTATTATTCCCACTGTAATATGTTTACAGCAGATTTTGGCCGGATTCCTGCTCATACTTCTTTAATTATGCCTGTATAAACAGAGCTATTACACATCCGATGCAGTACCATCTACAGTTAGGGAGAGATGTCTGTAAAACAAAATATTTCTCATTAATGAAACAGTATTTCACAAAGGGTCACTGAAAGAATGCAAAGTCATCTCCACTAAGCAGCTGAACCTCACAGAGCTTCAGGGTTCGGTGAGAATGACCTAAGCTGCAAGCACGTTAATACACAGTCAGCTTCCTTCTCAGCATCCTGTCAATACCACCAGGGGCTGGTCTTATTTCATTTACATATGCCATAAAAATTTTTCCTGGAGAGGAATATTGCATTACCGTATGCAGATTTTCAACCAGGAAACTGAACTTGAGGACAGCACTCATGAGACTCGTCTCTTTTTAAAAAAAAAAAAAAAAAAAGTATCTTGTAGGGAAGGAAAAAGGAATAAAGCAGCCAGTAAGCTAGCACACATTCCTTCTGCACTTCAAAAAAAAAAAAAACCCCAAAAAAACTTTTCTGTTCATAAAGACACTAAATATCTGCACCAAAAGGAAAGAAAACATGCAGAAATCTAGCGGTGCCATCTGTTTATTCTGGTACATGAATGGATAAGTTAACCCCAGCATTCCTCCCTGCACCGGTGTCCTGTCAGACAGCTGCCCTGCCAGGAGCCTCCACTCTCAATGTCTGCAAAAGTTAAGCACGATATCCTGGCCAGTTTAGTCCTGGGGGCCCTCCTAGAAGATCCTGTTAATTATGCCAAGTTCTGTTAAAATTATGTACAGGGTTCTCTCAATACATGTCTACTCAGCTAAGACTAATAGCTCTCCAATACTTTCGGTTTGTCAGGTCTCCAAATGAAACAAATGAAAACCAGTGGAGAGATACTAAGTGTCCCCATACCCCTTCAGGAACAGATTTAACACTATTGAATTACCGAACAGAATGCCACAAAAAAATACTAGGTTTTCCATTTCCTAATGCACAGTATCATTGGATGCCTCTACTGCCTGTTTGGACAGCAGGATTAGCCTCCCATATGCTCCTACCTACTTGACACACCATTTACAACAATGATTTATACAGCTGGTGTCAAGAAGTTCATTATCTCTGCAGATGGAGCAGAGGGTTTTTAGGCTACTAGAAGCCTACACCCCAGGGCTGAAG
This sequence comes from Leptodon cayanensis, assembly GCA_027564655.1. NCBI lineage: Eukaryota > Metazoa > Chordata > Aves > Accipitriformes > Accipitridae > Leptodon > Leptodon cayanensis. The sequence continues at coordinate 5,874,486 of JANXJC010000026.1, read as the reverse complement.
TGGGTGCAAGAAGCTGAAGAGTTGGGAAAAATACAGTAAGATATGAAAGGGAAAGGAAAGCAAAGGGAAAGGCCAAAGCAAGTGAGACAGTCGGTGCTGGAAACCTGTAAGACATGTACCCAAAGCAGGAACTGGAACTAAAGTATCTACAGCTCCAACTGTTCAAGAAAAACCCAAAAACAGGCTGAGGGGCCTTTTTGTGAGAAGGCAAAGAAGGAAAAACAGGGGAAGGGGGAGAAAAGGAACAAACTACTAAAAGGTCACGACATGAGACGTCGCAGGGTTTAAACACAGACTGAAGCTATTTCCTGTTTTTAAACTGAGAGAAAGTATTGATTAATATATCAAGGAGACTGATTTAGGATAACGTAAATCAAACTTTTCAAGAGTTGAAATGCTGAGAATGTTCTAGCTTTTAGAAAAGGGTGGGGTTTTGTTTTTTTGGTGTATTGTTCCCCCTCCAGTAATAGCTTTGTATAAACACATTTAGCCTAATACAGAAACAGAAAAGTGCTTGAGGGTTTTTTTTTCCTTGAGAGAAAAGAAGGGATCTTGGTGGCAAAGACAAAATTAAGAGACTTCTGCATCACAGTGAGCCCAAAGTCAGTTTCCAGTGAAATGAAAGAAAAAAATGCTAACCAAGCACACACCTTTTCCAGGCAAGCAGTGCTCTATTTTTTATGTTCCGTCTTGTTTCATCTTTTGCTTTAATTTAGGTCCATTTGTACATGAAAAAAATAAACACAAATAGCTTTGCACTGAAAGTTTTTTTAACGCTTATTTTCAGCACTGAGTTCATACAGTTGTTTGCTTTGGGTCCCATCCCTTAGGAGTTTTTAAAAGGATGTGCTACTTATTGTCCACCTTGCATCTCTGCCAGTCCTCTCCATGAAACAATGCTACTGCCTGTTTCTTCCAGCATAAGCGATTTCCTCCGCGTTAAGTGTGCCGTAGTACTTACAAAGACTTTTCTCAATCACCACGAGTCACCACCACACATTCAACGACAGCATCCTTTTAGCCCCGTGCATTTGCCACATAACCCACACTAAAGCGATGGTTTTTGTCTGCTGACTATGACTACTCCTCTTCAGTTCCAGAAGAATACGATCACATTAACTCTCAAATTTTGATATATCATAGCTCCAAAAGGAGCTCAGTGTCTTGCTACATGACCTGCTAATATAAAGTTAAATACAATTGAAATGTTCCAAAGTAATCCCAAGGTTTGGTCTCCGGTCTGATACGTAAGTGGAGTTAACTCTCCTCAGACAAGTCCTTCCTCCGTTATTTGCAGTGTAAAACACTGGCCTTGGGGCAAATTACCCCAATGTGTTCACAGGCCTCCTTGCAGATGATTGAAGTCTCTTCTCTTGTTCACTGCAGCTTGTGGCCTGACACACAACACCTTCATCAATGCATCTGTGACTATCTCAGTCTTTTTATCTTTCAGTGCTTTAACATCACATGCCTTAAGCTGTTACCTGCTACTAGCCAACACAGACTATCAGATTGTACTCCGGCTAATGGGGCTTTAACTCAGCCTGTATGAACTCCCCAAATCTCACAAATAAAGCAGAACTCTTTTAGGAAGTTGCCTCTCCTTCGACACTACCTCATTTTGATAAGCAAAGTGACATTTATGAACATACTTGAGAAGAACCCTCCTCGCACACACAGCTCTTTCCTTTAATCCCTGCCACACATCCAACCCACCCGCATTGCCTTCTGATCCACAGCACCTATAAACACATTTTGTCTTTAGTTTCATAGCAGAAGTCAAGTGTGTTGGGGAGATCTAATTGTAGAAGCACATTCCTGTGTTGTGCTGCGTATTTAACCCTACACTATAAACCACACATCTAGGAAATGTGGATGCCTGACCTGCACATCACCTCTTCAGTCCTGTGGTCTGCTTTCCCTCTCATTTACCTCTAAGACTACTTGGCATAAAAGCTTGAGCTCAGCAAGCTTTTCAGACCCGAATCAAGCCACAGGCAAACACTCATAACTTATGGACATGATGGGTCCACACATCTTAAAACTGTGTGGAAAGAAATCTGTTCTTCAGTGATTTGCAGATTTGGGCAAGTAGGGGGAAGGGCAGGAATTCTGTCCAACTTAAGTCTCCCTTGGCTAATGTAAGTTCTGCTGGAACAGAAACATTACAAATACTGGAGACGTAAAAAGGGCAAGTTTCCAATTCCTTAAGTACTTGGTTTTCAGAAGCCTTCACACCTTCACTTTCCATCCCAGAAAGCAACAAGTTCTGGTAAAGCAGTGTTTGTTCCTTGCAAGATTAAATACCTGCTTCTTAAAAAAAACCAAAAAAAAGTCAAACAAAAGCCCCATAAGCATTTATGTTCCTTACTTCCCCTACTGAAATATCCTTCCTACATTTTTATAACCATTAATTACAACCCTTAAAACAGATGCTCTTTATTATTCAGTTCTCAGGCAGATATTTTTCACACTCATATGAATGCATTCAGGTCTCTTAATGTTTCAACCAGGCTTTCTGTTCTCTTGACTAAAAGTTTGCTTGCAAAAAAATTTGAAAACTCTATTAGAAATCTTTAGAGTTACACACAGATTTCAAGGTCATGGAAATGTCTAGAAGCAAGTCATCTTCCAGCTTGATGTCCAACTTTCATTTTTACACAAATACACTAGGGGATCCAAAGCAACTGCTCCATTGAAACACTGCCCGGTTCAAAGCCTGATGTTTCATCCAGCCCATCACCCAGGCTTTATGTCCTTAGACTATGGCATACCAAATACACTTTTTTCCCCTGCTTTCCTGAGATTCTTCTGTTGTAATTCATTTCTGTTATTGACTAGGCTGCTTTGCAACTTTTCATCTCCACCTTTGTGGAAGGCTTTGAAGCATCAGTTACAAGGGACACTGCCCCAGTGGTCTGAAATTTATCTCCTCATTTGCAGTATTTCTGCATAGTCGCATGAATTCTTATTAGCAGCATTTAACCCTTCAGTACAGCTCAAAAGAGCCATCCGATTGCATGTATCTGCAGCTCCAGGGCCTTTCATGAAACAGTCTCTCAAAAAGCATGTTGCATGGCTACCCAGTCCACCTTTACATTATCCCAAAACACCAAAGAGCACAGCAGAAGCACCGGGTGAAGCCACACCTATCTGAAGACTTACGTGAGCTGGATAGGAGCAAGCAATGGTAAGGATTTGGTAGGGCCCCACTTTGTGGCCTGCACATACACCCTCCCCCCAAGCTCCACCTCTTACATGGGATACGAAGGAACTCACAAGCTAGAAACTGGTGGCAAATGTATTTTAAGAGAGCAGTTTCTGGTTCTATGCTGTAAAACTTTAACCAAGGCTGGGTTCGTGGGCCCCGTACTAGGCTTCCTTCCTTCTCCAAGGAGTTTCTCACACAGTCCCTCCTGCATGGTAGTCCAGGCTTGGCTCTTTGGCCATAAAGAATGTGACGTGAAAATTCATAGGACCAACGCTTCCCAGTACAATAAGAGCCGTGCCAGCTTACTCCTCCACACTGTCTCTTGGTTTAACATTTTCCTCCAGCATTTTACGTAGTCACATCAATACAATTTAAGTCTTCACTTGTGACAAGGAGAAAAATGTCACTCCATTTTTCTTAGCAACAGCTTTTTACATCCCTGAACTCTCTTCCAGACTGAACAATCTCACAAGCTGTTCTTCATTCATGTTTCTAGAATGAAAGTTGTCCTTACTACTCCTCTTTTTTTCTATTGGTCCATACCATCTGCATGGACTAATTCCATGAGCATAGCCCTGTTTCTGCAAAAGCAGAATCACTGACTGTTGTTTATCATGCAAAATTTATTACTTAAAAATAGAAAAGTATTAACTATCTTTTTAATATTCCACTGTCTTTTTAATACTCCACACTATTCAAAGCTGTTACTCATCCTCAAGGAAGATAACTGGTTAGAATATGACACACAATATGTCTGAAATAATTTTTTTTCAGAGTAACAGGTAGAGAATTGGTAGAATGTTTGAGCACAAAGCAAGAATAAGCTAAAACATTACATGACAGCAAGGTATTTAGACTAACCTCTAATGCCTTTCCAGCTCAGAAGCATATTATCTTTTAACTGGTTACGAACCTGTCTTGATCTTCATTAACACAATCTAATTATCACAGCATAAAGCAAAATAGGAACTTTTTCTTTTTTCAAACCTAAAGATAAAAATGCAAAGTTATTCCAAAAGCTGGTGAATATTTGGGCTGGAAGGGGAAGAAATGGTGGGGGGTGGGACAGATACTTGTAATGAATGAAGAACAAAAACTGCTTAAATAAAACAGTTTTGACAGTGTGAAGACCAGAAGAACCAATGCAGTAACCAAAGAGCTTGCTTTTACCCATAAGGTTTATTAGAGAAGTATTAGGAAGAGAACAGTAGCTAGTTTAGCAAATGTATATTGAATATATCCCCTTCCCTGTTTTGACCTAGGCATGGGCTTGCTCTTGTTTGTGTTTTCAGGCCTGCTATCCATATTTGTAGCCAGCTGTTACTATACCATAACACATTCCCCCTGCTAAATCCCACAGAGCACTGCTCTGTGTCACAGTGTTTGAGAGGAATTGTCTTGGACAGATGTCAGTTCTCACATTTCCCAGTATTTGAAGCTGGCACCAAGCATCCCTCTCCTTGCCTGGCTGCCTTCTCTCCCCTCGCTGGTGGGACCTTCTGTGTCTGAGAATGCAAGTGTCACAGCAAGGGCAAAAGACACATTAAACTGCTTTGTGTAAACTGGTCAAATTAGGAAGCAAAACATTTCTGCTGAGGGTTATTTCCCTCAAGGTAACAGAACAATGTTTACTCTCTAATAATAATTTAATTCCATCTTGGCCATCTCTCAAGCACAGATGCTGTTTTGTTTTTACTATCTAACTCAGACTGCAATGCTGGGGGGGAGGGGGTCCTTTGGGTTTTGTTGGGGGGTGGATTTTTTGGGTGCTGAGGGCAGTGGAAGAAAGGAAGGGAAACTGGAATTGTAGCTTGTGCTTCAAATTCACTGCTTTATACTGTGAACTAACTGCAACTTCCAGGTGAAAGAAAACAAAACGCCCACTATTCCTTCTCACTGCTACAATAAAATTCAAGCAAGTGCTCTGCATTTCATTCCATAGCATACAGCTGCCCCTACTGCATATAAGTGGGATTCAGTGTCTTTTTCCCAAGAAACCCAGGCAGACCTTGACAGTCTTTCTCCTCATGGATACAAGAAGAGCCATAAGCTTCTTCATTATACTATAAGCAAAGATATTTTCACCATCCCGAAGGAACAGGCAAAAGCACAATTGCTTACAGAGAACTATGAATAACTTCTAGCAAAATTTTCTATTACTCCTGTAACTCAATACAATATGACAGCCAATTCCAACAACAGGAAACTATATAGTAGGAAGGCAGGAATTTCATGTCACATTCTACCTTATTAGTTTACACAGGTTTTCATAACAATATTATTCATTTGCTATGAATAAAGCTGCAGCAACAAAACGATTCCATTACTGGAAGCCACAAAGCAAAACCATTTTTGACAGCTCTCAAACCACTTTTACACCAACAATTTCGGGAACTCAGCCAATCCTACAACAGAACATGCTTAAATCATCATCATTCATTGGAAGAGAAAAATATGAAGTCCTAAAGGTCCATTTACACTGAAATAAAAAAAGTACTAGATCTATTTATTTTAATTCCCAGACATAATGGAATAGTAGTATAGTTAAATCCAGAAAACATACAATGCAAGTAATTTTGCAAATAAGTATAATCTAAACAGCAAGTACTCTCAAACAAGACAATTTCTTGGAGCTTATACAACACTGCCTACAACAAGATGCTGAAGAGACCTCACCAGAAAAGCAATACAAATATGATACTTGTGTAACAGCAAGGTTTTTGCTTTGGAAAACAGATATAAAACCCACCTTTATGCTGCACTTCAGTAATGAAATGTTTTACTGCAGTTTTCCACATTCATTTAAAAATCTGATGACAATATCTTGTCATAGAAGGAATATAGAAGGAATTTACAGCAAGAAAACTGTGCCTATCAAAATTTCCTGATAATTTCTTAACAGATGAGAGAAGTTTGTTGTTTTCTAAAGTTACGTCCTAATATGAAGTACAATATACTGACGTACAAAATAAAGGACTTAGGTCAAAATCATTTAAACATAAGAAAAAATTGTTAAGCAGTACCTAAAGACTGATATTGTTGAGTGGCTAGCGTCTCTGCACTAACCTGGTCCTGTATGTTATAGGGGCCACGCTACTACTGTCAAGAAAGCGGTATCAAATACTTACATTAAAAGCTATAACACGGACTATTAGCTTTCAAATGGATGAGCATTAAAGTCTTTAAGACTATTCAAGATGGTTAAAGTAGCCAATTGCCCATTACAAAGACTGCAGTTATGCTCAATCTGTAACAGAGAAACAGATTCAAGCCTGCAAATAACAAGCATCCCAAAACCAAGTTCCCTTGCTTTTAGTGGAGTATTCAGTTTCATTCTAAAGGCACCAAGTACCATGCTGAATTTGACCTCAGAGATAAAGTTTTATCACCATCTGAAGGTATTCCTGCTTTGTATGCTTATTTTTCAATTGGTGCCTTAAATTTTCTTCCATAAAACATACTTTGATTGCTCTTACACATTTATCCAGAGATACATTATTTTGTTGCTTTGGCACTTCAGACCAGTGTGCCTCATTATCTTAAAACTTAACTTGCACAACGTGTTTGCAAACCATCCCAAGAACAAGAATTAAGCCTTCTACTGCACATGCTTCTGCCTTTAGGGAGAGAAGCAAGAACAAACATGCTGGTCATAGTGCTTGATACATTGTGCAAAAAAGACCACACAGTATGAGAACTTAAACAAATCCCTCAGCCAGTTTAATACTTACCCTCATTCTGACTTCTTTAAAACCAAGTAACTCTTTAGATGGTGAGTAACTTTTTACAATACCTTCACAGACTTGAAGTCAGAGTCAAATCTCATTTTCACCATTGTAAACGCCTTTGAAATGACACCCAAATTTCAGTAGCCTGTCCCTTAAATACCATCTTTTTGCCATTTCAAACACTCTATAGAGCCTTTTAGCATTACTTGTCATTAATGCAAGCATCACAGGACCATCACTGCACAAACTTGATTCAAAATCCTAATCCCACATTGCGTGTCAAGCACTCAGCATCTAATAGGAGGCATTTTACATCTTGATTCTGTGAGGTGCTAAGAGAGTTTTATTAGAGAGTCTTTAAACCACATCTACAGCCAAAGTTACACCCCCAGAAGACACTGTTTGGCACCTGGTAGACAAAGGAGACTGAAGTGGAAAATACTGCAAATTACTGGGAGAACAAGGAAGGGCAAAGGCACCACACAGATCCACCAGGCAATTTCTGCTTTTTCCTTCGTTATTCTGTTGACTTGGTTTAAAACGGGAAGGTGTTTTACTGCTCTATAATAGCCCAGGTCCCTTGCTAGACCACCACTCATGTAGCCTTTTCCCCAACATGCTACTACCCAAACAGAGTGCTACCCCCATGTCATCCAGTGGAAGGAAGTCCTGAGATGTTTCTAATAGCTTTATTATTCCAAAGATCAAGGAAATTTCAAACATTCTCAGAGAGGACACAACTGCCCTTCCCTGTGCAGACATTTCACTCTGCTTTATAGCACAGGAGCAGAAGAGGAAAAAACAAATGCTCACCTACTTCTCCTATTTGCGTCTATCTGTTACCTTTAGGGAATCACCTTGCTCAATGTCCTCTAGACCCTGGCAGCTGTAGGTAGTATCTGTAAATCCATGTCTGAGGTTATGTATCAGTGGCTGCATTCACAATAGGGTGCAGGCTAGTTCTCTTGCGTTTATGAAAAACTGCCACATCCCCACGATATCTTAAAGCTATACGTGGCAAAGACAAACCTTAATAAAACAACAATTCCTTTACAGCCTTTCAAATCACTGTGGTAAGTCACAGCATTCTGATATCAAACTTCTTGGGAAATAGCTTCGTGAAACTTCCAAAATCAAGTAGTTGCTCTTGTTCAAATCTGTTGGGAAAATACAGCTAGATTGCTAGGGTTAAACAACAAGAACACTGATAAACAATTTCATGTTTTAAATGATTATTCATCGGGGTTAGATAGATAGATTTGCATTTGCTTCTTCTACAAAGAAGGTAGTACATAAATGTTCTGAAAGACACAGTACTTGGGAAAAACTGATGGGTTTAGCTCAAAGATCCTAAGAAAACGCAGAAATAAAAGCCGGGGCATGGCCAGTGGAGCCGAAGAAATTTATTCTCACCTGTAAAACCACTTTCGGATAAATACTATGCCTGGCAATTCCATATACATGATGAGGCTGCCATCCTCAGGGGACTGGGGAGCTATTGCAGCTGACTTCTAGAGAGTATTTATGCCTGAACCTCCACAGAACAACTCATGTAAATTAATTCCTCAAGAACTGGTTAAGAAGCCAAATATTAGGATGCCTTAAATTGTTTTCAACGTTATCTTCCTTGATCACAGTCCTTTTCACATGTTAGACTAAAACCAGATTTCAGGGTCATTCAAGCCTTCTAGTCATAGCGCTATGTAGAAAGTTCTCCAGTACATTTTAGAAGGAAGTGTCTTTAACATGTTGTCTGACAACTGTATACACAACTAAGCTAGCAGTAAAAATCAAGAAATGGAAGCTTCTTAACTTTTGAAGGTATACTTAATTATTTCTCTTCCAACCACCAAAAATAGTACTAGCATAATTTTATCATATCAGGGTTTAAAAGTTACATATAATTTGGCAGACAAGACACAAGCAATAAGACCATTCCAACCATATTTGATACCCTGTCATGATTTGGGATCAGCCTTCTGAGAAGAACCATCCCTTCTTCTCTTGACTTTCGAAGATTCATCCAGGTTCTTGCACAGGAGAGCTCCTTTCCCCAAAGGCACTCTGGTACCAGCTGTGAACAGTACTTCGCATCTACTAGCAGACAATTTCATGCCCGGTTCCTACATTTACTGTCTTACATACAAGCCATTAATTTCTTTTCTAGTATATCCTTCCTCTTAAAGATTCTTTGCATTAGTTTAAGATGAACTTCTATAATTTTTCTATTTCAGTATAGAAAGCAGCCTCTATGCCACGTTAACTATTGCTCCTTTTGGTGCAGGAGAGGGAAACCAGAGACCCCACGAACTTGATTTAAAAATTCTGTTATGCTACTTTTCTTCATGCTACTTGTGTAGCATGGAAGTCTATGAAAAACACAGAAAGAAAGCAAAAACCCTTAAATAAGCTGCTTACAAGAAAAAAAGACATGCTCACACACATAGTAGACCAGCTGTTCAGGAGCATTCAACTTCCTGAATTCCAGACAATGATACCATTTGTTAGAGAGAAATGGTTAGTGAAATCAAGTTAAAAAAAGACATTCACCACTGGATTGCTGCCAAACACCCATCAAAAGCTCATCAGTTTAATCAAAGATAGGCCTGGGTTAAATGAATTTGGAACTTAGTTCAGACCACAAGTCTAAGAGAAAGGTTACTATTCAAAAAAAAAAAAAAAAAAAAAAATCGGCGTTTTTCCCACCATCTCCCATGATAAGTTCTCAAGCTAATGATACTCAAATTATCTACTGACATACCAAAACCCCAACCATCAGCAAAACTATCACAGACCCCAATTTACAACTTGTGATTTACTAGCCAGCAAAACCCAGCCAACAGATCTGAACGTAATCACAAAACTGATAATCCATTTACCGCGGACAAACTATTTACTCTACATCAAGCCTTCCAAAGGTACCTGTTGTTGAGCTAAAAGGAATTAACAGTACAGGAGAAAATGCAAAAGTCACAGCAGAGGCAACAGTCTGCAGAGCACTTTACTTACAGTGAGATACTTGAGGAGCTCAGTATTTTTAATGCACCAAGGTTCATTCAGTTACAGTTGTTATACAGTGGGACAAGTTCTCTTTATTATTGTATAAGGTGACCACTTTTTTACCTAGGCAGGCAGAGGTCACAGGAGAGTTACTGTCTAGTTGGTGAAGTTGGGTAAGATTTCTTCTTTCTAGGAACATAAAGCATAAGAAGCCACTAGAAAGACTTGTTTAAGGTTGTGATAGATCCACTATTTCAAACTAGATTTTCTCCAAGAGGCATTCCAACTCAGTTACCTGATTCAGTAATTACTCGTCACCTGGATATTGTAAAAATATTCTCCATTCTCTTCATGCAACAGCAAATCCATGTTTAAACCTCAATTTTTATTTTCCTTTTAACTTAACAGGAACACTTCTGTTGGGCCAAAAATCTCATTCTATAAGTCAAGGAAATGGTGTTGTCTGTTCTCCCTATGTCTTGTCAGAGAAAAGCTATGTCTACTATACGACTCACACTTCATGTTCCCCCTGTTGCTTTCTGTGACTGACGGCCAAGTACATCTATGACAGGCCCCAGATTGTAGAAAGTGGACCTCCTCTCTAGATCCCAGGCACCAGAAATACTCCACGCCACTGTATGGGATACTTTCAATCTGTTTTTTAAAGCCCTGCCCACTCTAAGAGTGTACAAGCTACATACAGAACTGTGGAAGCTTATTCAAGAAATGTTTGTCTGTTCATCATAAAGAGGTTATTAAGCAGTAGCATGGGATTCTTCAGTTCAAATGTACTGTGGCTTCTCAGGTAGGAGCCGTACGTAACACCCGCAGGTCTGAAAACAAAACAGGAACCCCCAACTCCAATCCTCACCATCTTCCATCAGCTACTGCAATCCTTTTTACTTCTACAAACCCTGCCGTCCCACACAGCAATATAAAATGCTGCTTTTAAGAGATGACTGCTCATGACCAAACTGTGATTTCAATTAAGACTAATTTAATTTTCAATATTCTTCCTGGCCTGCGTATTAGATCTTACGTACAAACCAAGCAGCCTACACTTTATTTCAGCTGTTCACCACTAAACTCTCGAGTTCCCCGAAAAACAGTTTTCCTGAGCTTATTCCCTTTCTGCTCTCTGGACTTTCCATAAGCATCTCTGAAGGCACTCCATCCTCCAGATTTTCTCTTTCAGTGCAGCGACTGCTCTGTGGTAATAAGCACAGAAAATTTTAGTGATTAAGCATACAGTAACTAGGGTTCACAATGACATTCAGAGTCATCCTGTAACAACTGCAAGCAGCACAAAACCCATCACATCCACTGGCTGTCTCTTTTCAAGGACTGACTTCTTGGCAGAAGTTTATGAACTGCCTGATGCAAAGTTTCCTGCTGGAACTCACCCAGGTTCCATCCTTTGTTAGCTGAAGGATTTTTTCCCTTCCTCATTACTTGCAAAACTCAGAGTATCACAGCACTGTTATGAAAATTATTGGACAGTTTTTCAGATGCAAGACATTAAGAAATATTCTGAAAATTTTCTGAACCAATAGTAAGGCAAACTGATGATATTAGGACTGAACTCAAACCAGGAATTTGAAGGTTTAATAGCAGTAAGTACTCAAAATACTTCAGTTATTTGATAGGAAGAATGGAAGGCTTTGATAAAAATTTATATAAAGTCATTTTTCAAAAGAGTAATGACAAATGTGAACTACATTGTTTCACATTTGTCTGTCTTGATTATCTATATTAAATCAAGCAGAATATATCAGTGAACATCTTGGAGAAAACTGTCCAATGTTTTCTGTTAGGGAGCTTAAACTTTTCTTTATAAGGAGCATGACCAATTTAAAAATTGCTAACATCGGATCTCCTCAGTATTCCATGTTTTATTAATGTCACTTATAAAACAATGTGCTCCCCAAGTTGTAATAATATCAAGCATCGGTTACAACAGCTTCTAGTAAAATGTTTTTGGCAAGACTGACAAGTATAGCACTATTAGATCCAGAATTGCTCTGTTCCCTTAAAGCTAATGAAGTTCTGAATAGGGGTTCTATTGAAAGTATATCAGTGCTCTTGACTCTACACAGCATAGCACAGAAAAGGTCACTGATATCACCTACTTCTTGCCTACATAGATAAAGTGTGTTGTAATGTACAAATACACTGGAGATAATTCACTTGCTTCTCTGAAATACCCCACAGGCACCATACACACACCCACACACACGGATGGAGGGGCAGGGGGAAACAACTGGCTTCTCCCTCCCTCCTCCAGTGAGTGCCCTACAGACAGAGTAGGACAAAACTTGTTTCATTGAGCCACTTACTATTAAATATCTTGAAAATGAGAACAGTTTGCATGAACACCGAGTAACAATAGGCTGAACTGCAGCTTAGCTCAGGGTATAAACTGTGATAACTACCTCTTTGTGAGAGAAACTTTTAAAAACTAGTTTGATTTATAAAGTATTAAACGTCCTCATTTGTTATAAGTCTTATGGGACGTGGCCCCTCAGCATCTTTGCAGAATTAGACTGCTGTTTAGAGAAGCACGGTCTTATGAACAATAGCCTCTGATTGTTACAGTATTTATGACCCAATTTTAATTCCTACCCACAGTCTTCAGCATGACTAAGAATTCAACACTAATTACAGTTGCCAAAGCACATCTCTGAACTAGTACAGCAGAGGCATACATACGGCCAGGTAAAACATGCTGAACAAACTTCTCCCATATAAAAATATGGCAGCTCTCTCTCTCTCCACTAAAACACACACATCTTTTTCAGCTTGTTTTTACACTGTCTCCTAAGATCTAACCACTCCATACTTTGTACTCCATGTTTTCTTTCCATCTGAGCTTGCAAAAAATCCCCGTTTAGTATCAAGTTGTGAATTTAACTGATGAGCTGTTTAGCCTCCTCCTTTAAATCATTAATAAAGACATTAAATCTAACTGAACCTGATACTTATCCGACAAGCACCGTTCCCTGCCCTGCAGCTCAAATTACTGCCACATCTACTATTTTTGCTTAAGGTCCTTCAGCAAGTTTCCAGTCCGTGCAATATTTAGGCCAATAAGGTTTTTTTCCCCAAGTTTTACGAGGAATTTCTTCCAAATGGCTTGCTGAAGTATTCGCTACATAAAGTATTCCTCTATCTGCAAAAAACTGTAACTTGATTTTTTATAAGGAAAGAGTATGCTTTCTGATTTACACATACCAGCAGTTTATCAATCACAGCGCTATCATTTTCAAGTGTATTAGAGATGCACCTTCCAGTGTTGGTGTCAATATTTTACGTAAGGATGGATGCAGAATTAACATTGAGGACTCTTACTGTTAACATATATATACAGAGCCAAATTATTCACAGCAGACACTCTGGCAAGCTGATACACGCAGCCTGGCTACAGAAACCTAGACTTCACACTATGCAGTTTATCCTGTTGAAGAAGCTGGTGGCAGTTGCAACTAAGCTACTTTCAGCACTTTAACATATTGGTGCTATATTTCTTTTTCATATCTGTTACTACCATCAGCCTTTCAAAACCCACCTACTAATTTTGTAAGTTCAGTAGCTAATCCCTAATCCTTCTATGTTTAAAAATAAAGCTACTCTTCATTTACAGATGTCCTTTCGCTATTATTGTGAAACATAGATTCCCACCCACGTATCTGCAGAACCACTCCATCGTCTGAAGCCATCCTGGAACAAACAAGATGTTAATGCAGCCTCTTAGAGTGCAAAGCCTGCAGGAACAGGCATCATCACATACATAACCCTGATTTTACAGACAGCAAGCTGAACTACAGGAAGGTCAGGTGTCTCAAGTCTCCGTAGCAAATTAAGAGCACAAATCAGGTATTGAGACCTCCAAAACAAGGACCACAGATGCAAAGCCATCCAGTTACTTCTCCTTGAAAAGTCTTCAGAACGTGAAAGGCAAGAACCTGAAACAGATTCTCAGCCCTTCTCCTTCCAGAAAAGGCATTTCTGATTCAGGATCTGTGCTCCTGCAGCCTGAGAACTTAGGCATTACAATTTGACTTTCACATTGTTGTTGAGATTCATTTTTTTTTTAAATTAAGGTGTAAGTGACTAGGCCACATGCAGACTTCACGTTTGTAAGTTTGTGTTAAATTGGAAGAGACACATTAACTCGCACTGACTTAAGAGTCAAATACATATTACTCACAGGCCTATATAATGCACTAAACTCAGAAATACAGCCTTCATGCTGCTAGCACTTACTGTTTGACATTCCAACAGGATCTTCTCAATGTCAGGAGATATGGTCCCAGATCTCCGATTTCATTGCTGAAGTGTCCAAGGCAGAACATTCATTCATGTCACTGGCAGCACAGCATGAATGGTAGGACAAAAGCTTACAGTATAGGAATTCTTAACAAACCATTCTACAGACCATCTTTAAAAGAGTTACTTTGTCCTTATATCTCTTCCCACCCCCCACTCTTATTTTTTAAGCAGGTGAGAGAAGGAATTATCAACAGTTTGTAGGCAAACCGTGAGATCACACTTGGACATCAAAATGGATCAAGGCATGTAAGAGCATAACAAGTTACACAACTGAAAAAACCTGATCTCTGTACAACACTATCCAAGCTACGTTTCTAAGACACTGAAGGTCAGAAAGCTCCCTTCTTTAAAACCACTAGAATGTACAGGAACAGCAGTCCTCTTTTGTTCAGCAGCTTTCCACTCAAAATTCCCCATTTGTCTTCCCTTCCCTAGACTTCTTTCCTCTTGCTAATCAGTGCCAGCTGCCAATTAGGACTGACAATAGAAGAAAGTCTTTTTATGATCTTCAGTCACCACTACATAAAACACCATACTGTACTCCATTCTGCACTCAGTTCCCTCTTTTTCTCAAAAGAGAAACTTAAAATAAGTTTAGTGGTGTTTTAATCCTTTTCTTGTTCTCAGGCCAAAACCAAAATTCTTTCCAATCCTCCCATTCTGGACTTAGACCGTGAATATTGAGCATGCACACTGGGATTGTTTGCTGCACCTTCAGATAAATTGCTGCCGCCACTGTTCCTGCTCTCTACCATCTCATAAAATATTGATTGCTGCAGTACATACCCGGTAAAGAAAAAAAAAGAAATCAATTTTCCCCTAGACACAGCAAATTGGCAACAACATAACAGATCAGCCTGTCAGCCTGGCATGGAAGATTAGCATCCAAAAACGAACAGAAGAGACAATGTGAAGAAGGTGGGAAGGTGTATAGGGAAAAAGGGAATGCGAAAATGGTTGTAGCAGAGAAGAGTCAGACAAAAAAAGGAGACTATGATTGTGAAAGATGCAGTTTGTTACATCTTACTACAATGGTGTAATAAGAGAGCAGTATCCTGTATCACCATTTCTACAGGATAGCCAGTGATGGTCTGTATGATTCCATCACGCTCATCAGTCCTAAGAAATTTTGGCATAGGCACTGAAATAGTTTAATAGTTACAAATACAACTAAAGCAATTAGTAATTAACAACAAATAAGATGAGAAAGTAAAGTGTTTGTATAAAATGCCTGCACACCTTACAGCATCAGCATAAATTTAGAGAACCCATGCTGGAATCCCACAATAAAAACACTCTTGTTCCTTAAACACAAAACCACAGAGAAAGGAATAAGGTGTCATACATTAACCAAAATGATTTGTAACAGTACAAAAACTAAACAAAACAAGTCTCCCAGGTAGACTGAAGGAATCCCTTTCCGCCTTGCATTCCCAACTCCCAAAGCTCCCTGCGGTGACCCCCAGCAACTTATACTTTTCAGCAAGGCTCTCCAGGCTCTCTGCAACTAAACTAAGAGAGCCCAGAAAAATTTGCACTGCTGTGGAGCACACACTGAAATGACAGACCTGCCTCCATCACACCATAGGACACCTGGGACCAAGAAGAAATGCTCAACTTCTTCCCTGCCTTCACATATTAACTTCCTGTGGCTCTAGCATGCCAAGGTACAGAAAAAGTTTCTGTGCTTTATATACCTTAAAATACGCCTCTTCCGAGCTGCCAGCCACAGAAAGAGCAACAAGTCTGACCCCTTGTACTACTTAGGGTGCTTCACATGACCCATCCTTTAAGCGAGGGACTGCAGAGACCAAGCACTAATTTCACCCCAAGAGACTCCTGAGAAAAAGCCAGAGCTCCTGGAATAATGCCTCCCCTTTCAGCACAGCTATGAGCTGCACGTCAGGAGCCAACCTTTGATAATAGGCACAAATACACATTAAAACAGAGCTCCAAATCAGTGGAGCTTTTTATGTACTGTAATAGATCCCAACTGTATCAAAACATTAATATGGAGCTCTCAGGACTAAGCATATGGTATTGGGTCCAGGATACATGCTTTTAAAAGGTCCCTAAGTGCTTATTCATATAATAAACCACAAAAGCTCTAAAGAAGCTGTTGCCATCTGTTTTCTGGACTCTGACATTTCTATATGATCCTCTCCCTACCCCCACCAACTGCTATTTTCTAGAATACCATAAAAAGACAACAAAAAAGGAAACTAAAAACAGGAAAATTAAAACTAGGACTGCGTCCTTTAGTCACAACTCTTGTCCTGAGTATTGTAAGGATCTCCAAAACTTTGCAACATGTGATACAGTAAGAAATTGTGTCATGGGCAGAGTTTAAACTTAACTCCACATTTCTTTACTTTTGCCATGTAAATCAGACTCAATTTCTTCTACATGTGGTTACTCTCCAGTTTAATGTGAATTCATTTACTACTTGCAATTTGAAGTAGACATATTTCTGTTTTATACCAATGATTTGGAGGTGGTGGTTGAAGAAGAGAGAACGGTCAAGTGCTAGGCTTCCTTCGATCCTCAGATCTTCACCTCAGACAGTTGAGACAGGCAGGGTCTGACACCCAAAGAGCACACACAGCACTCCAAGACCAATTCTTCCCCCAGCCAAGGACATGAATTAAGCAGTATCTTCTCTGCAGGGAATATCCTGATGGCTGATCAGAATCTACAAGACTGAAGATTCATATGCTTCCTCAGAACAACTGGTTAAACATCAGAAATTGTGCAGAGAAAGGATTCAACTTTTTAATGCATACAGTTTCTCACAACCCAGGACCTCCACAAGCACAGCATGCTCACTGCCACAGCAGCACACTGGAGAGTAGCTGCTGGGTCCACCAGCCTCCACTGGCACATGCCCTGCTTTTCTGAGCTGTGCCAGCCCAAATGTGATGCCTATGTCCTGTCCATATTGATCTCCAGGTTAGCCACAACGTTTCAAAAAACATTAAGTAGTCACAGGATTATGTCCATATGACCTGCACGAACCTTGCACATACATGTATATACTATACATTCCTATACATCAGGCTCTTATAAACCAAAGAACTACATGTAGTCATCTATTAAAAAAAGCCATGCAATATTTACTCTCTACAAGTGAAGATACTTGATATTTTAAAACTCTAAAAACTGAAGTTCAAAATGTGAACAACAGTCACCTTGTCATGGGGAGAAGGAAAACTTTCCAAGTTTCTAAGCATTGTCATACAATGAAGTACCGAACCTTTCACAAAAGCAATGTCCAGTTTTCAGAATAGCTATTCAATAGTTTGAAATTATTTCACCATATCTTTGACTTATCAAAATGCAAAAAAAGTCAGTGGCTGTAGCAGACAGTTAAAGGACAGCAAATCACCAGGTATCACCCCAAGTCCATCATTAGTAGACATGGCCAAAATAGTTGAATAGAGTTCTAGCTGACCAGGTACAGCAAGACAGTCTCCCAGAACAGCTCTGTTGTTGTAAACAAGCATGAAGTGGGCTATGTAGTCACTTTTTCTTGAGTCATCACTATTTACTTCACCCATTCAATTAGCCAGACAAAGCCAACAAATCTCACAAATGCACTAAGAACTCCTGAGCTCAGCAATTAAAGTAAAAACATTCATTAGATACTTACACTTGGGCAAGATAAAACTTAGTTCTATGTTGCTTTTAAAAGTCTACCCTAACAAAATATCCCTGAACAGCTTAGATTTCCAGCCCACACATACTGGTTATCAAAAGAAACAGACATGAGAAACAATGAGGGAGAAAGCTTGCACATATTTCTTCCTCAGGCTCCTAAAACCAGTTGTACTGAAAAAACAAAAGTTAGCCACCCAGCACCAGTGCAGGGACAATCACAAGCATCAGGGGTTAACAGCAATGGGGTCAAGTACCTTGAAGAGAACTGCTTACAGGTGTTGTTCAATTTTTTCCTTCTGAGATGCAGAAGGAAACTTCTTAACCAACAGTAATGCAGCTACAAACAACATCTTGCAGAGTATCAAAAAAAAAAAAATCAAGCAGCTGCTTGTTCCTGAGGTTGTCCCCAACTCTAAGTTTAACTTAGTCATGTTCTGGCTCCTGCTATACCAACCAGTATTAAACAGTCTACAAAGACCTGATCTGAATAGCAGAAAATCCAGTAGTACAGCTGCTTCCTATTTACAAAAATTATAGAGCCAAATCTTCTCTCAAAACAAATCTACACCAACTCTGATGATTTTATGATCTGGTTGCTACTTCTGTCATTTTTAAAGATACTCATTGGGGCATGAGAAGAACACCACCACACAAAGGTCCCACAAATGTCCCTCAACAGAGCCGAGACATGTACTCATCTGACCCTTAGGCAGTGATCTTGTTGTCATCACAGTTCAGCCTTGGACACGCTCCTATCACTAAGGCAGTGTACAAAGTCATTCCACCTCCTGGACAAAATCACTGACCTACAGTTCCGAGACACGCATCACACAACTCAGACTGGATTTGGATGGCCTGTTCGCACAACCCAGTGCCAAGACACATAGAAGTACCTCACCTGCAGGATGAGCAATGTAGAAGTAGAAAGTTTTGGCACCGACTTTTACACTGAATATACCATATATAAAAATGGCCCACCACCTTCTGAGTACAGACGGTTCTGAGCTTAACACTTCACCAGATGAAAGACTAAAGCTAAGTGAGAGACCAGAGAAGTGAACTACAGCAAATGGTTCTACATACATACCAAAGCAGCCTTTCTTGAACTGCAGAAAAGTTCTTCTGACCTTCCAGCCTCCACAGAGACTGCCAAATCCTGCCTTTCCGCTCAGGATGATCAGTTCTTCAGCCAGCAACCTCTGAATGCTCAGCACATGCTTCTGAAGAACAAGATGCTGTTTTGCAGAAAGATTATAGGCATTTGAGTTCTCAAACAGATGTCTTCATCCTACCTGCATCCACTTAGTAGCTTGTCTTCATTTTGAGACCCTAACACACTTATGTCACAGGTTTTTTTTGTTTAAGACTTTTTGGTTCTTCCTTACTAGGGCCCACAAGTAATAGCTCTTGCACGATCACATGTAGGCAGATAACCACAGGTAACATCCTACACAGGTTTAGAAGCTCTGATCAAAGAGCTCCCTGTAGAAACTTGAGATTCTGTGTATTGTACACAAAAGATATATGTAGGGCATAAATAAACCAATACCAGAAATGCACAAAGCATATTTTATGAAGTGACACACTTGACAGAAGACTTGTGAGATGGAGCAATTTAAAGTCTAAGTATGCGCTGTGACATGGAAAACTAAGAGAAGGGAGATAGATATGAAGGAGCAAGATTAAAAAAAGATTATCACTTTTCAATGCCTATCACTGTATCATCTATTCTAGACACCATGGGAGAAGCAAGTTTAAAAGAGTAGAAGAAAACTTAAGGCAACACAGATGCCAAAAGGATGTATCAAAACAGCCTTCCCAGAATAGGACAGAGCTATCTAAACCTGTTTTTTCAGAGAAAGCACAAGAAAAACCTAAAGGTTAATCCAAGTTTTTACCATTTTAACCCCACTGGTGGTGTTTAGAACACCACTTGAATGGTGGTTCAACACCAGTAGAAAATGGGTTTTTCCTCAAGTTTTGGAGTATATCTTTGCAAGTCCAAGTATTCCTCACACATTTGTTAGCTTGCCTTTTCTTAGAAGTACTAAGGAGAATTACTGGTAAGGAGAGAAAGATTTTTCTTTTTTGAACAATGAGTTTAGTATTGCTCTGCTTAAGCAGGTGAGCATTGCTTACAGAGGACTGTTAGCAGGCCACAATACATAGGAGATCCTGCAAAGAATTATTTCTGCTGTCTATGGGCAACTGTGCAAAGGAAAGTCTAAATCCCCCCAAAGCTATCACACCATCAACTAGGGGTGGCTATTTTGCTAAATTGCTTCCAATTAGGCAGCCTTGATTGCCCTGCAGAATATGGTGGGATTTGATCACACAGTTAAAGAAAAGGCAAGTCTATAGATCTTGCCACATTTCAGGCACAGAAGCGTGCCAAAAACTGCATAACCAACTGGAGCCAGCGCCTCTTCACCTTTCTGCTAACATGAACAAACTCCAAGAGTTTGCTTCCTATTCTAGCCTATTGAATCAAATCAGGTTTACTACACTTCCCTCAAGGATAGTTTTATTTTTAATTACCATTACTTCAGAGATATGAAAAGCAGAAATAGAAGTTTAAGCCTAGCCATTCTATTCAGTGCAAAGTCAGATTTTTCCAAGTATCTAGTATGGATTCACCTACACTCTTCCTGAACTTAGTCATACTCTAGTCAGCATCCACCAACACTAAGCACTTTTGGAAACTTCAACTAGAGCCATTCTACCAGTTCAGTGTCCTGTATATTACTATGGTGCACTAAAGCCCAGAGCTCTTATCAAGTTAATTCCCTGCAGTACCAAAGAAGTATGCAGAACAGACTGTTCCTGCCTCTGTAAATTTATATCTGGTACTTTTAACAATGGAAAATACAATATTTAAGCTGGTCCTGTGGGACAGAGCACAAGACTTTGCTGGATCTTACGAAAGGAGCATTATCACAGTTGTTTTGAGTGTCTTGTTTCTGAATGCAGTGCAGCACCGCATATTCTTTAGAGGCACTCATCTTCTGTACATTCATGCATCTGGGTATTTATGAAACTCA
Source organism: Leptodon cayanensis (assembly GCA_027564655.1). NCBI lineage: Eukaryota > Metazoa > Chordata > Aves > Accipitriformes > Accipitridae > Leptodon > Leptodon cayanensis. Next base: position 5,853,520 of record JANXJC010000026.1, on the reverse strand, counting down.
AATATTAAATGAGGAAGAGACAAATAAGTATTTCAATAAAAGCAATGAGTATCCTCAAATCCTCTCCTCCTAGGAAAAGTTTTGAGAACTTTTGTAACTACTCAATTTTCAGACAAGGAAATTCAGAATAGTAAGCAGTGATCAAGATGAGAAGAGTTACCTATTCCTTCATAACATTCTCCAAACCATTAGAAGAACACAGAAAAGGAAAAATATTTCCTTGTAGTTGCAACTTGGTGAGCAGTCAGAAGCCTTTACAAACCAGTTGCAAGGTTGCAGAAGACCCTTGGCCTCCATCCAACCTGATGGACCAGCAGGGAATTCCATAAAAGGAAATATTGAGTCACTCCCTGGCAGGTGACATACTGTTCCAGGAACTCAGGAAAGGGGTATTTGGTGCAACGAGCAAGAAGCAATAAGAAATAAGAGGACTATGTCAAGAGTCTGATTGTGCCAGAATGCCTGAACAGGAAAAATTCTGCATTACTGAGGTCTAATGAAGAATCAGAGCGTCTGAGACAAACTTTGATTTGAGGGGAAACTTCAGCTGAGACAGGACTGTTAGCTGCAGGTAGCCTACACACTTCATCATATTAAGAAACTGTTCTTAGATACAGAATTATATACACCAATGAATGTTTTTGTACACCCTGTCAGAGACCACGTATGCGACAAGCCATCTTGAAAGAGCTCAAACATTTTACTGACGGCTAAGTTACAAAGTGAAATTACAACTGCACTGGCAAACTGGAAGTACTTGGGTAAACCTGGGGTCAATATATGCACCATCTCCCAGCTGTACCAAAAAAAAAAAAAAAAAAAGGATTAAATAACCATCAAAAAACCCCACCCCTCCACCCCCCAAAAAACCTACACATTTTGTTTAAAGACAGTGGTGATAACATTTATGCTTCCAAAACTATTTTGACAAGCCAGAAAGCTAAAACCAAGGCTCACCAATATTTAGAGCTGGCTTTCACAAGCAGGACCTTGCTGTAGTACCTCTGGGTTAAAACCTGGCAACCTATAGCATTCACACTGACACCCTCACAACAGCTTTGAATAGGAAGTGAAGAATATTATATTCAGTAGAGAAGGCAGGAGGAATTTCAGTGAGAAATAAGTAATTGTTCAAGTTGGAACTTGCCCAGAATATAGGGGTTAACACACTAATGCTTGTAGAAATAAAAATATACCAGTACTATGAATTTCTCATGGAACAGAAGGTATTCCAAACCACAGTTTTATCTTTCTTCTAAAATAGCACACGTTCCAGCAGCGCAGTGTTTTCTCATATGCAGTATCTATGGAATGTTTATTTTCCGATTTGGGAAGTGTAGCACTAAACATAGCATTGCTGGCTGCTCCTGCTCAGAAACTGAAAAGACTGGTAGCAATTTGGACAAGGTCCTGTAGCACGGTAAAGAAACTGATACCGATACTATTTGAAACTGTTGGCAAGAGTTATCACACCATTGCTCAGGACAGAAATTTCACTTGCATTTTATGAAATATATCAAGGGAAATACTAAGATTTATTTTGGTCACCTAAATACTAGGCTCACAATGCAAAAAGGCAACAAATGAACTTTAAAAATAAAGCTAGGGTAAACAGTACTTGGAAGAGAAACTTGTTAGTTTTTATTGGGACATACAGTATTTTTCCTACAAAATTGTTTCCAAAGAAAAATAAAGAAGTCAGTTTCTTTTAGCTATATTCACGCCTTTCCTCCAACTTTTTCCAAATACATGCTGGTAGGTGAATTTGCTAGTAAGAATGGTTACAGAAATAGGAAGTTCAGGTGAATTTAGTACAAAATTTCAGGAACAAATTTTTCCTTCATAATCATAGTTATGGGCATAAGAAGTCACTCAATTGGTCATCCAGTATAAAAACAAACCCAACACTAAACCGGGTACCCGATCGGAACTGAAGCATACAAGTTCCAAAACCAAAATACAAATTTACTCAATTAACTAAGTATTTTTCATTAATAACTTCAAAAAAGCAAGTATTTTGCCAAGTTTCGAATAACAATGGAAACTAGAATAGCGGTTCAACTTAGAGATTACTTTGGCTGAATTATTTCCTCATCTCAAATACTCAACAAGAAAGGGGAAATAATTCTAAGTATAGTCGCGGTCACAATAATGGGATGAAGTTAAGCAAAGCAATGTTTGGCCACGTTGCAGGAATCGTGAAGTTCAGGCTATCAGGCAACTGAATAGTTACCCAAGGGAAAGAGTGAAACATGCTTCACCTGTGTCATTTAAAAACCAAACAATACCCAGCAAAACAGTATCTTTAAGTACTTCTTTAGTGTAAACAAAAATAATTCTAGGAAAGTGAATAAGCGATTCACAGATATTTCTGACTTGGTAAGCTTGTATTTCCTTCTAAGAGGACTACACCAAGTCTGGGATGTTTACCTGGGTTTATGCATCTGATTGATACAGCAACACTTTGGAGAAACATGAATGCACTTAGGATTACTGTCAATTCTTCCCTTCCTGGGTTCTCAGTTGACCAGACAAGTGACTGGAATTAATAGTAATTTTTTTTTCCCTTTAAACACTAGCTAGGTGTTTGAATGATTTAAACTATGAGAGTGAGGCTTGGGAACTGTCATAGCTCAGGACATTGATTAACAAGAATGAACAGAAACCAGAACATTCAGCAGAAACTCACTCAATCACTCAAAGGACAAGATAATTACCTAAATTTATAGGACCAGCCTTCTCCTAAAGCTTGCCCATATTGGCTCTGCAACACAGAATTAGTGGCATTTTGCAAGTTTACTTAGCTCTTGCAAAGCAGCCAATAAGCTTTTAAGAAAAGTAATCTTAAGAAAGAGTCCAAGGATTGCTTTACACATACCTACATAGACACTGGACAGTTTAGGCAATCATTTCTAGTGATCTGTGAGTATTCTTTATTCAAGAGTGCAGAGACCACCATGTCATGCTGCAACCCCAAACTTTCCTCCCACTTCAATTACCTACAATCATTAAAGGTGTTAGAATGGTTCTTCCTTCATGGTTTTCAAAGTCATGAGATGAATACTGCTGTCGAGTTGTCAGAAATAGAACAAGAGAATGAGCATTGATAATTTAGTAGGTGACAGATGAGGGAAAACATAAGATGTACGTACAGAAAGATGTAACACATCCCTAATTTTCTCTGGGACCAATTCATGTTAGAATTGATTTGCATGCTCTTAATCAGAATTGTGCTGCAATTTTCTGTCACAAGAATGGGAATCTCTTCTAATGAAAGCCAACAAGACACTTGTTTGATTTAATAAATAAATACTTTCTCAACTACAGCATAGAATAATCACTTTGTCAAATGCTAACACCAGCAACAATATGAGACCTAGGGGCATAAATATTTAAGAGATATTCCAGATGTTCATTTTGTGAGCTATATTATTAATGTCTCCTCCAAATGACGATGCAAGACCAGAAGCATCCAAGCTATGGCCTTGCAACTCAAGAGTGCCAGGACAACTTTCCTCTTGTCTCCTCATCTCTCTTTGCATTACCTAATTGACAAAGAGCAACAGGTACTCTTCACAGGCTACTTTTTTCATTCCCTTCTCCCACTTTCTGCTTTTAGTTCATTAAATCCCTTCCAACACCCCAGCAGACACACTCTAGTCAACAGGTATGTTCATTTCACAACATTTCATGTCTGTTCTCAGAGTGACATTTGTGGGCTCTACATCCTCACCCCACCCACTCTACTTACTATTTGAAATAGCAACAGAAGTAGGAAAACAATTGGGGTTTTGTTGTCATTGGAGGTTTCTTTAAAAAAACATGCATTTTCTGACCTTGTTTACTCCCTTCCTCAGTTCCTAACCATTATCACTACAGCTCCACTATTGCTCAAGGTACTGCAAGCGACAGTTTGCACCACTGTGACATAACAAAGTTAGTTGGTGAGGTTGGGCAGAAGTCCTGCAGTCAATGCTCAGATACTGAGCAACAACTGCACACCTTTCATACCTAAGAGCTAGCGAAATCATGCTGCTGTAGTAGCCACGAAATGGCAAGTGCCTCTGTGGAAATAGCAGATAGTCCACAGAAATCATTGTTGCTGTATTTCCTCAATTTCTTTTAATGCTGTACCACTTCATAGGTCTCTGCAGAACAGGACATCTGATGAAAGCAGGGCAGAGAAGTTGACAGCAATGGAGACATTTTTCTTGATGTTCCTATTGCCTGAACTTTGTCATAAGCCAAAATCCAGCAACAAGATAAAACCTCAGGAAAAATAAATTGCTCAAGACAGACAATGCGATATATTTTACTAACAGAGCAGGCTGCAGGCTGATGAAGTCATCATAGCTTCATTGAACTCCCCATGGCTATACTGATTTCCACCAGCACAACTTGAACAGCAGGAACAGATGAATACCGCATTAACAAAAAAACCCAACAAAAACAACCACGTTATGAAGGGGAGGAGGTGTTCTAATAGACATGGTCTTATGCAAGAAACATAGGAAAAGAGGCTAGTCAAACAACTTAATTACCTTTAAGTGCAACATATGTCATCAGATCTAGTGAAGCACCAGTGTCTTTTTAGAGGGACAGGATAGAGCAACAGAATTTCCCCGTACAAGCAACTTTTCACAACTTGCTATGAAATAGCTAAATAAAACTTTGAGTGGCCTCTGCTCCAAATTATACACAGTGGATGTTTGAGGTGAGTGATTACCATCCAAACACTGTGTGCCAGCTGATCTCCATTTAGGAATACAAAAGTTCAGGCAGGGGAGGCAGATGGTATGGTGTTTCTTTCACCACGAAGTCCTAAACCCTCTCCTATAAGGGCATCAACTCACTGTTCACTCAGTTGAAAAGGGCTGCAGGATCTAAGTACAAAAGCCCAGTTTAACATTCTGGCTCTGCAGATCCATGTGTGGAAGAGAGTAATACTCCGCTCAGACAACATCCCAGCACCATCACCTCAAGCAGTATTGCAGAAATGGCCAGTAATATAAGCAAAAGAGCAAAAAAACCCCAAAACTCTGAGACAGCCCAAAGAGGGATGTGGTCCCAGCCTCATGCCACACATCTCTCTGGAGATGCTTGCTTCATTGTGCATATATCTCTGAGGGAAATTAAAGGAAGGACTACTACTGTCCAACAATTAATTTTAAGTTGTGAAGTACTTCTAAACTGCTTGGAATGATTTAATTTACAAAATGCCAATGAATTGCCATATTAACAAGACTTGCATCAGGTAGAAGCATTAAACCCATACAAAGGCACAGTAACTGTCACCTGCAGAAAAGTTCTATTCAATGACAAAAAAATTCATTCCCTAAGCATACAAAGTCATAAAAAAAAAGTATTTCTGAACACCACACATTTCAATTACAAATATTTCAGTTCAAGGCAGGCTCTTCAATAGAGAATTAAATATGCTGTTGTAACATGCAAGTTACATACTTCTCTGCTACTTCTATATTCGAAGCCAAATGCAGCAGTCTGCTGTACAAACCACCTTTCTAAGCGATATAAACACTAGATGAATGATAAAACTCCATTTTGTTATTAGAAAAAAATAATAATCTCACTTCTACCTAAGCCTTAACATTTTGCTCTCACAAAACATCATAAAAACAGGTCCTTTAAAGGAACATTTGAAAACCAGACAGGCAATCAACATCTCAGATCTCATAAATGATGAGTTCAATTGCCTTCCAAACAACATTTACTTCCACTGAAATTAAGTTTTTCTTGCTCTTGACATACTGACATCCCAGTCAGTGTGAGGGAAGATAATAAGATCTGTCAGTCTCTGGAAAAACTTCTAACAAACAAGGCTTTTTCTTAAAAAAATCTTTAGTTTGATTTTGCAAGCTTCACCAAGTCTCCCGAGGGGTGTTATTCTCATCCATTGTGCCAGTGGCCTGTTAGAGTCACTGTAATAGCGGAAGACTTAACCCCATCAGAAGATACCATCTCTCCCTCTTACTGCAAAATGGGACCAGGTTTACTAGAGTTTCATTTTAAGAGATCACCCTAGAGAATCAAGTTCAACTACAGTTTATACTTAAAGCCCAGCAAATGAATACACAGCATATCTTAAGTATATTAAAAAAAAAAAAATCTTTCAATGGCAAATTCAGCTGAAACTCCCCAAAGGAGATGAAAATGTTGTAGTAAATTTACGAAGTATTAAGTCCCACAAATTTATGCTACATGGAGAATAGCAACACAACTCCTAGAGTTGTTAAACATCATAACACTAAGTTTAAAGACCCAGATCCCCCTCCCAATTAACATTTTTGTTTGAAGACTAACTCTAATTTGAAATTTCCTCTTACTATGCCAATTACATTTTAAAACTTTTCCTGTGAAGTTTAAGTGCACTGTCTTATTTGAAACACGAAGTACTATTAAAAACAACCCAGAGCAGGGAAAGGAAAAAAAAAAAAAAAGTTTTTCTTTCTTCAGTATCAAGCACCTGGCAAGTAAATGGAAGGTTCCTGCAAAGCCTTAAAGGCTATTAAAGGCATTCCTCTTTTCCCCTGGGGATTTAAAGCTCAGTTACTTTTATTCCTCTTTAAGCCTATGAAATTACATCATTTTTTCCCCTTTGATTTACACTTTACAGTATTTTTTCCGCATCGTTCCTCAATTTGCTAATTCACTAATAAAACTGCCGTTGGCTCAGTCATGAAGTAAAAGGAGAGGAAATGTCCAATATTACACATCTCTTCGCAAAACAGGACTATTAATTTCTTCAGTTAATTATATACATTAATGTAGTATAATTTTAACAATTTGCAATTTATGATTTGTTTCAGCTACATAGGTCTTTGACCTAGCTTGTCAAATCTTTGAGAAATAAACTAACAAACTGCCTCGGAAGGATCTCTACCAAAGCATTGTGATAAAGTATGAAAGTAAGAGCTTTCTATTTGCTCAATGTTTGTTAACTTTCCCACAAATACAACAGCATAAATCTACCACATAGGGTCAATTCCCTTCCTGGGCACTTGATGCTCTCTATGCTCAAGGTAACTTTGCACAAAGAAGAGAATGCTGAGCTGCTTTCTGGCCCTGCATCTGAGCCTGTTGCATTCAAGAGAAGATTGCTGCAACTGTGTGAGCTCCCTCTTGTAAAACACTCTTGTTCACTCCCATGAAACAGCTGCAAAAGCAAGACCACTCCTCCAACACCTCATGCCCTCTCCCTCTATTCCCACCCCCCCCTCCCAAAATACATATGAGGGGGGAAAACCAGCAGTAGCAAAAAAAAAATTGCTATTAAAGAACCGATTTAGGAAAGTCATTGCAGTTGACAATGATTTAGAACAGGACTTGACAGAAGGACAAAGAGCACTCACTGGCTGGAAAAAAACAAGACATTTGTCCCCAGTGACAGAATCATAGAATCACACAAGTTGGAAGAGACTGCTGGAAATCAGCTAGTTCAACACCCCTGGCTAAAGCAGGGTCAGCTAGAGCAGGTTGTCCAGTACCATGTCATCCAGTTGGGTTTTCCATGTCTCCAAGAGCACAGACTCCACAACCTTTCTGAGAAACCCATTCCAGCACTGGACCACACTCACAGTGAAATAGCGGGGGGGTTCTGTGTTCAGACAGACGTTCATGTGTTTTAATTTGTCTGCTGCATCTTGTCCTGTGACTGAGCACTACAGAGAAGAGCCTGGCTCCCTCATCTTCATCCACTCCTATTATATATTTATGCAAATTGATAAGAACCCCTCTGAGCCTTCTCTTTTCTAGGCTGAACACTCCCAGCTCTCTCAGCCTCTCCTTGTACCAAAGATGCTCCAGTCCCTTAATTGTCTTTAGGGCCCTGCACTGGACTGTCTCCATTAAACCTGTTTGTATCTTACACTGAGGATCCCAGAACTAGACACTAGCGATATGTGTCCAGATATGACCTCACCGGTGTTGAATAAAGAAGAAGGATCACCTCTCTCAACCTGCTGGCCATGCTCTTCATACTGCAGCCCAGGATACCACTGGCCTTTTTTTTGTCACTAGGGTGCATTGCTGGTTCATAGCCAGCTTGTCCACCAAGTCCCCAGGATCCTTCTGGACAAAGCTGCTTTCTAGCCTGGCAACCCCTAGTATTTACTGTTTGCATGGGGCTGTAACTCTGCAGACACAGGGACTTTGCATTTCCCCTTCCTGAGCTTCATGAGATTTCTCTCTGCTCAATTCTTCAGCCTGTCAAGGTCCCTCAGAATGGCACACAACCATCTGGTGCATCAGCCACTCCTCACAGTTTTGTATTGTCTGTAAACTTGCTGAGGGCATACTCCATCTGACTGTCAGGTCATTAATGAAGATATTGAACAGCGCTAGCCCCAGTATCGCACCCTGCAGTACAGCAGTCCAAGAGTTCCAGCACTTGGAAAGAAACTAGTCAGAGATGGAAAAAGTCAATGGGTTCATCTACTTCAGGTGCATGGACTGCAATTGCTTTTGCCATGCAATATTTGTATGCTAGTGTGCACATATATAAAAATAAGTAAGACAACAAAACAGCACTACAAGATCTCTACATAGTCATTCCCCTGAAAAGCACGTCTTGCTTCTGGAATACAGATAAAAATTCCTGTCCACCTAAACCAACAATCCCTCCCACATCACAGTTCTCCCCAAATACCAGCAACGAGCACAAACACACACAGACACACACACAGTCCTCAAAGCTACATAATCTTTCAAAGTTAAAGATGATGCAGTCTTCCTGCTATACAGGAAGTAAAGCAGGCCAGATTTTGTTTTTTAGGTTTTGGGGGCTCTTCATTCTGGAGAAGTAGTCATGACATGGGACCACATCTGTGTATGGCTAAATCTACAAACAGCGGCAAATTATGCTGTGACCTAATAAAGCAAGTGGTAGTCTAACATTTAAAATAGGGCAAATTGCAGTTACACACATTCTTGCATAGCATAAATCATTGATAAGTCAAGACAATTTAAATTCATCCAGAGATCTTCTCTAGAGCTGAATTGAACAATCACATAAACTTCTTGCTACCCAATTTCTATTGCTTACAAATGACCACATCCATACCACTCCTCATCAGTGTCTACTATAATTAGGCAGGTTTTCTCATGATCTTTCACTGTTGTATAGAAGAGATTGGACTCGGCTGGGACTGACTGTGGCAGAGGGAACTGCATTATTAGATGGCACTTAATTTTAGTGAAGGACTTGCTTCCTCCTCCATAAGAGCAGGAAAGAAGCTACTAAACAAGTTGCTGTCCAGCACACTTATGAAACTGCTTCCAACAGCTAACAAGAGTTCTACCACCAGAAGGGAACATGTAGCTGATTGAATGCTCACCTTGAAGGTGTACAAGCTCTACTGCTCACTGTAGAGTATCCTGGAAGACAGGAAGAACTAAAATCTTAAACTTTGTTGGCCTATCAGTCAGCCTTATGAACGCTTTCACAGACCTGTCTGTAGTGTAAGACAAATACCTCTCTCCAGTCCTCCTTTGCTGCTCCCAGCACCGTCTCACTTCACAATAGTTCCACAGCAGCAAAATCAATTATATTATCAAGTGGCTTACCACTGCAGTTTGCCTCCTCTTGAATATCACACTATTTCCCCTACTTACATATTTCCTGTGAGCACTAAAAGCATGAAAGGCAAGTTAACATACTAGGTAACATTTCACAGGTTTTGTGCCCATTTTGTTATTAGAAGAAGTCCCAGAATTTCTTACCTGCAACAAATGACCGCTTTACAGGAGAGTGCCAAGTCCAGAAAGCTCTGCCTGACTTCAAATGAAAGGGCATACTTCAGCGTGTGGCCATCAATAATCAGAGCAATATCATTTTCTTTGCCCAGCGACTCCCCCAAATTGGTACAATGTTGAGTCAGAGAAGCTCTTGTTGCCTGAAGAATAAAACACAAAGAAATCATGTTTCTTCCTAATTTAAGAAAAGTGCATCCAAACTACAGCAAGGCATCTCTGGATGATGCAATGGAGCACAGTAAACACACATCCAAACTAGCACTGACATGAATTAGTGTTTTAACAGGACCTCATGCAGACATATTAATTTGGGTCACAAATGAGCAAAAACTGCATCCGCTTGCCTAGGAACGCATGCCTTGTTTCAGCGCAGACTCTGGCGTCTCCAGTACACACTGCTGCATGACACATGTGCCCACACTAGTTGCGATACATCCTTTTCAACTATAGGGCAGGTATAACCTAATGCCTTTCATGGCTGTTGACACCATTCAAAGTATTACTATTTATTCAAGCAGTATTCCCTACCCTAAAAAACTTTTCACTGACAGCTGCTGCTGGGGGAAAAAAAAAAAAATAAAAAATAAATCAAGTGTTCATGTTTCACTGTCACCCCAAATATTTCAACCTTCCTACTGCAGTGAAATTCACACTTAAAGCAGTCTGTTTCATTCCCATGCAGATCAGTTTAACCATCAGTTCCAGCTGAGTTAACCACTGCTAAATGGTTCCAAAAGTTGCTTGTGATCTGAAGCATATATGCACTTTTTGACAGAAAAGGTCTTGACACACAGAACATAGGATGGCAGAACATGAAAAGCAAAGACTCCAGAACTAGTCAAACACTGCTTTTAGATAATGAATAATCACTAACTGCTAAACTGCTAAATCATATAATTGTTCAGTTTTTCCCTTTGTTCAAAAAACAGTATCAGTGGCACACACAAAAGTAACCAATTTCTGTTTTAGCAAATCCTTACCCAGTTTCCAGTCTAGAGTTCTTTCTATTCTTAAACCAACCAACAAAAAAAAAAAAAAAAGTTCTGCTCATCTTAACTGAGCAGCTTTGAATAATTGTGCTAAAGTAAGTGTTACACATGCTTCTGCTTATTGATATTTAAAGGTACTCATTTTGTGACCTGTCTGCACTGGTCTAAGTGATATATATATTCTTTTTTTCTTTATATAACAAGAAAAAACCCAATCAAACCGCTATTAACTGTCAGAAATGAAAATGTACTACTTATGCCTCATTGCAACCCATTCATTGTTTCATAGATCCAAATTTCTCCAGATGATTGCAAAGCCACAAACTTGCCACGTGCTGCATTTCCTATTTGCACCTCAAGTTCAACAGACAGATGTTAAAAAAAAAAACCCAAAAAACAACAAACACCTAAGGTAGCTAAACTAGTTACTCTGGACTACACAGCTGTTGGTCCTGAGGAACACATTACCTCAGTGAAGGCCAGCAGTGATGCGAGTCTGGATTTTTCTCTCTCTAAATTCAACTGAGAACAGGAGTTGGCATTTTCACACGTGGTTGAGCAAACCACCAAAGATGTGTAGAAACCTGCGTACGAGCCCCCTTACAAAGACAGCAAAAGAAGTATTTAAAGTTGCACCTCTTTCACATTGAAGACACCTGAGACAAAGCTCCAGTTCCATATCACACTACTAAAATGGTGGGAAACAAGTTTACATTCCTAAAATAGTTCATTCAGTGATCTCCCCAGCATCTATCCATGAAGGGAAGAAATGGGGAAAACACAACACAAAAAGCTTCCTAGTACGATGGCTTCTTAATTTCTTGACCCAAGCTTTCACAAGCTGTTTCTGTGCACTCTAAAGAACAGAAATGTCATACTGAGGTGGTTTCTTGTCTGTAAGCGAAGTGATGGGAAACTCCTCTCACCTGGCTGCTCGCAGGGCTGTTTCTCACTTTTTCCCCCCTCACTCCTCGCCATCTGTGCAGTGTTTTGTCCTTTCGCGAAGGCGCTTTCCCAGAGGTGCCGCCATCTTGGCTGAGGGGCTCAGCTGTGCCCTGCAGAACCGGCCGCGTCCGGCACCAGGCAGCCCCTGCGGAACCGGCCGCGTCCGGCACCAGGCAGCCCCTGCGGAACCAGCTATGTCCGGCACCAGGCAGCCCCTGCGGAACCGGCCGCGTCCGGCACCAGGCAGCCCCTGCGGAACCAGCTATGTCCGGCACCAGGCAGCCCCTGCGGAACCGGCCGCGTCCGGCACCAGGCAGCCCCTGCGGAACCAGCTATGTCCGGC
>JANXJC010000026.1:5824929-5841372 GCA_027564655.1 Leptodon cayanensis | reverse complement strand
CAGCCCCTGCGGAACCGGCCGCGTCCGGCACCAGGCAGCCCCTGCGGAACCGGCCGCGTCCGGCACCAGGCAGCCCCTGCGGAACCGGCCGCGTCCGGCACCAGGCAGCCCCTGCGGAACCGGCCGCGTCCGGCACCAGGCAGCCCCAGCCTCTCCTCGCCGAGGCCCCCGCAGCTCCCCAACACCTTGCCACGGACACCCAGAACACCCGACCCGTGGGCACTACTACAGCCTTCGGAGAAGCTGAGGTAAATCAATTCAGTATGTCTAACTACTGGAGACTGAGAGCTACTCCACACCCTCCAGGACGGAGAACCACAGGCAGTACTTCTGGCTTATGGTAGACCACCTCCCACCCCCCCAGCCCCCTTTCTTTTTTCTTATTCCTACAGTTCAGTAAGATCACACTAACCCAAATTATCTCGCATTTGCTAAAGGCCAAGCACCAAGAAAATTAGGGCTGCTCGGGTGTTATACAGCCTGGAGGTGCTTCCCAGCCTCCCAACAGCTGCGGTCCCGTGAGCCACCATGGCAGCTCTGGCGTCTCATACTGCAGCCCTCGGGAGGGCCGGATTCTGCACACCCCAATGCTGTCCTCTGGTCCTCTCACTTTTCCCTCAGCTCCTATTTTGGCGGCAAAGTTCTAACAAGGTTGTAATAGCAATATTTACCCTGGCTAGAGGTATCCTGACCATAGCCATCAGCAACCACAACCAGTCCAAACTTCACCTCCATCACAGTAACAGCAGGATCCTACCAAATACTTTGGACTTCGACCAGTCCAATAATGTTTTATTGAAATTATCAGCAACAAAAGTGTTCCCTTTCTGTTGATTTAAGCTTGTTTTGAACAAAGTTTTCTACTACAGGATTACATCAATGACATTTAAATGCCCATGTTCCTACGATCACGGTAAAGTATTTTTTCCTTTATTGTTTTATTTCCAGCTCAAATAACAATCACCTTGTTTCAGAAAAATACACTAGCTTATCAAATTAAATGATTAATTTTAAAAATGTTTTCCATGTGTAATATTGAGTGAACTTGATCTGACTTCTGTCAAGACAGACAGCCACCACAGTACACAGAGCAGCAGGATTGAGTGTACTGTGGTGGTTAGAGGCTACAGATTTCTGCTTGCCTTGAATCATGTTTCTCATACAAAACTCAGTATATACGTTCAAGTCTTAAATGTATCACAAAAATACTAAACATGGCAGCACTTCCAGCCATCTGCTGCATAAAGTTCTGTAGTTTGCCTAGATGACTTTTACACAAATAAAGCCAGTAAAATGAAGACAAATATAGCCACACAAATCAAACCAGGCCACATTCGTGGCCGAAAGTAACCAGCCAAAAATGAGTCCAAGAATACAGCAAGCATATACCAGCACTCCCAGAAAAGCCTCTGGACCCCCACAGCTGGCAGCTCAGGGACCTCCTGAGCCAGGTGCAGGGTCTGTTATCGGAGAGCCCTTGATCCCCAGTTACCATCAAGAACTGTGGGAAGTGGATCAAAAAGATAGCAAGGGAAGAGAGGTCACCTTTCCTCTAGCGTAAATAGAACGCAGAACACCATGTAGGCAAGGAGAAAACCCCAAGAAACATTGGAGATGAAATGGTTTTTGGGTGGTGAAGAAGTTGAGGACATGACAGCAGTCAAGACAGCATTACTGAGCAGAGGAGGAGGATCAGGTAGCCAGAATGACTGAACTTTCCTGGGCCAAATAGATGGAAGAAGAATCAGGCCGCTTTGACGCAAAGGGTAGAGAAAAAAGGGAGGAGAAGTTGCTTTGCAATTTATTTTCTCTTGCCCCACTCGTTGGTATGGTAGTCAAACTCACTCTGATTCACTAAGAAACTAGCCCCAAACTGGAGGCAAATTTACAGAGTAAGTTAAATGAGTATGACAGAGCACACAATTCAGCCATTTAGAGGCAGATTACATTTTGCACATTCTTTATTGCAAGAATGACTGAGCCCTCCCCTGCTTCCTCGTTAAGCTGTGAGGGATTAGATTTATGACTTCGTGGAACACTTTATTTACACTGTACCTGAAAATTTACACCAAGCAGATGATTGTGCTTAAACTATTACAGACTAGTGCCAGGAAAACAAGGGTATGTCCTGGGGGAAGAAAGCTGTTTTATCTAGTTCAACACTACTGTGTAGTGGCAACATTCACAGAAATCCCAAGGATGGTATAAGAGATACAGTTTAGGTAATGTCATCAGTAATAGAATTTTAACCCAAGGTCATCACTAATAGAATTTTAACCTAAGAAACCTTGTCCCTGGGATCTTGGTGTAAGTGTCATTTCTTTTTCTTTACTGCTTCCTCTCAGTCTTGCTCAAACCTTTTTCTTACTCTCAAATGCAGAACTACTCCCCATCCTTCTCCCAAATCCACCCACAGGATTAAAAACTTCTGACTATTTGCAACCAAGGGAGACAGTCCCTACCCTTATTACCGGTCTAGCCCTTCTGGCACTTCAGAGGAAACGCCCTCATTTTCCTGTTGCTTCTTCACCAGACCCAAAAGAAGGTGAAGGGCCAGGGCCCAACCATCCTCTCCTGCAGAGGCAGAGGAGAACCTGAGGGCAAGTTCAGGAGCATTATTCAATATCCATCATCTGTTGCCCAAAAGAAAAGGTCACATGGCAAGAAGAAGACTTGAAAAAGGTGATGTTTCTCATCAGATGAGATAGTTAGTCTCCATAGCTTATTACCATGGCTATGTATAAGCCTCATCCAATCCATGCCCTGGTCACTGAATTTACTCATCTTACATACAAGATGTCACAGAATTAGTAACAGGCTTAATAATACCACAAAAAACTATAAATCAAGGATTATAAATCAGGCACCTTGTTTGAATAGCATTTTGTAAAGCTCTCGATATATTCTTCCATATGCATGGTTAACTTACAACCTAATAACTTATACAGTAAAAAAGCACTAATTATTATTTCTGTTTTTTCCAACTACTTACAAATGCTGTTTAAAAAAAAAAAACAAACCACAAAAACAAACTACTGCTCCTGTAGGCCAGTGCAATTAAGCAGAAGAAGCTAGCACTAAATCTCACTGGGTATATAATAAAGACTTCTTGAGTAAGCAGAGGAACAAACATTTGGAAATCATGGGGAACTACATCATTCTGTAGGCAACTCTTTACTGATAACTAGAGTAGAAATCTCTACTTTGGTACCTAGCTTGTACTCTGTGTTTGACATAAAAGGATAAGTTTCTTCTTTAAGTCACATCAAGCAAGAATAAATCAATCGTTTACTAGAACAAGCATGATGGAGCAGAAATCAATAGTAGTCCCAAGAAAGTTTCTGGATAAACTCAGACATGTGGAATACCCCTGCCATTTTTGCTGAGCAGCAATCAAAAGTAAATGGAAAGTTTGTCAGAAATTTTGACAAAAAAAAGAATATTACAGAGAAGAATATTATAAGCACTTCACTTAACCCTAATAAGCTTCATTTTCCCTCCCTCAAGGTTTCCTTGAGATACACAGAGCATCCAACTGCTCTGGGGAAACCTGAAGAGGTGCCTGCCAATCAGACCTTATCATACCGGTACATCAGGTAAGTTTCCACCAAATACCAAAAAAACAGATACAGTTTTACTTAAAGGTCAGAAGGTACATCAACTGAAAAGTCCATTGGTTTAGTAGCCCTGATTCAGTGGGCTATTCAAATAAACACAGACACTTCATTAGTCAGTAGAGGACATGTGCACATGCTTAAGCTGTCTGTTGAATCAGAGCAACATTATCAGTTTAATTAGAGCTTCAAAAGGACTTAAGAATCCATTCATACAAGACCACCAACTAAATCAAAGCTTCAGAGCACAAACATGAAAAAAATTGGTTAGATTGCAAAGGTCAACCACAGAGCTCAAACTAAGGAAACTAAGGAAATCAGTTTTTCATTTCTTTTTATTCTACTTTTGCACATTTGACATGGTTGGGGGAGTTGATTCTAAAAATATCAACAATTCTAACACACACAAATGCATTTAAGGGTTAATAGTAGGGTCTCTGTGCTTGAGTTAAATTCAAGACATGGTGATATATTCCATAAAAAACCCACCCCACCTGCATTTCCTGTTTGTTTTCCCATTTCGATTTCAACAAGTCACAACCACAAATACAAACTTTAAGCAAAGCATTTACTTGCATTACTGTCTTAAAACAAACTTTCAGATTTTATTGTTCTGTGTGTGCATATTTTCCATCCAGAACACCGAGTAACATTAGTAGTACACTACTACAAAATCTCCATAGCAAAATGTTGACAGGCAGAAAACAAAAACATCCTGAAGCAGAGTTTGTGTCGTCTTCTCCAGACTGCACTCTCAGGATCTTTAACAAACCTTTTAATAGCATGTTCATATATTCTCACTTTCCAAAGCCTCAGAAAAACACTGCTATGTCTAACTTTGTATTGAAATAATGAAACTGACAAATTCTGGGATTTCCCAGGCTATTATTTTGTAGATTAACAGAGCAAATTCTATTAATTTTCACATGATGTTTAGAATGAATTTGGAAGTCAATGCAATCAGAGTTAAGTTAATCAGAGCTCTGCTGACTTCACTGAGAACAAGAGTTTACTCCTCAATACCATAATAAAAACATCAGAAACGTTCCTATACAGGCTATATAACAAGACATTAAGAGAGGGTTTTTTGTGTGCCTTTGGGTGTTTTGATTTGGTGTTGGGAGGGGAGCGGGGGGGACGTTGTGGTGGTGTTTTTTTAACAGCAGCAGCACACCGTACAGCCCACTCCCTCCCACGAGAGCTTTAAGTTTGCCTGCTACAGCAAGAAATGTTAGTGTATGAAGCAATTCGGTATCCAACACAGAACAACAATACCAGATACTTGCCAAGAAAAAAAAAGTCAGTAAGACTTGCAAAAACTTTGGGTGCAAAAGACTTTTGCAGGATAACACCCATTCCCTAAGTTTATCTTACAAACAAGCTGATACCTACAGAACAACTAGACAATTACTGCAAGATGATCAGCTCCAAATCTCCTCTTTCCGTTCCTCCCCTGCTTTTCCTTGGAAAGGCTCACAAAGTCACTGAAATGATAGCAGGAGAAAGAAATGAAGCCTCATTTGCATAGCAACTACTCTCATGTTTCATTCTAAGCGCAGACCAGTAACATGGCCCACAAGGCAAAAGGTCTTGGGAAGAAAACTAAATCATAGAATCATAGAATGGCAAATAGCATCACGTAGACAAGAAGACCTGTTTAGCTGAGGAGAACTACTCACCCCCAGACCTGTGACCTCCGAGACACACACACACACACACACACACACTCATTAAGCCTAAATCAGCCTTACATTCGGGCCTTCTTGGGCATCTACATTTCATGCACTCTTTCGGCATGGCCTTTCCTCTATTGCAGAAGAGCTAAAGTAATCCTCACAGAACAAGCTCCTGCAGCAAGAGATATTAAACCAACACTTAACTTACAGTTAAACTAATGTAAGTCAACTGCATATACTACTTGCTTTATTTATCATAAATCTAGGAAGTACTGCTAGCTACAGCAGTTTAAAGATTTTTTCCAAGTTAACTTCTTCCATCATCCTATAATTCATTTCCAAACCACTATATCTGTCAGACGATACAAATTACACAATCTGCTAACTCATTGTTCTGGAGTATACTGAAGTGCCAGCTCAACCTATTCTACCAATCCAAGAATTTACTTTTTATGACTCCTGCTGTTTCCTTCCTATACATAGATAACATGAATAATCACATGTAACAACTTTTTTACTGTGTTGAAAAAAGTGGTTTCAAGTCATAATACCAGCCACGTCCCCTGCCTCCCTCAGCGTTAAATGAAAAAATCTTCCAAGGAGGACTTAAGAAAAGCAAGGACTTTACTGCATAATCCCATTCAAGATAACATTCGCCAGCCCTACTTCACAGAAAACATTCCGCTGTATCTTAATTGCAACTCAGAAGCTCCACCACATGTTTGGTGATCTTTCACTTCAAACTGTCTAGTTGCTGCACCAGAGGGATCTGTAAGGACATCTGGCAGAAGCACATTTACAGGAGAAAAGGGATAATGATGAGCATAAAGGCAAGACAAACTAATGTTTAAACCAAAGCTGGTGAAACATGATACAAGTATTTAAAGCAACACATGTTGGGCAGAAGAGTCACTGGAAGTGCTTTCCACAAATAGCACATGGGCAAGTGCTAACCTTGAAACCTCTCTTGAAATCAAGGAAGAAATACCACTTTATCTGCAGAGCAAATACTCATTTTTACCAGTCTTCCAAGTTAGGCCCCAAACTTGACTAGGACAGCAAACAACTTCAATTTCTGAAGGCAGACAGGCAACTTCCGAAGACCTAGTTATAAGCAAGTGTGTGAAGTACATTTCCACAAAAGTAAAGATGATTTCTTGTGCACAGGAAGAGGCCAACTGCAGGATTTGTCGGTCAGGTTCCTCTGCTCCCCTTCTTTTGTGACTTCCTACAACTGATCTGCCTTCAAACAGCTGATTCTTTAACTGCTTCTGTGTACTTTTAGAGTTAGATTGTGGATGCAAATACAAATTCAAACATAGTAGTGTTTGCTAGGTGCAGTGTCACCTGCTTACATAAAACCAACCCCAAAGCCATGGTTTACAGCCAATTAAATGGAAACTCAAAACATCATTAGAATTAAAAATATTTGATTATTAATATGAGGATATGCATGGTCTAATACAATCAGCTCTACAATAACACGGACTTCCATGTTCAACTCACAAAAGTTTTCAGGCAAATATTTGCATACTTTCTTAACTATGAGGCTGTTCTTAAGAGCATCCACTAAACTACCCTGGCTTTCTTCTACCCTTAAAACTGTCACAATGCCAAAAAAAACCCAAACCAAAACAAAAAACAAAAAACCCAAACCCACAAAACTTTACAGTGGTATGGACATTAGTCTGACCACCTAGCTACACAGTGCAACAGATAAGGCAGTATGTGTTGAACAGAGCAGGCTATATTCCTCTGCCATACTTTCTTGCCTTTTACCTTTTTCACCACAGCATAACTGTTAACTCACATTCAGCTTGTGACCCACCTACTCCTTTTCTGTTGCCCATCTTGTGTTCACATGGTTGAGCACTCCTGTGCAAGAATATGATCTTGCGTCCTCCCTTTTTTTTCTACAGCTTCTTTTAGAAGAGGCCAGGATAAAGGACTAGAAAAGCAGAAAAGTGTGATCAGGTGCTCATACAAGTTCTGAGATTCATGAAAGACTTGAAAGTGTCTCACAAGATGAATATACCTGAAGGAACAGCAATAATATTGGGACCTATGAGCTATAGGATTATAGCAGAAGAGCCAAGAAGCGAAATTAGACTAAGATGACTCTTATAAAAACTTACGTACCAAAATATCTCAATAACACACAAAGAGACAAACTATGCGTCTCCATATGAAAACCCATCACCTGTAAGGTTCTTGTAAAACCAAAAGTAGAAATATTAGCAGTGAGGTTGTTTTGTTTACTAACTCACTGAAAACAGCCCATTGCAGAGATGCCTCTGAAGATTACACATTTCTAAAAACCAATTTTAAGAGTCCATCCATTTCTTAGCATCACAGGAAGAACGGAATATAAGGACACTCTCCAGTTCCAAAGCCAAGAGATCCTTTGAAAGCTGAAGACTCCAACTGTGAATACTTCGCTACTTCACATTTCAAATACTATGAGCATCTCCCAGTTTAGGAAACCTTGAATACTTTAAAATACATGACTCGCTTTAAATTCAACCTGTACACACAAAACCACTCAGCAAATGGATCATGGGAGAAGACCAGATCCCATCTGACTACCTTCAATTTATTCTTTTCAGTAAGATCAAAATTTAACAAAAGAAAAAAAAAAGAAAAAAAAATCAGGTTCATCAATAGCTGTTGCTCGGTATTACATGTCACACGCTGATTTGAAGAGATATGTAACAGAACACACTATGTGAGCACTCCAATGACACTTCACACTTACAAACCCTAACTTGATCTTCTAAGTCCCAGTCAATTACTTGACTTCACTGCTTCGAAGTAATTCTCCAAAGAAAGATCGAAATGTATAATAAAGTGTGCTGTTATTTGCTCTCTAATATAAAACAAGCGTGATTTTGACAAAACTTCAGCCTGAACTAGTTATAAGACATTTGATCCCAGATTCCTCTGACAGGAGTGCCAAAATAGTTTAATATTCTCAGAGCCTGGTAAGAACAGCAGCATGTATGTACAATAGCTGGGAAATAGTATATTCTAAACCATTTCTGCAGGTACCATATAGAAAAATCTACTGTTTCAAAATCAGTGACTCACTGATTCTACACAGCAGTACTTGATTATTTCATAGCACCTTGATTTTGCTTGATGAATTTGATCTCCTACCATGCCAAGAAAAACATCATATGGAAGACCCAGAGATATTAGATGTCCTCACTCAGATCATTTTCATAGCTTTGAATCTAACGTCAGCCTGAAATTCCTTCACAGTAAGTCAAGTAATCTAAAACGTCTACATACAAAGTCCTTAATCTGCATAGCAGGTTTCAGGTTATCACACATACAGACCAAATCTTGCCTTAGAAAAATAGATCGTATCAGTACTTTTATGTCTCCAGTGGCAGCTGAAAGTCCAGATGAACTGGACCATCAACAGCTATAACTAGAGCTGTAGATAATTATTCAAGGATGTTTTCAGTTCTGTAACAAACTGATTATGCAAGAGCCAGGGAACTTGGTAAATTGGGAAGAAAATACACCCTGAAGGAACCTCTGTCCCATCAGCAGTACATTTATCTCCAAGAATGTTCCACGTAGTTTAAGAAGAAAAATGAAGTGGATCTTTTACAAGCTTTGTCTGATCACAGAAAAGTCATCTCCAAATATGTCAGTCAGACATACTACCTCAAATACATACCCTGCATAAAGCATTGCAGGTAGTTCAAGTACACGGTAAAGTACAGCACTAAACAGCTGACCACTTGAGAATTACACAGTTAAGTGTTCAATTCCAACTTAATGCAGAATGCCAGATGGCTGCATGCAAAACTTAGGGCTCTCCGTGAAGAAAAGTGGTGTCTTCATAAAGGAGTATGTATGAAGTCCCCCTGCAATCCATGAGCTGGGCGCTCAGAGGGGAGAGGGAGAGAAGTACGAAGAGAGGCTTTTTCCATATTAAGAGGTAAAACTGATTTGTTCAAGATTTCACTAACCAATCTGCAAGATGGGAGCTAACTAAGTATCATGGCAGTGTGTGCTGCCAGAAGCAGTGGTCCTAGCATTTTAGCCTTTTGAAATAATAACCTCCAATTTCCTGCAACATTACTTTTCCCTCAGATTAAAGAGACACTGATTATGGGAGTAGCATCTTCAAAATGCCAATCTTAACTGCAAACCGTCACTAAAATACTAGATTTATTTCTTAAAAATCAAGGAAAGTGACAAAAGTCTCAGCATTCTCAACCCAAAGAATTGACACCCTAAGTAGTCATCCAGTGCAGCATGGCTACCAAAGGCACCATCTTCAAAGCCATGAGCCTTTGGCAACCCTTCTTGGAGTTCTCAGAGGACAAAGCTTGCAGCATAAAAAAAAGAATTGTAGAAACAACTACAATCAAAGGGATGATTCGTCAGCAAATGTTCTTCAAATGCTATGAAAGACAATACCACATTTGTTCAGTTTGACATTTTTAAATATTTCTAACTTAAACAAGAAACACGTGTACCCTGGGAAGACTAGGGATTTCAAACAGTATAGGTAAAATCATGTTCTCTTCACACTAAGAGCAGGATTAGGCTTATTACATGATTTTCATTTACTGCAGAAATGCTCTACATAGGACAATCTCTCTATTGCTTTCAATACATCTTAGATGTTTGAGCACAGAACTGTTTATGGTACACATCAGATAGTTTGTATCTCATACTACAGAAAGGGCAAGAAGGAAATGCTTGTTCTGGACACTAACACATCTGTGTAATTATTAAAAGCAACTGGACTCTGCCAAGAGGAAGCAGTCTGTTAGTTTTGCTAACAACCTAGAATGCCTCAGTGTCTTTATATTTTGACATTTTAGCTTTATTAAATTCATTCAACAGAGTAGGCTTTTGGTTTTATTTCCTTCTACTTTTGTCAAACAAGTCCCAGTTGCTTTTTCTCTTTCCAGTATAACAGTCCAGCTTTTCCGGAGCAGGAACAAGCTCTTGTTTAGACCTCCAAGGAAATTATGTTTCTGCTAAGTTATTTCCCAGAGACAAAAGCCAACCTTTCATCTCACTGGGTAAATCTTCAGATGAAGAAGATACCACAACCTTCTGCTTTAGATCAGGAAGATACAGGATTCTGTGTTACAGTGTCTTAACCACATGCTTCTGTGTTTTAAATTGTTAATACACATGGATGCCCACAAACTCCTAAGGAGAATTCAGCCAAAAAATGACACTGGTGTGTGGACATACAAGTCAGCCTATAATTCACTCCCAGAAAAAAAAAAAAAAGTGGTATTTTCTCATTATATGCATGTAGGGTGCTTTAAAGGCCCAGATCTCAGCTAGAGATCCTGAATTTTTCACATGTGTGTGTCTACAAAAGAAAACATACAAAGTAATGTGGATGCATATTATCACTATTATAACACCTTGGTTGATTTATATAAAACATACCCATCCTGATTCAATGAGATTAGAAAAACTTTTCATGAAAGGGAGACAGAAAGAATAACCAACAACATAGCCAAGACAATACTGACGGAGTTTTATCACTGCTATCTAGTAAGGAATCCATGTTTATTAATGTATTAAAGACTGAAAGTAGCCACAATGAAATATAGACTGGATGACAGAACCCACCTTTTCTCCAGAAGAATGCTATACACAGGAAACATGTAGTATTGACTAGATTGATTTGTACAAGACAGGACTGCCTCAACATGATTTTCCCATGCTGCACGCTGTTGCTAGTACAGATACAAGCATGTTCCAAAAAAAGCATTCACTACGAAAAAATCATTTAGTATTTTCAAGTCATACTACATCTGTAGTTTGCAAAAGAAAAAGTCCTGGTTTTACCTTTTCATATAAGGTAATGTCAATCTGTAAGACATCAAAATAGTTGGAAGGACAGAATTTTCCTTTCTACAGACTAATAAAATTTTTAAAAGGGCTAGGGAAAGCCAGAGGTTTTAATTATTTTTAGTCTTCCACTCAGTTTCCTCTCCAAAATCCCCCTTAAAAACAAACAAAAAAAATCACTATTAGCATCTATGTAGTTAATAGCTCAGTTGCATGCTGGTGTAAGTAACAGAGGCCATACCGCTGTCAGAGTTCATAGCCAAAGTCATTCCAGTACTTAAGTAAAAGGAAACTGCTTTGAGCATTAAGCCAAACAGCAGACTATAAACTCAAAGCTACTCAAGACAGTCCCACTCATGCAACAAGCCAACCTGTCACATAAGTCTTCCTTTCAAGTGCTTGTGTACTATCAAATCTGTTTCTCCCAGTGAAGCTGAGAAAGTTCCAGACTAGCTGATTAGCACAGGCAAGCTCTGTAATACAACTGGCTTTTAAGCAGCAGATTGCTTTTAATCCAATTTGTTTTCTTAAAGCCCTGGTTTTGATTTAGACACAATACAGGTATTGAACAGAAATACGAGAGAAGTTACAGTTCTTGAAATACCCTTTGAGATTTTACTTCTACCTTTAAAGAACGACAACCATCAGGAGTTACTCATGCTCCTTGGACTATGTATTTTTCCTTTTTACCTATGGCTGACCAGGTAATAAAGCAACACAAAAAGGTGTTTTCAGAAGGATCTGACACAAGCTGTACTCCCATGACCTCACCTCTTTCCCAACAGCCTCTTGGAAAGGGGGAACATGCAGATTTGTTGACTGTTCCCATCCAACTGGGATTGCTGTAAGGACTCCTGAGCTCCTTTACAGTCCCAGAACATCACTGACTCATTAAAGAATTAGTTCAGGCTTCCTGCCCTTTGGCAGCTGCCCAAGAGCAGGCAGGGTGCAACAGGCTATCCTCGCCACTTCATTCCTGGCCTTAGTCCCATCTGTGCCCTCTCAGGACTTCTAAAGAAACAGAGTCCAGCAAGCAGACAGTGAGGCAATGTTCTCCCGCCTGAGCGAAGCCCTTCAGCAAGCAACTGGAAAGATCACACTTAAGACTGATAATACTTGTGTTAAAGACAAAGCAGTGCCTAAATTGCCCCACAAGGGCAGGTGAAGGCTAAGCAACAGCCCAAGCAAAGAAAACACTAAGCAAGTCCTGAAGAACAAGAGTCTGAATGCTCCTGCACCTGGGAAACAGACTGTCAGAAGAAGTGGAGATGGGAAAGCAGGAACAGCAAAGATGGGGCATGACAGAAAATCCAGTTTCCCACAAAACTAAAATTAACAGCTCTATAGCTCAGCATTCAAGGAGAGAACAGTAGCAGGACTAAAAAAAGTTTACCTTGGATTACAGTTTTTAAACCCATCAGTTACGGTGCTGAAGTAGAGGCATACACTAGGGAAGGAGAGAAACCCTATTGCATTCAACAAGCAGGATGCTAGGAACCATTCCTGCTACATCAGCAGCAAAGATCTTCGCTATCTGAACACTTGCTAGATCTATAGGATCAAAAAACTCTCACTCAGTAATTAGTGTCAGAAGAGCTATCCAAAACACTGACATTGGCAGAGCATGTAAGAAAATAATGAGAACTGAAGAAGTTAGCGTTACACTCAAATACCAGAAATCCAGATAGCTATATACTTGTTCAGCTGATACAGGACCCATTGTTGAACTATCTGCAGAGCATTAGATCATGAAATGAAAAAAGCATGGCAAAATTATCTAACTGGTTTTATGCAAGCCAGCCTGTTGAACCAACTTACTAGTTTTGCTCAAATCAGATTTGGTCACGATGCCAACTCTTCTGCCACAGTTTGATTACAAAATTAGTACTACACAACAATAACATCAGGTAAATACCTTAAGGTTGTCCAGCTTTAACACCTTTTGTCAGAGGAAGTCTGAAGAGTAGATTTTTCTAATAGAGTTCTACCAAGATCAATTCATGCTCAATGCTATTGTTTATCTTCAAAGTACCAAAAGAAACGCAAACCTTTTGTTTTGCAATTCAAGTACAGCAGATTAACGAGCAAGAAAGGAACAAAAATAGAAAGCTCTGAAAAAGCAAATACAAGCAAGCTTTCTTGGAGCGACTGATTTTACTTCAACTGGCAGCGCATGTGTGAGCAACAGCGACCGGGACGTGGCACAGATCCGAATCCCCCCTCCTGCCCCCAGCTCCACTCCTGAAACTGGGCACAAGGCAGCCAGTCCCTCCAGCCCATCCCTTGCCACGTGGCACGTGAGCCAGCAGCAGGGTACAGCCACTGCCCACCCCCTGCAGTTCACTGTCTCAGAAGTGGGGCCTGGGTGTATGGACTAGCTTACCACAGCTAGCCCAGAAATTACAATAAAATTGTCACTTTCTGCTGATTTTCATTTTGGTTTTAAGTCGGATTTAATTAATTTTTGTGCAAATTTTTTAAAAAAGGTTTGCTATTACACCACAGCTTTAACTGCTCAGAAGAGATTAGGTTTAGTGATAAAAGTGCGTGGCTGGAGGCTCCTAAAGGGCCTGAAGCCTTGTCTAGAGAATCTTAAAACAGGAAAAATATAAAAATTTCAGGTTTTTTTTAAATGATAATGATCCAGGGCACCAAGATATTCCTGAATATCAGTCAGTAGCCTGAGATAACTTTATGCTACTTCACTCCCTTAAATACCATTACCTTCATGGCACAAGCTATATCCTTCGGGAAGGGTGACAAGCATGAACAAGCATGCGTCTCCGTACAGCAGTGTGGGAAAGGCACTGCCTGGGGATGGCCTGGCCTTGCAACATCTTTACATAGCTATGGAAAAGGATACAAGCAAGAACAAGGGCAGCTTGGCCACTGGCCTCCTTGCAGATCAAGGAACTGAGCGCCTCTACTCAACTGTTCCCTAAACAAAGAGCATTTCTAGTGATTTTGTTAACTAAGATTGTTTTAAAAAATTATAGTAAGGTCTCCAGCATTCCAAGCACCTCTAAGATGCAGAGGAATAGAAAAGTGGCCTTCGCTAAACACAGTCCTATTTAATGTTACATAAGATGCCATTAGGAGGACATTAAAATGTCATTTGCCCCTGCCATCACATCGTTCAATGGTTAAGGCAGTTTCTTCACCGGCCATAGTACACAGTTAGCACTGATATTTCAGACAAGCTGAAAATTTGAAAGATTGCACGTGTTCAGTTGACAATTTAGTGTCTTCATATTTTCAAAGCTACACAAGAGACAGCAATGCCAGGTAGTGTGTTTCAGGGGAACAGGTGAGACATTTGTTTGTTTCAGTGATTGAACAGTTCATTCAAGGACTATTTTGAAAGAGCTGTCCTGATGTTAAATTTCAAATCACTTCACACAACTACTTTAATAATCTTGAAATTCCAGTACTGATGAGAATCTATGGAGAGCTCCCAAACAGGTAAGTAAACACTGAAACAGTGTTAAAATTATATTAACATCACGTAACAACCAGTTTCAGCAATTTAATACTTTAAAACAAAATCCACAAAAAGTCTTCTCCCAGATGAAGTCAATAAATGCTTTACCTGGGGCAATGAATTCTGACAAGATCAGAAATACCCAAAATAATGAAGTCTATCACTGTAATTTTTCAGACTGTATACAAGACCCCTGAAACTCACAGGGATGCTGAACCCTCATTTATCCCAGCCTCCCAAGGCTCCAGGTACTGCATTCCTCCCAAAACTTATTCCATTATCTGACAAGATGATTATGTTCAACTACTAAAAATATTCTATACAAATGCACACTTGCAAAAAGCAGCACCATAAAGATTTTTTCAGAGCTCTAATTCCAGTGTAAAGTAACACATTGTTAAGGTAACACTATTCATAACCCTAAGAGAAAAATATTCATTCTTATATCATACAGGCTACTTTTCTGACATGTGAACTGAAATCGTATCATGTGGGAATTAGGGATTTAGCCAGAATGACTTTCAACATTGAAATTTAGGGCAGAACACCATCTTTTGGAAGACACTGGCAGAGTTGAACAACAGAGAGTCTACCTTTAAATAATATGTAGCAATAATAACCCTGAGCTTGGCGACTGGTCCTCATTGCTACAAATACATCTGTACTTTCCTGCTCCAAGCTTCCTTCAGGCCCTAGTTAACCTTTGACTCATAAAGCATCATGTGTTCCAAAATGCTTAATGGAAAAAGAATATTGTGCCCAGCCATTTGTATATGTGAACCCAAACTCAGGACTATTGAAGCTGCATTTGAGGCAGCAGGCATGGTCTTAAAACGACACTGGCAATTTTTCCAGCAGAATGTATTTCTATTTGATGTCTTACTGGAATACAAAAAAGATTCCCCCTCCCCTCTATTTTAGCCCATGTTATTTAGCATATTTAGTCCTTAAAATATGTGGTCTACTTTAACCCATATTAACACCAATCTTCTGTTAAGCACACATATGTAACAAACATCCCTCCATTAAAAATAAAGTTAGAGTACTGATGACAGCAATACAGACAGTATGCATATTAATAGGCAAAAAAACCAACAAGGAACAAGGCCATTTTTTGGTAGATATTGCTATGACTGAAAAGTAGACAGAGGCACTCCAGCACTTTATGTTCACCGAATAGGCAATACACAGCAGTTAGTTACCTTGCCTGTCCACTGATCTAAGTTTCCAGTGCAGAGGTTAAGGCAGAATGAGTTGGAGTGCTTCATCTCTTATAAAGGGAAGAGATGTGCCAGATACATGTTTGGTCCTACATGACTACCACTCACTTCAAGATGTATTTTGAGTAATACTGATAATTTCCTGTAGGTGACCACCACAAAAAGTTACATTGAATATCTATATTGCTCTTGGGAGATAAGTAAATCTGCTACACTGCTGTACAACAGCTACTGCAACAACTTTTTATTTCCTTGAGCACAGCACTCTCCTAGTATACTGACAAATAGGAACAACTCATTCTTGGCAAACATAATTTCTAACTTTTTTTGGCAGAATAATCCTTCTGATTTGCATATTTCCTTATTGAAGGTTCATGTGGTTCCTGGGTGCTGGACAAACCATGAGTCAAATAATCTGTCACAAGGTCTATTTCATTAGCAATGACAAGTAGCTAAATTATTTCAATTTCTTAGCTTCACATACTTCCATCACACAAAAAAATGACCAAACAAACAAACAAAAAACCCCCAAAACAACCAACAAAACAAAAAAAAACCCCAAACCAAACCAAAACAAACAACCCCCCCCCCCAAAAAACAACAAAATAAAA
>JANXJC010000026.1:5797123-5824829 GCA_027564655.1 Leptodon cayanensis | reverse complement strand
CAGGAGTGCTAGAATCGCTTTGCTACACATTGCCACTCTGTGCGGGAGGGAAAGAAAAACTGCTGTCAAAAAAAAAACCCCCCCCCCCAAAAAAAAACAACAAAATAAAAGAAACAACCCCACCACACACAACCACCCCACCAAATGAATTATACAACTATCTGCTGCTTTTTCTCCATCCAAAAGCAGTACACTGGATTTCTCCACTGTCCTTGACTTCCCAAAAATACTCTGTCCACCTACAATACAAATTCCAGTAAAATTGCTAATGGCAGGTAATGAATCACAGAGGAAAGAGCACTTTCATCCAGTTACTCTATACCCTGCCAGACTCCCACAAGTAACCCATTCTATCCCCTTCCTCTATTGCAGACTTGTTTGTTTATTCCTTGCACATTCAAAAACAACAAAAAACATGTATTTGTTGGCAATTGCCACTGCTAGGAATGACTACATTGCATAATACATATAGAAGTCATATGGCAGCCTTTATGTAGACGCTGTTCTTGTTTGAATTTAACTACTTTATAATGCATTATAAACTAGTGATTTACAATGGATTTCAGATAAGCTCAGAAGCATTTCTGCATCCAAAACCAAAGTTTTAACATTCTGGATCCTAGTCCTAACAACTTAAATGTTCTATTTCCATTTACAGTTGGTGCAAATTGACATTTCCCTGACATCCACAGGTAGCTCAGGAGGCAAGAGTAGCTCTGCTGCTACACTGCTCATCATCTGACTGCTTTTATCCAATTCTAGAGAAAAGGAAAAAAAAAAAAATCTTACTGACACTGCATAACTGTTGCCCAGCAGAGACACTGGTACCCACTCAACCGAGAAGCTGGACACAACACCTGATTTGCTTTCATCCTGATGGTTTCCTGTATTTTTACTGGGGGTTTTTTTTGTTGTTTTGTTTTGTTTTTTTTTTTTAAACCAAGAATATAAAGGTGCTATGTAAGAAAGCCCCAGGCAAACTTCTCTTTTCTAGTCAAATAAACACCATTCCCTAAGGTGAACACTAACTTTCAAAGACCTTTTTTTCCAGAGTTTTAAAAACACACCACTTAGCTCCCTATCAATTTACCCCATGTGTACATCTTAAGTTTTTATTAAAGTTTATCTAATAAATATGATACCCACTTCAATTACTAAAAATAATTTTAATAAGAAAACTCCACAAAATCATCAAGATCATGTTTCTTTTTTAAAATTAAACCACCAGAGTAATTTCCCTAAAGATTTAGTTGTACAATAGATTTATTTTATTAATATTTACTAAAACTATTAACTCTGTCTATTGAACTGTAGAGTTTGTCTGTCAAGCTCCGGATAGAACTACAAATCCCTTGAGAACTTGATAATATTAAACCTAATATAGACAGAACAATTAAATTAAGTTTTAATAACTTGAAAAAAGTTGAGGTTTCCAAAGAAATCAGCTAGTTAATGTTTGAACCCATCCCGCCTTTCTTTGTTATTTACAGGTAAGTTGGGAAATATTAATTCTATAATGAAGACATAAATATTACTATACCAACCTAGATCTTGCAAAGCCCCTTCAGTATTAATTGGTTTTATTCATCTACGTTTTCCAGACTTCTACAGACTACAAAACTCCACATCCAAAACCACATGCTCTGCTGACCTTTTTCCCCACTGCGAACACAGAATTCTTCAAGCCAGACAACTTTGGTCACCATTAGCCATATAAATGGTCTCCAGTCATACTGTAGAATTTGATACCACGTCTTTCTACAAATAGCTGTATCTTATTATTTCAGTGAATTCTATACTTTAGCTACAAGAACTTGAATTAGTAACAGACACCAAATTCCTCCAATCTTTCAAAACAGAGGAAAGCTTCTTTGTGATGCATTGGTTTTGCTGGACAAAGAAAACAGACAAAGATTTCATGTCCAGCTTTCCACTAAGTACTCACCACCATTTCTCAGTCTTTTAGTGCAATTTGGATATTGTCAATCCATAGCCGATATAAGCCTGGGCTGAAAAACACTTCTACCTTTACTTGCCTCAGGGGTCACTTTCTGTTTTCTGGAGTGGCACAGCAGATCAGAGTTGAATACTGAATACAGGCTGTACATATTACCCTCAAGAGGAAGCAAATGCTTAAATCGAGAAAGTCTGTATGAGCATTAATTTCTACCCTACAGTCACTGTTACATGAGCCAGCAGAGGCCCCAAAGTAGAATGCTCCACAGCTGAACAGTTATTGCCTCAGACACAAGATCCACTCCCAAGGATTTATCTACAGCCATTCTTCAAAACAAGAGGAACATGCCAGTAGACTGACCTAACATCCAGGTAACCCCTTCAAGATGAAGTTACTTATTTTTAATGTTTCAGGGAAGTGAGAAATTGTATTGAACAATGCTCTTTACCTGACCAGAAAGAAGCACCAAAGGATGCAAAGAGACATGCATTGAATGAACACATTAGCAAAGTGGACTAGGTAACCAGGCTTTCACCTTTGATTTTTAAGGGCTTTGTTACATGAACTGCCATACTGGATCACAAAGTATTTGTCCATAAAGCCTTTCAAAGAAGTGTCAGTACTCCCTTCATACCAGATCAGCAACTAGTTCACATGGAAGAGCATTATTAAACACTGAATTTACAGCATAATCAGCTCTAATTAAAAAAAAAATCTATTAATTAGAGAAATCTATAGTTAGCAAACTTCAATTTAAGGTGAGATAAACTGTCAAAGGTGCTTGTTCGGAAACACAAGAAAGGCAGTTTCCCTGATAAAGACTTGAAGTCCACAACACCTAGAAAACAGTTCTGGTTTAGTTATTTCAGAACCTCTGCAGATACAACTAGGCAGACACCCAGCTGGTCATTCCATGCACTTACCCCCTTCTCAGCTGCAATATCACTTGAATACAAAACTCAGCCTCTAAGTGCACACAGTGATCCCAAATACTAGTCTACTCACTAGGAAATATTTATTAAACCCAGTTTATTGGATATGAACTGCAAAACCCTTATTACAAAAGAAAGTTTCAATCTGAGAGACATTGCCATAAATTGAGAGCACATCAGGAGATGAAAAGTAAAGAGGAAGTCAGGCTTACAGGGCAGGCAAAACCAGGCTTTACAGCCATTTTGACAGAACTGCTTCCCAAAACAGGTTTTCAAGAAAGGCAAGAGACCTGGATCAAATTAACCCCCAATGGAACAGGAATGCATAGGGTGAAATAAGTGCATGTTAGAAGCATCTTGCATTCATCTCAGCCAGCAGAAGCTATCAATGGTTAACAATTTCAGTGACTGAAAATGTTAGTCTTTTAAGAGGTTGTCACATGTTTGTGGCACACACATGTTACAATTTGAACAAATTTTGCACCAGTATCTAGTATCAGCACTGTTCTGGCAAGCAAGAGTAAGGTTTGAGCAATTTTCTTTAAAAAAAATTTAAAGAATTCAGGACTGTGTCTGAGGAATTCCCAATCATTTCAACAGCATTATCCTGCAGTAAATGGCAGGAGGACATGGTCCAGTTTCTCTTAAGTCCTGAAGTGAAAGAGTTGTTGCCCATAATGAGGAAAGGCTATTAGAACCGAGCTTACAAATTGGCAATTTTGATTTCAACTATTAGGATGCAGTAAGAAACTGTCAGAGAGACTGTGCAGCACAGGTTGTCTGTGAGTCACCATACTTGCAGGATATATGCCACTGTAAAGACAACAGACTAATTATACATCACATTTTTCTTCAGACTTTTCCATGGCTCAACATCACAGAACATACACAACCATTCCATAAGTACTCATACAGCCACAGCTTACAGCAGTCCTACTTGCAAAAAAAACTCATTTGTCATCTAGTTTGTGGACTCTATTGTGGTTGTACTTAGGTCAACAGCAAAACATTTCCCAACAGAAATCTCCAAGTAACTCTGCAAACTGTTACATTTCTTTTTTTTAATTAGCAGCAAACCAAAAGAACAAAGTTATTTATGCAATATGTATATTTATAAATAAATGAATAGGAGTCATCTTTGGGTTTTTTTTTTTAAGGAGCCTATTAAAAAAAAATAGATTTTTCCCAAAGACACAGCTTGTTCATGATAAGCTACCAATAAATACGTTCCTCGACAAAGGATAATGCAGGTGGACTACTCTGCCATAGAAAGACATCATCACAACATGACTATACCATGGTCTTTTTGCTTTAAAGTTTGACTGGATTGAAAATGTTAAAAATTAACCCTGCTCCCATAAGACTAACAGGGTCAAATAAACAGAATATCTTACAATGCTTATTTAAGCAAATAGCAAGGATGTGAGATGTATGGAAACACTCTGCTTTTACAAGAATATACTCTTCTTCTATCAAATCAAAGGCAAACTGCAAAGTCTAAACTAGTTGACAACTCCTGTATATGCACAAATTTGAGATTTATGGAGAGGGTGGGAAGAGAAGGAAGTGAAAAGCTTGGAAAACTCCCAATTCAGAACACAAATTGATTATGTTCTCCACAGCTAGTTTTGCCATGCAAATAATCTGGCACAAAATGTTTATAATCCTGCATTTAGAAAAATGCTGACAAAAAAAGTTCATAATATAGAAGGGAGAAAATTGAAGCACTCCCAGGATAAGCACATGTTGCAGCAGAACAACAGACACATAGCTGAACAGAAGGCTTTGCTGCAGCTTGAGGAGCATCCTTCAGTGATTAAACTGAATTTATTTTGTGACATAACATTTTACCTAAGTGAGCCATGCCATGAAATACAGCCAGCCTACCAAGAAACATGCTCACAGAACTTGTTACCATTGCTCAACTCAGAAACTCATAATCTGCTTTTATCGCAGTGGGGTAGGAGGAAAAACACAGTAGTATAAGTAAATAGTTAAGCCTTCCATGGATTTTGATTCTCTTCCTATATTACCCTATTTCTGGGTAGAAGGAAGAAGGACTACCTGAGAGGAGCAAAAGACTCAGGTTAGCAACAACTGAAGAGATTACACCAATTCAAAGCTTATGAGGTAATTTCT
The DNA here is from genome assembly GCA_027564655.1 of Leptodon cayanensis. NCBI lineage: Eukaryota > Metazoa > Chordata > Aves > Accipitriformes > Accipitridae > Leptodon > Leptodon cayanensis. Next base: position 5,819,801 of record JANXJC010000026.1, on the reverse strand, counting down.
CCAAGAGTCTTCCCACCACCACAGCCCTGGTGTCCATCAGGGCTGTCAAGAGCTTCACAGGTGCACTCTTACCTTGCCTGACTAGCTTGAAAAAACAGTATGTGATAAGCATACATACCTCTGCAATCCAGCACAATGGAAGCTTCAAGAAGACATCTGAATCACCTTGGCTGTGATTAAGACTCATGTTCCCAAAGCTCTCCAAAAAAGCATTAGGTTCTGATGTTTCAGAAATGTGATTTTTAGGCCTACTTACAACACTGCTTATGATAATTTTAAGATTTGGGAATTATTTGAAAATGCAAGATATCCAAATCAGATTTGTCTTGAAACTATGGAGAGGAGATCGCACTCACTACCTAGCTTCAATTAGCTTATCTTTTTTAACAAAGCACTTTCTAAATATGAAAGAGCAAAACTGACCCTCTAGCATCACTACCTCAGTGAAATGACTGGAGTTACATATATGAAAACACACCTTGACACATTTTTCAGTAAAAATAAGCATACATCATTGTGGCAAAGGCACATAAAACCACTAGAAGTTTATAAAAGATTTCTCTGATCAGTTCTACTCTACGCAGAAGGAACACATACATAGGCAGGTATTAACTTCATACAGCTGAAGAATTGCTTAATTCTAGTTTCTGACAGAACAATCAGCTCAGAAAAATTCAGTGGAACTTATAACTTCAACCAAACATACAATCTTTTTCCTTAAATTATTGTCTTATTTGTGAGAAAAAAGAAATAATCTTCAGAAAAGGGTTTAACAAATTAGTAAGTTAGTATTATAGAGATTTTCTGAAGATGTAATGAAGACATACCCTAATCCTTATCCTGAAGCAGTAGTTCTCCACTATCATCATTAATTTAACAGTGCAGGTGAATAAATCCTATTGCTTTAGGCTGGCTCCACACCAAGAAAGGAAGACTGCTTATGCTTAAAAAACCCCCACAAACCTGCATGAACAAGGACTCGCACTCTCCTTCAATGAAAGGGGGGGATTAAGTACAAAAATAATATCTTGAGAGAAGAAAGGAGTATTTAGTTCTTACCCTTCAATACAAAAGACAAATCTGAATTGTTTCTACAGGTGTGTAATATTAGCCATGTCGATTACAATCAAGAGGATCTGTATCCACAACTCATTTACCTACAGATCAGGCACTCAGTCTTATTCCCCTAAAAACCACACTATCACGCTTTAACTTAAGCAAAAAAGTTGCATTTCATGGGTAGCTTCTCATTTAGCAAAATGCTGCTTTCACTTCCTTATGCATCCTTATGTTTCCATGGTCTCTTGTGCTTATTAGGAAGAAGTGTATCCATCTGCCGCAGAAAATCCAATATTCAAAGCATACAAATGCTTCCTTCACCATCCAGCTGAAGCCATTATTATATTGTTACTTGCCCAACAGAAAACAAATCTGGATAACACTCAGGGATCATTTATTGAGAGATAAGCCTTTACATATGTGAAGATCATTTGCAGTTTTAAGAGAAATAGTGTTTGTCCTCACTCATTTTCCTCTAACACATGAGAACTCTTACAAACGAGACAGCAAATTTTAGGTGGAATTCAAGAAACACACACTCTCTTCCTTTCCATTTTTATGTAACATGATCTATTCTGTCCTATAGCATGCACAAGGCATTAGCTGGATGAGCCCCCAGCTGCTAAAATACCTGCAGCCTAAAGCTGCAATATCTTTTCTGGGTCTTGTCAAATATGATCACTATTAGAACTTAAGAAATAAAGGGAAAAGTAGCTTAGGAAAGGGGGATGTTGTTTGTTTGAGGGGGTGGGCTGGGTGGGGTTGTTTGGGTTTTCTGTTTGTTTGTTTTTTGTTCTTTTAATAGCCCTCCCCAGCCCCCCCATTTCCAGTTATAGAAAGAAAAATTATTTAGAAACCCGGTCATTGGACTCCTAAAGGTCCTTGCATTCCTTTAGGTCCAAGTGCCCCCGCTTCATCCAAACCAGCTAACACAGTGCCAGAAAACACTAACAGAAAAAACAGCACCACAGATAAGGGAAAAAGGTCATTAATGAATGCTGAAAAGGGAAACCAGGATGAAACAAAAATACCAGCCCAACTCATTCACCACTCACAGCTCAAACCAATTAGTATTACTTCCTGAAAAAAATGGTAATCTAATACTTAAGTTACACAGTTCTGTGTGTACTTAAACCTACAGGTCCAGGTAACACCTATATTCTTTCATTTATAATTCTATGCAGTAGGCTCAAATCAAAGCAGCTTCTCACATGAAGAGCTGTATATTTTCCACATCAATACAACTAACTTTCTATGCAGATTACCAAATACCTATAATTATGAAAGATTCTACTTGTTCCTCAAAAACAAACAAGAAAAAACATTAAATCTCTTATACCTAATATTTGGAAGATTTACCTGATTACCAGACACTATTCCTTGTGTAACTACTTATTAGCTTGCTGTCTGCTTCTAGATTAGGAAAAAAAAGAAATTTGGGCAATAAAAAGAATTTAGTTCAGGTATTCTTTCACTAGTTTTCCTAATTAGCTTCCTTTGCAAATTCCCAGTACTACACAGAAGAGCTGATTACAATTCCAGGCTGACTGATAATTGAAGTAACTTATTAGCCACCAGACACCAGAGGAGCATCCCAGATGCCTCTCCGAAGGCAAGCTGATTGTTGACTACAACTGAGCTTGTCCACACTGATCAGTTTTCCAGAATACTAACTCTGTCCGAAAGCATTTGGGCAGATGATAATAGTAGGGGAGAAAAAAAAAAATCCTGGTTTCCTCTTGTGCAACACACAAGATACAATCTTCAAAGCATCTACAAGGCTTTAGCAGTACAGGATTTGTTCTCATCTTCCCACCAGTTACTTGTACACCTTACTACCTTTAATAGGACTGCAGTACACCACACCAATGCTTTGGAGCTCCCAGTAGTAACTAACTTTGGTTTTAGTCTGAAAAGCTGACAAGTTTACCCCCATTCCTTCGGAGTAATCAGCATGACATCACTGACAAGGCACAGACATCCTTTCTTCCAACAGCAGGAGCATCAGGATCCAAAAAGCAGCACCTTTAAAGTTTCTCAGAGCTTCACAAGTACTGTCTCCTATAGTGCTCAAGAATTTGAAATACAGATTTATATAAAACAACCCACATATTATGTATGATAAAAAAATTCCTGTACTAAAGCTAATACCTTTTCTATGGAAGCCATAACGCTACACAAATCTTTCTATCCTGGTAAGTATAGTACAGAAGACACTATTGGAACCATATTCTTCGATTCGAGACACATGCTGATAGACAATTTTTTATTGGCCTACTCCTCAGGTTTTCCTCCTTTCCACAGACAGGCTGAGTTTTCCCAATGGTTATTAGAAAAAGGTTTAGGCAGCAACCCAGCAAGACCTGCTTGTTTCTAGCATATGGGTAAATCCAGTGACCAAATCAGAGCTCTACTTTTTAAAAGATCCAGAGCAGTTCAGATGCACAATTCCCAGGTAATCCCAGCTCTACAGATCTATAAGTATTTAAATAAAACGAATAATGGTGCGTGTTAAAGATCTCTTAAACAGATTTTTTTTTTTTAAACTCTTTTCAGAAGTGTGGGAAGGAAATGTGCCCTTAAGAATGAAAGTGATGAAAATCGTTGGATGAATCCAGTAATATTTTCATGTTTAAGAGATTTTCCTTACAGGTTATAGAACCTTCATAGTAATGCTACCCTAAAGAATAGCAAAAATAACAACAAAATAGCCAAGTTTTCCAGGTCCTCACTCTTAACCACTAGAACACACAACATAACTACATGTAAAGCTTCCCTGCAGATACTAAGACCCAGTTTGGGAAATCAAGACACTGACTGCAGAACAAATAACACTGTGGAGTTTTGTTTGTTTTTTAAGAATACTACACAATACCATGGTAGCACAAATAGGTTTATCCGTGCACATGTTCAGTAGCTCATCCAAACAATGAAGCATGAAAAAAGACACAGCTGCACAAGCAGAGAAGCGAGGGAGCCAAGCTTCTGCTTCTACACTTACACTTTTAGTCATATTATCATCCATAAACCCTGGCATTGGCAGTTCTTATACTGGAGTATGAGTTTGTTGTTACTTACATATCTGCGTATAACACGGAATGATGACTATCATCAGTCCAGGCACATGAGTTCTGCAGGACACATTCACTGTGTAGCTCCATTTATATCAACAGAATTACTTTATAGCAACATACTATGCACATGTTCAGAATTGGGTCCCTCCAATTTTGCCCTTCCACTACTGTTAATTACAACCCCATGTGATAACCAATTGATACAGTTCCCAGGCCTCCTTTCTACAGCACTGAAGGCAGGGGGGGAACGCACCCAACACTCCTCGGCTGTGATATCCACTAGTCTCATCTGAGGCTTTTGGGGACTCTCTGGGTCACCACATTGCCCTTCTTCAGATTTCCCTCTCACTGCCCTCACAAGTCAACTTCTATGAGATACCAGTGAAAGAAATTTGTCCAGGTTGAGAGCCACACAATAAGACTTCATGGTGTTTCCAATTTAACTGAACAGAAACTGAGTCCAAGAATTACACTCAAAGTAAATCTCATGCTCAAAATATTTTCACTTGAAAGAGCTTTATTAGGAAAAGGAAAGAAAAACCAAGTGAGCATATGTATGCATAGAGTTAAGTCTGTAAGGGATAAACATTTGCAGATTATTATGATAAGTTTCTAGAATTCAGCTGAATCAAGCTAGGGATTAGTCTTTCCTATTCCCAGTAGTTCTCTGAAGAGAACAGAAATGATTGATTTTTCCCTGAAGTGCATGATTTAGAATAAAATTTAGCTCTCAAAAACAAGCCAAGACAGTTGTTCGATCACATCTCACCTGCTGCTGCATGCCAAGGAGCAGAAGCAGCGGGGGGAAATCACACAGGGACCGTACAAAGGGGAAAGTGTATCAATATTTAAAGGCTCTAAGCTCAGCTTGGATCTTGTAAACATTCATTTTTAGCATTAATGGATTTCAGAGGTGGAATATATTAAATATAATGCTACAGAATTTCAGTGTGAGAATCTTCTATTGACAGATTTTAGGCTAAGTTGAATAGAAGTCGTAATTTGTTACAGGTGCAATATATGAAGTAAGTATTACTATGGAGACCTGACACCGAAAAAATGGCTATAAGTAGCTACAGACACTTACCTTAGAATTAAAAGAACCAGTGGCAATTATTAACAAAACATGTAAGAGTTTTACGTTTAGACTTACACAAAATTCAGTTCTACATTAAAAACGGCGATGAGAGTACTTAAAAAAAAACAGAATTACTTTGGTTTGAAAACAAGACTGATATAATACAAAGCATTTTTAATGTACTAGTTCAGGAACTCCACAAATTTGTGCTCCTGTTTTGGAAAAAACCACATGTTATTTGAGCTAAAGCATCACAGTCACCTCCAATATTAGATATGTCTTCATGATGTACCATGTAATCACCCATTTTCTTCACTTAAAAGACCAGCAACTATGTATCAATAGGGGTTTTTTTGCTTGCCTGACACGCCATGGTTCTCCGTTTCTCTGGTTTTGGTTTTGGGTTTTTTTTAGTGTTCTGAAAGCTTCCATTGATGTTTAGGTTTACTGAAAAACTTCTAATACTGTTGTCTTAGTTTACAGAAGTATTCTATAAGCAAAGTGTACCATGCATGAAATTATTGGAACATCTACTAGATGAGGGGGCAGCAGAGGAAAAGTAGAACATGCAACACTCATTTTCCAAAGCTTTCTTTTAATGTACAGGTGTCTAACTAGAACTTGAATAAACTAAGAATAGATACTATTTTACCTGGTGCTTATGCTAAAACCCATCCGCTTACTAGTGGCTTGTTAAGGACTCTGATGTCACTCAGCATGAATCAACCGTGGTTATGTCTTACAGACTATTTCAAGTATAAAATCTGCACTTAATGCTGAAATGGTCCAAGAACACTGAAGCACGGTACGTCTGAAGTAAATTCTCAACTTTGCACAGGGGATGTTGTTTAACAACTATCACTTTTCGAACTCAAACCACTCCAACACCAGCCATGACCCCTTCCTTAGAACCTCTGCCAGAGACACGTACAGCTGAGATTAAGTTTTTCATCTCCAACTCTGACTTATCTAAAGTTACAGGACCAGAAAAAAAGATGTTATCAATTTTTGTAACGGCATAATTTAGATAATGCTATTTCAAAGAAGTAAAGCTACACAAATGAAAAGCATGAAAAATAAAGACACCCATCTTATACTTTTTTTAGCACTGTTATAGTATTAGCTCACATTTTTGGCACATGAAAGGGAAACCAGAAGGAATCAACTAAAGTTAGAAAGTGTGGAAGATATATTGCTATGCACAGGTGGAAGCCCTCTATTGTTTCTTCCCAGTCCCCATTCTCCCACCACTACTTTATGTGCACCAAGCACCACATAACATTAATTCACCAAGGTAAGCGTTTAGCACTGAGTTCTGCAAAGTATTTTTGGCTATCTGCAAACGTGGATCCTTAAGTGTACTGTGATACTACCGATCAACACACTTGAGACCAAAATCAAGGTGTAAGGTATTCAATTCAACATGAGCCATCAGCAATGCTACAATTCCAACTTAAAAATTTAGGAGCAGCTGCTGTGCTAACTGTAGTCCACAGAACTCCTCAGTCAGCTACATAACTGGAGGTAGCAGGTGGGAAAAGATGATGATAGAGTTTCCTTTTTTATCCAGGGATTTTAAAGTATGCCTGAAAGTTGATTGCATACTTCTTTTCTATGTTGGCAGAGGTCAGGCAAAAAGAGGGGAGGGATGGGTTTCATTTTATGTCAACCCATGTTTGATCAGGGCTTCTCACGCAAGAGTACCCTTAGACTGAGCCATGTGGCAAGATGCATACGAAATGGCTCTGATGGTGTCATCCTTGACCTCTCATGCTTTTTTCTTACTTGAGGAACAGATCCATCTTAACAGCCAGTATTCTGTAGAGTCTGGAAGTCTCCCATCCCCACTCACTCTTTAAAGACAAATACAAAGTCCTCAAGGGTCTTAAAACAGGCTCCACACCCCCATCCAGCCAACCAAAGTGCTTTCTGGCATTGAGACAGTAGGAAACTCCAGTAATATTTTCATATGTTTTACATGTGACCAGTGACCCCCTTTACCATCAAGGTGTTTGTCAATATACCTTTGGTGTTCATAGTGTAGACTGTTGATTAGATAAATCTGCCAACACTTTGCCATAGTAAGAAGACAGGTTGTCAATAAAGTTATAACAGTAGTCTTTATAATTTCTCCTTATCTTAATCCATATCACAAAGACCAATACAACCTCAAAACTTCCTAGACCGTTCAATCCATTCAGTTTCTCAGTTTATTACCCTTCTTTTTTTTAATCTTTATCCATTTTTGCATTTGTAATACAGCTATTTAGGAAAACTAGTTTCTCTAGAAATTAAAAGTTAACCCCCCCTGAGTTAAGACCCAGAGATTAACTTTTATTTGTTGGGTATCACTCCAAAAATATATACTTCTGTATTCAGTTTTCCAGACTTCCAGTTTCCACTTCTCAAGTAGTTAACAGAATACCTCAAGAGGAGCACATTTACTTATGAGAACACTTAAAAATTATAAAAATAATTGCTTGCCCTATTATTCCTCACTTGATTCCAGTCTCCATCTCCTAAACAGAAGAGATGGCTGTTCATTCCTGTCCTCTTCCCACTGCCTCAGAATACTTCCATCTGAAACTGGGCAATGGATTCAAGACTTAACAAGTGGGTGGATGGATCTGTCACCTTTTCCCTTTCATAGCCTCCCTTTGATGGGGAAAGGATTATTTAGCCTCTTCTAATTTGAATGAATTTCTTCTCACAGGGATCCTGTCTATCACTCCACATGAAGTTTTGTCACCCCACAGTATTTGCAAAGCTGGCACATGAGAAAGTAAGAACAAATGCTTTGGTCAATGACATCTTCTCCCATTTCAGTTCCCACATTACATTCTTTCCTTCATACCTCTCAACTAAAGATTGGGAAAGTTCAATACATAAAAACCTCAAAACGCATATGCTAAGTACAGAAAGGAATTAAAATAAGCCTTGAAGTATTTTAAATTAGAAGATTCCCTCTATACTGTCTTGAAGTACACTAGCTCCTATCTTTCAGGATTTTCTGTACTACATTCTTTAACTCTTATTTCTTTCTCCAGTTTCATTTTCTCTCTGGTAGCCATTTTTGTTTCATTAGATCTGTTTCAAGATAAGCATAAGAAGAACAGGTTTCACTTTTTACAATTAGTTTGGCATTTAATGTATATACTGAGGCAGAGGTTGTCAACAGAAGCTGTCAAATAGGCAGCTGACCCTCTGAAAGGGACTCAAAAGTGGGGGGTAAGGAGACTGTCAGCATGCCTTCCCCAAAACCCACATACCAGCCCATCAACTGCAAGTAGATCAAGCTGAAGAGATACGGCCTCGCAACAAGTTCTTGCTAAAGCAACACTTTCAACATCACATAGGGTCTATTGAATCAAAACCAGCTGTCATAGGCCTCCATTTTCTCTTGTTTCAAGAGAAGAATCAAAGACTTGTCTAAAAAGCAGAAGGATCTAATATGACTTCAAGAACATCAAGTGCATAGATAAAATTAGCTAAAATGCCTACTTTCCTAAAGCAATGAAAAACATACCAAGTTTTAAAAATAAAACACAGAAGCCTTTCAGGGGTCTAAAAATCCTACAGTAATATATATAAATGTATTCCTTTGTACAGCTACATAATATGCATTTGAGTAAGTCTACGTCAGTTTTGTAAACAAGATAGGACTGCAATCACACCAGTTACCCAGAGCTGGTTCTACACATAGGTCAGTGCCAAGCTGTTCCTCCGGCTGAAGATGGGAAGGGAGGAAGAAAAGTTGAGGTCTAAGCACATTTTTGTCACTTACTACTTAAGTCCAGCCTTTCATTCCAGAACATGCTAGTTCATTTTTGCCTCTCACTGAAACTCCTTGAATCATTCTACCTACACTACTGTTTGACATTTAAAGGAAAACTCCACGGTTGAAGCACTTGCCATTCGGGCATATGTTGCAAACCATTTCATTATTCATCCTGCCCTCTCATGGTCCTTTCAGCCAATTAACTGAAGTCACAACTTAAAAGCAGATGCTGAAGTTACAGAAGGTGCTGAGTAGTACCTAGTATTATATTCACTAGAAACAGAGGTACCCAAAAATATCTGTATCACTGTATTCAAAACCAGAAGTAGCAAAAAAGTCAAGTTAACATAGCTTGAGGACTATCTTGTCCAACTTGCAGAAGTCTATGCAAACACCAAGCAATGCTAGCTCTATTTTCTTCCTCTGATCTAGCTTGAACTTCTTCTGTCCCATCTTCAGTTTGGACCCCTTGCTTTAGCCATAGAGAATCTTTATCTTTTATTATTTCTGAAGAGGCATCACAAAACCCATATAATTTGTTTCTTCAAATTTAGAGGAACTACTATTTAATTCAGATTGAAATAAGAGCCCTACTTCCAGGGTCAAAACACTTCAGGGCTTCAGAATATGTAAGAAGTTTTTTAAAATGAAAACAAAGCACAACCGTTTTCCTTCTTCTGGGTTGAGTTCACAATATGTTCAGAAAAAAAGGAACCTATAGTTTTCTTATTCTTAGAATTCTAAAACAACCAATCTTCCTGCCTCGGGAAACAAAGACCACCAGCTGCTCATTTTCTGCTGAGGTTCTGCATCTTCCTTCAGGTTAAGAGGTCCAGTCAGTTAAGTGTGGCAGAAAGCTCAACAGAAGCACAGTACTTAGGTCCCATAATAAGGAAACTGTTCCCTTAAAGAGGGACCACACAGAAGAGGAAAAATGGGAGAAGATGGTCTCAGCAGATGAGAGTCTTCAGGAAAGCATTTAGATATTTGCTTGAAACAATTTATATACTCCCGTCTACACACACTTAATGCAGTTAACAGTTTGAAAAAAATTTAAAAAAGGAAGTCGTCTTACCCCACTAGAATTACCTGAACTAGTCTCTATGCAGAAACACAGGAAACTTAACTTCTGCAAGAGAACTAACATGGTCTTCCTTGCCAAAACGCAGCAGCGAGACAACTCCCATCAGGGTGCATTACACTGCACGGAAACTAGCAATCCAGCCTCTGCAGACAGATCTCCCCTTGGATTCACTGGGATCTCCTGAGTTCTCGTGAGCTAGAACACTAGGCCTTGAGATGCCACAACCACATACAGAGAACTTGAGTCTGAGCTGAACACACTGTCAAGGCCGCAGTTAACTAAACCACATCGGCCCGACTGGAAAATAACACTTATCAGGTGATTACTTTGCTACAGTAGTATTCCTCTCTTACATCAGATCTCCAGATATCCAGTAACTCCTTTGATACTCAAAGACACAGGCTTTGCACCTCCCATCCAATCAAGCAGGGTGAACTGCCAATTCTAAATGGAAGTATCAGATACTGCCTACTACAGATCTTACCATCCGTCCTACAAGTACCTCTAACAGCAATCAGATATTCAAGTGATATCAAATGCTGATATTGATGCTGAAACAGGCAAACTGGAAAAAAGATCTGCTGGGAAGATTCATGTACAAGTGTATGATTTTTCTAGTTAATTTTTGCACATACCGAGGAGCATGGCAACCACTTGCAGGCAATTTTTAATCCAATTTTTAGGTCTCAAAAGCTGTACATAGACAAGCTTACAATGCAGTTTGCTCAGGCATAGGTTTGGTTACAGCTGTTCCATGCAATGCTGAAGATAGCTTATTATCTTGAAATGACTCTTAGCTTGAAACATGTTACTACTATAACTATACCTTAAAGCCTAACTACATTCCTGATGACATACTGCAGGTTTCACCAGTTTGCAGCAGAATCAGACCCATGGACCTAATTAGTTTCTTGATCTGAGACTATAGTTTGATCTGTACAGCTTGTGACTGGAGACCTCAGGAGTACATTTTGCACAACCCACCCCTGTTCTAGCATGAATTGTTTATGTTGCTACCCCTAAAGGCAACTGAGAGAAATAAAATGAGAAAGCTCAACAACCTTCCCTTTTGTTAGCAACACCTCCTTGTGTCACAAATTATACCAGAAATTGCTTACTTACATCTAGCGAATCCTCATTGACCAGGATGAGAGACATACTCTGTGAAATGAGTCTGCAAGAGTACCCTGCAAGAAAAATAAACCATAAGGATTTACTTTTTGGAAGAATATTTAAGGTTTCACTAAACCTTCAAGATACGCATCGATAGATCAGATTACAATTTACTTTGAGCAGTTACTCCTAATAGGCAGGCTAATGGAAACATTGGTGTATAGGACACACTCCAATTTGACAATTCTACTAGCAACACAGGCTGCGTTTTACCTGCGTTTCCACATCTATCACTTCAGATTTTTTAACTAAAGACAACACTGTATGAACTAGATGCATTAAATACAGGCTATAGCCCTAAAGCAAATTTAAATATTTCTATACCTAATTTTTTTTTTATCTATGTGAGGGCAAAATTGCCTTCAACATATTACAGGAACACATCTGAATGCACAGTTGCAGCTATGCCACATGACTGGAAGCGCACACATTGAATCAGTTGGTGCCACCCAGTCCCCTTAGCCCACACCCAGGTTACATGACCATTTTTTACTCCTGAGAGTTTAGTGTGGAAGGTCCTGAGCTTCATCAAAAACTACAGATCAATGACAAAGAGCCCCTACCAACTTCTACAGGTATCGGGTAATTGTACTAGATTATTCTTAGTGTAGGACTAGGGCATGAAAGAACAAGAGCAAGTTGCCATAATCTGGAGCAGCGCTCGGAAGGCTATTCTATACATTTGCCAGAACACCAAAATTCAAAACAAAAATACCGAAAAAAGCCTTTTATTTCTGTATTAGTGAAAGGCAGAGACTGCAGCAGCACTCAGTGCCACCGAAGTGGCGGTTCCTCTGCCATGTGATTGTCACTGACATGAGATGAAATCATATCAGGATATATACACTTGGCATTTACAAAATAAACAGTTTAATTCCAGCTCATATGAATGGCAAGAGACAAATGCAAACTCACATCAGACTGACCCCACTGCATTATCCTGAAAGCTCATGCAAGTTCACTTAGGATTAGCAGTCATGTAGCTTCATAAAACAGCACAGAATTCATTACTTGAAGCACATGTCTTTTATTGCTGATCTAAGTTACACAGGAGAAGGAAATACAATAGAATTATTTTGTATTTCTACTATGCTTTTGCATAGAAACGAAATCACAGCAAGTTTAAGAAATTGCTGTGAAATAAAATGAGGTCTCATAAGTGTTTTACTTTTCTAAAATGGAGACTGGAGACTACTACAATGTAAGAGTAGCAGCCCAGCAATGAACCGCTCGCTACAAGGCCAACAGGTTCAATAGCAGAACAGCATAGTCAATGTAAGAAGATTAAGTGTCTCTCTCCACATCTCACAACAGCAAGAGAACAACTGAGGCATGAATTTATTTTCTGTGTGATTCTTCATTCCTTAGGAAGGCTATACTGGCTCACCAATTGCAATGCAACTCATTTCCTCAGGCTACAGAATTTTTGTAATTGGGCTAGTTTTGCAGGTACAATCCAGGGTCAACATGCCCACATTAATGACTTCCATCAAGAAAGCAAATCCTTCATTTTCCTTTGTGGAAGGCATGCTTCTATCATGTATCAAGGCACTTTCAGGCAGCAGGTTTGATTACCTGCAATTTTGTTTCTCTTCCATTTTCACAATTGTGTGGAATATGAGTATCAGGTGCAACCTTGCACATACATTTTCATCTTATTTGTGTTAACAAGCTAAGGTTTACTTCCTGCTTTAGAAAACAACACAGAATGACACTCAACTTACACCTGTTGGGAAAAGGATGAAATATATTCTACAAAGCACAGCCTATAACATGAAAGCTTTGCAGATAGCCTCTAATTCTGCCTGTGAACAAGTCTTAGGTGATAGTACAGAACTGAGTAATGAAGCTTCAACAGGTATAGACAAAACACTGACTTGGGTAAAAAAGTCAGTTTGCCATTTTTAAAAGTTAATCCCAGGCTGAAGAACCACTTCCTTATTTTTACTGAGGAAAGAAAGAGAATACTACAAACTTAAGCACTTCCCTCCACGTCACAGTTATTCTTTCCCCAGAGAACGGCAACAGCCTTGTGCCGCAGGCTGTTACAAATTCAGTATAACTAATTCAAAAGGATTTTCTAGTAGCATTTGATTGGAACAGCAGCTGCAACAGCAAGCTGTAATTTCTAAACCACTGCTCACCATTTCATTTTACCTCTTTCAAAAACAGCAAGATGCTACTCGACAAGTGGAGCTAGAAAAAAAGAAAAAAAAAAACAAAACAACACAACTATGGAAAACAGAGTTGCTCTGCTGTGCACCTTGGAAGTCACAGAGTCAGAAAAACTAATTCTGCAGTTGAGGCCATTTTGCATCTTGTTATCACACTAAACAGAAAGGAGATCAAGATTGGAATAGGAGGATATAAGTCAAGCCTAACAATGTTTTATAGGAGATCTATACATCATGTACAATTACAGGACTATGAAGATGTTAAAATCTAGCACTAATATAAAAGAAATGAACTGGCAACTGTAAGATTACAAGCAACATTTGTAGTCATATTTTCAAGTTTTATAATAGTTTTATAATAGTTATTACTGGCAGTACTAACATGGCAACCAAAAATACATTAAGACCAGGGCATATTTTTGCCAATGCTTTTGAGTAGAATACGATCAACTGCTGGTTCAAAGCCAGGTATAAAATGTCAATCCACACCTGTAAGTTGATATCTAGCTCTTTAATTTAAAAGCCTGACTAAAAGTCCATGAAGCAGATGAATCAAGTACTTCTGGGACTTATTTCCCTTCAAGTGTCCTGGGAGAAAAATTGTTTGAACCAGAGTTCAAGATCATAGCCCACAGAATCCATCATGTCAGGCAAAAATGATTATCTTCTATTTAGAGAGGGCACATATGCCCTGCTCAAACTTCACATAGGGATACAGGCAAGCATGCTGGCATTGCTTCAGTTCCCTCAATTGAAAAAAATCACAGCTTGCCATAACAGAAGTGGTCTTACCTCTAAATTGGAGAGATCTGGGTTTGATGGATGGACTGTTAGATGGGTAAGGAATTGGCTGGATGGCTGCGTCCAAAGTGTTAGTCAATGGCTCAACATCCAAGTGGAAACCAGTAATGAATGGTGTCCCTCAGGGGTCAGTCCTGGGACCAATACCATTTACCATCTTCATCGATGACAGCAGGATCGAGTGCCCTCTCAGCAAGTTTGCAGAGACCACCAAGCTGAATGGGGCAGTTGATAAGCTGGGGGGAAGGGATGCCATTCAGAGGGACCTTGACAGGCTTGAGGAGCAGGTCCGTAAGAACATTATGAAGTTCAACAAGGCCGAGTGCAAGGTCCCATACCTGTGTTGTAGCAATTCCAAATATCAATCAGTACAGAGTGGGGGATGAACAGACTGAGAGCAGCCCTACTGAGAAGTACCTGGGGATACTGGTGGATGAAAAATTGGACATGAGACCCCACCTGGAGTACTGAATCCAGCTCTGGGGCCTCCAGCACAAGACACACATGGACCTGTTCAAGCTGGTCCAGAAGAGCCACAAAAGCCATCAGAGGGCTGGAACATCTCTCCTTAGGAAGACAGGCTGAGAGAGTTGGGGTTGTTCAGCCTGGAGAAGAGAAGGCTCTGGGAAGACCTTTCAATAGAGGAAGGAGACTTTTTAGAAAGACTGGGAAAGACTTCTTAACAAGGCCTGCAGTGGCAGGTCAAGGTGCCATGGTTTTAAACTGAAAGCGTGTAGGTTTAGACTGGACACAAAGAATAATTTTTTTATGATGGGGTGGTGAGGCACTGGAACAGGTTGCCCAGAGAAGTTGTGGATGCCCCATCATGGGAAGTGTTCAAGGTCGGGCTGGATGGAGCTTTGAGCAACCTGATCCAGTGGAAGGTGGCCCTGCCCATGGCAGAAGGATTGGACTAGATTTTCAAAGGTCCCTTCCAACCCAAACCCTTCTATGATTCTGTGATTGTAAGGTAGTGCTCACAGCTATGAATGCATACTCTATGTAATAGCACTTAGCTCAACTGTAGGAATCGATTCCTTGTTCAAGGACAGATACAGCTCAGTGAACACTACACTCCCATTCCCAGAAAACAATCTGTTTACTAAAAAAGTTATTGGCTGGAAATACATCAATTCTGATTTTCCAGAAGCCTGCTGAGCACCAGGATACTGGTAAATAAAAGTCTGCCTTTTTTTTTTTTTTAAACCTCACTGAAAGGCAAAGAAGATCCAGAGTCTGCAGATTGTTTTAAGAGAACGATGAAGCTACAAGAACACTGTTAAAAGCCTTCTAGAGTTGTTTGCAGACACTGGCTAAGGACAGTTTCAGCTGATAAAACTGAGTACCATATGTCATGCTCAGAGATGTTTCTGAACCTGGAACTCCTATGTTCTATAAGTAGAGAGTTCAAATGGTTGATCGGTATTAAAGCTTATGAGGAACAGTCTCCCCTCCTGCAGCTGCAGAACAATTGGCTGGCACATGGCTGAGCGGAAGGCATACAACCACCCCCCACAGCAAGCTCAATAATTACTCTCAGAGAAGTCAAGAATGCAATTAAGAGACAACGGACACACACACACACACACACAAATTCTGAAGGCCAAAGAATCAAGAGGAAGCTGGAAGAACAAACTACTCCAACTCCTCAGGGCAGCTGCCAAGAGCTCAAATATACCTCAATACATATGCATAGCCACACAGCATGCCAGAGTCCATAAGCATAAGCTCCGCACATAGTGAGAAAGTGAAAATATTTTTTACTCCCCAGATAGCATATTTACACCTGAAGCATAAAGTGTACATGTGGATTGGGTTTTAAATGTTTTTTACAGTTTTGATGGGTTACATATGAAAACTGGAATGGTGCCCCATGTTTGTACTTTCAAGACAACTTGAACATGAAGCTAATTAAGTCTGAGTTTTACTAACAAATTATACACTAAACAAAGTGATAATTTAGAAGTGGAAAAGAATAACCATCTCCCTTACAAGTTGCTATCACAAAAAAAACAGCTTTTGAGACAAGCTGGTATCCTTCACAGCCTTCAGAGTAAGCAATCTCTGTAAAGCTCATTTACTTGTGTTCAGGTGAGCTGCTGTCAGTTAATACATCAACTTATTTTAGGTATTCATGCCAAAATCTGTAGGGTTTTGGTTTTTTTAATTTGTCAAAAGATGATGCTTCCCTCCTTTCAAGTTGACTGCTGCTTTTAAAGAAAGCAAAAACTGCAGATAGTGATTCAAACCAGATAACTAGCATTTAAATCAATTGCCTACTTAAGCCATCCACCTTATTTCTGCTACAACTGTATCGGTTCAGCAAGTTGCTTCATCTCGATACCAACCTTGACATACAAAGATCCATGAAACTTGAATCAGTTTTCCAAAATAAACAAAAATTCTAGTCAGTCAAGCAGACCACATTTTGAAATTCCACTGAACCAGCCAAAGCAGAAAAAGAAAAAAGGACAGAAAATAACAAATGCCCAAAGTTTTGCTAAAGGTAACATAAGTTCAGTTACAGAGCATCACAGTTCTGCCGGGAAGAGCCTGAAATCCATGCAGACCCATCTACATGCAGTTCTACATATAAAAAGCTTTATTGGTCGAATTCTTCACATAGTTAGAAAATCTTGAAGTCAACATGAGCTTGAGAAAGCTAAAGAAATAGCTCCTTCAACAGAAGGCAACCTACGCTTTTAAGGATCCCCTTCACCTACATCTGTACATCTAAACAGACTAAAATCTGCAAATCGGAATGCAGTTCTGGATGGCACTTTACATGGGCACACTAGAGACAGTGGGGATAAGCATACTGTTATAGTCTTAAGAAACAAGATGAAAGCATCACTCATTTCTGCAAGATGTCAGATCACCGGAGTGCCACTCTGCTTCTTTCCATCTCTGGGCAGATTTACCAGTTATAGGGAGAAAAATAATCTAAAAGAATAGAAGAGCATCATGGCACTATATTGCCAAGGATGCTATATTTAGGAGATAAGTGATGCCATGAGGGGGAGGTGTGCTTGTATCAGGATCTGTTCCTTTACCAAGTCTTTATTACTCAGTTAATACCTGGATAGCCCCCTTCCTAGGAGGCTACTAGTGTAGCGTGAAGGGCAATGGCACAATGGCAGCATAGGTACAGCTCACAAATCAGCATTTCAAGCACGGCAGCATTCTATGACAGCACAAGGTATTGCTACCCAGGTTGCCCACCTTGCAAAGCACCCACAGCGAGAAAAAGGCTGAAGGATTTGAGTTCTGAGTACTTACTAGACCTACTCACGTGGGATATGCAATGCAAGGCTAGCAGAATAGCAGAAGTGCTACAGAGCACAACATCGAGTTGCTATAGGATTGAAATTACAATGTGCACCTCGAGTTCAGCCCAGCCTTACAGTAAAATCTTTGTATTTGACAAATTACAGATAGAGTTGGGTATACAGACTGATTCTATCAGATACATTTATGACCTGAAAGGAAACCTAATGTTTAGGGGCTGCTTCTAACAACAAGCCTAAAACTTACAGTGCTAAAAACTTTCCAGTTTTATGCTGCAAGATCAGGTAGACAGATAAACACCTGTATCTCAAGGTTATCATTCTATTACATCAGTACCCAAGCACACCTGTCTGGTAAATAATTTGTACTTTTTGCTCACATCATTGCAAGACTTCTGCATTACAACAAAGGTAGTCTGTAAGTTAAGATGCATCAACAGGTTTGAGACAAGGATGTCCATATTGTGCCTTGATAAAACAACCCATATTAAACTCTATCCATATACTCAATAGCAGCAACACACTTCTACTGACAATCATGATATACTTGACTAACATGTGCCATAAGGTAACAGCAGGATGTTCAAGCCTCCACCTATTTCACAGACAAGGTTTGCAAGAATTTGTAAGCTATATACTTTGTATTACCGTACTTCCCATTATATCCCAAACGGCATTAAAATCTAGACAAAGCAGTCAGTAAGAAAAGAAAAAAAAAGTTGTCACAGTTTGATATAATGCATATCATAATTGAAACATTACAGTCTGGTTGAGCTCTCCAGTTTCCATCAGAAGGCAGAGTTACCTATATTCACTCCATACAAGAAGTGCACTTAACCAAGAGCAGAAGTGTCCCTTTTGCGTTAAAAAAAACCATGAACATAGCCTGACAGTCAGAGCAAAGACTTTACTCCAAACCCTGCCTCCCTCTTCCCCAAAGTGAAGGCTACCACATGCCTGCCTGCTATCAAGGAACCCTTCTGTAAGAAGCAGGCCTGATTTTGTTTAAAACCCCACACAACAGATCTAGTATGTAACCTGCTACATCTCAGACAAATTCAGAGTAACCAGAAAGATGGATACCTATATTGAGAGCTGTTTCCTGTTTATCCCCCGTCAGAATCCATATCTTAATTTCTGCCTTCATTAGTGTGGCTATTGTTTCTGGAACACCTGCTTGCAGGCGGTCTTCAATGGCTGTAGCTCCAAGAAGCAGTAAATCCTGGAAAAAAGAATAAGAGGGATTGTTTTCTTAATATAAATGTCTGCTTGGAATATGCTCAAAAAGGAATTGAGGACAACATGTTGTGCCTCATTGCTAACACAGTTTTTTGACAAGCAATATACACAACAGTAAATTTCTGGTGTGGCTATTCCACTTCTTCTGCATACAATTCACATTTCAAGAGGTACAGAATGGAACAGCGTGTTTCTCATCAAAAAGACGGCAAAGTTTCAAGAGCAATTAATTGAAGTTATACAACTACAAAGCCAGCCTATGGATGAACATATATACTAGCGTATTCGCTAATCACCATAGCAACATGATGAGCAATCACTGTTAATGTATTTCTTAAGCTCACAAAACAAAAGTCACCTGGCATCAAATCATTTAAACTAATTTCCCCCCCATAAAATGCACATACAGACTGGATACAATCACTCAAAGCAAAAATTATTGCAACTATTTATGGATATAATCACTACATTTATGTAATACAAGTGGTATGAACATTAATCAATCCAAGTATCTCTAGTCTACATACAGATGTCTGCCAGAAAAACATGCCATACAACAAATTTAATACTACAGTTAGCCACATTCTTATGCAATTCTAAAGCAATTGCTTGAAGAGATTTGGCCATGTTACAGAAAAAAAGGCACACAGACAAAAATACCTAAGAAATAAACGTTGTCAAAAGACACAATCTACTCAACAGATTTTAACTTTAAAAGCATCTTAATGATTCCTCAGATATGTAAAAAATTGATACAAACTGAGTTTACTTATACCGTACCATTTCAGGAATTGCACAGAAAAAGTAACAGCTTCTATTTGTAGGGACTATAATTATTCAAAACAAATGAAAACAGATGAAATGAACAGAAGTAGTTAGGAGAGTTGGTGGTGTTCAGCCTAGAAGAGACAAGGCTCCAGGGAGACTTTATTGTGGCCTCTCTCTCTCTCTGGCTTATAATAAAGATGGAGAAAGACTGTTTATCAAGGCCTGCAGTGGCAGGACAAGGGGCAATGGTTTTAAACTGAAAGATGACAGATTTAGATTGCACATAAAGAAGGAAGAAGTGTGGTGGACTAGACGATTTTTTTAAAAGGTCCCTTCCAACCCAAACCATTCTATGATTCCATGAAGATGGCATCTTGAGCACCTCCTGCTTGTATGCATCTCTGTATGCACAAAGAACAGAAGAAGGAGTTATGCCAGCTTACACACCTGTATGAATTAGTTATAGCTCTTACAGAGCTTAAGTTTTGTAATGAGATATTCAGCTGGTAAAGGTAGTAGAATCAACTTAAGTCATGTGCTTTAGTACCCTACAGCCTCCTGATGAAATGTTTGCCCTATCAACGCCAACAACATTTGAAGGTTACAAATGCAATCCAAGTGTGCAATTGTAGATTGTCTTTTATTCTTAAAAATCACTTGTTAAACAGTTGAACATGACAGAACAGGGATCGGCATGGCTGACCTACTCAAGCAGGGGAGTTACTATTGTGCCTGCTGAACCCCTTCCACCAGTGTACTGGTGGGGAAGGAAGCCAGTTTAAGTTTGTCTCTACATGAGATCACTAGATCATAGTACAGGTGCACAACATTCAGACTGACTGCCCTGGTTTCAGCTGGGATAAAGTTAATTTTCTTTCTGGTAGCTGGTATAGTGTTATGTTTTGGGTTCAGTAGAGAAGAATGTTGATAACACACTGATGTTTTCAGTTGTTGTTAAGTAGTGTTTAGTTTAAGTCAAGGATTTTCCACAGCTTCTCCTGCCCAGCCAGCAGGAAGGTTGGAGGGGCACAAGAAGTTGGGAGGGGACACAGCCAGGGCAGCTGACCCAAACTGGCCAAAGGGATATTCCATATCGTGTGGCATCATGTCCAGTATATCAACTGGGGAGAGCTGGCCTGAGGGGGATCACTGCTCAGAAACTAACCGGGCATTGGTTGGATAGTGGTGAGCAATTGCATTGTGCATCACTTGTTTTGTATATTCCAATCCTTTTATTATTACTAGTGGCATTTTATTATTGTTATTATCATCATCATTACTAGTTTCTTCCTTTCTGTTCTATTAAACTGTTCTTATCGCAACCCACAAGTTTCACTTTTTTTTCCTCCAATTCTGGCCCCCATCCCAGTGGGTGGGGGGAAGTGAGTGAGCAGCTGTGTCATGCTTAGTTGCTGGATGGGGTCAAACCACGACACTGAAAGTAGCTGTGCCATTCTAGTTTGAGCCCTTAGATGAAAAAAACCAGCCTGTTAAAAGACATTATATTTTATGTTACAGCCACAAGCCAGTTTATTATCTAGAAATGCCTACAGACCAGAGAATTTAACCTGGGAAACACCAGCTATAAGAAAAACAAAATTAAGTTTCAAGTGCAGTTCCCTGCTCCTTGGTATGACCAGAAAGCAAACATTAGCAGTAAAGAAATACAGGGGATACTTCCTACCAATACGGCACTAAGTCCAAACTCCAATTCTACAACCCACTCATGGGTCCCCTTTTTTCAAAATATTAAAATTGTGAAAAGAGGCAGGAGGTAGATGGCCAAAAATAATCTAAGGTTTCAGAAGACATTTTGAAGTAAGAGAATCAAGCCATGCTCATTTTTCACCTCAGTGAACACAGAAGAGTATGAGAACACAGTACAGGAAGCAGAAACCTGAAAGGAGCTATGCAAACCTACGAAACCAAGGATTAGATAACCACGCTACTACTGACCGACCAACACAAAGGAAGACTTTAGGCCTTAGTTTGAAAATCAAGACACAAACTTCAGCTATCAAAGAGTTCTTGGAGTTCTTCTGTCACCCCATGAAAGTTAGCTCCCATCCTAGTCTTGACCTCTTTCCCTCTTCTGCCCCAAATAACATAAATAACAGTGCTCCAGAACTTAAGTTGCATTGTTAATACTAATTAAAGATGAGATTGAAATTCAAAGAGTGTTTTAAAGAAACCACTAAATAAAATGAGTGAATAACTGAACCAAGGGAAAAAAGCAGGAACAAGCATACGTGGGAAGTGCGACTAGCAGCATTCCAGAAAGCAGTAAGACCAGCAACTATCAAATAAACACTGGCCCCTAGTGTTGATATTTTAACATTTCATTCATTGTGGGATTACAGAGTTTCAAAATGGCTCTCTGATACCTGCTTTCCCCTTCCAGAATTATGAGTTCTGCAACTTGCATGGAACACAGTTTTTCAACTTTTTTCAGTCCATGCAACTACAGGCCTTGGTGAGCACTTTTTTGTCTACAGTGTCTACAACAGCTTTCAAAAAACCTGAACTGTGACTGCTGTATGAAAAGGAACAAATTTCTCTTCATATAGTAGTAGTACATGGGAACTCTGTGCAACACGATTTTATATGTTATCTTTATCAAGTTACATCAACCTTACACAAGACAACAAGATAAAAAGAATGTGAGAAAATAGTTTATAAGTAGCAATGACCTTTTATACATAAGTTTGTCTCAGATTTATGAAATAAAACTTGAGGTCTATGGACTGAACAGGTTGCCAGTTAAGAAAACCTCTTCAGTTTCTCATTAATGAAATCAACAGTTGGTTTTACTGTATAAAGCCCAAATTCCATGGGAAGACACACACATAAGGGAACCTGTATCTGACAATCAAAAAAGTATGCATCTTACCTTTTCAATGATCTCATAGCATTCCTCCAGCTTCTGAGTTCTGTCTTTCAGAACTGTACTGCTTTCGTTGTAGACATTCAACCACTCTCTGTAAGAGTTTTCTGACAGATCTGCATAAGCAATGCACAAAGTCCTCAGACCTACAAATCAGAAGACAACAGCCATTACACACAGTAAAATTAAACTGAGTATCAGCATATCATTAATGCCCTAACGAATGCTAGATTCTAACTCTCTCATTGGAACAACAGGAGCTTTTCATGCACACTGTTA
>JANXJC010000026.1:5775248-5797023 GCA_027564655.1 Leptodon cayanensis | reverse complement strand
CTACAAATCAGAAGACAACAGCCATTACACACAGTAAAATTAAACTGAGTATCAGCATATCATTAATGCCCTAACGATATCATTAATGCCCTAACGAATGCTAGATTCTAACTCTCTCATTGGAACAACAGGAGCTTTTCATGCACACTGTTAAACTCTGGATTTGAGAAAATCTCCCTGTACATTTTTAAAGCATTTAGGTTTTTACAGATGTAAAACAAAAAGTCTAGCTCATTTAGGTCACTAATGTTGGTGCAAATCAAGAAAGACCCTAATGGGCACAAGCTTCTCCTGATTTTCAATATTGCAATCTAGCCATACTAGAGCAACAAGTGTCATCTTTAATCTTTTTAGTTTGAGTATGAAAGCAAGCTTGGCTTTCATGTATTTTCAAGAAGATCAAATTAAAGAACCAGCTACATATTGTGATCGGAGATATTACTTAGTCAAACATAGTGCACAGCCCACATTTCCTTTTAGAAAGACTGTTTCCTCCTTCAGTGTATACACGTAACTCACATTAATAATGGGAGTTACACATGCACAAAAGAGTAGAGAATAGGGCCCATGAAGTATGAAAACCATTTTATTAGACCACTGACAAAAATTAACATACAGAACTAATGGGTTTTTTTTTCTGGCATGAGTCAAGCAGAAAGGAGTCTGCCATAAAATAAAAACATTTCATTACTGGGAATGTGGCGGTCTGAAAAAAAAAAATTTTTTTTTTTTTTTTTTTTAAAGCTGAATAATGTTTTCAGATTTAGGAAGAAACCCACTGGTTCATGGTTCCACTAGAACGCAAATATCTTATGCTGCTGCAGAAGAGGAAACAAAGCCAAGTACTTCCTTGTGAACAGAGGCGTTACATCAGTCATAAAGCCTTACAGACCATTTCAGGTCATCTTTGACGTCTTGGTCTTCCAGGCTTCTCAGCATGTTCAGATTATCACTCTGCTTCATAAAACCAAGGACTTTGTCATCTGACTTTTATACTGGTAAAAACACCTCTAACTCCAATCTAAGTGGCATATTCCGGGCAATACAAGTCACACCCTTTCCCTTCACTATGGGCACAGAGAATCCCATCTTTTCCCTCCAAATCCCACTTCCCTACTGAAACTGCACAGAAGCAGGGCACAAACTTCCTTAAGCTTAAAGTTATCCTAGAGTTGTTCATTTGCTGATTACACACCGCGTCTTAACTTATCTTCATAACCATCTTATCTGGCACTGCAAAGCTTAGACCATGCAGAACATGCTGCAAGCAATTTGATAAACTGAATTCTCATTACATGCTGTTTCTCTTACCTTCTGTTGCGAAGTATTCAAGATGGCACAGTGTTTGCTCCATATACTGGGAATCTTTTGAAAGCCTCTCAAAAATTACATTATCCTATTAAAACCAAATTCATTACAACAGAGTAAGTCTACATATGAAGTTTCCCTCTGTATATTTACAAGCTCAAGTGAAGTAACCTGAGTGGACTTACTAATAACAGAACCCAAGACTATATTTACAAGTAATACATTTAGGGTTTAGAGACTCTGGTTCGAGTACGTAATCTGGATTGTGCCCAACGGCAGAGATGCTGCATCCACTTTAAACAATGGGAACAGAATTACACTCTACCTTCCTCCCCTCTTTCCATAAAGGGGTGCCCATTACTGGGCAGTACAGAACACTCCTTTCTAAATTACTAAGCAGATACATTGATTTTCAGAGAATATAAGTGTCTGGTCTTATTCAGTACACACTGTAGTCCTGTGCAGAAGAGCTTCTGGCAATCCTTTCTAGAAAAGATTTCCACTGATGTTAAAAAAATATAAGGCAGAAGTACTGATCAGGTTCTACCACAGAACTCTCAGAAATAATCTTCCTCCTGCAGTAACTTTCTTGATCACTAAATCAAACAGCAATTGAAAAGGCCCAGGTAACAGCTGCAATATACAGCACCATCACCCATATATCTAGAGTCTTTACATTTTATTCTGCAACTACCAGGAAAAGTTGCCACACACACATAAAATACAGAAACCCTACTTTTGCTCAGACATGTACCCTTAAGCTAAGTAAACAGGCCTACACCTATCATTGATTAGAGACAGGCATACAAAACAAGTAATTTATGATAGAAGTGACAGGACAGGAGATCACTATCAGAATGTGGAAGAGCTCCCATAGAATAGGCAGTGAACTTGTGCTTCAGATGAGTGGCACATGCAGCAGAACATACAAGACAAAACACCAGATTACATTAATTACTACAACCCTTTTGCTCTGTTAGACATCTAAGCCTGCTCATATGGAAGACAGCATGGAATTTTTTACTACAAACTCCTGTTCTCCATCTCTTCCAGTGCCATGCTCCAAGAAACAGTATCAACTCAGGCATGGTATGCGCAACAAGCAGTTGCAGATCTGTGCAGTCCTACTACACATACAACTTTGAAATACTGCACGACGACAGCAGGCTTAATTCACTCCCACCATACCAGCATGAAGCTGGCACATCTTTATCAAATCAGGGGAGTTCAACTGAAGCAACAGAGCAGTGCACCCAGACCTCTGTGTCAGGACAAATTGAAGTAAACCAGATCCTTACAGAAGTCAGAAATAGTCTTCCCTGTTGCAAAAAGCCACCTCCACGGTTTTCCATTGAAATTAGAACCACTCTCTGGCTGTGGCCAATGCTAGTTTTGCAGTCTTTGTACTTTGGCAAGTTATTCCTCTTTCAGTGAAGACAGAAGCACAACATGGTGCAAGTCATGATGACAAATAAGAGCAGGTGCAGAGATGTGACAGAGCAATATCAACAGCCAAGCACTTGCAAACCGATTCTAGTATTACAGATTCAGACAACAGCATTTAGACTAGCTCCTGAACTGCTGCTGCACAGCTGGGTGAGATCCTGACTTTGCTTAAGTAAAGGGTACTGCTCCCATTAGTTTCAGGATTTCAACTGGGTAGTAGAAAGCCTAGCTATCTTCCTGCCTGCAAAAAGAGTGAGAGGAGGAATGACAGATCTCTTAAATCACTTGGCCCTAAACAGAAAGCCAACCAGTATTATGTATGACACATGAAATGCCAGCATCAGCCACAGCTGTTGAAACAATAACTGGTAGTGTTAGTTCTCCATTAGGTAGCATAATTACTTACAGCCCCTTTGCAGTAGAGACGTAGCTGTCCTGCTGGAGTTCGAACTATCACTGACATTCTCTTCCTGTTGCTATTGAAAGAAAAATATTTGCTTTCATTAGTCATAGTAATGAAAATTAAGTCCTGTTCTAGCCAGTGAATTTTCTCAGATACATTTACTGCATCTGAAATCAGGTGAGATGTAACAGTAGTAACTTAAGACCCCCACAATCCTTGACAGCAAAGAGAAATAAATTGTCCATTTCCAGCTTCAGCCCTATGGCTCCTATTGGCAGGCACTCAACCAGAAAAGACTTGCACCCAAATGTGAGCAAGAATTCCGAAAAGAGAAAGATGGCACAAAAATCCTCTTGAAAGAAGATGCATCACATTTCTTCTCAGCTTTTCGTTATTCCTCAAGCAAAATTGGTTTTGGGACTCAGGCTAAAAATGGAATCATTAAGGCTGAAAAAGTATTTACTACAGACATAACAGACATTGGAATAAGAATCCACTGACAAGGGCAGTTATTTAACTTCCTAACTCAAAAGAATGCAGAAATGTCATCAAAAGGAATCATAGTATACACCAGCTCTTGGGCTCCCTATAGGTTCTTTATATTGCTCTAATCAGACCTACTTAGTTGGGATTATATAGAACAAAGTTAGACCCTCTGAGCAAGGCTGCATATTAAGACAGTCAAGTTGGAGACATATTTTTTAAAAAAGGTAAACAGTAGCATACTGTACACAGATGTTTAACATAGGAAGGTGGGCGATGTTTTTTTGGTGTTTTTTTTTTTTTTTTTAAAGAGATCAGTTTCAGCATTTCACTTATCAAGCAAGTGGCTTTAAAGGAGCCACTGGAAAAAAATGCGGCTTGTAAGAGGCAGAAGCAAGCAAATCAACTCTCATAAGAGAACCCTAAGAACATGTGGTTTCATATAATTCTTTTCCTTAGCAAAATGAGACCTCAGAAGCATCCTCATTCCTCATTGCCTACTTGCCAATATGTACAAACAGATCAGGGTGTAGAGCAATCTTCCTCCTCCTCTGAAGTTGCTCTGGGAGATCTAGCCCCTTTTCAGGGCTCAAGAGCCATACGTAGCAAAGTAAGCTCTTGGTACATATGATCAGACAAAACAGTGTCTTTTTAAGACTTTCTAAAGAAAGTCTGGAAGACAGTAATCAGCTGTGCCCAGAATTTCTGTAGCAAGCTAATGACACTGGGAAACTTCCATGTGCTTTTTGAAATCTAATTATAGGAACTCCCTTGCCTGGTGAAGTGAGAAGTTGCTACACAGGGAGAAGAGCTAAAACAGCTTTTTTCTGCTGCATGAAGGCTACACCTACTCCTGTCTACAGACACCAGGGTACTGGTCAACTTGTCAAACCCTAAAAGACTCTTAGTACCTTTTTAGATATTCCCACAAGTAGCCTAAGTAGCTATATTCTGAATGAAAAGGGTAAAGTAGTCAAGAGTAATCTTCAAAGCAAGCCAGAAGACAAGAAAAGCTGCCTACCCAAATCTTCTCTGACTGTAGTTTTACATACTCCATTTTGAGCAGAACCAGCCAACTTAAAGACAGCAGAGAACAAGACTTCAAGGCTTTAAGCCACAGTAAGAGTAGGAAAAACAGTAAAAAAGCCTGCTGACTAGCATCATCCAAACTGACAAAACTTTATCAACTGAAAAGGAGAAAGCACCTTTTATCATCTCCAGTCATTTAGGGGCCTGTTTCATCACACAAACTTCCTTGCTCATCTTAACTAGCCTGACAAGTTAGGAGTGCTTGCAAGGTTTAGTTTTTCATAGCTAGAGTGGTTCTTAAAGGGGCACCAAAAAGCCCTCCAGTTGTAGATTCCACCTACTCAAAAACAAGTAATTTACAGAAGCACTACAGAAGTGCAATCTCAATCTCAAAGCATGTTCTTGAAGTAGACATGTGACACATCAGGAAATCAATGAAGCACAGAATGACACTTCCAGGGCAGCAACTTCTCAGTAAGCCAACAGAGCTGGAATGGCAGAGGAAAGCTTCATACTCGCATGCCACAGCCACCAGTTTTAAGAAGCTCTGTATTAGTCCTATGTTGGAAACGAGCAGAAGGAGGGGCAGGACACAACTGGGGAAGTTCAGCTTTTCTACTGCATCAGCTGTAGCTTTTTATTCTCAATAATGTGTTTTCAAAAATGGTTTTCTTGTTACCCTGCATTTAGTACATTAGAGGAAAACTTACCTGGAAAACTCCAGCACGTTAAGAATTTCAAAGGTTTTTTCTTTTCCCAGCTACAAAAGAAAGCATGTACTATTATAATTTGCAGTATATTCTTACATGTGCAAACATGCAAGTGGGTTAAACACCTTTGTTCACACAGCCCAGTCTAAGTACAATGTTGTAATAGCTCCCTCTCCTGGTAAAAGTGATGTAGAGCCCTATTCACTGAAGGCATTCTAATCTTACTTGAATATCCAGCATTGCAGCATCCTCCATTTACTATTTTTGCACCATTTCAAGGAACGAATATCTTACTCCAGAATGGTAAGCATGCTCTGAAAGTTAAGCTGCATATTTACTTCTAACAGCTATCAACTAAGAGACATATTACAGACAGTGAGCATTATTAC
Source organism: Leptodon cayanensis (assembly GCA_027564655.1). Lineage (NCBI taxonomy): Eukaryota > Metazoa > Chordata > Aves > Accipitriformes > Accipitridae > Leptodon > Leptodon cayanensis. Next base: position 5,791,255 of record JANXJC010000026.1, on the reverse strand, counting down.
AAGTTAATGTAAACATGCCATCCAGATCTGGTATTACAATAACCTTTGTATGAACTGCCTTAGTATTTCTTTTACTTGAGTTTACAAGCATATTAGATTATTTTTTTTGTGGCAAAAAATTATTAACTGAGGAGTAATCTCTGTTATCAGCAACTGTTTACTGGGGTTGAGCATGAGCAACTTGAGAAAGGAAAAGAATTTCAAAACACCTTGTCTTCGCCTTTCTTGTATAACAGATGGAAAGAGCAGTGGGAGTTACTGGAGTCTTGAAACTCCAGTGGTATTTGTAGCACGTGGTTAAAGAAAGGGCTGTAGCAAAAACTAACTGCAGTACAGAGTTATGTCCTACAAGGCACAAATCAATTCAGCAATAACCCCAAGACCAAAAATCACCTCAAACCCATATTACATGTACTGCCACTGATGTATGCAATGAAGAGAGACAGGAACCTCTGGGAAGAATAGCTTTTGTTCCTGGCTAGAGACTGACCATGCTCCCAACTTGGTACATATGAGTATAAAACTGGGCCAGGTGGGCCTGGGTCTTCCCGCGGAAGAGAGAAGAGCCTAGGTAGCTCTAGATGACACTGCTCATCCTAAGCTCTTCCCCCTTAAACTAAGTAGCAGTTTTCTGAGCAGCTGTAAAAACTTTGTGACAAGTCCTAGGAAGATATATGTTTTAATTGCTTAAAGGCTTAGTAGTGTACCAAGAAACTTGAAAGTGAATGCACCTGAGAGGAAGGACAAAAATACATCCACTATTCTTAATAACCACCCTACTACCTACACCTGTGTAAATCTGGAGCCACTTCAGCTTAGACTGCAATTTAAGTCAGAATGTGACCCCATGAGTTTGAGACTGCCTATGTCAACTCTAATCTATTAACTATGCACCCCTGCATACAGAGCTTGTTAAGCAGGTACATCTACAGAAGAAAATATTACTCAGAAGAAAAAATCCATTTGCATACAAGAAATCAAACATTCAGAAATACAGTAACCATTAAACATAACAGTCAGGAAGTCTCCCAGACATGTAAGCTTCCTTCTAATGTGAGTATTCTCATCCGTGCTTCCCAGAAAAGGGAAATATTCTTCAGGCACAACTCCTGTCATTTGCCATACAAGCTTGCAACTTCCTATTGCCCATGCCACACACAAGGGCAAAGGGCTCTCCATCTAAAAAAAACAGAGTAAGACAACTTTTCCCAGTCTGCAAAAGCCTTTTGCATGTAGCATCCTAAAGGTCCTATAAAGGGTAACTTAAAAGAATCACACAGGAGACATTTATGCTCTGCATGAGCACATGGCACAGACTGTGAAGCATCTAGTACTTACCGCATCAATAATAACTGAATGTGGAGTCCGTCCCGTGAAGACATAACCAAGTTTTTTTGCTCCTTTCACTAAAGCCCCTTCATCTGCCAATACAAAAAAAGCTTAGGTTTAACCTGGTGTGTAGAAGAGGCCTGTAAAGCCCATACTTAAATCTGCCACACTGCCGAAACATAAAAGCCCCCTTTCCCTTGTACTCCACCACCTGTACAGTAGCTCTGCACACACTTGCAGAAGAACATTCACATTTTAGTCCTACAAAGGCCATGCAATATCAACTACACAAACTTCATACTCAATGTGTATAAAACATCCTGTAATTATTGAAGCATTAAACTCTATTGTTGTGGACGAGACATACTTCTCTACATGAAAAGGGGGAAATACCTGTTCTGAAAGCAAGCTCAAAGCTATGTTATTCTGAATTCTTAAAACATGCATTTAATCCCTTTCCTGCTGTAAAGGCACTAAGTTCAGGTGCTACAGAAATACAGCATTGTCTTCTGGGGACTGAACTGGGCTGTGTCATTCAGAGGTCAAATAACCCAGCTGAAACCAGAGCCAACACCTCTACCTCTAATAGGTAGTTATAGAGCCTCACTAAGGAGCAAGCAGCATTAAGTACAGCCACCATATAGGTGGGTTTAGTGCCCAACTAAGCAACCCTAATGTCTCTAAAGCTCCCTTGTCTCCTCACAGTTCATGAACTGTGACCAGAGCTGCCTTACATGGGCTCTTCAGGCACTGATAAAGGACATAAATCAGAAATTATGCTCCTTCATCACTCAATACATCATTACAACAATTCTAGAAACATCCTTAGTAACAGAGATAAATTTGATGGTGAGCAGGGCCCTGCTGTTCTGCATTTTGGCCCTGCCTACCTCCTTCACTAACACTCTGTGCTACCTGAAAGAAGGAAGAAATGGGTGAAGGGCAGGCCCAAATATGGCCAAGACTCTGCTCTTGGTTGTATTGTGTCATGTATCAGCACCTTGTACCTGCATAGAAGAAGATGGGAAGCTACTAGATCAAGAAAAACAGTTTACACTCATGCCAAATAAAGCAAGTAACTCTTCATGCAGAAACAAATCAATACTTCCATAGATCAGCTCTATGCACCGGAAGTTTTACTTTTGCTTTTCACCCCTGCAGAAAGGCTAGAGTAGAAGGTCTCATGAAAGCAGAAGGGATCATAAGCCCAGCCTAGCTCTGCAGAATCATCATGGACTTGGAGATTTTGTAGGAGGCATTCCAAAGCAGCGTACACTAATGACAGCAGATGCCAGACCTACTGCTAGCATCATGGGGGACATCTTGCTTTCAAAATCCATGACCTTTACGAAAATTTCTGGACCTTCCTTCTATCTACTCCCTCACTCCTTCCCTCCCAAAAAAGAAAGCAATGACCAACCTGGAGAGGAGGCCTGGTAGATTATTTTACTTCCTTGTCTCTCAGGAACAACAGTATGACACACAGCCAGCAGAGTGAGGAACTCCTGTATGTGCACAGCTGTGGGCTAGACAGGACATCAGAAGAGTGAAGTTTAATATTACACACAGACTGGAAGGCAGCTGTTCACTAACCCGAGAAGACCTCTTCAGGACCACAGACAAAAAAACCCCATATTCTGTTCTCTATTTACAGTAGTTGTCTTGGTCCCAGAACATCAATACAGCAGAGTTAAGGGCCAGCTTTAATGAACTAGCATGCTGATGATAAAGACCTCACTTAAGTTGCAGAGAGCTGGGAATCCAGAATATTTCCCCATCTCCCCAAACAAAAAAACACTAGTTTTGTATCACCCCAAACTTTATATAGGCAAAGATGTCTGCCACAAGATGCTGATGATAATCACTCAACAGGGAATACTACTTTGGTAGCTTCCACAACAGCTTTCAGTAGATTGACAGTAACCACACCAGAATTAAACTCATTGCAACTGCACCCTTAGTGATGAACATCCAAGTTGACAGCAGCTGATTAGCCAGTAGAAGGCAACATCATGTGCTCTTCCACAGGAACACATCATCCAGCCAAGCAGAAATTTGATCAATGGTCCCTACACATTCAGCATCACGAGAACACACGCAGTATAAAACAATGTGCACAAATGCGTAGTCACCAGCCATTCCAAAATGCTTAAAGAGACACTAGGTCTACAACTCACTGAAGATGCTATGGCACTTAAATCACAGGCCCCTGATCAGCAAGCTGTTGCAAATGTAGCTATAGCGACTGGAAATGAAATCCCCCATCCCATTCTTCACTCCTTTCCAAACCTGCCTCTGGCACAGCATTTCTGGTCTCATAGCAGTCAGGAATGGTACTCAGCTGCCCAGCTCACAACCTGCCATACTAAATTCATCCACAGTTCACACAGATCTTTAAGACACTTGGCTGAAACAACTGAAAGGAACACGTTTCACTTCAACTCTGCTACATTCCTAACATCCACAATTGGTAGCATCAGTATCTTACATCACAGCAGTTGTTGGCTCAGTGACTGAATCAGACATCAACTTAGCAGTTCTACCTTCACAGAAGCCTTAGCTGAATTTGCAAACCCTCACAAAATTTTTGCATATGAAAATATCATCTAGATTCCTAAGTTTTCATTAGCATCACGTATTTTGCATATACTCTGTCTTAACAGAGCCACTACAAATTCAAGATCATTACAAGAGCTGTTAGCACAAGGTCAGGCCAAAAACCCACTACTGTAATACTAAGAACAAGATCAGATGAAGAATCCTACAAGATTCTAGTAAAACAGGGTCCAAGTTTGGGGGTTTTTTAAACAGTTAATTAAAAGATGCTTCTACACAATTTATTGTGCTAGTGTATACCAGAATGTTTCACAACAGAAAAAAGGCTACAATGTTCAAATGAAACTTTTTCAAGTGAATAATACTTGCCTCCAAAAATCCTCTGTTGTGAGAGACTTGTATTATATGTATTTTTCTAGGAGTACATGCAGTACACAGTTATTTTATAAAACCCTTTAATCACACGTAACTACCAAGACATTAAAGATTCCTCCCTTTCCCACTCTTAGAGGAGCACTTAAAATTCAACTTCTCACAATTAGGCCAGCAGCATTCCCAACTGGCTCTCGGACACATCAATGCTTCTCTCCCCAAGCCAAGCTATGTGACAAAACCAAAAGTTTTGTTCTATCTCAGGTCCTGTTTCAGGGACAAGACCAAGAATAGGCAAAAACTGTTGAGTTTCTGGGTTTTTTTTCAATGTTGCACACAGCCTACGTACTTGTACAACAGAAGGATGCACTGGCAATAACAAGGTTTAATTAGTAGGAAGTGAATTACTATGAAAGCAATGAAACAGTGTCAGCTGGCAAATGCGTTAACACAAACAAAAAGTAAGCATATCAGGAAAAAAAAACATAATAAAGAGACTGAAGATGCAAATACTTATTTTCTTGTTTTACTTCAGGTACTTTGTCATAAATATTTTCAAAATAACTGTTTCACACAGGACCTTTACCTTTGCATACAGAAACTTCTGAATTGTATGGTCACACGCCACTACAATAACAACAGTTGTAGCTTTTGACACGCTGGAGTGCAGAAGCTACGTTCCAGAAAGTGAACAGATGGAATATAATCAGAGAGTAGTGTGCGAAATGTTAAGTCCACAGCAAATTACTGTGCAGGAGGTTACTGCTGCTCCATTACTTCCAGTGAAAGCAATGAAAGTTTCATCTCCATCTCAAAATGCACAGCGTGCCAGATCCTCATTTCAGCATCCATTGCTGCAGACCTTTGATGTCCTCTTTACGCTTGTATCACCTAGCCCCTTATGCACTTTCATAGTACATGTTCTATCAGCTGGAAACAACCTGTCTCCGGTAACGTCACAGATTTTAATCCTTCCTATGTATTTATTTCTGCTTTCAAGCCCGCAATGTAATTTGTTGCTGTCTTGGTATTTTCACAGCTCACAATGTATAAAATGGCAATCTTCCAATTCTATAGCAAGAGATCACCAGAGGCCCAGCTTATCACATCAGCTCCTCCACGCAGCTGTCATTTGTTTCCTTTCTGTATTGTTCCAGCACTGACAAAATATTTGTTGCACTGGCATGAATCAGGATAGGGCATTCAAATTCCTACTTCAGAACTGTGAACAGAAATATCATTAATAGTTTCTGTAGCAATACATCTCTTGCACCATGCCAAGTTTAATCTCAGCATAAGACAGAAGTCCCACAGGTTAACTGATTCTGTTTTATTGCTTATTTTCCTCTACTAAAGCAAGTCTGCCATTTTAGTACTCCAATTCTTACTGATGGTCTCTGTGAGACATTCCTTGCTTCCTCATTTGTTAAGCTCAGCTCTCTTTCTTCCCACCCCATTTTCTTCCTTTTCTGTTTATCTGTAGCAGGAACAAAGTTTGCATATTTTAGTCTCTTGTTCATCTGTCCACAGGTAGCTCTCATTCTAAGTGCCTTCTCCCCCTGTTTTTTTCTCCCTGTCTGCCAACAGCTCTGGCTGAAAGCTATTGCTTCTCTTTCTCTATGATTTCTACAAAGATCCATGGAACATGTGGTGTACAACCACCTACACACCAGCAATAAACCCTACTGGCTAAACTTACTTTGCACACTGCCCCAACAAGCTGAGAACTACAGACACACTGAGACATAGTCTCATATTTCTGGAAGCAGTTTGTCAATTGTTATCTACAAAGCATTATCTAGACTGAAAGCAAAGTTTCCTTATCTAGACGGTACAACATTATCTATAATCAAGCAGGGCACAGACCACTAGTCAGGAAGCTGTATAACAAGTTTTCATCCCTTTGTGTTCTCCCTTACTCAGAGGGAATAAAACACTGAGTCTAAACTCAGTCTTTCGGGGAGCAAGCTGCATTCTGCAGAGCTGCATATCTACAGGTTTGTCATGCATGTCCTTATCTGGGCCTCCTCACTCTAAAAGACAGAAACTGCATTATTCTAGCCAACTGTTCACAGCCTGATAAAATTACAAGGAAGTTGCATATGAAGTTAAATATACTTATTTATCTCTCCTTTTACTTGTATAAGATCAGTGCCTCCATTCAGAGTATTTCCAGATGAGCAGGACTGACAAGTTTTTTTGAGCAAATGGCCTAAAAATGGCCAATGGGATATTAAGGCACATTAACAGCTTGAGCTTACTACTTTACATGAATATGGCACATTCTGCCAAGGACAGCTAGTAAAATACTTATCTACTTCATTACCAGGGAGAATTATGATTCACCATCTTGAAGAGATGTGAACTTCCTACCATTTTGTTCATTCAAATACCTGGAAAACAGTGTGAGGATCAGTCTATGTTGGGCATCTCTAGAACAATGGAACTGGTAAGGCTGGAGGGGATCAGGATACTTCAGGCACAGACTCAAAGAAAACATTAACCAGTGTCTGAGAATCAACCAAGTTAAATGCAAGTTTATGTTGTCCAAAGCCACCAAAATATGACCTATAATTAAAGATACTGCCTTGGACTTGAGCAAAACAAAAGTACCAAAGAAGGGCAAAAGCAGAAGAGTGAAAGATGTTTCTCACCAAGCTATAACAATTTAAGTGTCAACTGTAAAACAGTATGTTTTGACAGTTTTCAGGCAACAGTTACTTTCTGAACTAAAGCCTCCCACAGGTTCTCACCACCTGAATGTATTTTCCCCTACTGTATTTTAAATTCCAGTTTTTCATTCCAGTAGTGATATATTTTTCCTGTTCTGCTTTCCCAATGAATTAAAAATCAGCTGATTATAGTGGTCATTTCAAAGCCTGATGGGATAAAAGCCTCAGTTCCCACACACTCCATGAAAAAAGCAGACATGTTGGAGACGTAACTGAACACTTTCACTGCAGTAAAGGTTCAACATGAGCACAACAGTTATCTGTTCTGCCTAACCAGATGCTTAACTACTCACCACACATACTCACTACATCAATTCATGCATCTGCAGCTTCTTGCCCAAGTAGTAATTTGTGGGCCACAGAACAGAGTTGATATACAGATAGGAATTAGTAGAGCAAGTTCAGTGAGAATCCAGGGAGATAACAGAGAAGTCTAGGATGAGATCCAAGTTTTAGTTCTTTCACTTCTTGACCTACTTCCCTGCATTCATATCATCAGGGTAAAAAAATAACCCCACACCAAACAGGCTTGCATCCCCATGGTGAGTTTATTCACAGCACATGTGCAGTTCACAAGCACTGAGATAAAGACCATGTAGCATATTCACCAAACTTTCTTCTAAGTTTTTGGAAATAACTGATCTTTTCTTATTCTAATAAGAGTTTACACTCTTTTCCTTATAGAAACAAGCCAGCATCATACTCTTGGCACTGCTGCACCATTCATCCAACAGAAGCTGTTACAAAGAAAAAGCACAGGCAGACAAACCGAGGTACTTTCTTCCACATTAAAATCCCAGACAAGTTAAGTGATAGCTCCACATGTTTTCAAGACAAGTTATTTTTCCTTGGAACACTTCCTGCAAGGCAATAATTCGTTGACTGTTACTCAAGAGTGGACTTGGCCACCAGTCAGTCCATACACACCACTGGCCCACAAGAGCTATGAAACTTCGAGGCAATGCAGGATGCTAAAAACCTTCCTAGCAGATGGAAGACAAGTCTCATGAGAACAAGTACAGTATTTTTTGTTTTCAACCTGGAAAAAAAGTTAGCTGGCACTGAGACAGCTCTAAACTAACACTTGCGACTGGATTGAAAAAAAAAAAAATCTTTAAGACCAGAACAATGAGCACTTACTGAGTGTTTGTGAAAGATGGCACACTGACAACTTCAGATGCAAAAAGGCAAATGTTTAAAGGGAATTCATTGCCCAGCTGAATACAGTACCATCTGACCCCACAAGGCAGCTTGTGCTAGAACACTTCAGTTTTATCACCTAGTTCACTAAACGAGTAAAGACTGTCAGACATCTGTAAACAGCATTCACAGCTCTCTACTAGCTATGAAAACTAAGACACTAAGGAGCCTGAAGTATAACGGAAACAGTTTATGCACCTTAACAGCTGACCTAATGCAAGAAGCTAGTGGGCTAGAAACACACGACTTCCCCTCCCACTATTCTGGAATCCAGCCCTCATCTTACTGACGCAGTTTGACAAATGGATCTTAACTTCCTAAGCAAACTGTCACATGTAGTCCTTGCATTCTTGTGTCTTGCGCTAAATCACCACTTGTCAGTGGGTGGCATCCATCTCTCCAGTAGGCAGGCTCCAAAAGATATCTTTGGCCTACACAAGGTACATCTTAAGTTTTATCAGCCAGAAGTTTCCCCGCTGATTCTCCGAGGGCTGAGTTCACAGTGTGCTCAGCCCTAGTCAGTTGTGCTATGACAACAGTATTTATCTGTTCGAATTGCCAGCCAAAAAGAAACTCGATACATAAAGGTGCAGCATGTAAAGAACAATGACTTCTATCTGAGCTGTGTAGACTAAGTGACACCTAAGGAAGTTACCAAAATCCTTTATTTGCCTGCTACAACAGCAAATATTCTATCTCCCAAAGTGGAAGCTCTACCCAGAGAAGATGAAAGAATTAGAGATATTGCAAAGTTAAAGAGCCATCTCAAGGCTAGATGAGAAACTCCATCTCACAGACCATTTGATACATGTCCTTTCTGCTGAGCCTATTAAAATGTACCAAAGCACTTTCCTGTAAAGATGCCAAAAGCAACAGCCAGTGAGGAAGAGCTCAAACACACTTCACCTGTAGCCTGCACCTAAACCAGTAGCCTCTCATTCAGAAGAAGGAGTACCTGGAGTCAGCAACTGCCATAAACCATAACTGTAGCCATATATAAACAAACAGAATACAAAAGAACAAGAGCAATCCAACTGCAAGTGATGTGCAGTGGGAAGTCCTTCCAGTACAGATGATTACAAAAGCCACACAGGAAACCAGTATGTTTTTGTGGCAGGGGCACCATCCTGAAAGTTAGAGCACAGAAGCTACCTTCACGCTCTATCACCCTGAGGAATATGTAGTGACATACAAAGTAATTAAATATTCCTTCAGGCATTTACGCCATGCTGCATTTCTACTTCTTAAGTACTGTAAAGCAAAACAGAAAGCAAAGCTTTAGTGCACATAACCAGTATCTTATAATTATACTTTAGATGCTCATATTAAACTTAACCAGCCCAGTTACAGAAGTTACACTAAGGAGAGCAATCAGCTAATTGAGTTAGTCATTTGAGTTTGTGCTTGCCAATGCCCGGATCCCCTACTGTGAAACAGCTTCTGCAGAATAGAAAGGTCATGTTTTTTGCAAGTGATTTAAATTGTCTGGTGTCCAGTCAGGTACTTCATAGCTGCATGGTTTCTGAATAAGCAATGAGCTGACACTCTTCTCCTAAGGACTAGGTCCCTTCATGACACAACTGGCTAGGCTAAGTTTGCTAATCACTCAGTCTCAGGTTAAGCTTAAGCTTGCAATTAAATCCCATCTCTTACATCCTTTGTGCAATTGGAATTCCCAACATTTACAGTATTTAAAGCATCTCTCATGCTAGAACCACCTTACAATGCTCTGGATTACTGTTAAAAATGGTATTTTAACTGTAAGGATGTTTGAACACTCCAAGTGTTTTTTCTTTTGAAGAATTACAATTCCTACCATCGTTTGCTACAAGACACTATCTTCCATACACAGTAGCAAATATGAAGCTATTTTATAGCTAGCTGTTGCCCGTATCAATGCCATTGTTTCTTTAATTCAGTAGTAAGACAAGTGGGCAGAATGGGGTTGGGGGAGCTCTTTTGTTTCCTTTTTCTGCACTCTGTGCTTGCATGACACACCCATAGAGCAGACTTGATCGCACAACTAGACTTGTTTAGCATTCAATTCCAGAGAGACCTAGAATAGGGTGTTTAAGAGACATAATATTCAAAGAGTAAACTTACATGGTCATTTTCAATGTTTTGCAGCAGTCTTGGGTCATCAAATTCACACGATTCACTAGTGGAAGGAGGTAGCTGGCTGCAGAGCAAAACAAGCATATTAAAACATAACAGTGGCAACATTTCCAGTCTTACTACTACATCCATTTTGTTGGGAAGCAAAGGAAAGACAAAGTAGGATTCCACTGTCCTTGAAAGTATTGTGAAAAGATCATATGAGTAATGCACCAAGTACTGAAAATGAGCAATAATTTCTTCAGAACACCATCAAGAAACCCAAAATGGTTATGCTTGAAAGTGTATTTGGGAAGATTCAAGTATCAACATACTTCCTAGGACAGATGTAGGAGAAGCAGCTTGTAAATGTACTTGAAATACATTCATTTCAAGGTGACTTGCTTTTAAGATAGGGATGTTGATCTTTGACCTAAGCTCCCTCTCTAGTCAGAGAGTTCTGCTTCAAGTCGATCCCTTAAGAATTTTAAGCTCCTCCACACAACTTTAAACTCCTCCACAGAACTGACTAGAAAAGAAGCATACAGGGAGAGAAAATATGGCAATGAAGGAAACAGCAACATACTGAAAGAAAGAGAGGCATCTGTAGAAATCACATCTCAGCCAAAGTGGCAACATACAACCATATCATATCACCTTCCTAAAAGGTGATCATAAAAATGAGACAGACCAGTGGAAAAGCCTGACTTAGTTCGTCAGAAGGTGGCCAACAGTATTCGGTGTCTACTTGTTCCTTCGCTGGGAACTCGCTTCTTAACTGTATTTGCCAAAGCCACATCAGCCCTCTCTGGCTCTTCCCCCCTTCCTGTTAATCTAAACATGCTACAGTGACACCTGCGTAACACTTATGGGTTTCCACTCCTTTTTGTAGAATGGGACAGACCCATCACCTCTACTCATTACATCTCTGAATAAAAAGGAGTTGTTCTCTTGACATGTGACACCTCCATATCAAGCTCCTTCCCGGTTTAATTATTAAAACATAGCATTTTAATAAAGAAGTTCCTTTTCTTCTCCTTGTCAAGTTTGAACTTAGTGATTGCAAAGATCAACATTCAGTCTTTAGCTAAAGGTAAGGTTACTGTAAAGATTACTCTTAGCTTCCAACTCGGTTGTCTGCAATTATAAATAAGCACTGCATTAGCATGCATCCAAGCCACCCCAGCCACTGCCTATTCCTCACCCACCATCTCTCTATGCAGAAGAGAAGATCCATCACCACCCACCAGCTCTGCATTAGGTTCCTGCTGGAAGAGCATTTTACTCAAACACATTGCTCCCTTGGGCTTCTTCCAGTCCCAAATTGGAAAGAAGTCTTTATATAAATTGTCCCCACTCTGCTATACAGAACACAAACATATTAGAATATATTTACCTGAAGTCTTCTGATGAACGTTCTCTTTCCAGCTCAGGAAAGTGACTGAGGGGTAGAAAAAGGAAAACAAAACAAACAAACAAACGAAAACAAAACAAAATAAAACAAAACCACACATTTATTCCACTTCCCAAGCCAAAAAATAAGTAGAAGGTGAAGATCAATGAGTCATCACACATACAAACATATGCTGATATGCTGTAACCATGGGTTCAGCTGTTCAGAAATTTGAACTGAGTTTTCTGCCTTTTGAGGTATCCAATTTAACCTTCAAATTTCATGGTAGCTAACTTGCACAAAGATCTTAAGGCTACCCATTTAAAACTAAGCAGAAACAAAGATTTAGTATTCAAGACTCGAAAGGCCAAGTGCTACAAAATACTGGCATGACTCAAAAGGATCCTTTTGACAGAAACAGAACAAAACCAGTAAGGGGGTATCCCTCCCATGCAAGGAAACTTCAACTCCACAACTACAATTACAGCTACATGGTTGTAAAGAAATCCTGGTTCATCTGAAGAAGCCACAGAAACATGACTGATAATTGCTACACTTGGGCTGCATCTTCTTTCCTCTGGAAAGGACACACGTTATTTAACACTTCCAGTTTAGTTTAAATCAGGTAAGTTAGGAAGCAAGTTTTCTTTACTACATGTAAAATACTCCCCAGGTTTGCATTTCATAATTTGTGTTGCAGGACATGAAAATGAAAGCTATTAACTGAGACCACAAAGAATACTAAAATACAAATTGAAGAACAGAATGTTTTAATCCTGTTCTGATATAAATGTACCATTAATAAGCACCGATTAAGCTACAGAGTTTCTAAAAAAGTCATACCTACCCATATGTCACTCCAGCAATACTACATTTCTTAAAGTTCATGATATTGCATGTTAGAGTACCTGTTTTATCAGAAAACAGGTATTTTACCTGTAAGACAAAAAAGTCTCATTTTCAACTTGCAAAGTCACAAAACTCAAAAGTGGAAAACTGATTAAGAATAAGGAAAACTCTGGGAGACACATGGCTCAAATGTCACAGTATTGGCCAATGCAGGCTTATTACAGCTTGGTTTGTCTTACCAAACTATAGGAAAATAATCAGTAAAGTTACTTAATGGCATTATTTCTTCTTTAGCTCTAAATGCAGAAAGGCTCAAATAGTAGGTATTAATTGCCAAGACTCCAGTGTGGTCAGTACAGATGTACTTGCTTGTGCTACATTAACATTCACCAAATCTTTCAACTGTACTAATGTCAAACAGCAAGACTGGAAATTAAAACAAAGACTCTTAAGATTGTTGAATCCTTAGAATTTAACACACTGAAAAAATTCTATGTTCCAAAGATCATCAGGAATTTGTTCAGTTGTTTTGTTTTTTTTTCCCCCCATAAACAGTCCCGTGCAAGAAATATCCTAGAGTAAGCCAAAGTGGTCTTCTGCAGGCAAACATAAGCTGCTTTTTCTGTTATCCAGTCATGAGCAGTCCTGAAGTGCAAGACACTTCACCAGCCAGCACTCCCCAAGCTAATAATCCCTTAATGTAAACAAGGGACTTCCAGCTACAGTTTGGAGACAACACCAACACAGCAACACAACTTCTCAGAGCAAGATTCCCACGTTCAGCAGGTCACAACAGACTAAACGTAATTGCAAGCTAAATACCACACTGTTTCACCTCTGTACCAGGTAAGATTTTAAGCCAGCAAGAAGTAGAAAGGGATAGTGCTAACATAGGAGTTAACCAATTTAAAGACCAGAATATTTTGTCTAGAGTTGCAAAAAGCTTTTCCTCAATATTTGCAATTCAGTTCAACAGAGCGTACTACACAATCAGTTAAGGGATCCCTTTAGCTGTGCACTAGGCTGCTGCTGAATACAGCATTGGAAATGGAGTCTGTGTAAGTTAGAAGTCAAAGTGGGTACCCAAACATCTGAGGAACTTCAAGTCATTAATAATTCTAGCATGTAACAAAATTTTAAAATGCACCTGTGAACAAGTAATGGAATTAATGAATCAAAAAAATTCAGCCTAGTTACATGGAATCACTAGTAAGTCATTTTTGAAAACAACATATTGGCCAACGATATACATTATGCCACCTAATATAGTTTACTTCAGACAAAAACACTACCATAATCTGGAGGTTGATACCTTCACATCAAAGCAATCTAATTACAAACCAAATTTTAACAGTCCTAAGGAAAAGGCCAATCAGATTAAGCAGAAAGAATATTGACTACCACCCTGCTGAGCAGCACACAGTAATTATTTATTTTGCATACATAAACATTGTCACCAACACTAAATTCACACAAATTATGAAGTTGATGTGGTTGAGTTACATACTTATAACTGGTGGTCAAGGAAAAAAGCTAGGATTTCTCAATGGTACTACAAAATTCCAATGGCAAAGTTGTATTTTCCAGTAACCTTGTTTTGGGAAGCCCTTCCATTTTGAAAAAAAAAAAAACAAAAAACTCATTTGCAGAATTTATAACAAATCTCTTAGAACAACTACAAGTTAATATACAGTTGTCTTTACTTAAGACAAGTAGAAATGCTTGAAGGAACACAATCTAAAATAGGAACAGAACTGCATTTTTGACTTGCATTTCCTGTGAGGTGGTCAGAAATACGAAGAACTAAGAACACAGGCTGAGACTGTTGGCCTGCTCTTCAGCCAAACTTAGTCTCGTACATTCTGTTCTGGTATAGACAGTCACAACCACATAGCATCTCTCCAACACCCTTGAGGACAAAGTCAGTTTAGAGGTAACATAAGAAATAAAGATTCAATTCCCAGGCTTAAAAATGTGACCTCAAATTTAATCCTGTGGTCTCTCATTATTTACTTGTAAGACTTGGACTAATGAAAGTAAAGATGTTGCATTAACCCAAGACACCGACCAACAGAATAAAGCAGATTTGTACAGCATGCTCTCATACCTTCTATCTTCCGAGAACATCTCACAAACATGACACTTAAGAATATGTTGTCTTACCTGCCCAAGTTCCTCATTAAGGTTTGAGGTTCTGGCCATTGCAGGTGTATCTGTTTCAGGATAATACATATCTATGTCCTGAAATGAGAGGAAAAGTAGACCTATGCTATGCAAATTAAACGCTGAAGTCTCCAGTCTTCTTTTAGTCCGCTCCAGCTTGGCTTGATTAACTTAACTCCATTGGTGGGGGTTCTGAAGGCTTGATACATGAATAGCATCCCAGGCTGAATAAGCATGCCTCCTTTCCAAAGTATACCTCCATACTACATGTACGTGAGAAAAGCCAGATTCAATTATAGGCAATTATCATTTTCTTCATTGCATCTCTAGTTCAAGAATTCAGTACAGTAGGAAGAAATTCTAACAGGCATTAGCCATGCTAATCATAGGTCTTCAGTTACAACAACAACACAATTTACTCTAGCCACAGCCATGACTGAAGAGACAATTTAAGTGACTCTGAAATCAACTCCTCCTACTACATTTAATTGGGAGGATAAACAAAACACAGCTGGCTATATGAACAAAAGCAGTTTCTCAGACAAGCTAGTTAAGATTTTCCAATACATGGTAAGCATCTCAGAGAACAGACACATTAGACCTTATTTATTTGTATTTTAGAGGAACCACTACACATTCACCAAAAGTCCAAGGACTAATATGCATACCAAGACAAGGTATTCATCTTGTGTTTGTTCAACTTAAAAGACATCACTACAGTATTTTTGGTCTACAACTGAAGAGAAACACACTTTGAAATCAAACCTTGCCTGTACAGTAGGATCACTGTTTTGTTGCATGAGGCACCACCAACTCATCTCCTTACAGAAATACTATGATTCATACCAGAGGTGACCTCGAGGCCAGCCTCAGGATTTAAAAAAAAAAACCAAAACCAACAACAACAACAAAAACAACAACAAAAAAAAAAACACCAAAAACCCAAACAAACCACACCACACCCCCAAAAAACCCCACAGCCCCAAAGTCTAGTCTTTCCCTCTGTTATGGCTGAGAGAAGCTATGAAGTACTGAAGAGTTTGCAAAAGATATTTACTGAACATGAGTCAGCTGAGAGATCTCCTTCAACCAAAAGAGCTGAGCCTTCCTTCTCACCCTGTAAGCCTAAAATATACAAGAGTGATCATTTGCACAAGGGATCTTCCAAGAACTAAATCTTTTAATTTCCTACGGAACACAGAACTAATACAGAGTAAGTCCTCTGAACTTCTCCCTGCCTTTCCCAGAAGCTGCATCAGAAAATTCATCAGAAAAATCTGGTAAAGATTTCAGGGTGGGGGTTTTTGGTTTTTTTTTTG
>JANXJC010000026.1:5742367-5767574 GCA_027564655.1 Leptodon cayanensis | reverse complement strand
GGGGGGAAGAGTCAAGATAAAAACAACTGTTTCACCTCTGACAGTCAGCTCAGACACAGAAAATTAACACATACAAGCAAAAGACCCCACCCCTTCAGAGCATGCAAAGCCTTCTGGTGAACTGAGGACACTTAGTATTGTAATTTAAAAGAATCGTGGGAATAATACCAATTGTAAAGCAGAACTGCCATAGAAATTGCTATTTAATTCAAGCAAAGCTTCTCCCAAATCAACATACTTGGGGTTAAAGTCTCCAGTTATGTGATTATCAGTAACAGAAGGTTAGTAGAACAATGTAGAACAAAAAGCTGACCCATGCAGAAATAAAGAAAGTTAAGAAATAAATCAGAAGGTATTTAGTATAATACATTAGAGAAGTTCTCAAGTAGAACAAATATCTCTCAATGCTGAAACAGCAAGTTATTGATGTTCAAGTGTAGCCTAGCTAACTGCATATTAAAAGTTGACAACTGCTTATTTAAAATTCGGGGTTCATTTTAAAAAAAAAATAAATAATACAATATTGTATACCATGGAATGAAGATACCTCTATCCTTTATCACGTGACAGTTCAAAAAGACCGAGCTTCCCCATACAGCTTTCCAAAAAAATGAAACCTCCCAGGAATGGCACAGACAAGGATGATGGAGCATATAATGCAGCAGCTTAGAGAACAAGTTCCCTTAGAAGTTGGGTCATCTAAGATAATTGTAACCTGGAGACCAGAGCAACCTGCAGTCACCGTTGAAAAGCATGCGGACAGAAGAAAACTATGGAAAAGAGCAAGATGTCATAAGGTTTGGCTATTAGAAAAAAGCATGTTCAACAGGAACTGCACCATTGTCTCTTGTTTAAATCTCATCTAAGTGGACAGAGGTCTTGATTTGGCCTGAAGTTGTTCAACACAATATACAATCTAGATCAGTAGCCAAGTACCACTCAAATGTTTGTAGGAACTAACAACCAAGCTTTGTTTGCCAGTATAAAGAAGCTGTCCTGTATTTCACAAACTAAAATGAGGAGGACTCAACAGTTCACTGCTGCTACAATGCTAGGGATGGGCTATACATGCACTGTATCAAAGACGAGTAAACAAATGAAGCCCAAAAGCTATTTTGCAGGCTACTTATTAGATGCCAGCTGGGCTAGCCTTTTAAAATTACTGTTTGAAAGAGAAATCTTTTCTGAGAGGCAGGAAAATACGCTGGAAACTCAGTGGAATTAATAGGAAGTAAACTTAAGCTTCTTAATTGAATGGAGGGATCCTCAGAAGGCAATAAGAGCAACTGAATGCATGAAATTTGTGTAACAGACCTTCAGTTTTCCAACAAACTCAGTGATACACTTTGTGAATTACAGGTACATAATACTATGAAGTCTTTAAAGAAGCCTTCTTTCTTAAGAACCTATCTACATTGATATATGAATCATCGCCTACTAAAGCACTGTTTTGACACTGTTGAAATTCTATTTTAAATGTGGAAAAGAATTAGTGCCATCTGATGTCTGTTTCTATTAATAGCAAATACAGAGTTTCAAGTCCTCTGTACCTCAGTTCATCAGACACATCACTTCCACACCCATTCAGGATACCTGGAAGATATAATGATCATGTCTGCTGGAAGATGTTGCCCATTGGTGACCTTCACAATATCGCCTACTGCTACCTGTTCAGTCAGGGGCAGGAGTACAGTAGCATGGAAAAGAAAAACAAACAGTTCGCTTGTCTGGAATGTTAGTTTGTTATTTTCTTTCACCCAGTCAAAAGAACAGCATCATGCACAGAACAGCTAGAGACAATGCTTCTGAAAGTCAGAGTACTTTTCACTGCAAGTTTGGAAGTATCAAACCCTTCCCTTTTCTAAATGCAAAGTAAACAGTTCTCTATAGAAAAAAAGATACACACAGTTGGAAAGTGTGAACATCAGTGGCTCATATTTAGTAAAGATTATTTGTTTTCTATAATCCTGCTACTATCCAAACCTGAGGGTTTTTTTCCTTTATTTAACCTATGGAAAGATTTTTTTTTTCCTATTAAAAAAAGCTACCTTAAACTTTACCATCCTCAAATATCAGGAGTTTCTCCTATTCCTTCTCCATACTACTTAGCTATCCAGTCAGCACTATCATTTTTTCTTAGCCCTGTTTAGATAGATTGTAGTAGTCACTAACAAGGAGTATTGCCTCTACAGATAGATAGTATCAACTAGTTCTTCCCTGACCTATAGTCACTCGAGATGTGCTAAGTCCTGTTTTCTGGAATACAGAAGACCTAAGAGCTTCTGGCACACTTAATGGGAGTCACACATGCATGGGACTTTCCATTCTAAGATGGACCAAGTAGCACTCTCAACACAGTAAGCCAGGCTTGCCTGATAATTATCAGGCTGCTTAGTGCCAATGCACTGCTTAAGAGTCTGAAATGGGCTTGAAATATTTTTAACACATTAATTTATAAAAATTGAAACAGATGGCATGCTTGAACAGGCAGATTCATTAGTCTTACTCTGATCCCACTGAAAACAAATTCCCTACCAATTTCAACACAAAAGAGATCAGAAGTCTGCCTTAATGTAAACAAGGTAGGTAATACAGAACTGTTATTACCCAACAATAAATGCAAGCCTGGACAATACACAGATGCAGACACAGGCCAAGTCAAGAACTGCTTAAGGGTATAAGGAAACCAGATACCAGGCTCAGCTTTAAACCTCTTTCAATTCACTGTCCTCACTACAAATAGGACATGGAACAGCACGAACAGGCATCAGCATTAACCATCAGAATCCCTGGCAATCTGTAGTTTTACAATAGCCTAACACTTCAGTAGGACTACTTTTAGGTCTCTTGAGGAAGGTCTCATTTCCCAGAGGTTTTAAAAGGGTGTACTTTTCCCCTCATTTATTAACTAACAGGGCTAATTTTGTCATTAAAAAGGCATAAAGAGCCACGATTAGATCAATACATCCTGAGGGATTTCAGCAAGTTCTAGAAATAAAGCTCACCATATCCTGGCACAGGGCTTCACAGAACATGGGTCCCAAGTGCCTTGAGGAAGCAGCAGGGCTTGTGTTCCTTACTTGAGAAAACAGCTTACTAATTAGCCTCAAAACCCAAGAACTTTATAGCACAGGAAGCAAAATAAGTCTGATAGACTTTCAGGTGAGGTACAGCATTGCAGTGAAAGTTACTCTTCTAGATGTGGACTAAAAATACCCTTTACACCCTGGAGCATATTAACTGTCCAAACAAAAACACTTAGTACAGTTCATTAGCATTTGACTGAAGCATAATACTAGGATTTAAAGACGGGTACTCAGGTGCCTTGCTCAGGGCAATTTTCACTACTGCAACAGAGAGGATCCCTCCCACCCCAAGTCACGGGGAATTCTCACATAGTGCACATAAATTCTAGACCTCCGAATTTATTCTGGCAAGAGTAATTCTTGAACACCTTCTTCCACTCCCTCCCACCTCAATTTTATTTACCTCTTTCCACATAATGTTCTGCCACATCCCATTTCTTAGAACTGGAAAGAAAGTTTAAAGTTAGGTTAGAATAAATAGCCAAAATTAAGATAAATTTCAAAACAACTGTATCAGCAGTAGCAAACATTGACTAGAATAGGAACTAACACACAGATCAGAAAAGTACTTTTCAGAAGCTGGGACCACACTTTTGTCCACAGCTGTAGGCACATGCATCCAAGAAAGAGGAAGAATCTGCCCTTAATATTTGTATCATTTTCATCACCTGCTAGACAACAGTTGGTGGCCTGATTTCTTCTTGGCATCATTTCATACTAACCCACAGATAGGCAGTGTTGTTATTTGTTTGGGAAGTGACCTTCCTTAAAACGAAGGGCATTATTGCCCACTGTCAATCACTATCAGGAAGCATCTTGATATGATTTAACCACAGAATTTTCACTTCTCACCTTTTTCCTTGCATTTTGTTCATTAAGTTTTGACTCTGACACATCCAACATCACCACCGCATCAATTGCCCTTATAAGGGCCTGTAAAGGGAACTAGGCCTTAAGCCTCATTGTTTCTAAGACTATTCATATCAGACATATAACTAACAATTAGAGATTGGTTTAGATGTGATTAATAGAATGCAGATGCTTATAAAACAATATGCATAAACGGCTTATTTGTCCCTTGTATAGCCCTCATCATGGCTGGCTTAAAACCCAGTCAAGCTGAATCAACAGAAAAAGGATCATACGTCTTAGACCTAGGACATAAGAATAGATAAGAGTGATTAACTTTAGAGTAAGATGAATTAATAAAACAACCTGAGCGATTTTCAGAAATTCAAAGGTGATCTTTGATGTGTAAGAAAAGTGACTGTGGTGACTGGAGACCTTCTGCCTACAACCACTAACTTCAGACGAACCGAGACAAGACAATAAGAATCAGTTGAGACAGGAAAATGTATTGAACTTTTGAAACCACTGGAGAATAGAAAACTGAGAGGTCGTGGAAGAACACCAAGAACTTCTTCTGACAAATCATCAATTGCATATTGTTTCATAAAAACGTATATATAAAGCATTTTTGAGTTATCCTTCGCCATTCACTGCAGTGGTGGCCTAACTCCAAGTTGTTAATAAAGCAAGCCTAGAGAAACCCACACTTGAAAATTCTTTAACAAAGGCTGAGGCTTAATCGTCAAACAGCCTCCAACTCCTACTGAAAAACAAGCATCAGCTTTGGCAGAAGGAGAATGAATCCTAAATGCTGAAGTTAACATTAAAACAAAAAAGTTTCAAAACAAGGTACTGAAACAGGCCTTGGCTTCTGTAGTACCTAAGTCCTATACTGCTGTCTTAACACACTCATCTACTCTGGAACATGCTTTGCCACGCAGGTAGTTCTTATAGATGCTTCTATACATACTTAATACTACGCCAGCCTAAACAGTAACGTCAAAAATTTATGCCCAATCATTGCTGGGTAACCAAATCCAGTCCAGGTGCAAGCACACCAAGTATACCTAAACAAACACTTCAGTGAAAGCAGCTGCAGCCAGTTTTCAAAGTGCTAGAAGCATAGTGTACAACAGATGAAAATTGAAGAGACCAGCCCCCTACTTTTAATACAAACAATTTTCTCCTCATCTATGCAATTCACATACATAGCTCATTTGAAAACCATTCCAAGTTCCCAAAAGATACAATTCTGCTGAATACAGCCTCAGCCCCCCTAATCAGGTCAGGCCACTCTACAAACAGGAAAGCAAGATTTGTCAGATCAAATCAAGCACAAGAAACCTATTTCTTGATTCCTGTTCTCAGGCCACACACTTTGGAGCACTGAATCATGAGATTTAATATTGCAGTGGATGGATCACAGTGAAGTGCACAAAAATGTGTGGGCAGCAATAGAAGCACTGCTAGTGATGCATCTAAACTGCTGAGCTTCCACCCAAACAAGTATATGCAGTTGGGGGAAGAACAGTTTTGTTGCACCCTTTCCTTCCCTCTAAGCTGTGCTTGAATTGAGCTCTGCTTAGTTCAGAACTCAGGAGAAAGCCTGAGCCCAGAATCTGAAGTGAGAAAGCTACATACCTGCAGCCTTAACTAAAAACCCAAACCCTCAGAGAGAAATTGCAACACTTAGCATCTCCTGTGCCTTGCTTAAACAGCTGCTTGTTGCAAAAGAAAATTTTGGAGATGTTTCAGCACACAGTTCACATTGTTGCATGTTTGCATTCAATGAAGCTTCAAGTGCCATGAACTTGGTCTTGTAAACAATTTACTTAGGAAAACAATTTAACTTTCATGCTTACTGAAATCAATTTAACTATTGAAATTAATTAGTCAAGCAAATTACTGAAGCCACTTTTTTTTTGTAAACTCATAACCCCACAGTCAAAAGACAAAGCTTCCATCAGACATGAAACAGTTCAGAAATTTTGGGGCTACTATTTTGCACCTTCTACTCTTCTTAACCCAGTTTTATAGGAGTACTCCAAAGGACAGAAATTACTGTCTTCTCTAGAACTTTTATAGGAGGATAAAATTGATGAATTATTCATTGACAAAAGGTATTTGGTTAAAGTAACAAAGAACAAGTACCTAAAAAGACTGCTCCTACTCAAAAACAGAGTTTCAATATAAACTTTCTACCTAAGACTTTCTAAGACTAAAAACCAGTGTACTGATGTTCTAGATCTAAGACTTAATGCTGTCACTCACACCTCGGTGTGTAGGGCCATTTGAAGTGGTGGTCCTGAAAGACAAGCATTTCCCATCAGTCTTGTGCAACAGCAGACAAGCACAGGGCTAACAAACTATTTGAGCACATACCATACAGTATTAAATGCTTGCAGCTTACTCTATCATATGACAACGAGAGGATCAATACATCAAAACAGCTATTACCAAGCTCTCTACATCCATGCAATATGCTGCTCAGGGGCTTCTCTTGGGATTACATTTAGCCTGGTCTGGAGATTCAATGTCATCTCCATGTACACCATGCGAAGCCATCCAAGACATGAAACACCGGCTCAGAGCCTAACATGCTCCACTTCCTAACAGACATGTACACTGCTCACCTGAAGCAAAACTTCCAATTTACTTTCCTCCTAAGGGATTTTAATTCCTACATACCAAAGCCACTCTGCAAAGCAAACTAGTGTTTTCAATGGTAAATTGAAAAATAGGAATTGTGCTTTGAAGATACACTACTGCTCAAAAAACTAAGCATGAAGATAAATGCAAAGCCTACATGTGTGCTACTGAAGCAAGCATCTGGTCATTGCAGGTATTGGAGTTCAGAACATTGCCAAGCAGCCAGTAAATGTCTATTTCTGAGTGAGCAGTTGAACTGCTCTCTGTACTGACAGCTTCAACTAGACCTCACTTGACTATATGAGGAACCTAAAGACACATACAGAACCTAAATGTATTTCATCTTAGTACCACCTTGAACATAAGTTAGCTTTTCATTCTCATAATACAAATCTCAAGAATGAGCCTCTTTAGCCTTCCTCTTAAAAAATATGAAGATACAGTTTTAAGTATCATTTTGAAAACTATTTTAGAGTATTCAAACAAAAAAAACCAAAACCTGAACTAAAGTAATTTTCAGTGTTACTTAGCTCCATAAGAATACCTTGTGTTGTTTAAAGTTGTCTCTCCACAATTACTGTGATAAACTTCCATTGAATTGTTTTTTAGCACATGTTCTCTAACTACAAATGAATTAGAAGCACCTATATGACCTTCGAAAGAACAGCCTTTCATATTACCTATAACAAGGCCTGCTGTGCTACAGACAATTAATTGCTGATTTCTCATGACTAATAAATAGTGTTCTTGCACTTGAAACATCTTCCCTGACTCTTGCAGATAAACTACCTTGAACTAGTAAAGCAATGCTTTTTGATGTTCATTAATATACAATCTCAATGATCAACTTCTCAAGGACAAAGGAAAAACAACTCATCAAAAATAGTCCTGCAAACATTGTGCCTATTAACTGAAGGACAGAGCTAGCAGGTTGTTTGGTTCCCCTTGTTCCTTTAAGAGTTTCTCTAGCCTTTTGACACTTAAACCAAATGTGTCTGGGAGGAAGGGGCTCTTTTCAGCAGTCAAGACCCTGTGTTTTCCGTTTCACCTGCAGATCTCCACAGAGGAGCAGGAGGGGAGCTATCCAACACAGGAATGCAGAGATCCCATGACTGCAGCACAGACTGACCATAGGGTAGCCATCAATAAACTCTTCCTATTTTCTGCACAGGTTTTCAGCTAAGGGAGATGAAGAAAACGAATATGGTGTCTTCAGGTATTCAGTACCAAGTAGTGTCAACACATTCGGGATACGTGGAGGCATTCAGAGAATATCACTGTTAAATTCTCTTTTACTGACACTTCAGGAAAGCAAATGCGCAAAATCACCAGAGTTCTTCCTATATTTTAAGGGCAGAAGCAGTTACAAAAGTGACTTAAAAATCCTTTGACACCAACTTTTAGTGTTTCAAGGGTTTGTTGGGCTTTTTTTGTTGGTTGGGTTTTTCAGGGGAGGTGGGCACATATTTGTTTTGTGGGGTTTTTGTTCTGGGTGGGTTTTTTGGATTGGGTTTTTTGTTAGGTGTTTGGTTTTGGTTTGGGGTTTTTGGGGGGTTTTTTTAGAATAATCAGGACAGAGTTTGGCAGGGGACAAGACTGCTTGGTTTTCTTGGAGGAGCTCAGAACTGTTTAACTTCAGAAAACCTTGAAGTTACATGAACTTATAAATTCTAATAATCCCCCCCATGCCTCACCCTCAAGTCTCACACTATCCACGTCACTGAAACATTTGGTAAAGTAAAATCCTAACATATCAGTAACAACCTAGTCCAAAAAGACATGCATTCCCCACCATCATAACTGTTTAAGCAATAGGTTTATTTGAAAGTAAGTGTTATGGTATTCACTATTTGCACTTTAAATATTTAAACTTAAAGACTGTTTAGTCTTACCTATTGTTTTCTTTTTATTCACTGCACTGTCTGCCTTATGCCTTTTCTGCAAGAAAACAAAACATTTCATTACACCTCATTACACATCAGTACAGATTCCAAAACCATTAGAGCTAGAAACATGACAAACTGCAAAATGATATACTGGGTCATTTTTGCCTTTATGTTACTTTTTTTAAAAAGCCATACAGATCATCTAAATCCAAATGGTTTGTAAAAGAATATAATATAACTTTAAAGTGACAGTCCCCATCTTGAAAGTCAGGCTCAAACCTGGATCATCAGCAAAAAAAAGTTAAGTCTCCAAAACTAGTTTTTGGAAAGAAAAACAAAAGGAACAATGAGGAACAGTATATTTAGATGACAGCTGCACTATACATTCTATGTGCTGTTTGTTTAGACTGATTTCTAAATTACTTTTTTCATCAGAACTTTGCAAAGCAGAAAGACCTCTTCATTATAAACAGTATCCAAGCAAGTTGGTGCAGATTTTCCCCTAAAGTTTGCTCTATGCTAAAGTTGCTTGCCTCCCCCCGTACCCCCCAATTTTCTCAAGACCAATTAAAAAGGCCACGTATCTGTCAGAACTCTACAGTGCCTTTTTAGCCAGGTCTTTCTAATAAAAGCACAAATAAACAAGTTAGAAGAGGTAGAAACAAGCTTCCTGACTTATACTATTTCCTTGTTCACCATCTATAATGAAAATGCTTGATTGATCTCCATGTGCTACACAAATTCTAGTCTAGTTCAGAGCTTTGAAAATCAAAAGGACATTTTGCTGCTGCTCAGCAATACCTCAATATTGACTTCGTAGATGCATAGCATTGTGGCATTTTGCAGCTTTTTTTTTTTTAATATTTTGTCTTTAGTACAGCCTTCCTCATAATCATACTCACATAGTCTTCTATGATTTCTTTGATGCCAGCAACTGTTAAAATAAATAGCAATGGCACCAAGGTGGTATATCTTCCTGTTGGAGAGACATCTGGAATTTGCTGTGAACAGAGGAAAAAGAGATACCCATTTTACATTGGTACTTAAAATTAGTTTCTAGCAGATTTAGAACTTTAAGCAAAGCTCTCAGAAAAGAGAATGCAGAGCTTTCTGATTTGTGCCTGACTGACATCCGATTTCAGTGGGCAAAGTAGCCTAAGCTCTCAGTAGGTTTGAAGAAACTACTACCATAAAGTTAGAAGATAAGTTGTTGTACATGTCTTATTCTATTTCTCTCCTCTTCACAAGAAAAGCATTCCAATGATGTAATTTATCTGGAAGCAGTGATAATCTGGACTATCTAAACAGTCCTCAGTTTCACAAGAATCCACACATGCTTTTCTCAGTATGGTCAATAGCTCCATGTTTTACAATACTACTTCTTGGTCTTACTTACGAAGAATACAAGTAGCTTGATTTTACAAACCACATTGAAAAGTCTCTAAGTTGCCTTCTAATTTCAACTGTAAAGTATATACAAAGAAGTACAGAAGTACTATACTTCCACAGAAGTACAGAAGTATTACTATTAAAACGTCTAAGGATTTCCTCGCAGTTAAGCATAACAACTGAAACAACTTTTGTTGTATTACAATCTCATTTTATAATCAAGGCAAACCAATAAAACAATACCTGCAGTAAGGCAATGAAGAGGAAGAATGCATTTGCAGCTTTTCTTATCTGCTCATACAGGAATCGAGGTAGAAATGTCACCACACTGTACTTTGCTGTGCTGCAGGTTAGAAGATTTTTATTTTAGTACTTGATCGGAATATCACGCAGGGATTATGACCAAAAAGTTTCAAGTAGGCTTCTAAAAGCCAGTGTTAGAAAGTGGTTCAAAGATCACACAGTAAACACATAAAATATGGAGGAAGTTGTCTGTGTTATGAGGAAGAGCTATACTGAACAAAAGAGGTATCACACAGATCCAGAAGTCTCACAGTCCCACTTTAATCACTGGTGCCTTTATTATTGGATGAACTATCAGATAGTTTACTATCCATCCAAACTTCAGCACCATGAACATGCAATCTCTTACCTCAGTTCCAAGCACTTGATCAAGTGCCTACTCCTCATCCAAATAAGGAATTTAAATGTTAAGGGAGGCAGAGTCGAATATGGGAGAAATTAGAAATTCTGTGGTGCCATTTTTAAAATGCCTCATTTCCCAGTTCAGAATCACTCCACACTCACTTACGAATAATCCTCTAGAACAAGACACACTTGTTCAGATGAATCTTTCTGGCTATTTTTCCTGAGGAGTTACATTACTATTTCTTCCATCTTAAAACAAAAGTAAACTGCACTAACTAGTCTCAATAATCTATGTAATTTCTTGTCTTCCTCACATCAAACCCATGATGGGCATGAATACAACTTTAGGAAAAAAAGTGTCCAAGATCACAGGGTGATTTAACCATTCAATTTTTACATGAGTCGAATAAGCCACCGCCATGCTGTCAAGTTACCAAAACCAACCTAAAAGAGATTAGGACCCTTGATCTTGTGAAGTCCTCACTCTCTGAACACATTAGGTACAACTCAGTCACCTACAAGCCTTCTTGAGACAGTGCAAGGAAACTCATCATGCTGCAGAACTTCTGAGCTGTACAAGTGACTGAGTCTATCCAGTAGCATGTAGTGTTCCATTAGATGAGGAAAAAATATTTTTACAGCAGAAAGAGCAACTGCCTTACTTTCCCCCATTGAATTAGCACAGCATCTTCCCCAACTGTTAACCACCAGGCATCAGCCCAAGTTTGAGTTTTAATAACCGAGTGCTTGCAGCTGTAGTTCAGGTGTCTTCCCCCAGACACTGAATGTAAGCTCTGCAAGAGTCAGACAACCTGTGACAGGAGTTTTGTTCTTGTGTTGGGGCATCATTTTGTTGGGTTGGGTGTCAGCTGGTTCTTCATTGGGGTTTTTTTTGTTTGTTTGTTGGTTTAGTTTTGTTGTGGTTTGGGTTTTTTGGGCTTTTTTTTGTTGTTGTTTTTTTTTTAGTCTTATATTTCCAAGGAACTGAGAACCCTAGGATACTCCTTTCAAGAAAAGAAAAAAATTGTTTCCCGAAGCACTAATAACACAACTCCATGAACACAGACAAGATGCTGTTTTAGTGAAGTTTCCTAGAAGTGTCAAGAGCACCTTTCCATTAAGCCTGGTTCTCGATGCAAAATGCTTTTCTGGTTCTCTCCCACCAATAAGCCTTCCAGATCAATTTAAATCCATGGCATTACTATTCACAAATCATGAAGAACTAATATAATCAAGTGTTTTATCTACACGATCTGCCTTCTACAATTGACTGCTAGGTATAAATATCTTACTACAACCTTGATCCACAAGCAGTTAAGTTCAGTGGGGTTCTCTTATTTTTGTATGTACGAGGTTAAAGAACTGCATTCTCCAAGACTGCTTACTTGCTTTAACCATTTTCTTCTCCCTCTCAGCTTCTCCAACCCCAACTCCAAGCCACCTAATGAGATACTGTGGCATCTTCCAGAATCAAACAGTAACAAGATAGAACATGGTACAATTTGTTACACAAAGCTCTATTTTGGACACTAGAGCAGAATCAGTGGGGCAAGTTAAACAAAATAATCAATTAAAGAACAATTAAGACCCCATCTTATCACCTCGTTTCCTCTTCAAGCAACTACAAACCCCTACTAGGTTTGATGCAAATCAGTTATTACTTTAACTGATCTCTAAAAAAAGGTACCATGACAGCATTTCCAGTGCTACAGACTATAGACTTTCTATTGCTACCGCTGCTCAGCAGAATCATGTATTCAAATACTCAGTGTGGTATTTCACAGAAATTTCAGGTGGTCAGACTTCAACAGTTATGCCAACTGAGTGAAAACATGCATCCACGTTTAAAGCATGTAACATAGTACATTTATTGTATAAATTAAGTTACTTCCTTGAAATGCTATTAATTTCTTCAAAGTAGAAGTATTTTTTTTTTAAGCCACATCTACTTGGTCTTATGTGTAATAACTTTCCTTTAATACAGAACATAATTAAAGGTGTCTCAGAAGTACCTTGTGACTTAAAAAATACAGGTTAATCAAGTTAACACTTTAGACCTACAAGTGAATTCCCCAAGCAATACTAATTAGAAATGAAGTATTGGCAGATTTTTTTCTATCAGAATAGCATTCCCCTGGATACCACATTGCTACAACTATATCAAAGCAAGAAATTGTCTGAGTGCAATCAAGCTGAAACATTTATTAACAACATTCTACCATTTACCAACTTTATAGCTAACTGATCCAAACAATATGCTTACTCTAACGATTGTGTTAATGCTAACACAATAAGGCTCTTGTGAATGAGCGTTATATGTACTAAGTCACACTGTGTATTTTGTTGCTTAAGTAACATGACAGATGCCTAGAGAAAACAGGTACAGTTCTAATTAGAGAGGGGCACATTCAGCTGTTACCATGCAGACCAGGAACAGTAATCATGTGTATGTATAAAAAGCAGGTGCATATTATTATTAAAAAACAAAAACCTTCTTATGAAAAGCTAACTAATACCCTAAGCCGGGCAGGACTATTTGATTAATTTGGCTCTGAAGAACAGCTCTCTAAAGGGCAAATACAATACTTAAAAATAAAAAAGCTTTGTGCTCCCTCCCAACAGATAGATGCATTGTAGGTGACTTGAGAATAATCAAAGCTCAGAAAGAAGTTAATGATGATAATGGACAGGTAGGAAATTCAGGCAGCTCGCTCATAACACAATTTTGGTTACTGAAGATGAATACCTGCAAAGGTTAGCCCTCTGACAAGCCCCAGTCAGAGCCATCTTATCTTTGAAGAAGTGCCTGGTACCTAACTCCAAGAACACCAGGTCTGCAACTCACAGAACAGGTTGTGCCAGGGGAAGAGGGAAGCACACTCAGGAAACTGAACAACAAACTGGTTTTTCCTTAAACGACAGTTGTGTAGTTAAGCAAGGTTTTCATAGTTAACAAGTTTGATGTTTAAGCAGGTGTGCAAATATTTGAAAAAATGTCTTGTCTATATCTGCAAATTAATTCATATAAGTCATGTTTCACATGACACCACTGTGCAAGTCAGGAGGACACTATCAAACCCTGTTTAATAAGTGAGCTTGAATACACATCAGTACAGCTAAAAGTGTCTGGCCCCACTGCTTCTAGGGCAGTGCAGAGATTTTTCTGAAAGCAATCACTGTATAATTTGAAAAGAGTTAGTGTCATTCACATACCTTAACGCAATACTGTGCTACTAGAGTATGAAGTATTAGTTACCAAAATAACACTCAAATGAAAGGTAGCAAATAGTGTACCAAGAAACTCGGTAGTAGTTTTCCAGTATAGTTCCTCCATTTATTAACATGGAATTTTTGTATGACACGGCCCATAGTTGCCATTTTTGCCATTTCCCCAAAACTTTCATAAAGTCAAGTTTTACTCTATTGAATCATCCTTGAAGAGGCAAAGGCTGCCAGTAATAGAGACAGAGAGGTTACTTCCTTGAGAAGTGTATGTGTGCTGGCAATGTGCAGCTGAATACAGCTCTACATTTTCTCAGTCAGCCATCTAAATTCTCAAGGAAGGGGTGGAAGTGCTTAAGATTGACAGCTCTGAGATGAACTTCACCTTCAGGCTAATCATGATAAAGAAAACAGGACATCCTTGAGACACATGTGGTCTCATTTCCAGGGGTGATAAGCACAACAAACTGTTCTTTCCTGGGCAGCATTCACCCACAGCTATCTGTTCCACAGTTCACATACTTGAAATATTCCCAAATCCAAGAGCTAAAGAACATGTATTACTTGATGTTAGTGCTTTTAACACACACCCCAATTCACAGGATCAATTACTAAGAAAGCCAGGAACAGACATCTGAACCACAGCAGAGGGGCTGGGTAATTAAAGCGAACTTAAGGACTTGAAGCCTTCTCTCAAACAGGCTTTATTTCCATTAACACGCACAAAAGATCAGATGACCTGTAACAGAGAAGGAAGAAAAATTAATTAAAAAAAAAGATGACCTGCTTGAATTAAGGGCTCAAGTACCATCTTCAGTGGAACAGTGTGTGCATGCTAAGGTCTTGCAGGCACATGACTTCTTTTAATGGCAAGATTGACATCAGCTTCAGAGGTTCTGCTGTAGCTCTCAACTTCAGAAGCACTAGGAACACAAGCTACCTCCAGACAGTCACCATTGCTGCAAGAGGCACAGTAGCAAGCTTTATATATTTCAAGTGATATTTAACTACATGAACACAAAAACCAACACACAATTATTAGACTGCATACAGAGAAAGCTCATTCATAGGAGCATCTCATCAACAAACAACACTGCCATGCAGAATACTGGCTAGGCTGTTACAAATCCAAGTGTCACAAACAAGGCTTTTCACAGTTGCACACAAATGACAGTGAAAGATCCTCTACCTCCTTGCACATATAGAAAATTGTCTATTTTCATCACAATACTCACTAAAGACATAAAAATCAACTGTTTACAAATTCCCCAAAGAACATGTCATGAAGGCTTATATGGAGCAATTACTATATGCCTATGCAATGATTATTGGTTGACTGGAAACTAGGTCCTAAACAACCAGTGTTGGTTTATTATAGCAGGCAGCAATTTCTGCCTGAACCAACGCAGCCCCCAATTTAATCAAAGACCCTCACTCTGTCAGATGAATCCTTGAGACTAGCTGCTGCAGAGGAAGACTCCAACCAGAAAGGGTTTTGCCACCCTGTATATGGCCTGTACACTTCCATCAGCTAAGAAAAGCTTATCTGGTGCTTAAATACTCTGACCAGTTCGAGACAGACTCTGAGCTCAGGTCAGAATAGGAATGTATGAGGAGCAAGACTGGCTCTTGCACAGTAGAGTGCAAAACTTGAATCCTAGAAGATATTATTGTTTAAAGCTTGCCAGAGCAAGGCAAAGAACCAAGAACCATCATGTTAGAATATCTGTCACCCAGCTCTGGAGTGACCATAGTCCAAGTGCCTGTTTTGTTTCCATCTCTTCCTGCACTCCCCTACAGTTTCTCTATAATTGCAATGACATCTTACACATACAAGTTCATGTATTGTCAGAAGATAAAACAAGTCTTCACTTAGTTTAAATTACGTTCTTTTGCCTAACCACCAAGACATCGAACCCTGAAAGATTTCTCAACAAGCTGCAATACTGTAGAAAAGGGATAAACCTGTTCTCCTAAATTATCCACATGATGAAATTGATTGGGAGTATTCAGATGTACTAGAACTAATCCATTTGAACTTTGGCAGAAAACACTTCTAGCAGCTTCAAACTGCAGTGCCCAGTAACTTGTGAAAACTCTTACCAGTGGGACAGTTTTCATCTCGAGGACCTCACCACTTCCCCACGTTTCTTAGTACAAGCATTCCTTCATTTATAGGATGTGCTCCCACCAGAAGCAACTAAAGGCAGCACTGTATGTTTGGAAGACTTGTTCTTCCCCTCCTTTCTAACAGGAGGAGCTGATCACATCTTAGTATCTGAGCCCTCTTTTCCCAAATCATATGATTTGGGGAGAAAAAGATTGTTTCATACAGCTTTAAAAAACTTAAGATGTATCAAGCCAGCCTACTAACTCCCCTGCAGGTCAAGTTCCACCAGAACTTGTGGTTTTTTGTGGGCCAGAATGGTTTTTGGGCCTGCCGTATTAAGACACTAAAGCTTTTCTGAAGAAGAGTTTACTTCATGACCTCATACATAACTAAATGAAAAAAAAAAAAAAAGAAAAAAGAAAAGGTAAGCAGACAGCTGTCAGCTAGACAACCAACCACTGAGGTTTAAGAGTGTTTTACACAAGGGGAAATCTAAATTAGCACAGACATCTCAAATATATTCTTATGTCATTATTTTACAGTAACACACGTCATTAGTGTCATGTCCTACACCAAAACCTAACAAAAAGGCAGGGTGGTAAGTGCAATTCATTGATTGCTGTTGCTTCTGCTGACAAGTAGTGTTATGTACCCTAACGCACAAGTTCCATTTCAGGAGTAAGATGTTTAGGCTGACAAACCCAGTTTTGCTGAGCTATCTGCACTTCCTCAGAAGCTGCATCAGCAACAAGCCTATCTTCGAATGCTTCATTTTGGTTATCTTTGTACAGACCGTTGTTAAAACAAAAGTACATTAAAATGGATTATGAACTGTTGTCTGCTGAAGCATGCCAGTCTTATTACTCTCTAGTTAGTAAGATCAACTCCTAACTGTGTAAGGATTTTTCAGAATTTCTAATCTACAGTATCTTGTGCCAAACCAACCCAGTATCAGCAGGACTTCTACCACACATTGGCAGTGAAAGACTGCAAAAACTCATGTAATTGATGTTGCCAAAGCAAGTATTACTTCTACTAGAAATGCCTCCTACAATAGTGCTCATGGCAATCTTAATACAGAACAGGCATTAGCATGACTGCTTATGCTCAGTTTAACTTAAAAACAAAACCTCGTGATCACATTTAATAGAAGCAATAGCATTTCTGCTTTCCAAATCCTGTACCCTGGAGGCTTTTCCTAAAGCATGCAAACAAAAAAGGTCTTTCCATTTGTTCTCTATTCATGCAATCCCTACAGAAAGGGGAACAGACTCCTGGCTATTTTTCAGCAGCAAATACATTAGACAAAGACTGTTTAGACACAGCACTAAAAGCTCTGTACGCATGATATTGTTTCAGCATGCTTCGATATTGTCAGGTCATCACTATAGAAATATGCCCTTGCTTTTCAGTAGCCCTGCTGGCAAGTACAACTCAATATAACAGAGCTGACTAGAACAATTAACCTAGAAATACTACTGTCTAATAAAGGAAGTTTAATATCACATTTAGTTACTGTGGAAACCCAAAATAGGCTTCACAGTAAACACACAACATTGATATGAAGATGACTGAAAAAATATCAAAAAAGTCATGTAAGATAGCTAGCTGTCTAAAAGCCAGAGTGCTAACTTCAGTTTTAAAGCCATTATTTAATTCCAAGTGTCACCACAACTTAAGCAGCTATTGTTCTAGTGCCAAGCAGCAGGGTGGCAGAAGAAATGAATACTTATATTTCTCTCCAAACTGAACTAGTATCTTCACAGTCCACAAACTATATGGAAAGCAGTTGTTAAGAGTTCTTGAGCTCTATCTAGGTCAACTTAAAGAGAATTTCTTACTCTTCTACCCTTTTCTACAGGCCACCAGTAGTCAGACAGTGAGGTCTGTAGCACTGAGCAGAAGGCTATACACACAGCTGTAAACAGCAAGAGACTTCAGAAAGTGTGATTTATTGTACATGACACCTCTAAGTCCTGAAAGACACCTGCTTTGACTCCATCCTCACTCAAACTACACAAGGAATCACCAAGAACATAGTCTCTTCTTGTTCACATATTTCTCTGGACAGAGATTACCAACAGTGGAGGAATAAGCAGAAATGCAGAGTCACAAGGGAGTACACACTGCTGAATATAGGCCAATATTTATTCAACAAATATGTGGGGAAGCAGCTTTGTTTGCATTAAGTCAGACTGCATATAAGCTTTGGCTCTGGCGTCTCAAAGTCACTTAAATAGTGACTTTATCTAAAGAGGAAAAAACCCAGTTTAATTACCCTGCTGTTTTGCTACTGCTAATGTATGAAATCCATCACGATGCCAAAACAAACCCACCCCCAGTTCAGTATGCCAGAGAGCTCAGCATGCAGCAGGTGGAAGGGCACTAGAACTCTCACATCTTTTTTCACCCAGACATTTCATCTAGGCAAAATTCAACAGTTTAACTGTCCAGGGGCTCTGACCCTAGGAGCAGCCCACTAAGACCAAAGATGCAGCAACTTCAAATACATTGGCACAGTCTGGAAACACAACATCAACACTAGGCATAAAATAACAGCAAGTTTTAATGGCTAAAAGAATCCTTCTATAGCTGTACCCAAGCCTTTTTCATTGTGATAGATTACAGTATCAGTAACAGCTGCACTGCAAGAAAATTAAGGTTTTGCTTATTTACAAGAAGTAAGTAAAAGTATTTCTTCTCAGTTAAGAACTGTATCTACCTAGAACTGAAAATAGTTAGAGGATTAGTTTAATACATCATTAAAACCTGTACCATTCAGAATTCTTCTTTGAAGAATTCCAAAATGCTTTTCTGCAGTCAGGCAAGCGATCTGTTCACATTACATCTGGAAATCTCTTTTGTTGTCATACAACCGCTAGTACAAATAGCCACACTGTCTGAACTCTGCCAAGAAAAAAACTGAACACAAGTAGGGACAATTTTACCTAAAGAGCAAAGGTACATTTTAGTGCAAGAGGAATTCTGGTCTACAGCATTAAGTGCAGATAAGCGTACTTGCGCATAGCAGACGACCATTCACATTTTCAACTGCAGATCATAATGAACACTGCTGGGGATATTCATGTTACTAGAGTCAATACTAAGTGGCTGGTGATACCAGCAACTGCTACTTCAGCAGCTGGGACTTAATAAGCACCAGTGAGAACCTCCCTACACATTCAAAAAGCATTAACACCTCTAAACCACAAATGACTTCTACAGTACCTATTTACAAGCCAAAAAAGCAATGCACTTCATTTAAATGCCACATACAGCTGAATTCAGACTGTACCTACAATTTGGTCACCAGCAAGCATCCTGCAGACGCTGATGGGACAGTCCGGGACTACAGGTACAAACAGCCTGTTTAAGGACTTGTGGTGCTAGCAGAAGCCTTGCTAGAGCCTTCAGTGCTAAATTCCTAGTGGTGGTGCTTCTGCCTTAAGAAACGAGAAATTAGTTCTCACCAGTTTGCTTGAGTTTTAGGACCGTGTAGAGTTTAAAAGTGAACAATGAAGGCTCTCTGCTCATTATCTTTTCTAGCAGAATTTAACTTTTGCCTGTATGGAAGACCAGTCTCTGAACTGAGGATTTTCTGGATATTAAAATGCATCTTTTGGGACATCTCTAATAGACCGAGCCACCAAGTTCTGTTCTGAAGAAAAGTTTTTCTACAAGAACGTTAAAAAGCATACAAGTAGAATTTTACCCTTCTTGACTGCTGCTCTGCCCCTGAGCTCCCACTCAAGCCACATTCTGAGGCTGAACTTGGGAGTCCGGATTCAGATGAAAGTCAGACTTGCACCAGGATGCACTACCAGGCCTTGAACATAAGAATATTATACAGAGCAACAGTTACAACAGCAACTGCAATGTACTTCAAAAATCTGGAGACAATTACTAATGTCCTTAAAGTTATTTCAACACTTTTGTGCTTCCTGGATCAATAAACCCAAAGTCCCAACTACTTTTGCATCAACATTAACACATGCAGCAAGTGAGGGGCTCAAATCACTTAACTGGTGATTTTTACTGCATGCACTGGAAGAAAGTTTCAGTACAGTACCATTATACATTCACTATAAGCTACTGATGTCAGAGTGGATTCCTGTATTAATAAGAAACATCAAGGAATTTTATTTACACGAAAGCCAGATCTGTAGAACATTCTCACTTTAAGCAAAATAAAGCAGTCTCCACTGAGTATGTATTTGGAAAAGTATTCATGCCATTAGTTCGGCAATCTCAGAAATATTGACACAGCATTCAAACCCCTATCATCACACCCCATCTGTAACTCTGTTCTTACAAGGCAAAAGGCAAGTTTGTTTTCAAACTATAAAATAAAGACTTCTAAGTCACCTCCCTCGCCATTCAGGTAATCACATATATCAAACCTGTAATAAAAAACTATGGTTTAAGCACTCAGGCAAACTCAGGTAGCAAAAAAACATTTCAAATCAAAACCACCAGACAAGCTGGCACTTCTGCTAAACAGTTATTTTCACACTGTGCTGATCCACTACATAATGAGTGTACAAACTACCGTAACTGCTCACATTGAATCAAGCCAACAGCAGAATAGTTAGAGGCTGGAAACATTAATGATCCATAACATTTTGTGTTTCACAGCTGAATTACAAGTAAAAGCCAGTATTTTAAAGAAGTGCAAAGAAAGCCCTTTCCCACAGCACCTTGGAAGGAAGGGCTAAAAGAAAAAAAAAAATACTGGCTGAGGTCTCTGTAGAAGCTTGACTACCATCTCATACTGTCTGTAGCCAGGGATGTCTTAAGTTTATGATGACTGTTGGTAGACTTCAATCCCCAAATGTAGAATGCTCAAGAGTAGATTATAACTATTGACTTTAAGTGGCATAGAGCTGTGTACAGAGTGGCTAGAAGTTTTCAGGACATCAAGTTCAATAAGAAATGTAATATTTAAGTACAGAAATGCCCCTATTAAACAGACACATATTTAAGTTAAGTATACTGAACAAGTCAAAATAAGTAATAGTTAGCTTTCATAAAAGCAAACATACTTAATACCACAACTAGAGCTGTGTTGGACAAAGTAATTGTATTTATTCCTTTTTTTTCCACATTTCAAAGCTTCTAAAATGCTTCAGCTGAAAACGGAACATCATTTAGCTTTTATTAAAAGGTCCAAAGAGTTACACATGCACAAAGTTTTTCAAACAACATAGCAGGGATGAAAACAGCTTCTAATACAGGTAGAAGAGAGACATTCCTATAGAACAAATCACTGCTGCTGCAGTGTAATAAAGAATGGTGACAGCCATATATATGCACATGTAAAGGACCAAGCTAAATCCAGCCTACAACAAAGTTTTACAGCACTAGGTTTTGAAATAGTTTGTAACAAAGTTTGAAGAGAGAGAGGGGAAAAAAACAAAAAAACCACCAAACCACAAACACACCTCAAGCATTGCTCTACCAAGTTCTCACAGTGTCACTTACTCCAGAAAGCCCAGGGAAAGAGAAAACAGTTCTTCCTTCTGCATCCTCACACTTTAAGACTTTTGGAAGCATTAGCATCATCTTGCCATCCACTTAGCTTTTGCAATAGCACTACATACTGTCCTGGTTTCGGCTAGGATAAAGTTAATTTTCTTCCTAGTAACTGGTAGAGTGCTATGATAGGACAAGAGGAAATGGCCTCAACTTGCACCAGGGAAAGTTTAGACTGGGTATTAGAAAAAATTTCTTTACTGAAATGGTTGTCAGGCATTGGAACAGGCTGCCCAGGGAAGTGGTGGAGTCACCATCCCTGGAGGTGTTAAAAACCACATAGGTGTGGCACTTCAAGACATGGTTTAGTGGGCATGGTGGTGTTGGGCTGCTGGTTGGACTCCATCTTAAAGGTCTTTTCCAACCTAAATAGAATCATAGAACCATGTTTTGGGTTCAGTATGAGAAGAATCTTGATAACACACTGATGTTTTCAGTTGTTGCTAATTAAGTGTTTATACTTAGTCAAGGATTTTTCAGCTTATCCTGCCCAGCCAGCAAGAAGGCTGGACAGGCACGAAAGGTTGTGAGGGGACACAGCCAGGACAGCCAACCCAAACTGGCCAAAGGGGTATTCCATACCATGAAACATCATGCCCAGTATATAAACTGGGGGCAGTTGGCCTGGGGGGTGGATCGCTGCTCAGGAACTAACTGGGCATCAGTCATCAGGTGGTGAGCAATTGCATTGTGCATCACTTGTTTTGTATATTCCAATTCTATTATTATTATTGTCATTTTATTACTGTCTAATAGTTTCTTCCTTTCTGTTCTATTAAACTGTTCTTATCTCCACCCACGAGTTTTACCTTTTTCCTTCCAATTGTCTCCCCCATCCCACTGGGTGGGGGGGAAGTGAGTGAGCAGCTACATGGTGCTTAGCTGCTGGCTGGGGTTAAACCACAACAAAACTATTTAGATGTGGTATTGGGGAATAATCAATTTTGCTTAACTTGGCCAAAATTAAAAAACATTGGTACTTATCACTTTTTCCTTTTGCTCCCACAAACAAACATAAGAACTCACTTTTAACAGTGCCTCTCTCCCCAAAAAAGTTAAAAAGCTCAAGATGCTTAGAACATCTTAAATGAAAAGCTATACCACTGACCTACCTTCCCCCACCCTCTGCACCTCCATTTCTTTCTGTATTTTGCTTAGTTCTGAGCAAGCTATTCCACACTACCCCTTCATTTGGAAAACTTCCTATGAACATTCACACGTTCCAACTGTTGTTCAGAGAATCCTTGATGACTACCAAAAAGGTGACAGTCAGAGGTCACATGATTTACAACAAACTGTTTTATTATCTCCTTCAGTTTAATTTGCCATAAGCCCTTATGTACAGACGTTTATCCTCTTACACAGTACCTTGTGCTGTGGTACACCGATGCTTTGTATGGAGACAATACATCTTCAAATCCAACGGCACTGAGAAATCCAGAAGCTGAACACAGTAAGTAAGAAAGTCCAAGGGCAATACAGAACTGCAGTTCCTCAATACAAACTCCAATACACATAAGCAAGTGAGTAAATAAACTACCACTCGTACTCCACGCAAGGCACCCTTACTCACGTTATGAGCTTGAGTCACCTTTACCTTCATTCCCACTGGGCTCAGGGAAGAAAGCTAATCCAGAGGATGGAGACAGCACAGCCAAAGCCTGTCACCCTTTCAAAAGTCAGAGAGATCAAAGCTTTCTTACTGAGCAGCAGCAAGTTATTATAAAGTAAACTTAATTTCCAAGTGACACTAAGGAGCTAAAATCCCTAATCAGTTAATGCAAACATCTCTACTTTCCCACAACACTACCTGCATTTTGTCCTATCCCTCACATACCAATATTCCTCATGACTTGAGTTGCCCTGGTCAGGAGGCAAAGCTGCAAAAAGCTATTGAAAAACTTTCACAGCTACCAGGGCATGGCTTCCAGACAGTCAGGTGGACACAACAGCTCTCAGGTGTTGGGAATAACACTATCAGGAACAAGTTCTTGGTAGCAGAGCCACACACTACTTTTCTACAAGATTAAGCCAGACAAGAACAAAATCCCTTCTGGAAAACCTAAACTACAGCTTCTGCCAACCCTCTATTCCCTGCTTTTCCTTCTGTAGAGCAGGAAAAGTACAAGTACTCTATCCACAGAAAACGGTCAAACTCAGCTCATAATTAGTCAACGAAAAATAAAAATAAAGTGCAAAAACATCCAGTGTTTCTGCCCACATAAAAAAAGCAAGACACTAAGAAAATCTGTCATTTTAACTGCTCCTAAACCATAGAATTTAGAACTAGACAAGTATATAATACGTCAAAGTTAAAGAGAAAATCCTTATAAATAAGATGCTGCACTACCTGGAACACCAGCATGCTTCCAGAGGATATTCTTAGAATTGGCCTTGATAATACACACAATAAACCAGCTAATAGAAATAATAATTTCAGGCAAATATAAGATTCCTCTATTTTCATAAAGGCACTCATCGTGTAAACCATTCTTTGAACAACCACCCAAACATTTGCATTAACAAACAGAAGCCTGCTAAATAACACTCCTCCTTAGTCATGACAGGAGCCATCTGTTCACCTAGCTAACCCCAGGCAAGCATGGCAAGCACTGCCACAACTTGCTCATGCTATTCATCCTCATACTCTATGTTTCAGTGCACATTATTTGCATTTCCAAACTGCAATAGCATGGCATTAATCATACCAGTAGAAGTCTTATCCACATCCCCTTACAATCTCTTGTGGTTTTTAATTGAAGACATTCAAGTGGACCATAGCCTTGTATAAACAGGGATGTGAGTTTGTAAACTCTGTAGTATTATTGTCCTGTTAGACCTACTTTTTCTTTTCATCCTTCCTATTCTGTACTTCTCTTATACTTAGTCTAGTTATTCTTACAGCTGGATACTACTTTTTAAGAGAACGCTCCATGCAATTTACATAGTGGATTCTATCCTAATCTCACATTAAGTTTTCATGGGTTAGCCTTTGTGTCCAGCAGTACTAGGTCGGGTCCTGTTATCCCAAAACTCAGTGGCCCTACTGAAGCGAAGGCCTTTTCACGCACCTCACCCACGCAGCTCTACGACCCCCCTGCTCTCGCTGCCGTTAATACGAGAAGTTTACCCCTCGCTGCTGCTGGATCCCTCCCTCCTCCCCGACTCTCCCCTGCCCCGCTAGCCAGACCCTGGTGCCCACCGCAGCCAGCACAACCGGCTGCCTCAGCAGAGACGCCACTTACTGTGTTGCAAGCAGGTCTGGGCAGGGAGACGGACCAGAGCCCCCACGGCCGCCGCCTGGAAGGGGAGAAGCGGGGATTGCTCCGTACCTGACCCAGTTGTCGCGGAACTTGCTCTGCTGGGGCTGGTTCAAGTAAATGGTGCGGGCTGGTGCCTCGTCCAGATCCGCCGAGGACGTGGCTCCGGACATCTCATCATCCGCCTTCTTATAGCCCGAGGGGGAACAGACGGGTCCTGCCGGGAGAGCGCAGAGGGCAGGCGGTCAGCGAGGGGCCGCGGTCAGCGAGGGGCCGCACCCGCCACAAGCCGGCCCGGCAGCTCCCGCCGGGGCCGCGCCGCGGGCAGGGGAAGGGCCGGGCGGAGAACGACTCCGAGCGCGCCCTGCCCGCTGTTTACCACAGCGGCGGCTGATAAATAAGGGACGGCCGGGAAGGAGGGGGCGGCGGGGCTCGCCCGCAGCCAGCCGGCAGCGGCAAGAGCGCCGGGGCCCGCGCCCCCCGCCTCAGGGCCGCGGGGAGGGGCGCAGACCCCGCCCCGCCGCCTCAGCGCTACCAGCCGAGCCGAGGGGCCGGGCGGCCGGTGCCTGCCCGCCC
>JANXJC010000026.1:5720373-5742267 GCA_027564655.1 Leptodon cayanensis | reverse complement strand
CCGGCCCGCCCCCCCCCCCCCCCGCGCGCTGGGGATTCCGCGCTTCCAAGCTTTGCGGGCTCCGGCGTGGGACAGCCCACAGGGTGAGGCGGGGGGGGACACACACACGACACTGTGACGCCCATCGGCACCGCCGCGGGGCTGCAGGGGTCCGTTCGGTTCCTCCCGCACGGCCCAGCCTCAATGCAGATGGCACGGAGCGAGGTATCCCCGGCCTGGCCTCGGCCCGGGCCCCACGGGCACGGCGAGCTCCGTGTCTGCTGGGCGAGCTGCCTGCCGCGGTCACGCACCGAGCATCCCGGGCACGGCTGCGGCGAGTTTGTGCTCCAAGGTAAGACTCGGGTTTAGACTGAAAAGAGAAAAAAAAAAAAAAAAAAACCCACAAAAACCCACCAAACTTTTTGCTTTACGCCT
Source organism: Leptodon cayanensis (assembly GCA_027564655.1). Lineage (NCBI taxonomy): Eukaryota > Metazoa > Chordata > Aves > Accipitriformes > Accipitridae > Leptodon > Leptodon cayanensis. Next base: position 5,741,853 of record JANXJC010000026.1, on the reverse strand, counting down.
ACAGCTTCAAAGATGAAATCTGAAAGTAATTTTCTTCTCCAGCTGGGCTGGAGTGAATCAAGTTCTACGAAGCATTGCTTAGCTTTGCATTAAAAGGAAGCCAAAATGGAAAGGAGCTGGCTATTCCCTCCATCAAGCCTGAAAATATTACCAAAGTTGTTGAAGACGGGTTTATTGCTTTCTCCTTCCATTCTGAGCCATGGAGACACTTTACATCACTTGAGCTGTAAATATATTAGGTAAGAATACCAGTTTATGGAATAAGCCATGGATTTGCAAGCTAGCACAGGTGGCCCTAGACTAGAATAAGACAGCTTGTTTCATAAGAATCTAGTAAAGACGTTATTTTAGGGCTTTTTGGAAAGTCCATTCAAAGACAACATCGAGAAACAGCTACTGTAAAGCCAAATCCAGCAGCTATTTCTGATTTCTGTACAAAGCTAAGATCCTACTGCAACAAACTGATCTGATCAGACAGTGAGTGGCTAAAAAGGACTCTTTCAATTAATAGAGGAGAGCCCCCTGAAATTATGTCCTTCTTCATTACGGCTTGAGGGAAAAACTTCAGTCCTAATACAACCTTAATATATTGAACACTTAAGTTCTCACACATTACCAGTACTTGTCCTTTTTAAGTAGGCTACAGGTCTAAGCTAACATCCTACTCTTTCATCCCAGACCTTCCCAATGACTGATTCTTTATCGCTAGTGCAAACAGGCTCTGTATCCTCTAGCCGTCAGCCGCTGGAGGGCAACATTACCCATTCATCTTACAACACAGCCCAGTATACAAAAAAACCAAACAACTTTGCCATGCTAGTAGCTGGCCAATAAAGCTAATGTAATTAACAAACTAATATGCTTTCAACAGCACCACCTCTTGCCCAAGGCAAGTGTTGCACATTGTGAATTCATACTTTGGAGACATTAAGCTGAACTTGTAAGTGTGAGGCTAATGAATTGTTTTTCTTTCATTTCAGTCGACACTATTTCAGACAGCAAAAATAGCCAACTTGGTAGTATTTACTTTGTGAAAAAGGACATAAATTTAGGAAGTGAAATATGTAAGACTATACATTATGCAAGACCGTGCCATCATAACACTATATTAGGTTACTCGGCCTGAAGAAGCTTGCCCCAACACAGGGGACTGCTCAACCTTGCTGAGTGGTTATTTTCCCCTTCAGAAAAAGAGCTAAGAGCACTACTGGATACTTGCTGTTCTTTCCCATTGATTTCATGTTGTGTAACTGCAAAGGAGATCTAACAACAGTACTCTTAAGAGCATTAAGTGCAAGGAAGCAGCTTTCATCCGTTTTCCTAGTCAAGCTCCAGAACAGAAGTGCAATTATTCTAGAACAAACACGCTGTAAAAATTGTTTTTTCAAAAAATCTTGTTTCACTTTCTCATAACTCCCTCGGATGCTTGAAATCCTCCTGCTGACTAGTTCTCTTCACTGCCAAGTATCATGAAGCTGCCCCACAACTTTAAGGATTAACAGAGTCAATACAGCCAATAAAGTCGAGCAGTATTTAGGTTTACTTAATGCTCTTGGCTGCTCTCTCCAAGATAGGTGCCCCAAGGACAAGAGCATTTGCCTTATTGTTTAGATGCACTGAAATATTTTCAAAGCAGACTTGTGAGTGTGTAGAACAGCTGTACTAAGACAGTTTTCATTTTTTGAAGTGGAGGAAGTCAGCTGCTTCAACTCTTAGTGGAATAAGCCTCATTTTGGAAGATTATCTAGTAATCCTGCCCATGAGGAATGCCTTCTACCTCCCTCCCCTGTTACTAAACAGATCACACCCAGAAGCCTGCAGACACAGTGACCTATGCTACTAGCAGTAGATGCTCTCTTGCCTGCATTTACAAAAGTTAAGGAGCCCTGAGCTTCTGAGGAGCTCCTGGTGGGCAGCAGTCCCAGAGACTATACTGCCTTCAGAATGCATGCCCCTCAAGGATGCTTCTTGTTTCAGAAAGGCTATGGATAAATACAGCACAAATTTGACCACTTCCAACAGTGGTGGAACTTAAAACTGAAGTCTGAGCACCTCTTATTCAGTAGTGTTTACTTCCCTGTATCCAAAGGAATCAGATTCATTGACTTCACTTTAGGGCACACCAACTATTCACTCTGGGAAGGTTTCTCTCCCAGAAGACCTGCACATTCTCTGTTATTTGCCCAAGGACTTGGACCACTGCTACGCAACTTATTTTGGATAAAACTATTCATGCTTCAAGGAGCATATTAATGGTAGACCATCATACCTCATAGCCTGTTCATTTAGTGTGTTTGGCTACATCATATTTTAGATCTTCTAACTACATTGATCTTATGTCTATCATCTCACACTCTAATCCTGTGTATAGATGAATGTAAATTTGTTGCAAGTATGATGTTCAGAAGTCAAGACAATTTCATAAAAGGAAGCTGATTCTGAAAGAATAACCTAGCATGGTTTTGGTTTGCTAATAGGGCAGCTCTCTTCACTTGCTAAACATATCATTTGGTTCAGCTCGTATCTCCTGGGCTCTGCTGTTGATCTTCCTAGTCCTCTTCCCAGTGTTTCCCCTGCCCTCAAAATCATGAAAATCCATTGCCAGTGTCACCACCTACTCTGCTCTCAGCTTGGTGACTTGTACTTCAGGGAGAAGGGAAAGCAGGATTTTCATACTGGCCAAAAGTTGTCAGGAATAGAATCAAAACACGTCATTAAGTGATTATTCCCACTCATCTTCAGGAAAGAAACCTTGTAAGTCTCAGGTGGCTTGAGTAGAGCAGAAAACATCAAAAAGTAAATGAGAGCCTGACATAAAAAACCCTCAAGGGATACTTGCAAGCCAGCCTACCCATAGGTGTTCTGTGAAAGTACTGAAGAGCTAGTAGAACAACGTGATTATTAGAGTAAAACACTATGATTACTACCTGTTTTTATGGAACTTAGATCCTTACAGAATTTAAACAGTGTCCAATACATCTGGCTTCAACTCTGAGGCATGAGACACTTGCTGCAGGAGTCTAATACTGTTTCGTACTGTGCTTTACAAGTTCCAGGAGTCAAACTTGAGTTATAAACTCCCTTTTATAGAGCCCATTTGTTTCTTCAAGGCTCTTGCTTCACACCATTTAACAAGCTGATTTTCTAAAAAAGATAGGATTAAAGCTGACAAAAATAAAGAGATTTTATAGCTTTCTCTCATCATTAAGAGAAACCAGCCTTAATGCCCTGACAAATTCACATTGCATTTGTTACCACTTGAAAAACAACAAATTATAATTTAGTACTCTTACTTCACTGGTCCTGCAAAGATGACATTTTCCATCTATATCTGTCTCCTTAATGTCTGCTCAGTAATAATCATAGCTTCTCTATGATTGAGTAAATAAAGTGTCATGAATTCTGTAGTGTTTTTAAAGATGAGTCACTTGGGATGCTTGCCAACTGTCAGGAGTCACAAGAGAACTCTTACTGAAATTGTATCACTTTTCTCTGAAGTAGATTAGCCAGCTAGTTACTACTTCAGTCTATCTTGGTGAGGTGCTTGATTGCTCTAATATGTGTTCCATTTTTAAGAACAAGTGATAATAGAGCAATTAAGCACCTCACCGAGACAGCAAAGCAACAAGCTATGAGAAACAGCAGGTTTATAATGGAGAAGTTCACCAGACAGGCTTCATCATGTCAAGTTTAGAACCCAAAGCAATAGAAGGGTCACAGCCAAGAATCATTCTATTGATTTTGCATACTGCTTGCAGGACTGGGACCTAGAAGAAAGGACACTGAGCTAAAGAAGCCAACCCCACTTCAGCAGAGTTGGACTATGGTGTTTAGAGGCCTTTTCTGACCTCAACTACTCTGTTATTCTAAGCTTAGACAGTCACAAGTCAAAGTTAAATAGCCACAGAGAGTTCCTTGTGTCCCCCCAACAGTATTAAGGGGCATTTTTCAATTAAGAGACATTTGAAAGACAGCTTTCCTCAGAGTGAAAAAGAAAGCCTCACCCAAAGCCTCCAAACTTTGTCATTTGATGTTATTGTTACAGGCTTAGTCTCAAATAAAGAGTTAGCAAATTGAACATCAGAAAAGTTAAGACCCATATTTAGAGAGGTAGCAGACAAGTTTGGACTTTTGCCTGCACTGAAATAAAAAGTTTGCTCTTAAGGAGCCACCCCAGATTCAGTGACTCACATCACTTTCTTGGGATAATGTCCTTTTCACTGCATTACCTTCACAAACCAAGTACCAAAGATAACACCAAATGAGAAGTTCTGCAGTTGAGAATTGTCAACAAGTTCATATATAAACAGTGACTCTGAAGCTTGGCTAAGCGAGTTGTTTTTACCTAAAATACATTCTTTCTTGCACTATTTCCTTAGCTGCCTTCACTGTTCAACAGAAATGCACTTGAAAGTGAATCTAAAAGTGCATAAAGGTAAGAGTTCAAACAGGCAGAGCACAGCATGCTCTCATAGGAGATGCAGGGCACGAACTCAGCTACCAGGTCCTCCAGGAAAACCTTGCTCCCATCATGACTGGGATACCTTAACCTTGAGTTATAACCAGTTCATGTGAAAAAACTTGATGAACAGCATTAAGGTTTTCTTTTTTTAGAATTTAGAAAACTTCTACAGTGTTCAACAGTGTAAGATTGTAGACAAATGTTCCAACATACTCCAGTAAGAACGGAAGCTCTAGAATAATTTGCAGTGGAGCTTTTATTTTCTAGCTCTTCTATTAGAGTAATTTTAAACATGCTTCCTTCTTTGTAGATACATGTCCTGCAAAGTAAGATGTCCTTAGGTCATCCGCATGCAAGTACCAGGGTTCATAATAGCAACAGCCTCGAAGTTAATAGTGCAGTTGCAGAACATTTCTCACTTCTCTCAAGAATTATGCAAGAGCTGCTCTACTTGAAGTTATTGGAGAGATAATGGCTCTTTCATTTGCTAAAGGAGAAGAACACATGGCACAGTATTCCGGCCCAGATGACATTTACCCTGTACCTCAGCAGTAAAGCAAGTTACATCAAGAAGAGAAGCTATTATTTTCTAAAAAAATACTGCTAAGTAATATATGTATTTAGTAGGTGGTATTTTTATATCTGTTTTACTTTAGGCTGTTTAAGTTCTGTAAATAGCATCATGGATGTTACTAACATGCATCTTTCAGGAACTTTCAAGTTTTCAGCAGGTACAGTTAAGAAGTGTGGTATTCAATTAACTGATCATGGAAACATGATCAATCTTGTCAATTTTAATAGGCAGTTATAAAGCAGAGGGGAAGAGGATACCTTTCCTCAGCTTTCCCAAGGGAGTTCCTTGGGGTTTGAGGCCAATCAGAACTTCTGTAGAGGCTATTTACTAAAAACAACCTTCTACATGTGACAGTAACAAGTATAAGATCTCGACAAGAATGCAAATGGTGAGTAGGAAAAAGGAGTAGAGAGTAAAAGTAGTCTATATTTTAGCCTAGGACTTCACTAGCACTGAGCTTCTATTAGTGTCTAATCAGGTTAGAGGGCTAAGAGTTACCTAAAAAGGGAATGGTGTCAGTTCTGCTAACACAAGGGCTATGCATAAGCAGTTAAAGTCATTTTAGACTTGAATACTAACATTCAGTGCTTCAGTCCAGGATAACAAGGAGGCCATGACAAATTCTAGTGACAGAAGATAGTTGCTAGCTACAACATAGACAATACATGGCAGAACACACATACACAACCTTCAGAGTACCATCATGAAATGCTTGTGACACTGGAAGAAGAGCTATCCCTTCATCTGAATCATTCCAGGCATTAGGAACCTTGCAACATGCCCTTTACACCAATAAGATGAAATGCTTGCCACAAAGCAACACTAACAAATTGGACAACAAATTAGTACAGTTAAATGTCTGCATTAGCATTTCAGTAATTGGGTGACTACTCAGATCAAGCCACTCCAGTTACCAGCTTGTGCAGTAATACACACAAGCAGCATTATATGCAGTGCCAGCAAAGATACCGTTTTTCTTACAGGCTAGAGACAATATAAAACACAAAAGTTGAAAGTGAACTCAGTTCTGACACTGTAGGTACATTCTCCAAATGCCTGTTATTGTTGTTTTGGGGTTTCACTTTTATTTTCAAGTAGTTGCATAGTCCAGCAAAACTACCAGGATACTGAGCGAGCAAAACAACATCAGATTAGAGCTCTTCCACAAGATCTTATTCTTAAAAGCTGACCTGAATTTACATCTGTTAATAGCTAAAGCTACAGTAGAAAAACCTTGTGTTCAGGTCAAGCAATTTGAGATTACTATGGAACAGTCCTACTACAAGTCAAACTTGGGACAGGGGGAATTAAAAGCTCTTCAGACAAGCCCTCTGTTCAGGTCAGAACACAAAAAGACATCCATACCCACGTAGCAGATATTTTAGAGACGGACAGCAAAGAAGAAAAGCTATTTTATGCACAGCATAAAACCAGATTTGAAGATAGGATTTTTTTTCAGACTAGTAAAGAAACTGAGACACAGATGAAGACAGTAGCCCCCAAAAGGATATTAAGAGTAAATAAAGCTTCCAAAGCATGACAAGAGAGGACTGAGCAAAGGAAGCTTATTTTCTGAACTCCAAGACGCAAGGAGAAAGTTGTCATCAATCAAGCTAACCCAGATATCACAAGGGAAATTAAGAAGGCACAGGTCTGTAACTTCTTTTCTATTCATAGCCATACAACATGTATAGATTATCAAAATTAACAAGACTAAAAAGGATACTGTTGGGCAGGAAAGTTAGCCAATGTGATAATGCTCATTGATTTCAGAAGTTGCTTAAAACTCAAGAGGAGTTGCCTATAACAGTAGTCAGTGACTTGTTCTGCAAGAGAAGCTGCCATGTGGGAGGAGCTTCTATCAAGTGCTGGGAAGTGGTCACTTGTCAGCCTACTCAGAGACCAATTTCAGGGACAGTTTCATTTAGTCAGTCAAAAACACAAGACAGGTGAGCGGCCACTGGTTTGGGCTTGCTTACTTTGGAGACCTACATGCAGCTTACAAGCATCAGTCTTGAAGACACACATTAATCCAGTCTTCAGGAACACACAAATGTTAAAAATCCTACAGTACAAACACCTAACAATGCACTTCAGGGATCAGTGCAAAAAGTGCTGCTATAAATTGGGAGCTCAGCTAAGGCAAAAGAAAAGCTTGGATATACTGGTCAATCCAAGGAGGACTGACACGCAGCAGAACTGCACTGTTACGACAGATGCAGAGATACTCGTAGTCTAGGTAGATCAGTAGTTAATAGGTGATTGATCAATCATGTTAACGGACACACAGCATCAGTAGCTCTCACTTACAGTAGGTGACTAGAAGTGCACACATTTGTGAAAGACTTCTTGTAGCCTTAGCTGATACAAAAGCAGCTCTTGAGATCACAGAAACAAGAACAATAACGCCTTTTGCTTGGCCCTGTTAATGTCAGCCTGAACAGGAATAGTACATGCCTTGTGAAGGTAAGTCGTTTCTTTCTTGTGTTTATCCCTGATTTAAGCTAAACTTGGCAACACTGAAAAAGGTCTTTTTGAATAATCTTAAACTACAAACTAGAAAGTTCTTAACTCCAAGAAGTTAAAGGCACAAAACACAGCTTGTTTTGAAGAGCAGCCTCAATCAGATTGTGAATGGAATTGCATGCCACAGAGACAGCTGGAGCCTGGATTTTGTTGCATATGCCCAAATTCATTTGGATGAGGCAGCTAAACGTTGTCACTAACAAACTGAACAGATTCCTAGCAGAATGCTAGAGACACTTCAGAGAACTAAAAACCAGCAACCAGGATTATGCTACTGCAGGAGCAGAGCATACAGTTTAGCATAAACTATACACTGAGATGCATGATCATGCACAAATACTGTGTATTTCAAGAGACAGAACTCTTACTAAGGCAAGGGATAAGAAGCAGGTCCACCCAATAAAATTTACTTTCTTCTGTATGAATAGTGGACAGCCACATTATTCAAAGCAAAAATGAGTTGGCAGAACATTCAGGTATGGGAGAGCAAAGGTGCCTAAGGTTGCTTGTGGTCTGAGTTCAGGTCTACTTTGTGCATTTCTTTTTGCTTCTTTCAATGGCAAAATAAAGGCCCAATGTTTCTGTTCCCTCTAACAAGCCTCATATGCAGCCTCAGTGGGATCACGAGCAGAATAGCACTTTGCCCAAAATAGCTCTTCTCCATCTCCAAAGTAATTTTGTACCTGCTTACTTAATGTCAAAAACAAGCAGCTTCTGCTGGTAACGCTGAGCTAATAAAGCTGCATGAGACAAACATAATCTATTCTTATGCTGCCTCATGCTTCATAGCCATGCCTATCAGCTAAATTCCAAGGCTGAACCTGTATCACTAAGCAAAAACAAATTAGTCCCTTCTTCCCCTGCCCCAGCTTCCAGACTAAGTTTACAAAAACATTAGGGGCACTAGTAATTAACACCAGTTAAAACAAGTGGTTTGTTGTTGGTTTTAAGTTCCCATACTGCATTGGACCAAGTGGCAATTCTGGAAGCTTCACTCCCATTCGACTCTTTCCTTAGCTGGTCTCCAAACTCACTTGTGTATTTGCTAGCAGCTTGTCACTGTAACCTGGACTTCAAGCAGGTTTTTTTCTGGTATACAGTGTTGTGTCTTATTTATGAGAATCAGTGATACATCTGGGGCCTGAAAAAATAAATTTCAGGTAGCAGATAAATTAGATCTAACGGCCTGACACAAAGTCGAATGCTCAGCTTCAGCAGCTACTGTTCAACATCAGAACTTCAAATAGGCAAGAAAGTACTGCAGCTCCAGTAAACCAGAGGAACCTCCCAACCTGTCCCTGAAACCCCTCAAGTCCAATCCAAAACCGAACCCTTCATGTGCAACAGGTTTTCTAAGAGCTTGTCCGAACAACTGGCATTTCTCAAACTCAGATTCAACTCTGGAAACCACCTGTGAGTTCCATATGCTCCAGGTTTCCAACAACTCAGCAAATACTATAAAGGCACCAAGGTATCCTACAATAAATCTGTCAGCATTTTCTTCCCAACGAACAGCACATAACTTAAGCCCCATAAGAAGCAGCAGTAAGGCAGCTGTGAAGGACGCAATGGAGGCATTGATTCTGTGAGAACCTGATATACCAAGCACTAGTGTTCCCTGTTCGGGGTTACACAGTTTTAAGACTTTGGGGAGCTATATTTCTGCTCACCTATTGGTGATGTCATACATCAGCATTTCACAGCTCTTTTTACTTTTTTTTTTTTTTAAGCTCCTGGATTAGCATGACCTACCAACTACCAGTCAGGCTGAAAACACATTGTACACATTAGAAAGCACTGAACAAATCTTCAGCATTTGAGAGAGTTTGGAGGACACTGGTTTTAGAGCTCCTTATTTAACAATTACTTAGAAGCATTTTATACGCAAGGCAACAGTGTAAAAGCAAATTCCATTGTGCAAACACATGAAAACACATACTGTGTCTGTTCTGCACGCACTTGCAGCCTCCAAGATGGAGGTAACTTAACTGAGAAGTTCCTTTCAAATTTTCAGCTCAAGAAGTCTTCCTATACAAAGGAAAACTTAGTTTAACATTGAAACCATTGCATTTGACAAAGCACAATGGCAATTCTACTCCCTTCTTCCAGTATCATTATTTGCAGTTCCTGGAATTTATCAGAGACTTTATTATTAAAGCAATTTTTAAAAGTGAACATGAGGTGGCAGAAGTTACAGCTAAACTGGATTCTTGTACTTCAAACAAGAATAAACATCTCTCCTCTAAATAATCCCACTCCTCAAGGAAGACCCTGGAATTCGATCACTTGTGTCAGATACACCTTGGATAACCATGACTAGTAATCCTATTTGTGGGCCATGTACATAACTATCAAGCACAGTGGATCCGTTAGGTGATCAGTAGAATATTTCGAAAAACAGCCATCAGAAATCTTCTTAGCACAACTGACAGTCACAGCTAATCCTTAGAAGAGAGCAGTTACAGCCTTCTCTCCTCCCACCTTTGAGGCTTGTTTCCCTGTATTAATATTGGTTCAAGCTAAAAATATCTTTGGCACATCATAATTCTATTAGTATTCTTGCACACAAGTGCTCTTTTTCATTTCTGTAATGCATCTGTTCCTATAACAATTTACTAACAGCTTTAAGCATATCAGCTGCAAGCACAGCTGATCTTGATTTCCAAGAGAACAATTTAAACAAGGAAAAGAAGTGTTTCCCCATTTATATGCTCATGATGTAAAGTTATCTGTATTCTTCTACTAAAAGCCCAGAGGCCTGTAACACTGGCTTCTAGCCAACACTAGATTAGAAAGATTTACTGAATACATAGCGACCTTTTGCTCTAAAGCATTCCCAAAGCTGCTGGTGTTAATTCTGTCCACCCACAGTTCAGTGTAACGCACAACAAAAAGCAGCTGCCCATTGTACAGTTACCTAGACAGAAGCATCTCTTCCAGCGACGGCACAGAGACATGATGTTCATTCCTTCTTGCACTGGCTGCACAAAGACGAAAACAGCAGTAGTCCTTCAAAGATCTCTACAGCATTAGCAGGTCTCAAAGCTGATTAAAGTGATCTCCATGGTAATCTGTGAAATATATGTTTGCACTTTCAAACTGCCCCGCATTGGATTCACAGAAGGAAAGTGTGCAGTAGGTGCCTGTGTATACCCATGCACAAACAGACAGCTATGACTTTCACTGGAACATTCTAATACATTTCAGCAAAAAAAGGGAAATTCGGCATCATCCTGTATTTCAGCACTCGAAACAACCACCTGCCCAGTTCCTGGACTCTGACCCCCCCATACTGGGTTTCAAAGCACAATTTCTACTAGGATTTTGCTTGAGAAAGATACAGAAGAACTCAAGTTCTGTTCCTGCTGGCCATGCTGTCTGTGATGTTATGGGTCATGATATCCATTCTTCCCTGCAGACATAAAGGATTATTTTTTAAACTTACTTTTCCTTGCCCCTGAACAGGTTTAATGGCAAAGTATTTTGGCTCTCAAATGAAAAGATTAAAAATGAATTCAGCTATCACTTCAACTAAAAAAATCCCTCTCCTTCAAGAAAGAGTAGCTTTCATTTTCTTTTCACCTGTAGTAACCCCATCAGTATGAGCCTCTCTTTAGTCACATCTACTTACATGGCCCTTATAGCAGCTTTGCAGGGTCCTCCCTCCCTGGCAGTCTGTCTCCCTTCCCTCCCATTGCCCCCGTCCACACTATTTGCTTGCTTTTTGGATGGGGAATAGAAAAGGAAACATCAGCAGCATGCTTAAAGCCTCAGAAGACAGCCTTGGAGGTGGCAAGAATTTGACTTTTCAGACTGTATCTGAAGTTACCATCCCAATGAAGCACTGGATCAGCAGAACATTTCCCTGTGGTCACCAGGTCCACTTCAGTGATACATCAGCTATTTTCAGCAAGGGAGTACAGTTATGGTAGAACAGCTGTGTGCTCTGAGAAAGCCAGACCTCATTAGCAGGGAAAGAAGGCAAGAACCACCACTGGATGTTAACCACCAACTGCAGCTTGGTCAGTTTGGTCTTTGCGAAGCTACCAGCACACTAACATTACACCACCAACTTTAGAGTTTAGTTCTGTTTATGCCTGTGCAAAGCCAGGCTCCAGCTGAGAGGGGTATATCAAGCCCATCTCTTACCACCAAGGGGAAGCTGGGTGGAGCAGAAAGTCAGAACATCACCTGGCAATCGGCACAGCTAAGGTTGGTAAGAGATAAGCATGTAAAGGGTATCAGTTATTTATGAGCAAGACGATGACAGGAAACCATAGAAGACACTGCTAGCTACAAGTAAGTGCTTTTTCCTCAGGAGAGGAAGGTAACTCAAAATTTTAGTTGCTCTTATCCAGCTTGCATTAGGGAAGCATGTTGCATAATGCATGAGGAAAACATCTGAGAACAATGTTAGAGAACATTATCTATTCCCTACACGAATGAATCCATGAGCAGACAGTATTGTATCCGTTTGTCCTCTCTATATAGCTATACTCCGTTTTTCTTGCTAAAAAACGGTAAAAGCTCACCATCCGACTAGGGTAGCCTAGATTAGCGGTTCCCTATTATAGGTCATACAAATGGTCTGTCTTGAACCAAAACTGCTTATCTCACCTTCTCCAGGCCAGCAATATCTGGCAGCAAAAGCACTGTTAACACATCCAGAGGCGAGTAAGCCTATAGCACCAGACTGGCCAGGCCCAGAACTGGTCTGGCAAGGTGTCGATTGCTTTCTGTCCTGGGCTCCACTTACTCTCTACCACCTCATCACAGCCACCCCTGAATCTACCTTATTTCAAAGGCTCAGCTGCTGCTGTAAAGTATGGTCTGGGTAACATCTGCCTAACGTCATTCTAGATGAAAGCACCACACAAGTTATACTTACATAAAAAGTACTGTGGCTTTGTACTGCATGCTCCCCAAAAAAGCCCCCCTCAGATCTTTCCAAACTTGGTAGTTTATACTCACACACACACCAAACAAGAAGTCCACCTTTGGATCAGTAAGCCCGAGCTATATATTTGCGACAGAAATCCGCTATGAAGAATCCTTGATCAAAATAAGGGATTATACTAGAATATAATCACATCACTCTCAACTTCATTATTTCTTTTCAAAGAAAAAAAGCCTCATCTAAAAACTTACACTGCACTGATACAGTAACTTCAAATTTTTCCTTGACAGATGTAATACACATGACAAATATACTCAGTGAAGGGGGTAGAGACACTGACTTAACCTTGCGATCATGACATTTTCTATATTGATTAGTTTTATTTTGTTGTCCTGAAGCCAAGTATGAACTTGTGTTTATAAACAATGTGTAACATCAATAAAACAAAAGTATCTCATAACAGATACTTAGCATGAACCTCCAGGATTTTTGTGACTATTCCAAAATTGTACAAGATAAAAAACACATTCCTCCACCCAAATTACAAAGTACTTTTCATCAAGTGAAGTGATCCAGTTCAAAGTCTCTCCAAACTTGCCTGACCCTACAGCTTCATATATCCTTCAGTGGCTTGTGCAGACCCCTCTATGCATTTCTCAGAGCAAGTAGAACATACATAAGCCATGTTCACACTATAGTCAAGAACCAGTAGGAGGCATTTTAGGTCAGTACTGTTGGCATATTTACTATCAACTGTGTAGTGCCTCGTATCAGTACTGCTTTTTATTATTGGAAATCCTCCCATGCGTAACACTGAGTACCAGCAACTCTGTACTGGCAGCTCCAGGCATTGGGGGGGGTGGAGGGGCAGGAATTCAGACATCATTCAGACATCAAAACATCACAAAACCTTTTTTTTTTTTTTAGGCATCATGATGTTCAGAGTCTTGGGCTTTGTCCTGGTTTCAGCTAGACTAGAGTTAATTTTCTTCTTAGTAGCTGGTACAGTGCATTTTCAATTCAGTGTGAGAATAACGTCAATAACATACTGATGTTTTAGTTGTTGCTAAGTAGCATTTATCCTAAGTTAAGGATTTTTCAGTTTCCCATGCTCTACTGACTGAGCAGGTGTACAAGGAGCTGGGAGGGAGCATAGCCAAAACAGCTAACCCAAACTAGCCAAAAGGGATATTCCATACCATAAAACATCACACTCAGTATATAAACTGGGGGGGAGTTGGCCAGGAAGGGTGGATCACTGCTTGGGCATCAGTCAGCAGGTGGTCAACAACTGCATTGTGCATCACTTGTTTTTTTCTTTTTTTTTTTAATTATATTCTTTTTCATTACAATTATTATTATATTTTATTATTGTTAGTATTACATTTTATTTTAGTTAACAAATCATTCTTATCTCAACCCACAAGTTTTACTTTTCCCCCCCGATTCTCCTCCCCATCCCACTGGGAGAAATGGGAGCAAGCAAGCAGCTGTGTGGTGCCACAACAGGGTTTGAGGTTTGGTTTTGTTCTTTTAAAAACTTCATCTTCTCACCCCTGACCCTTTATAGTAAACACAGGACATTTTCAGGCCCTGCCTGCAATCACAGCTTGATTGTTCTGCAGTGCAGGTTCATCTCCCCATGTGCTACCTTGAAAGTGAGGTGGAAGCTCAACATAAGGCCAATTAGAAGTATCATGAAAGCTGCAAGCACATGGAATTTGCTTTAATGCTGAAGATCAAGTTCAGCCCTGATGCAATAGATGTTTTTGCATCAAGTTTAGTGAGACCATTCAAAGTACAAGTCATTTTGAGTCCAACATTTATTCTAGAATAACAGCAGACTTATTTTCAAGTTTCATTTCTTTTGTGCACACTTCCCTAACAGTTTTTTGCCAGTTTAGTATTCACCAAGTATCCCACTTCCATATGCACACTAAGGAAGGACTTGATTAACACCACAAACTTACAAACAGAACTGAAAGACAGGCAATTCCTTACCCCATTTCTTCCCCAAGGAAACCGCTCACCCTTGAACAAACTTACTGACAACTGTAGAGGTGACTAAACACCAGGTCAGTTGCAGTATTACTCATATCTGCTCCTAAAGTCACCTTGTGATTTTCATCATCTTGTTCATCCTGATAATCAGAACTACACATTAGGATAAGCCAGGAATCCACAGCTAAATTACTTATAAGGAAGTACCAGCTAACAGCAAGTATTTTAGATAGTCACCAGCATTAGTACATCACAAGGTAATCGCTAACCACCTAATTCCTAAGCATTCACTCAGTCTCAGCACACCCAGTCACCACCAGAGGTTTCCTTTTTTGCAGCCAGGGCATTAGGCACAGCTGGCTACAGTCAGAGTTGGAGCTGTGCAGCACTTCGGCAGCACAGGAGAACTTCTTCACGTAACAGGGACCAGACCCTTCTCGCTCATTTCCAGCACTCCTGCCTCTGAGATCAGAACATCACCATTCATAAAATTGAGCTATTCTTTGGGTCACAGATACCATTAAGTATTTTATTATTGAATAGACTTTTAGGTAACAGATTTCACCAACAGCACTTAATTCACTTCTGAAATCTCTGGGTTCCCAAGAACCCAGCCCCAAGAATTCATGCAAGTCTTAAGCCTTCCCTGGCCTTTGTTCCCTACAAGCCCAATTATATCCCTTAGTAATTATTCCATACCCTTTGGGGATACACTTCTTTTTTTTAAATACATCTTCTACCTTTATATTATTGACCAGAACAGACAAACATTTGAAGGGTGATTCTTCATCAGGCAGATCAAGCCTCTTCCCCTTCCCATTTGCCATCTCCCAGGTTTTGATCATTAAGGTAGCCTACACTCTTCAGAAGAGCCTGCATCAGCTCTTTTTTTGGCCCCATGGGCCAAACCTCCTAGAGCAGACATCACTGCACTTACCAGCAGTACTGCTGCCCCTAGTTCTGCATTCAAACTTCCACTCCTCTTGCACTTGGGTCGCTGTGCTGACAGCTGACTCCAAAGACACGAAACAGAGTAGGCATTGCTCCCATCCTCTAATGTCACTGCACAGTTGCTACACATTTCTAACATAACCTCACACCGCGCAGAACTGTAAAACTACCAGTGATCACACTTTTCAACAGTACTAAACAGAATGATTTTCAAAGCCTTGCAGCTGTCCTTATTATAACATAATTTGAAGTTAAATATGGGATTTCTGTCACTCTTCCATACATTCTGGATTTTCAAGTCTACATCTACTCGTTCCTACAGTTCCAAGTCTCCAAAGGAGAAAAAAAAACGTTGAAGAAGTACAAAGCAAAACTGCAGTCCAACTGCAAATATGTACATAGCCAGTTAACGCTTTTTTTTTTTAAACTTGAAAGTAATTTTTTCTTACTTGCTTAATTAAAGTTTTTCTTGAAGGATATTATAGTTCAGTGTCTTACTATGCCAAAATGAATCTTCAAGGGCACTGCATGTTAGGAAGGTATCTAAACATGCTGGCCCAACAGTGAAATAGGGGCCTGAATTACTACTACTGCTGGCCAGAGCACATATGAGCAAAAATGAGGCTGTATGTCAGGGACCCCTGCGTAGGAGCTTGTCTAGACAGGACACCCCTGCCCTACTAGTTAGCCCTGGCCCTTTCCCAGCATACTTACAGCTCAGGAATAAAAGTGGATAAATGATTTTGAGTGGACCACTGTGAAAAATCTTCAGTTTAAGGATGAGGCTTATATCTTAATCTCTCAAGTTCTGACAGGTCCCTACACATCTAGCAAGAGTACAGGCCACAGCTGAACAGAATTGTTTCATGTTAGTTTTATGCAAGCCTCTTTCAAAGCATATTGTTCAACTACCAAATATTCTCTTTAACATTCTACTCTCAATATAATACAGTTTTACTATGATGAAGTTTTTTCTTAGGAACTAATCAAGCTAACAAAGTGCAGGACTCCAAGTTGTGAGCATATCCTAGGGACCGATGGCTGCAGAGGCAGATCTAAAGACACAGGCTGATCACCAGGATGTCACCTTTTTTTAAAGAAGTTTTCTACTGCGTCTTCATGCCTTCATTTTTATTTGTGAAATGCACATACTTCTGAAGGCCAGAAATATATTTTCGACACAGTTCAACATGACATTCACTGCTGGGAGTCCTAGTAAAAAGAGATTTTCCTTCTGTAGACAGAAAGAAATCTGTGCTCCTTAAGGAATAAGAATCAGTAGAGAAGTTAAAACTGTTTAACACTATTCAAGTTCATATTTTAAGCCACTCTTGTGCCTACGCCCTCAAATACGTGATCACTTCACTGTGTGTTGAGCACCTGTAGCACCTTCATTCCACACAAAGTGACTGCTTAATGTGCATCTACCCGTGGGACAGGCAAAGTTAAACACGGCATAGCACTGAAAGCCAGTGCAGCGCCCACAGCCACAAGCATAGCTCAGAACTCTGCAAGTTGTTAAAAACTTAAGAGTTCCAACAAATGAATAATTAGTAATGAAGCAAATATCTCTTCATTCTTTGTACTGCAAAGTGGAAGGCAAGTAAATATATAGGTTAGGGTTATGGCAAGCCAATGAGAAGGACTACAAGCCAGAAACCAAACACCACAACTGGCTTAAGTGCATTTGTTCCTGCTCAGGTGACTTAATGAGTACTGGCCACAAACCACACCAATTCACAATTACTCAAGTCTTTTAGCAGCTAATGATTTCTAAAGTCTTGAACATAGTCCTTTGCAGCTATATAACAAATACAATTTATGTCTAAGTATACCGGTTCAGATTCTTAGTACCTTACAACAGAAATATGTCATTTTGTTTAAACGCTAAGTTAGAAAGCCTGTGTTTGAGTAATTTCAAAATAGAGTCAGTATCGCTGAAGCTCATGGGAGTTTTGCTCAGATGAACTAAGAATTTTTCCACCCATTACACCTCACCATCCCACCCAGTATTAACTTAACTGCTATTTCATTCTAAAATGTTAAAAAGCTTTAACATGACAACTCAAAACATATCAGATTGGTGGGGGTAGCATCTAATTAAAAGATTTAATACCTTCTCCCTGAGGCTGCTGTTCAGAGGACAGAGTGGTTGAACATTGAAGACACAGCTCCTGTACCATCAGTTTGTCACACAGTATATTCAAGTGATTTAAGATCATTTTACTGGTGTATCAAACCCCACTAGTTCAAGCTCAGTTTTCTCTATCATGAAATCAACTTTTCAAATGCAGGTAATGAGCAGGGTAGTAACTGCTACAGCCACTTGCATCTGAGAGGATTTTCTAGCCAAAAGTTCAGGCATATCCAATTTCCTTTCCTTTGTTCTTAGCTGGATTTTGTTCAAGCGCAGTTCTTTGTCCCCCTCCAGGATTTAACCCTTGAAGATTTGTATAAAGCACCTGTTCAAAAGAGTCCTGAGATAACACTTGCATCAAGCACCAGTTTTATGTTTTTGTGATAGCAAACATTGACAGATGTGTCTAGAACTGCCTGCAGGGTCAGGAAGACAATTCTTCTAACAGGCATTTGTTAATAATGAAACAGTAGCTGTAGGTTCTCTTTTAAATATATTTCCCTAGCTTGTATAATCAAAGATTCATGTTCTCTACCATAGACTGGGAAGGGAATTAATTCTCAGAGCAGCTCAGCAGCTAGGGAGACTGTAGCATAACCTCTAATAATTTAGTAAGTGAATTTTCAGTTTCCAGTTAATTTTTATCAGCTCATCTCCAAGCTGCTGATAGCATGCCTCAGAGTCAGGAAATAGTAAGCACATGCATGCAAACACATGGAGTACAAACAAGAAAAATCTATTTCCAACCTCTTATTCTGTGCTATAATGTTATCTGAGTAAGATTAAGGTCTCTAGTGATGAGTGAGTCAATTCGTGTTTATGGAATTTTAACGGGGAAAAAAAAAGTATAACTAACATTTTTGATTCCATAATTGTGCACCAAAGCCCATCTTGCCATAGATAAAAAGCCAAGTTCTCTGTAGATCCTATCTATTACTTTTATTTAAATATAATATATCAAATCAGTAGATGTGAGATTCATCACAACCTATAACCCTCTGTGCTGGTTTTGGAACCACAACACCCTCTAAAGGAGACCTTCCTCTATTCCTCCTCTCTGCAAAAATTACTTCAAATACTGCTTTCTTTTCAAAAGGTGAGGGGAAGAAATGAAACTGCAAGTCCTTTTTTCCCAGTGCAAAGTGGAGACAGGCACATTGAGTGACCTTCTGCTTTGTGAGGCATTCCTTGATTAGCATTAAGATAGTTGGTCCCATCTGCTAGCAATCTTTGTGTCAGATCTGTGCAGACCTGACTGAGAAAAATGCTTGTGAACTAGTTTTGTATTCAAGGTTGTCACAAAACATAATATCACAACTTTTGAAAATAAAGGGGTTTAAAACAAACATGCACAATGGAAGCCAGCTCCTGTACCAGAAGCTTCTCTTTACCAGGCAAGACGAGCTATACTTTTAGAGTCGCAATTAAACCTCCCTCTTTACAAACCACTTTGGCCCCACAGAGTGAGGATTCTTACTGTACCCAAACCTGCCAAGTTCAAGCTGGAAAGAGACCTGGACTGTCTCATTTCTCACAGTTCATATCTCTTGCTGTAGTCTTATACCATCCTTTTCCCTTATTTCAATTCCCCTTACCTTTCTGCATGAAGTTTTTCCTTCAGCCACTACCTTGGGCTCTTTGCTATCTAAACAAAGCAGTCCAATCTGATAACCAAAAGCTGTAGATGTGATAAAGAAAATATGGTTTCCATAGTTTTATGCAATAGCTATGACTTCTCAGAGCAAGATCTCTTTTCCCTAATCTCCTTTTGTTCCAGAGACCAATGCTCAGTTCATTTACCCAGATACCTAGTACACACATCCCAGGAGGAGAAACCTGATGCCTTTGAGTTCTGCTGGTAAGAAAGCAAAGACCCTGTGGGCCTGCTACAAATAGAAATTTCCACAGTATAACAGAGAACAGCTATGCAGAAACACTTTGCACACCCCCACTCCCCATGCCAATATCAATCCCGTACGAACCCAAATGGGAATGAGTCTGGAGTGTGCAGTCCTGGCTTTCCCATTAGACTCCCCAAGCACAGCAGGTCTGGAGAGCAATACCATCTTCCCATAAGCCAGAGGTGGCTCAAAAGCATCAAATGCAGCCTCACTGACTTAGCATAGGGAAAGAAGGGCTTTTGCTTCTCCAGTACACACTTCAGCCAGTAAGTTTCAAATTTAAAACAAAAATTAAAAATTGACTGCAGCTTGGAAAAGTTTCCAAGTTTCAAGAACTTAGTTCTCCAGGTTGCTGACATCTCTGGTCAGAAATCCAGCAAGATACTGAAACATTAATTCATCTCAAGAATTTGACTTCAGGCCTCAATCTCAAGGTTTAGAGTAAAGGAGCACAGCAAGTCCCAAAACAGAGACAGCACTGCGGCCTAAAGCCCCTACAACTTGCATGAAATAAGAGCATCTTGCTGAAGTATGATTTTTCATAACTATTCCCAGTTAAACAGAAATGCACCATAAAACATAAAATTAAGTAAATTTTGAAGATAACAACAAGACTCTTGTCCATCTACCACCAAATTTGTGCTGCTTGCTTACCACTCACTATGTAGGTATACATCCTTAGAGGCTTCTTATGGTAGAGTTCTAAACACTGTCCCATCTACACATACTCAAATGCAGAGATCATCTTTAAAAATGCATTTTCTAAGACACCTGGCATGCAGAGGAAGAGAGAACAAGCTTTCACAAAACTACATTTCTTCCTAGATTATATTGGTACTACCTACAGCAAGTCCACTTGACATTTACAAAGTGCTTTCCTCTCCATAAAGAATTTTTCATCAAGCAACCACAGTCAAAATTAATGCAAAACCCATCAATTTTATTTTTACAGAAAACATGCAAGAACATAAGTCACTCATATTCCCATACTAGTGGCTGGAAAAACTCAGAGGCGGACATGAACAGTTACCACAGAGTGAACCTCTCTTCTCCCAGTACTCCAGAGCAGACTTCCAGTATTGAAATGAAGGAGATGCAGGATCACATCTATTCTCACTGTAAACATGTCCACATCCGCAGTGTTGCCAGCATATGATACAACAAAAGACAGGACCTAGTTGCAACTCCAAAGCTGCTTTCGGACTTGTGCAGCAAGACCACCTCTGCTATGTATACCAGAAATACAGCTTTGTCAGTTGAAGTCATCTATGACTAACTTCCACAAAAACATCCAGGACTAGCAAAAAACTGTTCTTTAAATACTGATTTACAAACGCTTCGGGGAGGGGGGGGGGTGCTTGCAGCAAGAAAAATTACATCTTAGATTTCATTAGCAGGATAAACAACTTCTCATTCATCTTCATCCCAACTGAATCTCCCCTCCAATTAACATAAAAACTAATGCACAGTAACCCAGCCTTTAAATAAACAGGAGCAATGCCTATATACATCTATTATCTGAAAGTAATAGTGAATAGTTGTAGTGAACTATTTTCAATTTTTGTGAACTACCTGACACCTAGCTTGTGCTCTACTACTAACTTGGGCCACCAAAACATAAGCTAAAGAAGTATGACTATTAATTGATAATCCTTGCAATCCAGTTATCAAAGCTTTCGTCTCAATGTTATCAATGCAGTTGCTTCCACGTTAAACAGGCTTTCTACTTCAGAAAGCTAAAATATTGATGTAGATAAAGAAGATGAAGTACTTGCAAACCATGTAATACTATCAATAAAGAGAACAGGCATTTTTCTTCCATCCTTTTACTCTTAATATCCTCTTGAGTAAACACCAACAAAAGTCAAGTATTCACCATGTTAAGATAATTTTAGTTTGGTTTAAGTAGCCTGAAGCCAGTACAGCTTCTTGCATTTGTTTGCACTTACATTAACCCAGCACTAACAATGCTATAGTTGACTTAGCTCATTTTTTATTTCTAGAAGCAAGAACACTAGATTGCTCTAAAGG
>JANXJC010000026.1:5694985-5720273 GCA_027564655.1 Leptodon cayanensis | reverse complement strand
GGGGGAAGCATTTTACAAAGTCTTCCTAGAGTCACAGGATAAAGCAAAGAAATGCATTCCTCATACCCTGTGGCAGTAGCACTTGGCCTACACCTGAGACTGCTGCCTTCTAACACACCAGAAGAGAACTCATTTACCAGCTGAAACACTGTACAAAAATGCCTTTTAAAACTTTTTAAAAGGCCACACATGCACTAATCCAAAAGGGAACTGCATCACTTAACAATTCTTGCCTAACAAAGCCCTGTAGCCTAACTTATGGCCTTTGACCAATGTCTAACTGAGAAGTTAAGGATTCAAAAGATGATATGCTATAGTTGTAAGCACAGCCTTTTCCCTACAGATTCTCAAGACAGATTTAATGCAGCCCTGAGACTTCTCACAAATAAGTTGTAATGATTAGTGGATCCATAGGAACTCCCTTATGAGCAATCCTCATTACATATCAACAACAACTTAAAAAAAAAAAAATCAAAGGAACCAACATCAGGCAAACGGGCTGTAAGGTAGGGATAGGTCTGTTCTGGCAACTGCAGATAATCAGTCTGAGCAAGTCTTGGGGAAAGCTGGCTTCAGCTACCACAGAGGAGATCTAGAATAGATCTAACAAAATCCAGGTTTGCATTAGATGAAAATCCAGTACTGTATATCTTCTACCATCATTCAGCTTCAGTTTCCCCCACCCACTAACTAGTTTGAAACATGTAAGGCCAATTAATTATTTATGCTGCACACCTGCTCTACGCATGCAGGGCATTAGCAGGTACACTTATAACTTAAGTCCTGACCAAGAGGCAGCAGGAGGGCAAGATGAAAGACAGCACACAAGATACACCACTAGCAATACTAACAGCACAATGTTCACTGTTCAGACTTAGTTAATGAGCTAGGCTGCAGATAATTCATTGGATCTTTCAAAACCAGCTTAGACCAACCATTTGCTCACTAGGTAGCACTACGCAGCAGCCATGAGATACATGGACAGAACTGCTCCTACCCTTAAATCAGGTGAAATAAGAGTCCTGTAGCTAAAAGCAACAGGCACAATCAATAGAGTTGCTAAACTTTCATTAGCCAACAGCAATCAGATTACAAAGACAAGCCCACTGCTTTATTAAATTTTAAGAGCACTGGGAAAACAACAATTAGTTCAGGAAGTCATGTTTATTCTCTTCTCATGTCTGTACACCTCTGTAGAGGTATTGTGTAAGAGCTCAGCAGGAGAACACGTTAAAAGCAGCACTGTTTCTTCAAAGCATCCCATCTGTTACACAGACACAAGGATGAATATCTTGCCCTAATCAGACGTAGGAGATAACTGTATTGGGGTGAATTTTAACAGTTCACAATATAACAAAACACAACAGACTGCAGCCCTAATGCCAACCAAACCAATGCAGGCGCCTCTGCATTTTGTGACAGATCCTACTGCAAAAGCAAAACAACTCCAACATTGTCTTCATCTCACCACTGCCAACTGCTGTCACTGGAAAGGGCTCAACCAGCAGCAAGCCAGCCATGTCTTACTGAACCCTATTTCCTTACCAGCGCTACTGACAGCTGAGACAGAGCCACATCTTGAATGCTGACCTGAGCTATGGCATGGTAAGGGAATGGCCCTGCACAAAGTGGAACCAGCTCCCAAAGACAGTGGGGCTCACTCAGGACTGTTGAGGGCAACTCCCAACTCACCCCTATGAAATCCCCCAAATGTCTCATCTTTTACCCACATTTGTCCAAAACAGCAACATAACATCCCCAAACCCATCAGTTCATGCTCTAGAGCATGTTAGCAGAACACCAGTCTTGAGGAAAACACATTTGAATAGCACGACCACGTGGGCATACCCTGAGCATGCCAATACGCCACACAAGACAGCCTTTTCAAGGAGACATCTGACTACAAAGTAGGGAACTAAGGTTTGAACAACCTCCCTTGAACCCCAGGGTTTCAAATCCATATATCCCTTCTTTTGCAAGGGGCAGGGGGAGAAAGACTACCATGACTGATCCCGAAGTAATCGGGAAGAACTGTTCAATCACCAAGGACTGACGGATGGGTACTGGTTAAGCAGCTGGCCACAGTCTTCCCTCCCAGCATTCCTTCAAACCACTTCTCTCTGCTTGGCAGCTGTGTCACATGTAACGCAGAAGACAAGAGGGAAGGATCACTTTCAGGAAGAAGAGACAAGGACCTTCTAAAGTTCATTTTGGCTCAGCTATTTCAGAAGCAAGACCTTATTTTACCTCATCCTGCCTCTGTTAGATGAAGGACCTGCTATTCAGTACAGGCTTATGCATCTAAGTACTCATGTTGGATACACAGATATGTCTTTGAATGGGTATGGAACAGATCCTGTCTGCAATGCTGAGGGGTTTCACTGCTTACACAAGCCACAAAAATGCCTCTGTGAGGCACGGATCCTACCCAAGAGGGTGCTCCAACATCATACTACAAGTTCTAAGGATTGAGTGTTAAAGTAAGAACAGCACATTATTAATCCCCTCTATCCTTACTACTCTGTTACTTTTACCTTTAAGTGTGCTTAACACAGAACAAAGTAGATACGAAAGAAATAACGGGAAAAAAATGA
This sequence comes from Leptodon cayanensis, assembly GCA_027564655.1. Classification (NCBI taxonomy): domain Eukaryota; kingdom Metazoa; phylum Chordata; class Aves; order Accipitriformes; family Accipitridae; genus Leptodon; species Leptodon cayanensis. The sequence goes on along the minus strand of JANXJC010000026.1, from coordinate 5,717,679 downwards.
AGTTATAGTCTATTCTCCCCACTGAGGCAACATTTTTTAAATAAAAACCATACCAAGTTGTTAATGAAGTACTCAGTAAATCAGATGGAAAACCTGACTACATGGTACCATTACAGAACACACCACGTACCGAGCCATGCAGGCTCATGTGGGTTATGTGGCTTATTGCATTCATTAAAGGTTCACTACAACTGTTAGTGGGACTGTTAATGGAACCATTCAAGAAAGGAAATTGGCAACCAATTCATTCTCACTAATTGCAGTATACTTTTAGCTATCTCATGCAGCAGCCAACGGCCTTGAAGAAAATAGCGTCTTTGTAACTGCATAATGTAATAACTAATAAAATTAGGCTATCGTTCTTATTTAACTCTTATACTAATTTTTCTAATGTAATACCTACTAACCAAGTTGAAGTTTGACATAATGCAGAAACAACTTAAATACTGTCTTGTTAATCAGACAGAATATTTTAGCCCTCCAGGTTCAGACCAAGGACTGCTCAGCAATCCCAGCATGGTGGAGGGAACACTCCACATGCACGTAGAGAACTGCACTGAATCCCAGAGCTATGAGAATAACCCATGCAGACCCATCACTCTGCTCCAGCAAGAGAAACAAGAAACGCCATCCTCTGTGCAGAGGGGATAACATGGCCTTGACTATTAACAGCAGGAAGAAGAAATAAACCTCAGGCTAACTATTTCAGAGCTCTAGGAGTAACAAAAGACACATTGCAGAGTGACTCTGCTATCCTGCATCACCATCACAACATGGATAGGGCATCCAGAGAGGTAGCACATTCATCAGAGATTCATTTTCTGGCACTAACAGACATTTTCTTCCTTTTAAGGCACCTTAAACCAGAAGCAGCTAAGCTGATGTGAGAATTAACAGCCCTCCCCACCACCTGGCAGTTTCCAGAGGATTTGGAGGCTAGACTGAAACCACCACCTCCCCAAGAGAACAGCTACAGCAAGGGGGTAGAGAAGTGGGTGTCTGCATTTCAGGCTTCTTGTATGTGGACCTAGAAGAGTAGTTCCTGTACTCCCAACCTTGAGCACCAGATGAAGAATCCAGTGCAGAGCCTCTCATGTAGCTTCTAAGTGACCTGTATCACCAAGGACTACCAAAACCAGAATACAGCTAATAATGTTTAAAGCAGCTTAATGAAGACATACATCTGCACAAAGCTCAGGACAGACTTGCGAACTTAATAAAAATCTTCAGTGCAGGACAAGTTTATTTTTAGTTTAATGGATGTGTAAACAGACTTCCAAAACAGAAAATCCAACAGCAGTTCTATGTTTAACCAAGGACAAGAGAAAAGCTGCCATCACATGCCTCTGCCTGTCCCCTGCAGGAAAAGAGCACTACTGACAGTTAAGAGAGGCTTACAGGTTTTGTAGTATCAGCCAGTCTTATCTCTGCTCTACAGCCTCACTCAGAAGATCAGATCAGGGATGAGAAGAAAGCTTACTGAGCTAGAACCTCATGTGGATCCTTCCTTTTCCCTTTGAAGCACATTATATGAAAAACACAATTACCAATTACTTTAATGCTGCAGTAATAAGTATTATTTATCCACCCACTACTGTTATGCTAAAGTCCTATACTATAAGCATAGCTGGAGAAGTTTTCCCCAATAGGGTATTTTTATTAGAGAAATCCCAACCTAGTAAGCCTCCTTATGCTAGGTATTCTTCCCAGAACAGCTATCTTGTCTGCAGCATCCGTACTGGTTGAGTTTCAAAAGTATTCTTTCCTCTCTTCCCCTATGATTTTTTTCCTCCTATAGAGAGATAATAGTCTCAGCAGCTTGATCTCTAAAAGATATGTTACAGTGCTTCTACAGATTTTTCTGGGAAGCTTGTAGATCAGACCCTGAACTGCTGCATACCGGTGACAGCAAGTTTGATTCTGGCAGTTCTGCTAACTGGACCAGCTGGGGCTATGACCATCCAGGTCTCCTGCTAGGGTTTACGCAAGGCTTGTCATTGCCAAAACATTAAATGTTTGTCTTCTATCAGATCAGGATTCAGCTTGACCTATTCCATAATTGCTGAGGATTAAGTACATTTGTACTGTATCCATCTGTCACTTCAGAGACATTCCAGTACCTGTCTGCAATAGGCAGAACTTTATTGGAACTGCTACCAGAATGGGCAGAGACAAGAATCACAGACCTTTTCAATATTTAATTATCTAGTATTACATACGCTGCTGTGGATTTAGAGGAAATTATACTTATGACTCATATGCTAGTACCGGAAGAGTTTTTCATAAAAAGTAGCCTTACAGAGGAGAAGAAGAAAAGCTCAAACCAACCAACCACTGCTGAAAACTGAGCATCACCACCTAGCTGACCCAATTTCTAATGGCAGTACATCCATCCAGGTACAGCTAGCACTGCTCTTTCATTTCTAAGAAAGTCTTATCAGCTAGACTTCAGTCACTCTTCTCTTTCCTTCTGTTCAGTGCTGGGAATGGTTTAAGATGCAGAGTCCAAAAGTAGTTCTAAACTCTTCAGGACAGAGTTTCAGACAGTGCTGGGCTGTATCCATTCCTGGATTAAATAAACAGGTTGCTCAAGTTTCTCGTTCCTTCATGACTAAGGAGAAGGAGACACCTTTTGAAAGGGAAATAGTAATTCCCACTCCCAGTATAAGCTTCACATATTTTATTTTTTTTTAACATAAGATGAAAGCACGCAACCAGTTCTCTCAAATAACTACTAGGAACAAATATCATATAGCAATTCTTTCTGAAAGCCTACAAGCCTTCTTTCTCTTTCCTCCACAAACTATTACAGAAGTTATTTGCTCATATATGAGCAGAAGTCCCCAGCTGATAAGCATTAGTTTGCTATACTGTGTTTAGAGATATTCAGAAATATTACTACCACATTATTTTGACACAGCTGTTCTATTTTTCTGGGAACAGTAGAGCTACTCAACAGAGAGAAATCCCTTCCATTCAGTTACTGTCTTAATATTGAGCTCACCATTAAAACAACAGTTCCTCACCACTAATTAACCTTACACTCTAATAAATTTTAAGGAGCATCTCATATTAAGTATACCTTTCATCTTTAACATAACTCCTACTATGCAGCTGTTAAGAACCACCACTATAACACTCACATCACACAGTTTTAAGTGCACATGACAACAGCAACAAGAACACAGTATTACAAAAAGGCATTATTCTGATATAGTTTTATAATAGTTTGTTCTCCAGGTTTAAGTTTTAGCTATACTTTTACCAAGCAGTATCTAATCACAGAAAAAAAAAAAAAAAAAACAAAACCATTACAGTAAAAGTAGAAGTAGACTTTGCTTAATACAAGATTCTTTTTATACTTATGAGTAAACGTTCCTATCAGGAAAACAGGCTTTCAACTTTTCCACGTAAGAAAGTGAGAAAAAGGTAAAGATAATCAATATCTACCTCAGAGCACTAGAGATAAACCCATTAAAAACACTTTTTTTTTGAGAAATACAACCTTCCCTCCCCTCAAACCATAAAATAAACTTACCTGATTGAAATCCAAAGCTAAACAAAAAGACAAACCATCTAAATACTACAACTTATCCTATCAAGACCTCTACAGACATAACTTTCTCCTTCCTTTCTCCTCTTTTAAAGTTTTTTTAGCTGCATGCATTAGCTTCTCTCACCCACAAATTAAGGGGCTGGGACTCATCAGTGTAAACAGAGCTTTAATAATTAGCATCAGGTGGGACTTGTCTCTAATTAAGCCTACTTTCTGGTGAGTAGTTAAAGCACAACCTATTTAGCTTGAATGGTCACTATGTTGCCCCACTTGAATGAGAGTTTTTGGACAACTTGCTTTTACTGTTCCTTTGATTTTGTAAGTGTTGGTACTATTACAGGTGTCTTTTACAGCTCATTTTTTTAATTTATTGGTTATAGTATATATGTTAAAACCTGTATAAACAACCAGAAAAGGTTATTGTATTTTTTTCTCATATTTTAAAACTTAATTCTTGCCCTCTTAAATGGCTTCTTACTATCTGAGTCTTCTTTCACAGTTTCTCTTAGTGTGAGCTGATTTTCCTTTTTACAGGTGTATATAACAGAAAAACTCCTTGAATGTCTCTTCCCATCTTTTGGTGTATGAGACAATTCTAAAGAATCTATTTCTGCTTTGACCTTAGTTTTAGCTACTTGCTTTTCTTCTGTTAATCCAATTCTATTTCTGGCTACAGCCTCAGTCACAGCATAGTCTTCTAGTTGAAGCACTGCCAATCTTCTTAATGTAGGACTTCCCTTCCCCCTTCTTCAGGTTGTTAATTGCTCTTCTCAAATTTTAGTCTACAAAACCTGATATATCAATTTTCTTATTAGAATTGTTTATGTAGGAGTAGAATCACTGTTAGTAAGCTACTTAAACAATAAGAAATAATGCCTAAAACCTACAGAAATATAGCTTATAAAATGCCCTTGTAAAAATAAACCTTTACAAGAAATAGAGGATTAAATAAAAGGTCATGCTCTGTTTGTCTTTTTCAGAATATCCACGTAGACTTGGTTTCATGAGGTCTGACACCACCAAAGCCAGATGGCAACTATGAAAAAAATGTAACCCTGATGGCTCCAAACTTACCTGACTAAATAAACCTTTCCATATACCATCTTCTATTTCCCAGCACCATACAAATACTGTGTAGCTGCCTGTAATCTTCATATTGACCCTATGAAGCAGATAACTAAAATTATTCCCTTGCTCTGGAGACACTGATGACAAAATACTTGGAACTGAAGTGAAACAGCTTTAGCTCCCCATGAAGACAGAAGCTACCACACCACCGTTGTCCTTCTCCACCTCAGTAAATTTTGTGGCTTCTGCTTATGGTACTAACGTTTCATTACTGAATGTTAGTTCATGTACTAATTCTGATGAAAATAAAAAATATGGTTGTTTACAGTTGCTGAGGCCCAAATTAATGATGGTCTACACACCAATAGGACCATCTGCCCTGTCTAGACATGAACTGGGCCATAGAAATATAAATCCTATCATCTCATCAGTGGACAAAACTGATGTCCTGATTTGATTTGTAGCCTGTAACAGAATGAGGCAGAAATTCAGTAATATGTTTGTGTGTAAAGTGCTGGCTATCTTACAAGTGACTTTTTTTTTTTTTTTTTTTTCATTAAAGCCAGTAGGAAGAAGGTATGAGATTAACTCTTGCCTCTGGTTGTCAGGGATCTCTACATAGGAGATGGCACTGATAGCCTGATAAAAGAGTTTAATGTCTCTTTAAACAATAGCAATCGTAGCAGGAAAGGCCAGTGCACAGAGTCTGGGAACCTGGCTGCCTAATGAACCAAAAAGTACCAAAAGGAGTACTAAATTATTTAAATCCCATGCTGTTTAGCACTAATACAAAACTGCACTGTCTCAACGAAATCCTATTAGACCTATTATTGCAGCTCTTTTATTCCCATTTTTCTCTTTGGTGTTTTGGCAAAAAGCCCTCAAAGAAAATGGCTTAGGTAATCAGCAGGCACGTCAAAACTTCAACAAAACCATCCAGTGTTGAGGACTGCAGAATCTTCTTTGGTGCCCTGGGTGAACAGTCTTTCTTGATGGTGACAGTTTAGGACTGCTGAGGTCTTTCCTGCAGTTCAGGCTTAGCCCACTTACTGCTTTCTCCCATGCCATGCCAGACACAGTTCTTTGCATCTAACTCAAACTGCTACCAGCACCGATGTGGGTAAGCACACTTAAGGGAGATGGCATGGAGTCAGTGATGGAAATGGATAGTGATTTAAATGGCAGGTGCATCTCCTGTGAGACAAAACAGATTTCCTTGTCAGCTGCTTTCAATGGAGATCCTGCAACTAAAGAGACCTTCTTGGATCTACTGTAGGATCTGGGGTTTTGCAGATCTCCTATGAGATAGTCTGTCAGAAGAGAGGGAATGGTAACAGGGACATGCTGTGTATGGAAGATGCTGCATACATAGTCCCAGCTAACAGAGACCGGTGACAGAAGGGCTCCCTGGCGTGCACTTAGGGAAAGCATCATCTGTGTTACTGGGCAATTTTCGGTTGACAGCATACATTACAACTCACGGTAGGAAGCTCTTGATAAATGTGCATTAGGAAGGTTGGGAGACATGTGCTGTGCTACCTCCTGAGTAGGTGATGTATAAAACTCCCTTGTAATTTGATCACCAGCTGTATCTAAAGGCTGTGCATATTCCAGAGTGAAAAAATACACTGACTGGAATTCATGATGTCAGAAAATATAGTCCAGGCAGCGGGACACTCTCAGAGTTCATAGCTCTTTCTGCACACAGTCACACTAAAAAAATTGCAAGGCAGGTGTTCTCTACTTATGTATGGTATGTAGGGACATACTCATTTTCTTTTATCAGTTCAGACTCTCTTGGGCAGTCATGGTTGTGCTGCTTGTAGTGACTTCATGTTGTCCTCTTTTGGCTTCCACAGAAACTGATTTATTTTGTTTCTGCTGGCAGGACGTTTAGGGATACTGACTCCCTCCCTCCCCCTCTGCCACCACGCTCTTCCATTATTTTACAGTTCTCATGTTACTGCCTTTCTGCACTTTTAGCTATTTTCCAAAACAATTATTGGTCATTTCTGAGTAGGAAATTAATCTGAAACTCAAACGACAGCAGACATCACAGATCATCCCAATCCTAGCATGGTAAAAAGGAAGTACTGGAATATATTGCATTTGATGGTTGTTATTGTTCAGTCAAAATCAGATATTAAGTGTGGGTGCTATTTTACAACCTGCTCCTGTAAAGATCGGTGTATACAGTCTATTTTCTGCCCATGAAGTTCCTCGTTCTACTTGGTGTTTAAAAACACAGACCTAGAAGCAAAAGCCTGTTTAAAAATTCAGATCCGGCTATTCCAGATGATTATTTTATAGTCCTTTACCTATACCGATCAAATTCAGTTATGAGATCAAGCTCGATTTCTTTCACACTGCTCCTCCTGGAAAGCTATTCTGAATAGTTGTCTGATATTTAGAAATATGCTTATTACTTTCAGACTAAATGTCTGTGAAAGTTTGTTCTTGCACCAGCACTATCCTCTAGTTAAAATCATTTTTCCCTCACTTGACCACATGTACAGAAACTTAACTGTTTAGGTGATAGCTAGGCTAACAGAAGATTGCATTTGGTAGCTGGTAAGTAAAATACCAAAATACGTGAAGTTCACAATAAATACAGAAGTACTGGCCAAACTGAAAAGACATATTCTGTCCTGAAGAGCCTCATCACAATCAAAACATCAGCTGTAGTGGCCCCTTCAGTAATGTGGATCTATATGGTATGTTAAGAGATTACACTGCGCTCACCCTCTCCAGAAAATGTATTTTTAATTCTTCCTATTATAGGGGCTCAACACATAAAGACCTGAAATGATTTCCAACTCCAATTTCTCAAGATGGAACATACCTAAAATAACGAGTTCCTTTGCACATTTGCATGTTAATAAATTTACCAATCAATGCACTTTCCTGAAGTGTCTTAATTTGGGACCCCAACCCCCAAAATCTTTTTGCTTTTTCTTTAAGGAATCAACTCTTTCTCCTCAAATCTTTCAGATCTTTCTAGCCACTCCTTCCTCTTTCTGAAGACTGATCACCCCCTTTTGTTACCCTAATGAAGATTTGCAGGGTTTAAAATCTTTTGAAAGACGGATAAGCAAACTTCAGATTTGTAAATAAAATTACTTTCATCAAAAACAGAGAGTAAGAACCTTTTTACTTACTGAAGATTGTGGGAAAACTTCAGCAAGGGTCAGGATTTTAGTTAAGGAGTGAATAGTCCCTGCTCTTCAGGCAGTGCAGAATTAGGATGAGTGGGACTGGGGAAAGGGAGGGAGAAGGATAGCACTCTTTCTTCCTGCCTGTCTGCTAAGCTCCCACGAAAGTTCTTTTTTTCCCCCTACGACCAGGCAGACAAATGGCACAAGGATGGCTTCCAGGTGCAGACTTGTGTTAATGAAACTCTGGAAAGATTTGACTGTTAATCTGTAAAGCTGGGCTGGTCCTCTCCCCAGTCTGGGGAGCACCCACATACCTTAATTCCCCTGTCTTTCTGTCCCTCTTCAAAACAAGGCACCAGGATGGAGGTCAAAGTATTTCAGTTCAGTAGCCACTGGACCACTGAAGCAGGAACTATGCTGAGCCTTCCCAGTGATGCTGAAATGTTGAGTACATGACAACTGGATTTCAGTTTAAGGCTTCCAGGTTAAGTCCTGATTCCCTTCTGTGTAACTGATACGACAAATGCAGACGTAGCCTCTGTACCTGTTTCAGAGTTATGATGGCTGCTGTTGACTTTGCACGTATTCTTTCAGCATCTTTTGTCTCCCATTTACAAATAAACTGCACCTATTAAGTTAAGGTGACATTTGCTTAGAGTATTTAAAGGCACACAAAAGCCTGCGGCATTTGTTTCATATATCCTTTTTATAAGCGTTGGGTTGAACGTTCCTGGATCTCACAGGCACAGGATGTTAGATTCCCTTCACTGTGCTTTGTATGAATAGGCAGAACAGTGCTGGGTCAGTAGGAGATAACACCCGAGCCCTCCTTCTATTCAAAGTAGCAAATGAGTCAGGGTGGTGTTATTGTAAGGAGATAAACACTTTTGCTTTCACTCTTTATGACTACCTACTTATTTAATGAAATCAAATAAATGGGTTTGGTCATCTGCATTCGAGAGATCAGGAATTAAAAACCAAGACCTTCCAGTCAGTTTTAAACAGCTGCCTTCTGTCCCTTACAGAACCTATACACTAATTTCAGTTGTGTTAATCCTGATTTACAATACTCTAAAAGAAGTTCATCAGACCAAACCCTTGGCTAAACCAAACTGACATACTTTCTTGGATCTATTATGAATTACAACTCTGACCCAATAATGGCTCTTCCATTTTAGTCAAGTGGAAGACAAGTTCTCATTTATTTGCACTTTGCACTGATGCCCCAGTGCAACTATTTCCAAGTTGTTAATTAGAACTAAAAATAACAAAAAATCCTATGTGAGGGTGGAAAGCACTGGAAATATATTAAAAAATCCACAGCATGTCTTGTGATTCTTCATCACAACATGAAGGTATTGAGACTAATTTACTGACACTTCATGTTCTTTCTAATTTAAACTGGTTTTAGGGCTCACTGCAAGGATAACTACATTGTTAAGAAATACCTTTAGCTGTCTGGAAAACCTCCTCTGAATGTCATATACATGTATGTGACATTCTAACTATATGGATTATGTTGCTTCTCTGAGGAATGCAAATAGGTAATTTGATTGGGTCACTCATTAAAGTCCGTATCATGTCAGCTTTGCCTTACCATGCCTTGGCTTGAAATACAAAACTTAGCATCTTCTGTTTTCAGGTGTGCTCGCTCTGTTCTAGCTTTCAGTATTCACAATAAAAATGTCCAGAATCAAGAATTACTGCCATGGGAAGACACAGGTCTCAACCAGTGGTCTGAAAGCCAGGAGGTTTCAAACAGGCAGGCAGCTATCCACTCCTTAGGCTGGAAAGAAACTGCCCAGAACTTTTCCAGTAGACAGAATTCATTATGAAAAGGTGGCAATAATGCTAATCAAAAATCTGAAAGCTTTCCAAACAAATACTGGAATAACTGATCAAATAAGAAGTTTTCAATACTGATAGTTCATTTTTTTATTTTGCATTTAAAAAAAAAAAAACAAACTTCATACAGTTTTACTTTTTTCCCCTCAATCTTCCACTACGTCAACAATCTTTCACGAGTTATCCTCTGAGTGTACCAGCTCAGAATTGGTTACCTAAAGCTCTCAGATATCATGTCTTATACCTGCAACTCCTCCAAAAGGCTTAGCTAGGAAAGGTAAGAGACTGAAAGGAAAACATCTACGTTGATAAAAAGGCAAGTCACACTTAATGCCTGTCCCAGAAGCAGAAAGCTGTTGCTGCAGAGATATTCAGCTGCGTTTTCAAAGTCTAATACATTGCTCTGCTCTACCAGCTATATACCTACAAGAAAGATTCTGTGATTAACTACCCCTTAAAAGAACCCGTCGGCAATCAGGCTCTGCAGACGGTGTCTGTAACAGATATTCTGATATTTGTACTACTACAAACTAATTAAAATGTGCCATAATGCAACATGGCACAGGAAAACAAATATGAAGCAGTAATCTATTATAGTAATAAAGCTAACAGAGGCACTTAGAATATTACTTCACAAGTAGCAAATCAGTCCTCTCAGATTCAAAGATTGTTTAGATGGTATACTTGACAGCTCAAAGAAGAATGGCCAAAGGGAAATGAACCAGCTAAGAGTACCACCGTGTAGCAAGTCTACGAAGTATCACTTGACAACCCTCCAGAAGAGCAGAAATGGATGACATGGTTGTTGATAGGGCCCTCAGCAAGTCCTCACTACAATAAAAATGCCTTGTGAATTGGTAACTAATTGGAGAGTGATCAGTTTGAGATGCTGCCATCAATTTTTAGATGATCATCCAAAACGCCATGTAGAATCAATGGGAGCTGTCAGCTTGGAACTTCTTGGGGAGGGAAGAAGAGTTAATTATCAAAAAAAAAAGGGAATGCTTTAAATCAGCACCATTTCTGAAGCCATAGATTTTCACATAAAAACTCCCTACAGAGTTGGCAGAGATCAAGAGTGTACTCAAGCCTTGTGACAATGAAAATGCAATACAAAATGACTATTCTTTCTGTATCCAGTATGTGCAGTTTCATTGTCTTGGAGATATTCTAGGACCCTGAATAGACAAGCAGGTTTCCTTGCAATCATTTTACTGTCAGATCTTTTAATCCTACGTGGAATTACAACGGCATTACTGCCAAATCACACTAGCAGGGCAGTACTTTTACGTCTACCCAGAAAATGAGAAGGACACTGACTCACCCAGCACAGGGAAGTACACTAAAAGCAGATACTGCTAGGGAACTAAAATCTGAAACAGAAGTCCTGTGGAGAGAGAGTGGAGCAGAGAAGGAATAAAATAGTTCCTATAAATAGACGGTATATGTGTCTGTTTTCAATGGAGTTATGAATATACTCAAATAGCATAAAATAAGAGAGTTCATATATTGGCCACACAGTGGGGTGGAAATTTTTATTTTTATTAAATACATTTCTTTTAATTTAATCTTAAAAACTGAGGGTTAGTTAAATCTCTTATCTCTTCAACTAACTCCTAAATAACTGTGTTCCCCAATATCTGAGTGGTTTGGTCTTTAATGGATTTATTCGTGATCTCACCTCTCCCGTCACGGTAAGGCAGAAAAGTGTTTCTTCTGCCACACTACTTAGGAGCTTGTTTATTTATGAAGTTATTCCACAGTAACTGTGCATAGAACATCTTTTTCCAATTCAGTGTCATAAGGAGATGTATTTTAAATTCCCTCCTATCTTAATGCAAACTAACTCTCACAGCCAGACAAGCTTTAAGGGAGTTACCCAAGACAGCAGAAGTTCAGGTTGGCCTCCAGTTAGCCCCATCACTGTCACCACCTCACTTCACAGTCGAGCAAGATCTCACGCTGCTCGAGAAGACTCCGCTTTGTGCTACTATAGAAATGTAGTAACGTAAAACATGGGGTTTATCGTGATGAGGTCTTGCTGAAAAGGCGTAATTGTCACTGGTGTTTATGGAAATAGGATGGGGCCTTTGATGTGATTGAATAAACTGCACATTATACTACGTTGTGTGCCAGTTAAACACGGATGAAAAGAAACGGGAGCTCCGTAACACCTAGACAAAATCACCACCACACAGTTTGAGTGTGCGCATAAACACACATGTACATTAGTCTTCACCTGGAAAAACTTCTCATCGTAGGGCAGAATTTCTATGTGCCAACACTATGGTTGCAATCATCTTGCTAGATGTTTCTGTAACTCCTGGTAATGTTAATGGGCATTAAATGCATTTGCTGAGGAAGTACACCCCTCTGTTTAGTGCCCACGGCCACCACGCCTGCCAGGCACATTTCTCACAGCAGAAAAGGGCTTGTGCTCTTTTGCTCTCATTTAAATGTTAATATTTTAGGAATCTGTTAGCTCAGCACTGTGCTGGCCCCTTTCATAGCGTTTGTTTGCTTAAAAATGCATTCAAGACAACTGCTGACCTGCCTGCAAAATAGGATGTAGATATCCCGTGAGTACAGGTGACTCCAGTGAGCTTCACAGCGAAAGCTTTAGCCTTCACCGTGCTGCTTACACTGTCTGAACCTGACTTCCATAATACCAAAACACACCTTCTTTGAAGCGGCAACAGCGATACATAAATAGTGCAAAGCTGACTAAGTATTTCACCTATAGCTACCGTGTGTTTTACACAGATCTATAGGAGTTATGTCTAACCTGTGTATGACTACAGATGAAAGCTTTGAGCAAAATACAAGTGTCTGTGTACAATTCTAACGGCTCTGTATGACACTTCCCAACAGTTGCAATCATTGTAATGTACTATCACAGCACAAAAATAGGATCTAGCCCAAAGAGGTCCTTACATAGACATCCCTCTGACAAAAGAAAAAGATGGATCCTTTACAGTCAGAAGGGAGTAAGACTCTATGAGACAGTCGCTGTTCTTAAGACAAGATACACAGCAAAAAATACAAACAAATATTTCAGGGAAAATGTAGATGGAAAAGGTCTAAAAGGAATATGGTTTCATACAATGAAATTATGTTTATATTTCAGCTCCTCATATCCTGGGAGAAGATTCTGTCACGACCTTTACGCTAAAAATATTTCTTCTTGCTGATGTGCACCACTGAGCAGTTGAAAAAGACCACAGTAAATGACATCAAGATCATTTGTACCTTTAATCCATTCTAAAGTCAGAATTTGAAATTTTTTCCCCTAAAAATAAAAATGCTATTGTATAATCATCTAATGTGTTATTGACAGTTGCTTATTTTTAGTGACTTTAAGGAGGCAGGAAGGAGAAGGACAAGTTAGTCTTTGATGTGTGCGGTTCCAACAGTAAAGAGCTGGAGACCTCTTGGAGAATAATTTAAATGTAATCAATTTAGCTCAGCTGGTACAACATTACAGCAATAAAAAGATTTAGTTGTACAAAGCAAAAAAAAAATCGATTAATGAGTAAATGCATAAAAAAGAAGAGGACTGATCATTTGAGTGGCAGAAGGTGACTTGCCATCTCTGCATTCTCCTTTTCACATCATCTGCTCTTCTGTGAAGTCCTTTGTCCCGGTGCTACGCAGGTTTAAAACTCTACCAAACATACCAATTACATTTTATACTGTATTAGCACTTGTGGAAGCCATGCTACGAAATGCAGGAGGGTAGAAAATCACAATTGGGTCTGACATGAAAAGACATCATTAGACCATCACAGAGGTCGTGGTCTTGAGTAAAGAAGAACATCTATAAGCTACTGAAATACTTTACACAGTATGAAAATAAATCTTTGTGACCCAAACTAAAAGGTAATACTTTAAGATTACCAGAACTCCCTCAAAAGTAAACAGGACTAGCGAACAAACTACAAGAATTTAAAGCAGGAAATATCTTCTCTTCTAAAAAGGAAAGAAGGCAGAATATTCTAATACATAGGTGCCAAGAAAACCACAGTGGATGAAGACAGGGTTACCCTAACTAAGGATGACAAAAGGATGACCAGTTCCCCCTCCACACCATTCAGCTCAGACAGGTCTTCAGATTTTGCAGTGCCACCACACAACCACATCTGCACTGCTTTTCAGCTGACAGCGGCTCAGCCTCCAAATGTGTGCTTTTACAGCTGGGTTCACACAGCCCAGAGCCCCTCGTAAGAACCCGTTTGGTTCACGCAGACAGCAGGTCTGCACACCAAGCCACAGCATGCTGTGAAAAACAAGAGCGCTCCTGCCTTTCTGCGTCTGTTCCCTGCTGCCATTCGAGATCACACAGGCTGGTAAGGAGCCACACCAGCACTGATCCAGGTGACCATGTAACAACCATCTGATGGCTAATGTTGACGCAAGCAAAGCAATGGGAACAGGCAGCAAGGGGGAAGGCAGGACCTTCTCTCTGGGTGGCAGAGAGATTGGCTCTGGTGTCCTAAGCCAACTACAATCATACCCTTTAACATGCCTATGTAATAAGTTACACAAACCTCTATTATGTATTTTCATAGGCATTATATATACCTATATTAGCTATTACTCTTGTTATCCTTCAGAAAAATATTCTAAATAGGAAATATACTGTTGAACAACTAAGAAGCAGTGATCTCAACGCTAACCAGCAACCCCCATCTTTCTTCAAAGTATCATCTAATTTGGATTTCACTTATGTGAAGTGAAAGCAACATGTAAAAGTCTAAAGCTGTGTATAGATAAATCCCAACTAGAAGATCTGGGAGCATGACTGAGGTGCAACTTAACCACCTAGACCCAAAAGTACGATTTACAAAAGCTGAAGCTTAAACTGCTTATGTATCCCATGTTCAAGATGAACATTCTCCAAGTACCAAGTGTTCAGCATCTGAAGGGCTGGTTATGGGTAAGGGCACCTAGGCTTGGATTCCAAATGTTAGGTCGCAAACGGATCTCCCAAACTGCACCTCTGGGAAAGGAGCCTCTCTGTCACAGGACAAAATTTCAGATCGGACTGCAGAAGTGGACACCACCCCAAGCACTGGAGAGTGGAATCTGCTTAACTGCAACTGTTTCATCTGAATGGCTTACGCTAAAGATAAGTAAAGCTGGTAATGTGCTAAATCCTACTCTGAAACCTTACCATTTCCTATGAGCTAGCATTACACACCTCTTTGCTTAGCATCTTGCTTACTTCAGCAGCTACACAGAGGTGCCTCAGGTTCTGTCCTTATTAGAAAGTAGTGAGGCCAAACACGGGAATATTAGTAGAGTGACCAGGTTGTGCAGAGGAGCCAAAGGGAAGGTGGCTTCTCCTTCAAGCTAGCTCTAATCTGGTTCCATGGGGTGAACGGCCACGAGTGGCTGGAGGACATCTTCCAGTTCAGCATCATCCAAAAGCAATCCAACAAATGCTCTCCAAGGTGCTCTGAGATTTAACCAAAGGTAGAGCTTATCAGGAAACGTGCTTCAAAAGCACGTTCCTTACTCAAATAAAAAGTGCTGAAGGAGCATCATACTGCACCGTTACTCACCGCAGAGATTGTACTAGGCACCTAAATATTTTGCACAGGAACGGGTATCTCAGCCTTTTCCTGGACCTGCCTGTAAGTCACAGACAATGTCACTGAGGCTTCAGCTACCCTTAAGTAAAAGAGATACCGCAAGTGAATTCTGAATGCACCTTGGTCCTACAGAGGTCAGTGGAAGTCCTTTGGGACCAGAATCACACCTTCCAATTATTCCATTTTTGTCCATTCTCCTATGAACAAGTTGGAAAGCATTTTCCTAAACGAGCCTCTTGAAAAACCTTGCAATTTACCTCTCTGCAAGCTCACAGCAGTGCCTGGTGCTCTCCCCACTCCTAACCACAGGTCGGAGACCCCTGACCATGCTGGTGGGGTGCAGGGCACCCCCGCCTCCCCCTCCGCCGGCGGTATTACCCTCTGCCCAGATGCGCACCACGGAATCTTCCTGTCAAAACCCATGAGAACCAAGAGAAAGGGGACATCGCCTTGCCCCCTCAGCGGTGCTATCACGAGAAGGCAGCACCCAGGCTGCCCCTCGGAGGTTGCCCACCACCCGCCCTGACCCCGGCGCCTCAGGGAGAGGGTTGGCGATGCCTCTGCAGCAGCGGGCCAGGGCGGCCAGACCCGGGGTGTGGGGGGGCCCTGAGGGCTGGGTGCCCTGTGGGGTGTGGGTGGGTGCCCGGTGGGATGCAAGGGCCCTGCGGCGGTGGGTGCCCGGTGGGATGCAAGGGCCCAGTGGGGTGCAGGGGGTGACTGGGGGGGGACGGAAGGCCCCGAGGGGCGCAGTGCCGGGGTGTGGAGGCGGAGGGGCAGGGTGCCCGCTGCCCACGGGAGGCGGGGGCCGTGCGGGCAGCGCTGCCCTGCCCCGCCGCGGCCCGGCCGGCCCTCAGGACCGCGGGCGCCTCTTTTCCCTACAGACACCCCGAGGGCGGGGGCGGCTCTGCGGGCTCCCCGCCGCCGCCGCCGCCGCCGCAGCCGCAGAAACAGCTCGGCGAGGGCGGCGGAGGAGGCGGCGAGGCCGCGGGCGGTGCGGCGGCGGCCGGGCCGGGCCATGGAGGCGCCGTCTCCCTTCCCCTCCCGCTCCTTCCTGCCCCCGCCGCTCCCTCCCGCCTCGCCTGGCCCTTCTCCTCACCAGCCGAGGAGTGGATCTTGGAGGATTTCCGCTGCAGGGACATCCTCAGCGCCGTGTCCAGCCCGGCCCTGTTCGGCATGCTGCGGCCGGGGCGGCAGGCGAAGCCCGCGGCCGGCTAGGGCGGCGGCGGCGGCGGGCTGGCCATGGGCCCCCCCCTCACGCAGACGCCGCGCTGCGGCGGCCCGGCTGCGGGGGCGGGCGAGGCGCTAAGCCCTGGCCGGGCCGGGCTCCCCGCCGGGGGGAAGCGGGAGGTGCCCTCCTGAGGAGAGGGCTCGGCGTCCTCCTCCACCCCTTCCCTCAGGGCCGGGCTCACAGGCAAGCCACCCCTCCGGGAGCGGGGGGTGCCTCTCCTTCCCCGCCCGGCCCGGGAGCGCGGCTCGCCGCCGCCGCCGGCCCGGGGGCCGCCGGCCTGAGGGGCCGGTACGGCCCCGCTGCCCCGGGCGCCTAGCGGCCTCCTCCGCTAAGGGCACCGGGGAGAAGGCGGGCCGCAGAGCCGGGGCCGGACCGTCTCCTCACCGAAACGGCGGCTTCCCGGCGGGCAGCGGGAACGGAACGGAACGGAACGGCCCGGTTGTTGTCCCCGCTTGTAGGTTATAAAGGGACTCGGTCTGGTTCCCTGCTGCCTCACGTCCCTGCAGCCATCTGTACCTCAGCAAAGGGCTTCTCCGCTGGTAACGCAGCCCCTCGCAACTCCGCGTACCCAGCGGGAAGCATTACATGAGGTGCGATGAGGTCGGGGCACGGGTGGGGTTTTTTGAGGTGTCTGTCTGAAACTTGTATTTTACTGACGTTTTAGGCACATAGAGCATCCCAACAAAGCCCCTGGGATCAGGATCCCAAAGAAGCAGGCTTCTTTGTTCCAGTTACAAGGGCATCTTGCATCACTGTGGCACGCTGCCAGCCTCTTCACAAAAGATATAGTTCCTTCTCACCTTAAAATATCTGGTAAATCGAGGATAAAAAAAGAAATAGAGGAAAGATTAATCAATATGCCACCTAACTCTCACAGCACATCACCTTTCAGTGCAAAACATTTGCAACCATGAGAATTTACCTACCAAGGACAGGCAAAGAAGGAAAGAAATCAAAGGGCAAAAAATAACTAAAAAGAAGCCTCTCGATCTTTATAGATGCTGGTCTCAATCAGGCATAGCTAGCAGCGGTTGCCACATCGTAAGGGGTTGCCTTCTCTACTAGGTGAGCTTCGAGGTAGGGTGGTTTATAGGAGGCAGAAGCTCCCATGGGATGAGGATGTATTGAGTTTTCGGAAGACCTACTGCATAAGAAATGGTCCCCAGTACCTTGAAGGTCTGTGAAAAATGGCCCTAAATCTGTATCTAAACCACTCTACCATACAGAGTTGGCTAGCATACACGATGGGGAATTTTGATGTTGCTTCAAAGATGATAAATAACGCTAAACTGCTGAACCTCGCTGTACTTTGGTGTCCTCACATATAATATGGAAACTGATACTTTCCAGCTACAACTTCACAAAAAGTTGCAAATAGAAATTTTGTTGACAAACCACTTTATGCTTCATAAATGCAAAGTAGCATAGAACTGCGGCATTTTACACTCACTTCACTGAGTGCATCATAGTCCACCTGGAGATGTTCATTTTGTGACAGAACTGCTGCAGACATGTTATTGGCCTGTGAGAAGCTTTTACTCTTGTGGATTTTATCGCTCTGGGAGAAGGCTGGCCCAAGAGCTTTTGTGAATGAAATCATCTGGTAAGGGCAATGCCGAATGCTGGTGTTCCTGTGTGCTTTTCCCATTTTAAGCCCATGACATGGAGCTGGTTATTTTAATTAACATGATTTTCTCCATCAGCTTACTCTTTTGCCTCTCCACAAATTATTTTCTGTTGTGGTCAGTGGTTTTGCACCCATAGGAATTCCCCGGAGAACAGAAAATCAATTCACATACGTTGTTAGCTAGTAGACAAATTAAAGTCGAGTTCACTTTGGGTTCAAGCTGTCAGATCAAAGTCAAGGAAAGTGCTGCAAAAAAGGACCACAAAAGAATGGCGGCTCCTGGTTTCAAGTTTATTTTTTCTTCAGAAATGAATCCTCGGGTGAACTGTGTTTACTGTATGCTAAAAGTATTGTCAACCGTAAGCCGTCAGCCCCGTAGGCCTGCAAGCCCAAGCGGCAACTAAATGCATTTGCTCCTTCTCACGCGCTGCACTTGCTTTCACCTCTGTGCCCCCAGTGTTCTCAAAGAGTGCTCCAGCTAACAGGCCATCTGGCTTGCATCTGTGCAGGGCTACTCCGTCACATAAACTTGACTACTCGAGCTCCTCAAAGACATTTAATTACCCAACCCACACTTACCACAACAAGCCTGAGATGTATCCCTGTGGAAGGCAGGTCCCTGAGCATTAGTGACCAGACATTTCAGTGATGCTTAATGGTACGGAAGAAAGAAAAAACATCTTTGCTCCTGCATAGACTGTGAGCATCAGAGGACCTGCCTGCAGTATCTGTCTCCAGTCACAAGTTGATATAATTGTACACTGCAGTCTAATGGGAAGTCGAGGGGAGAAAGTGGACTGCAAAAGTGTCTAAGGAAACCGAGTGTGCAGGATAATCTCAGTAACTGAGAAAGAACCCGAGTCCTGCTCAGCAGGCTTAAGAGCAGGGCCCGCAGGAAAGCTAAGTGTGCAGTCTGGAGGTGAACGTGAGTTGGTTGTGTTTCTGAAAGCTCACGTTCATTAGTAACCAGCTGACAAGTAGCAGGTTAGCCCTGAGTTCTGAGAAAGCAAACAGATTGTTCAGCTGTGCAGAACTCACCTTTGTCATTTTGTTATGCAACGCCTGTCTTTGTCATAGCGCTGATGCGCACTAAATTGTGTATTATCGGGCCCTGAGTCATGGCAGGATGATTCCCTGGGGTCTGTTGTAATGGCTCCATGGTTTGAATGATGTACCGAAAAACAGGAGTTGGTATTTTTCAAATTACAATGTGCTCACTTTTCTAGTATTTATAGCAATGTACTTTCAAAGAGCTCAGTATGCATAATAATTATTTCAATGTAATAAATAAAGCAAAGGCAGGAAGAATGGTCCTGTGGTTAATGTGCCAGGCTGGGAGACAGGATATCTTTATTCTATTTCTGACTCTGCCAGATACCGTCTGGGACCTTGGAGAGATTGTTAAGCCCAAATTTCCAAAAGATGCATCCTTTGCTCCAATTACTAACGTTATGCACAGAGTTTGGTTTGCAAAAAAAAAAAAAAAAAAAAAAAACAAACAGACTTTACTTAGAATTTATTATTAGTATAGCGGAAAACTTAACAGTCTAGTCAAAGAACTATTAGGTGAGAGCTAATTACTACAGAAAAAGAAAGAAAGAAAGAAAGAAATCAAAGAATGCCATTACAAGAAAAAATATCAGAAATAATAATGTTCATTTTTTTTGTAGCCACACTCTTCCTGTCTGTCCTTTTTTTGGTGGTGTGCTTACCCTTCTGCAGCCCCTCTGGGACCTAGGGTTTCCTCAAGCAGTGGGTGTCGGGGCTGCAGCTGGTCATTGGTGTCTTCCCAACAAGTTCTTTGCTGAGAAAAGCAAAGAACTATTGTGGGGCTATTTTTATATGGTTTTTAACACACCTTTACACCTTGCTGTTTCTTCATTTGTCTACAGCTCCACGTTACATCCAATTTTACTATATGTGATGCCATTTATGTATTTCACATACTTGTTGCTTGTTCTTTTTTGTTATCCCTTAGACCAGTTTTGCCCAGCTCCCAGGTCTGTGCTGCTTTAGCTGGCTGCTGGAGAGCTCTTCATAGCCCTGAGTTCTCCAGTGCCAAGGCTATGCCCCTTTTTTTATCATCCTATGCCTCCACTACAGTGTCCTGTTTCCCCACTTTCAGGGCACTCTGCTTTCATACCAGGCCTGTATTTCTCTACACTACATCATTATGCTAGTTATAAATATCTCATTCTACGCAGTATGACTTCTTGTCACTCTCCGCATAAAAGCTACAGTTGTACCATACAAAGTTAAGCAAAAGTAAAACAGTTAGACATAGCTAGCTGCTCACTAGCGATATTGCTGTTACAGCTAAAGAAAGTAAAAAGAAAGCCAAAGACAGGTCAAGAAAAATCTCAGACAAAACAAGTCTCAGTCCCGAGGCCTTGCAAAGTCAGTACAAAGCCTGTGGCCTCCTACCAGCAATGCTGTTGTTGGGCTACAGGACTAGAGTAATCGCATGCAAGTTCTGCTTGTCAAACTCTGCTGTCTTAAAAAAAACCACAACAGGCTGTCTTCATCTTAAACCAAATCTTTGTGCTGTGGTGCTTTGCCCTTGCTTATGCGCAGAGGATCAAAACCAGCATGATGCTAATTACATGCTGAGATACATGGGACGTTCTCTGTCACTCATCAAGACATTTAAAAAAAGGTCAAAAAGCCGGTGCTTGCTGTTTCTAGATTCATAGAGGAAGCCACTTCCAGATCCAGAAAGTGTGCTTAGCATCACTGAACTTAAGAAAAGATATGAAATCATTTATGGATCTTCTTCACAGATGCTGTATCTCTGTAGAGTGATATGGGACGTGACCATTAATACATGAACATGCATTAATGCATGCATGGCCCATCTGTAACCTCTTAAAGGATCCGGTAGTCTCCTCTACTTTCTAGTGCAGAAGGGGCTTCGCTCAACAATACACTGCTCTTAGAGTTAACCATAGCCCACAGACTTAACCCAAAGGTGGAAAAAAATTATGAAGAATTGCACATGCAGTAGGTGCATGGGAGAGGGGTGGCAGGGTAGAGGAAGGGTAAATCATTAACTATCAGTGCAATGGTGGGAAAAAAGGTCAAAGATTTGGAAATGTAGCCAGCTTCATTTTTCAAGTCCCATTCAAAGCTCATTCAAGGCTATACAGTTCTTTCGTCTTACTTCCAGTTGAAATTTTCCATCCAATGGAAAACAGTCAGTGCCAGGCACATCAAGATTTTCCAGATGACTTTTGAATAATGACACATGTAGATAAAATTGTAGCAAGTAGAATAATCACATTGATATGTTGGAAAGTGAAATTGGTACCCATTTTGTAGCAGGAGGTGATCTGTGATTTGCCTTAAAAATACTGAAAAACTGAAAAATGCTGAGCCCTTTCTATATTAACACTAACAAACCCAATGAAACTAAATACAGAAAAAAAAATGTAATTTTTTCTAGTATACTCAAGACTAAGTACTTATCATAACAACTGTTGGAGCTTCTTCATACTTGCAAGTTAATTCAGGAAACAAACATCAGTGTTACTACTTTACCAGAATAACTCTGAGTTTGTATGCTTTTAAACATACACTCAAAATACAGTAAGCTAAATCGGAACAAGTCATTTTTATTCCATGATAATGGTGTCCACAGAAGGAATTCATCAGGCTGGCTATTGATGGAAAACTGTGTGTAGAACAACCCTTACAAATGCTTTGCACAAAAAGGACATATGGTACAGGAGACTGTAGCTTATACATTAGTATAACCCTCAGGTTATACTGAGCCCAGTTTGTAATTAACTAGTAATGAAGAAAAATTGTATTCTTAATAAAAGAAGGATAATACTGAAGAAATTAAAAGCTTAATGAAGAAGTGTTTAAGATGAGATTAATTTCCAGAATGTAAATAGTTCTCAAAATGCATGTGGTGTATTGTCATTATTTTTGCTCACTTCCTTGTCCCACAGCTATGTTGCTGGCTGTGAGTCCGATATTCTCTGGCTTTGTGATCAATGAGATTGGTGCAAAGGGAATCCAAGGCATGCCTATAATACTGCCATGCTGATTTGATGGCACTCACTTTGTACTGTTGTAAAAAAATGCAGAAAAGCAAAAGTTGGTCCCAGTCAGAGGCATTCAGGAAGACTGAAAAGAAGCTGGAGAGAACTTGTTAAGATGAAACCATGCTCTGCAGCAAGTGTGTAAATGTTCCAAAATGTGTTTTGAA
This sequence comes from Leptodon cayanensis, assembly GCA_027564655.1. Taxonomy (NCBI): domain Eukaryota; kingdom Metazoa; phylum Chordata; class Aves; order Accipitriformes; family Accipitridae; genus Leptodon; species Leptodon cayanensis. The sequence continues at coordinate 5,695,393 of JANXJC010000026.1, read as the reverse complement.
CCAGCTATTATGGTCAGGCCATCATTTGATTGGAAATAAGAGTTCGGTATATAGTGTATCTGTGATTTAGACACTATTTAAAAAATTTAGCTACCAGAAAAATTTAAATGTCATGTACCACAGTAAAAAATAACTTTCAAACCACTGAAATATGGTTTAATATAACAGAGGGGCATTTTGCGCACTCTAGGAACCAGAACTCCCGGCACTCCTTGTTGGCAGCGTTTTGGCTGACGAGGATAAAAGGCACGTTGCTCTCTGCCCTTCCACTCCTCAGCAAACACGTCCCACTCCTGCCCAGCAAACTGAGGTTTCTTCCACGGGCAGAGGAGGCGTAGACACAGACGGTGACTTCGGCTGGGGTATCCGGGGGAACAAAGCCCTAACGGGGAGCTCCCATGCCCCCCC
>JANXJC010000026.1:5679579-5694885 GCA_027564655.1 Leptodon cayanensis | reverse complement strand
GGCCCCGCGGGGGCTGGCGGACAGCGGCGGCGCCGCTCCAGCACCTTGGAGAGCGCCCGCCGCCGGAGCCGAGCCGAGCCCGAGGCCGGAGCCGAGCCGAGCCGAGCCGAGCCCGAGGCCGGAGCCGAGCCGAGCCGAGCCGAGCCCGAGGCCGGAGCCGAGCCGAGCCCGAGGCCGGAGCCGAGCCGAAGCCGAGGCCGGAGCCGAGCCGAGCCCGAAGCCAGAGCCGAGCCGAAGCCGAGGCCCGGGGCTCCGCGGCCGCCTGCTGCCGCCGGGGGCTGGGGAGGAATCCCGAGCCGCGGTTGGGGTTTTATCGGCAGTGGCGCCGTGTGGTTTGCAGGGGGAGGAAGGCGAGACGTTGCCGGGGGGGGCTCTGCCCGCCGGGCAGCCGCCGGCGTGTGGCCGCTTTGTTCGGCGAGGGCTTGAGGACACCATGCTGCCGGCTGAAGGGCGCAAGGAACCCCGTAAACCGCCCGAGAGCTGCGCCGGTGAAACTGCAGTCGATGAGTTTTGCACTTGGCTTTGCTTAGTTTCATTTACAAAGGTAGTTAATTCATTTTATTTCAGAATTAGCCTTCCTTTAAGGTGCTGTTCACCCCGTCGGTATTCCCACGCCCGGCCAAACGAAGGCTGCCGTGTCATGCCAAGGTGGGCTCTGCCTTCCCCTCCCCTCCCCTGCCCTCCCCTCCCTCCCACGGGCCGGCCCTGCAGCGCCCGGCCATCAGCGCAGCAGGAAGGGAAACCTCTCTTCCCAAAGCTCGCTGTTTTTCGCCCTCCCTGCTAGAAGAAGTTGCGGCTCGGAGGGAGGAGCAACCTGCTTTTCCCCCCCTGCCACCCCCCGGGTCACCTTCCTCCTCCGAGACGGGGCTGTGCTCCGGGCAGCACCCCCGCCGCAGCCTTTGCTCCTTGTCGTCCTTGCTCCTTGTCGTCTGGCGCCCTCGCCTGCCGGCCGACACGTCTTCATCCTGGAAGCCGAAGGCTGAATCGGGATTAAGCGGGTCCAGGCAGTGCAGAGGGCTCCGGCCAGGCTTGGGCTCTCAGCGTGCTTCCCTCCCGAACGGTCCGTCTCATTCGAATCGTCCTGCCTCCCCCGCTTCTGCCGCCGTGGAAGTTAGAAGGAATCACACCACGGTGTTTTCTGGGGGTTCGGGTGTCTCAAATTGCGTTACTCCCGGGGGCATCTCACCACCAGGTTCGTATGGTGAGGTGGGAAAGGAGCTATAACTTGATTGATGTGATGGGCCAGAGCGCAGTACGGATGCAGGGGGGTAATGTGAGTTGAGTGACTGAAATCAGCTGGGAGGCCAAATGCATGTACAAGAGAAAAAAAAAAATTAGAAACCTTTTCCTGAAATAACCCCAAACTCGCATTTTTTACTCCAATCCCACATCAAACAGAAAATAATAAAACAAACAAACAAAGCAAATGGAACTGAAACAGTCTAAATAGAAAAAAGGTCTCAGCTGTCATGATACTGGGGAGAGCCCCCAACTGTTGTGTCTATACAGTGCTAAAGTAGCCCAACAGAAGGACCTGAATTCAGATGTGCAATAATTCTAATCTAATCATTACGCTACGATGCTTATATTTTTCCCTTATGAATACATGCTTTTTCCTACAGAATTCAAGTTATGTATATATGTGTGTGTGTGTGTACACAGAGACATAACCTACAGTGCTAGGCAAGGAATAATATGATTCTTTACTCTCACTGTGTGCATATTGAAGTTAACTGCTACACATACACACAGTAACTACACACTAACTGTATGCTCAAACACATATTGGCATTTCTTATTCTTTCAGCATTTATACGGACAGTATTAACACTGAACGAATGGAATAAACTGCATGCAAAATGTGTTCAAGAATCAGTAAAAGGAAGAGGACCAGCAACCAAAGTGCGCTCTCTATTCACGCATCACTCAGATAAGGGCAAGACCTCTGTATTAAAATAGCAACACAGCATGCTGTCTTGAGCACGCGTGCTTGAAGGTAACGGGATGAGCCATTATTAAGGTAGCTCGAACCCGTGTGAACTGCGAAAAGAGCTCACAGGCTGTATAAGGTATGTCAAATGTTCAGCACAGTTGAACCAATGTTGCGTAAGGAAGTATGTTATAATGGAACTGGCCTAGATGAAGGCTTAATACTAAAGATGGGACAAGAAAGGTTCGAGGTAAAAATGGAAGTGCTTTTCTTGGAAGTAGAAGTAAGCAATATACTCTATCTGTCCCACTTTACTCAGGACAAGAACCCCAACTGTGGGTTATAAATGCCTGAAGTTAGGCCTTCATAAAGGACTGCTTAAAATAATGGGACAAAGTGATCCCATGTATCTCATTATAGCTCTTCAACCTGCAGAAGAAAATCAAAGCTGTGTTTGTTTTGTTTTATTGTGTACATGTTTCCTTTTGCACTTCAGGCAATTTACATTACACTAAAGATAAATTTAGTGGTGGGATAAACACCTTCTGGAGTAAGCGTGAATGCCAAGGAGCAACTTGCACTGAGCTGGCATTTGGTGAACCTGCTCCAGGTCTCATTTAGACTGGTCAAAGTCCAGTGATACCTTGCGCCTCCAAAAGGTGGGCTAACCTCATCGCTGCTGTAACGAGAGCAGGCTGAGGGAAGGCTGCAGGACACTGGGCAGTACTTGCCCGTTGTTGATGGTTTCTGTGTACAGGCTGAAATCAGATTAGCTGCACAGCATCTCAGGAGGGCAAATGATACGCTTCATTTTAAAGAGTCATCTCTGAGTGCTGCACCGTTAGTGTGCCCATTTCTTTTGTTACGTATGCTGTTCTGATCAAAGCTGGGTACGCACAGCTCCGTAGTTATAACCACAGTGTATGACTGGATAATGATAATGCAGAGCTTTCTGCCATTTGCCCCCTCTCTCCCTTAAAATCCTGCAGACTGCGCTGATGTACGGCCAGTGCACTCAAAAGGAGAGTCAGGTCTCAAAGCCTCTTCAGGAACTGGTAAACCCTACAACCCCTCAATCAACTTAATGTCAGTGTTTCTTTTCAGCGGTGTATACTGAAAGAAATGGTCCGTAAATTTTGATGGGATGAGGAAACTGGCAAGAATACTCGTTATCACTTGTGAAATGATAATCCAGAAATCTCCTGGACTGTTTGTGCCCTGCTGCGTGGCTCTTCCAGCAAGACATCAGGGTGGTTAAAGTCCCCCATGAAGACTAGGGCCTGTGAACGTGAGGCTTCCTCCAGTTGCCTGAAGAAGGTCCCATCTACTTCTTTTTCCTCATCAGGTGGTCCATAGCAGACGCCTAGTACAACATCGACCGTGTTGGTCTGCCCACTAGTCATGACCCGTAGGCTCTCAGCTGGCTCCTCATCCATCCCAAGACAGAGCTCACGCATTCCTGCCGCTCTCCCACACAAAGGGCAGCTTCTCCCCATCACCGTCCTGGGCTGTCCTTCCTAAAGAGCCTACCTCCACCCATTGCAGCACTCCGGTGGTGTGAGCAATCCCACCATGTCTCTGTGATCCTGATGAGATCATAGCCTTGTAACTGCACACAGACCTCCAATTCCTCCTGCTTGTTGCCCATGCTGTGTGCACTGGTCTACAGGCACTTGAGATGCTGATTTCCCAGAGCAGGCAAGACATCTGTCCCCACCATCCCGTCCTGTAGGCCCTTTCTTATTTGTGTGCACGCACCTGGACTGACCCTACTTCAACTCTCTTCTCTTGATTAAGCGGTTTCTCCTGTCCACACCCTGCACACTCTGCTTATCATCTTGGTCCACCGCTTCCTCGCTTGCCTGCAGGTTGTCGTGTCCTTCTCCTCCTCATTCCTAGTTGGCCTGGTGGTCAGGTTGGTTTCCTCACCAGGTCGGTTGGGCTCTGATCAGTCATTTGGTAGTTACTACATGACTGCACAGTCTTACTTCAACAGGAGCTTGGGCACAGGGAAACAGCATCTGCTTTTAAAAACAGAATGGTTATTTCCCATCAAGGTGAAAGCATTAAGTGACAGAACAGAACCTGCTATAATTTACCATCTCCTTTCATGCTTCCAAATTTGCACATTGCTAATTGTCATGTCAGCAGCTCCAGAAAACTGTCCTCTCACGCGTGCCTCTGGTTCCTTGCTTTATGTACTTAAATATTTATTTTTCACACTAATTAACAGTCTGCCTTATATTAATAGAACTAGGCTGTGCAACTCTGGCTGTACAAATCAGCCATGTTTATGCCAGATCTAAGCCAAACCTTACTGTCATATTAACATAATTTAACCATGCCTGTGGCTTAGCAGGATGCTCGATGCCAAAACCAGCCTGATAACCTATCCTGTATGTTCCAGGCAAACTATCATATTTCACATTCTGTTTTCCATTTAGCTGTTGTTTTTAGATTAAAAGGCTACATTTACAATTCAGTTGTACATCAGACAACAAACCACTTCACTAACTAATTCCCTCATTGTATTTCTGAAGATCTAAAAACATGAGCAGCATGACCACTTGACACTGAGTCAAGCCAAGAGAGGTTGTGCAACCCATCATGGCAATGCTGCTGCACAAGTCATAACTTCTTGTTTTGTTTAATTCAGATTAGAGCGTCTGACAAACCTCTCGGGTCACAGCACTGCGAATACATGTTGTATATCTTGCTTTTCACAGTTCTCTGCTGTTGCTCTTCTGGTTTATGGTGCAGTATAAAGCAAACATCACTGTTAGGGTACAAATATGTCACAGACCTACTGAAACACAAAACCAGTTTGATGCCCTCGTATTAGTTTTGGAGCTATTCTGGGACACTCTGTGTTCAAGAAACTCTGAACGTGAGACTATGAGAACCAGGAGGAGTGATGCCCCTATTATCCCAAATCTCTCCCCCTTTCTAGACATGTACATGATTCACATAACTTTTCAGTAGTGCCAGAGGAAATTACTTTGTGGAAATGGTCTGTTCCCAAGATGAAAGAATGAAAAAAGCTTGGAAATGGTTACAGGTGTACAAAAAGATCTAATGAATATGGAAGAGAAGGAAAAGGAAGCTAGAAAGAGTCAGAGGAACAAAGTGAAATTAAAACACTTCTGCCCAGTTTGCAGTTATTTGGTAACACAGGAATCCCTTTCTACATCATGTATTATTAAAGAAGACACTATTAGAGAGGCATACATGGCCATAATAGCAGCTAGAAAGTCACTGATAGCATCACACATGGAAGAAATGGAAAAACCTATCAACTCAGCCTGATAGTTCTCTTTATCATTTCAAAGGCCCCGTCCAATCCAGCTCTCCAGGTCGTTTTCCGCGTTAAGGCTTTCTAGACAGGCTCTGGGTTAGTGCTGCCAGTTGATGTGAATTGAATATGTCAACGAAAATAAATTGTTATTTTTAAAACTTCTGCCCACATTTTTCTATTTATTTCCATAGAAATAAATTACTTAATGTCACCAGTAAAAGTCATTTAACATGTCACTTCTTCCAGAGATAAAGCTAGCCTGATGCCAGTACCTATAGCTGTGCACCCTGGAGCAGGAGATGACCAATAGAAAATGTCTACTGGAGACCAGCCAAAAAAAGAACAGAACAAACCTGTGGCGTTCCAGAGTTTGAACACTAAGCTTCGTTATTTCTTTTTGTGGAAAAGGACTAAATAAAACCCAGCTATAAATATTGGTATCTCCAAACTCCAATAACGTGTTAGGAACTGACATTTTCAAAACCACATTTTGGATAGTACACAAAATGCTGATCTTCTCTCTGAGTAACAAATGGGATTCAAACACTTCTGTATTCAATCCCTTTTCCGGACATCTGTACCTTTAACATATTTGTTTACAAAAGCTCTTTAAAAATACACCTATCCTGTGCCACTTTGAAATGTTAAGCATTTAAACTCACTCAAAAATCGACTGAAACTGCAAAAATGAAGCTACTAATAGCTAAGCAAGTGATCTCAGTGTTACTTATACACACTTGCTTTAGTGTCTGACCTCAGCTTATTCCAGCGATAGACTGCAATGCAAACTGCATCTTGCTGTTGACAAAGAATGTGATGCACAAATATAATTTGATGCCTTTCCAATATTACAGACAAACTTGAGTAGACAAAGTATCTTATCATTGTGCTAATTTACATATCAGAGCTTTTCTTTTAATGACATGTAGTAACATTATAAAGCTGTCCTGTGTAGGAGGATATAGGCAAAGGCTATTGCACCTTTACATGAAATATACAAAGAGTAAGCAAGTACTACTCCTCTCCTCAGCCCTTTTACAAGCAAAAGAAAGGATAAAATATGTTATTAGCTCACCTAATCAGATGGAATTCTGGGATAACTGAAGGAATTTAATAATCAACAAACAAGCTTCACTCTGTCAGTACTTTACTTAGCTTGCAAATTCTCCTCAACAAGTTATCAGCTTAAGGACAAGTACCATATCACTTTCTGAAATTCTTCATGTATTTACCTCTAGTCCCCCTGTACTAAAAAAAAAAAAACAAACCCACCCAAAAAAACCCAAAACCCCCTCACAAATTTACTGATTAAATAGCTAGAAATAAATGGTTAAACTATGATTTAGAAGGCATTGCTACTGAAATACCTGTGCTATGTGACATACTCACAAATGATCAGAAAAAAAGATATAAGTAACAAGTTATAAAATCTGCAAATGGTACAGAATTATTGGGGTATTAAAAGCTATGACAAATCACAGGATGCAGGGTGCCCAGGATGAGAAAATATGACTTGCACAACAGACAAAAATAATCCAAGAGGAAAAAAAATGTGTACAATAGTACACAAAAAAAGCACCCAATAATCCATGCTAAATTAGCAATTAACATTCAGGAAAGTGACTGTGAAATCTTTTTGCATAACTTATTAAGATATCAGCTCAGTGTTGAGCAGCAATCAAAAGTAAGTCTAGAATACTAGGAATTATTTGGAAGATGACAGAGGAGAAAAAAAAGTTGTTATGTCACCATATAATGCCTAGTGCATTCACATCTTGAATTGTGCATGAGCACAAGTCCTCCCACTTGAAAAGAACAACGAGAATAGTTTCAAAAGAATAGGTGCTATATAAAAAGAGATAAAAAATAATTAATGACTCCTCAGTTATTAAAAAAAAAAAAAAGAGAGAGAATGGGCTAAGTCACCAGCAAAGTGAATGGAAAGGTGTTATTTATAGTGACATTGCTTCTTACAGTACAAGAACTAGGGATCATAAGATACTAAAAAGCAAGTATAAAACAAGTACTGCTCACAGAAGACAAACTGTATAACTGCAATGGGCAGCTGCAGAGATCAAGAACACAGATGGGTTTGAGAAGTGATAGAAAATGCATGGAGAGTAAATTAACAAAGCTCTTGAACACAGATAGGACTGTTGGAACATGAAACCCCCAGTCACAGACAAGGTAAAATAGTATTTGGGGGTGCATGTGTAGAACTGAAGGAATGTCACAGGAACGCAAGTAACAAAAGCCAATACCAAACTGAACCACTGAGATTTAATTGGTCCTATCAACACAATTTTCTGGGAAAGCTGAGGAACAAATGACATGCCTCTCCAATGGAGGGTAAGTTCTTGACAATTCACATGCAGCACGACAGAAATATAGTATGGGACACTTGCTGTTTCCTATCCAACAGCCTATGATTTCTACAGAAAGCTCTCGCTGAACTTTCTGATATTCCCCCACAGCAGTTCAGTTACAAGCACCCTGTCATACAGGATCTTGTAATGAACCACGTACGAAACTGTGCTCTTATAGTTACACAGCAAAAGCCCATCTGAATCAAAGAAGGCACAGGGAATCTCCCTTTACCCGTAGTGCATTAGTGTAGCAGTCGAGCAGGATTCCAACTAGTTAGTTAAAAAAAAATGCAGTACAAAGAAAAAAAAAAATCTCCTACAGTAAGGATTTAAGTTAAAACTGACCTTGAAAGAACTGACCAGCAAGGCAATGGTGAGCCAAAGACAGGTTTCTACAAATGTGGCACTTGAGTCAGGCAGCTTTCAAATATAAAGGAAAACCATAAGGAGACAAGGAAGTAGGAGAAGGCAGCCGAGTATTTAGATACTGTCAACATCAGGAGCTAGCAGAAGTAACAGAAAAAAAGAACGTAAATATAAGCTAGCTCTGACAATCACATTTACACCTTTACTCTTTAATATGGCTAAGGAGGCACTCAGGTGTCAACAATGTTTGCAATAATTAGCAGTCCAAATCACATCAGAAGATATCTTAATCATATCCTTAAACTCATCTAAATCTCGTAAGAGGATTTCTTAGAGCTACTTTTAGGAATAAAAAGAAGCACTTCTGTGGAACTTTTGACACAAGTTTTTCACTTCCAGAACCGAAGTACACATCCAATAGCTTAACACAGGATTTTATAGTTTCCCTTCAAGGATGTCATAAGCAGATGTTTTAACCGAAGCACCTGGCACAGAAGTGCATTTGTCAAGGCCACCTGTAGGCAGAGAAAGTCAGGACTTCCTCACTTCAAGTATTCTTTCTCCCACTCACAATACACACATATAAGAGCATTGCACAATTCCTTTCTCTAAGGATTGAGATGCATATTGCTCACATGAGCTTTATAACGCTCAGCTTACTTCAGAAGCCCCAAGAGTGCTTTGCCTTGCATTTTTATCTACCATAACAGCTCACACACATTGTGGAAACACAAGCACACAGCTGGGGAAAAACAGGGAAAGAATAAAGTGAGAACTGAAACTGAACATCAAGAATGATAAATCTTACCAATCTACAGGGTACGGCTCAACAGTAATTCACACAAAGCCTCAATTACTTACTTTGCAACTTTATTTCTTTATAAGTTATTGGTATAAAGTTTAATATCTAATTATACAGTAATCTGGGGACTTAAAGGAAAGCTTATTTTGCCCTTTTTAGTGTCTTTTGCCATTTGGTCCTCAGACGTGTTTTAAGAGGACTAATATTATATGTGTACCTTAAATTTCTGTACAAAAACACTTCAAGCCTTTGTTTCATTTTTCTGAGTAGGATGCACAAATCATGCATATTGTAGACAATATAATGGTCAAGGAAATATTTCCCTCTTTAAACTAAGGCAGTTAAAAACCCATGAATATCAACTGAGTAATTTGGAAGAGTAAAAAGGCTTCCTCAGTGCTCATTTGTTCTTTGAGCAAATGTCATGTTCAGTAAGACACAGCCTCTCAGAATTATTATTGATTTGATTGCTGTCTGCGTTGAAAAGACAGAGATTGTCAAAGACAGCATTTAATTATGTACATTTTGTAATGTCACTAACCCATCCACTTTTGAATATGAACTCGTCAGCTTTAAGCATTGTGTAAAACCACATGCAAAAATTGCCATAAAACTTTTTAAATAGAACCAAATTGGCAAGTTTTTGGAAAGGATATTTCAATGTTAAAAAAAATATAGTCTATTAAAATGAGCACTTCAAGTAACTTAAATATCTTTAGCAAACATGTCCAGCAAGAAACTCTCTGTAAAAGAAATTGTTCTTAGAACAAAAAGCTAATGAATGGCTATTTAGACACTAATTTTTCAACACAGTGGTGGGTCTGTGTGAAACAATTCGTAATCTAAATAAAGTGAGTCCATTACACTGTTAAAAAAAACATACATTAAGCAGGACTGATTAACTATTGCATTTCTGTATTTACAAAAGTGCTTAGCATAACAAAATTACCTAAAAAAATATAAACTTTACCGATATCATTTGGTTCTATGCGTACTCCTAGATCTGCACTCGGAGAAAAATAGTATTTACATTGCTAGATTTAGACAAGTTTCCTATCAAAGAAATTTAACAAAACTCCCCAAACAAATGGACCCCTATGTAAGTCAATTCATTTCATCTGGCTCATCATAAATAGAGCAGAAGCAAATCCTTGAGTACTGAGCAGTATAAATAATTCTAGCCATTGTCTGTGGCATTAGACCCCAACACAGGCTGCCGACAAATTGGGCAAGTGGAGTTTTCAGAAAGCCAGCGATCAATACAGTGAATATGAAACTCATGCATACAAGGTAACTGCCTTAGCTTATTCCCTGTTACATATTCATTAATGCAAACACTACATGTTTTGCTTATTTCATTTTCAGTGTGAATATCCCCATAGTTCCGCGTAGAAAGATTGTCGATCTGCTCTTTGGTTAAACCTCTTAAACGATCGTCATCATCGTCTTCATTCAGCAAGAAGAAGTGGGCAAGTCGAAGTATGGGCAGCGTTCCATTTTCTACTAGGTTATTAGCATCCTGAGACTGCCTGTTATCTTGGTTTTCATTATTGCGACCATAGCGTTGAACATCATCACTCTGTCCATTTGTTTCCCTGCTGCCTTCTACTGCATGCCGATTTCTAGACGAAACCTCACTTGGATCACTGCTATTGTTTGCTGAACGCGAGTTATTCTGCTCTGACTGCACATCTGATAAGTGATGACCACCTCTTTGCACTTCTGAGTTAGATTCAGTTTCCATTAAAGAACTCAGTTCTCCAAAGCCTGTCATAATTTGTCTAAGGATTGATCGAAGAGCTACTGATGAAGGTTCGCCAAGCCCAGTTTCTGAAATCCGACGAAGAGGTATCCGTATAGTGCTAACGTAGGTTCGAATACCTGCACGTTCTGATCGTGATATCGTACGCCGAAATCCCCCACTGTCACTTTCAAAGGTAACTGTGTTTTCTGCCATTCCTACTCTAGAACGAGTTCTACTGGCAATACTGTCACGATCTCTATTTTCTCCAGGACGAATTCTTCTCACTTGGAGATCTAATGTAATTGTTGGATGCCTTCTAACAGCAGCTACTGGCCTACTAGATTCCTCCTCTTCCAAAGTTATTCCCAAGGATGGGGCTACACCAGAAAGTTGAGGATTCTGAGTGTTACTTCTTGCTTGTTCTTCGGCAGGCTGTGGAGAAGGCTGAGCTGTTTGTCTTCTACTTCTGTTGCCTTGCTGTGCATTTCTCTCCTGCCTCTGCCCACGTTCCTCAGAATGAGCAGTATCACCTTGCCTTTGCAGCGGAGAGCGGCTTCGACTACTTAAAGTAGACCTCAGCCGCAGAATTTCTAGTCTTTGGTTTGTACTCCTCCGAACATTAGTTCTAGCTCTACCTCTTGTGACTCCTGTAGAAGTACCTCTTTCTGGCGTTTCCCTTTGTTCACCAGTAGCTGCAGAATTATTACGTGTAGTATTTGTTTGGGAAACACCTGTCAACTCCCTCGTTCTACTCCTGAGCCTCCCTGAGACTGGACGAGAGGCTGCTTCAGAGCTTTGTGCCACAGAACTTCTTAGAGACCTGGTCCTTGCAGTGCTTGAAGCCTCACTGTTTGCCTCCCTTGCAGTCCTGCTCCTCGTTCGTGGGGTTACTGGACTGACAGCTCTTTGATGTCTTCTTTCTAAATACATTCTGCTACTATCTATACCCACATACTCCTCGCTAGCAGTTTCAAAACTGTTATGCTCATGATTTATGTTGATTTCCAGACTAAATCGGAACTCCCCACTATTCGGATTTGTTCGACTCACGGCTCTCCAGGTTTGGTTCCCACTCTGTCCACTGCGAGTGGCGTTTCCCGTGCGACGAAACGTGTTCAGCCATTCAAGCAAAGAGTCACCATTTGAGTTTTCTCCAAGAACATCAGAATCTGAGAGAAACAAAGAAGTGCAAAAATTTATACAACCGCACGCTCAGCATACTATGATGCACTCTAAATCCTCTGTGCTTGCTGGGCCCTGACTTCAGAAATAATACAGTAGCAGGACAGCTAGCGTGCTATGCTAACATAATTTTGCTGAAAATATGCTGTATGTGAAAACGTCAACAAAACTCATTAGTTCAACCTAGAATTTTTGTCTCACCAGCAGACACACAGAGAAATTAATAAGCACAGATGGCCTCTTCTGACAAAGTGTTCAGATTTAGGTGGTCCAAAGTTAGTTGTATTTGTCCAATATCTGTCCCTCGTTTAAGCTATCAACTTGAAGGTATCCTAGTCAACTAATTTTGATAAAGGAAGGAAAAGCATGACAGATTTTGTCATCTTCTGGAAAAAAACTGTAAAAATTCTTTTCTATAAGCAGTGGAATAAATGATGCATGGTTTCAACAGATTTGCTCCTTTTGTGCAAATATACTCTTTTCCTACTGCAATATCCACAGCTCCATTCCCAAATCTCCTCCAACTACAAGAACAGATACAATTGTTGTGGTTAGGGCTAACTATGTGTATAAAGCAAGCCAATGGTCATGATCACAGTGAAGGTTTTCCCTTGAAGGGATCAGATTAAGCTCTCCCTACTCCACCATCCCCCTACTTTCATGAAGCCTGCAAAAACTTTGGCATCTTCGTTTCCAAGTTGCCTATTCCTCTCCTAAATCTGACCAGAATTGGCCAAATGATGAAGACAATATTGCCGGGAAAGTGAAGACAGACAGTGCACATAATACAAACCTCACTCCATTAAAACAAGCGGAAATGAAACAACAAAACCAACAAAACAGTGGAGAGATTAACTGTTTCCTAATTAACTTCTTTTCTGTTCCTAATTAACTTCTGTTCTCTAATACACGATAAAACCTTTTAAGAATTATTTTTGCACTATTAAGTTTACTATCCAAGAGAAACCACGGAAAGAGGAGACAGTAATTTGTGGTTGACATAAATCAGTTTTCATGAAGTATTTCAAGTTTGTTTTCATATCGTTAGGACATCTCATATTTTTTCAAACAATGCAGAGGCACAATGAAAAAACAAGACTTGAAATGGCTGGTACTGAAATCTATCAGCGTTTCTCTTAAATAGCTGCACAGAACAGTATTGATGCATCACATGCTATGTGTATCTATATATATGAATGAAGAATGTTTACCTCCAACAGTTCTACCTTCACCTTCTCTGTTTTCCAGATCAGTCTGTGATGCCAGGCGCTCCTTAGCCCCCTCCAAGCGTTGCTGCAACTCTTCTGCTGTTATTTCCCCTGAAATAAGTTACATTTTGATAACACTCTTAGATAAGACATTATTATTGGCTCAACACAGCCATGCAGAAATAACAGTATTGTCTATCTTGAATGAAAGTCTTCAGAAATAAGGTAAAATTAATGAAACCAAAAAGAAAACAGCACTTGTCTAAGATTGTAATGCAGGTACACAGATAACAGAGGAAGTAGGTACTGGGGTGGAAGAAAAAAAAGATGCTGAATGTCTGTCAAGAGCATGCCAACTTCCAGGAACAACTCAGAGGCCCCCAAAATTGCCACATACCAACAGATATACTTTAGTGTACCAAATGTTAATTGTTTGGGTTTGGATATTATCTATATATGGACATGTTGCATTTGAAAGAGTTATATTTCTGTTCCAGCTTTAGTATCTACTTAAGTTGTTAAATTTTACTGAATATCATTAATTTTGAATGGAAATAGAGGGTTTTTTCCTTTCTACAAAGCCACAGAAATCAGGCTACTTGAGTCATACAACCACATGCGGTGCCTGACAGCAGTAGTGTTACTTCACGTTACATCTTTTCTACTGAAGGTATACGCATCTTACCCGGAGTGCCAAGCAGGTTGCGGTCTCTCATTAACCTATAGTCTTCTTCATTGAGTTCATTAATGAACTGGTAATACGCCTCTTCCCTACCGAGGCGCTCCAGCTGTCGTTGTCTCTCATCTTCACCATGACTATGCTCTCGTGAAGGTGCCTGCTCACTGCCATTTCCTGCACGGTGCCGAGAGCGATCCATAATGATAATGCCAGGCTGTCCTGAACAAAACCAGAAGGTTAGACTGCACAGCAATCACAGTAAGAATTTACCTAATCTACAGTAAAGAGTTCCCAACATTTTCAATGAAATTAGTTTATTAATAGCTAAAGATGATTAAGGTGAGCCAAGCTCCATGTTATTTGCCAAGTCAACAGTGTAGTTTATTATGCAAGTATTTTGCTTCTAGCTTGCTGAAAAACAGCTAGAAGTCCCCTTTGCTCACTGAAAGGATGTACCAGTTGGTACAGCAACTTTAAAATAAAAAAGCAATGACAGATTTTTTAGCTAAATAAGGATATTCTAGAAAGTTAAAGGAATAACATAAAACGTATTTCCCTTCTCCCAGGCAAAATACAACAGCAGCGTGGAGTATTTTAAAAGCTAAAATGTCATTGAAAACACCGTTCTCTAATTATTGGACTCTAATTACCCAGTATAGACTCCTGACAACCACAACTACTGCTTAGAGAAAACTATCTTCCACTTGAAACACTCACTGATAAGCAGGTAAGACTAAATTAGTATCTCTGTCAGTACTACCCCTCATATAGCACAAAGCCTACAGATTCATTTTTGGTGGAACTGGCTCTTTTGACATTCTTACATTATTTGTATACCTCCCTTGTGCTCTCTAACCCAAGGATTAGCTAGCAAAGGGATACTCATCTCCAGAGAACTGGTGTAAGAGAGAAAGGGCTATACTTTACCCACAGTTCTTCATCACTTTTGAAATATTGAACCACTGGGACCACACTATTAGAAGGCACGAATAACATTCCAGTGTCAGGAAGAGGCATCGCCTTCATTGACTTCTGTGCCATTCCCACCTCTCTCTGGTTAGGACTCAATCCTGGGCAGATCAACTCTCAGACCACTCCCCAGCTTTTCTATTTTCTAAAGAAAACCTGTTCTTCAACATTCAGTTTGAAAGAAGAGAAAGTGTCATCTTTCCATGGGGCTTCCTGTTTAATGAAAGCCATCTGTAACACCTGCCGAGGCAGACACCTGACAAAAGAGATCACTTCTCTAAAGAGGAGATCACCAGGCGAAAAAACCCAATCGTATGTGGGGCGCCATTCTGCCTGCATGTGAGGAGAAAATTAATGGGTAAATACTTCCTTCCTTTTTTTTTTTTTTTTTTTGGTCAATTCACGAACATATCAAAGTCACTTCAAGTATGAATTATGCCGAAAACACAGAACAGCATTCCCAGCACACTCCCATCAGTAATTAGTCTTCACAGGAAAGGTGATGAGAAAACAGACCAAACCAACTAACTGTTAGACATATATTCAATAAAGAGCAAATCTTCATCAATGTTGCCAACAGATACAAAGAATCCAAAAATGTATTTGCCAACAGCAGAAGCTGGCATACAGTTAATATACCTTTCTTACGTTCTTTGTGGGATTCATTCTGATGCATTCTTGGTCTCCTCATTTTCCACCCCATATGCTACTTCTCTCCCCATCTTCCCCCGGTGTCCGTCCGTCGGGGGGGGGGGGGGGGGGGGG
>JANXJC010000026.1:5642722-5668892 GCA_027564655.1 Leptodon cayanensis | reverse complement strand
CCCCCCCCCCCCCCCCCCCCGCCGTTAATGCCGCCCTCTCTCCGTCCCCCGCCCTCCCGTCCCTGCACGGGGCCGCCGCTGCTGCCGCCGCCCGGGTGAGACCCCGCGTTTTGCCGTCCGGACCGGGCTTGGGGCCCCCGGCGGTCAGTGCCGGCGGTCAGCGCCCTCGGCGTGGGGCCGGAGTCTTCGCTTCCGTGCGAGCGGGTTTTGGGGGAAAAAGGAGGGAGCTGAGGAAAACGCTCAAGTTAGCGGGTTTGCGTCGTCAGCCCAGGAGCAGCCGCTTACGATGGTCGGTCCGGCCGCCGGCTGTGTGGAACGGGGTCCGAGTCTTTTTCCTTGAGAATGCTTTTTTGTGTGATTTATTACTCGTAGTCACCATTTTAGGTGTTCTTACTGGCTGCTTCAGGAACCGAAGTCTGCCGGTCCTTTCGGGGCCTTAGAATGCCGTAAAAGAGCTTTATCTGTCACCGCTTCTCGGTACAGACCCGAGTCAGGGAATTTCTTGGCGTAAATGTTTGAAAGAAAGATCTAGCAACCTGTCATTTAGGTTTCCTTCGCCCATGACATGGCATCACTTGCTGAACAGCAGAACAATAGGAAGCGGGGAGCAGAACAAGCAGGAGAGGCGCGGGTTATTCTTTAACAGGTCCTAAATTTTGAATTACACCCAGTCTTGCTCTTGCAGTCTCCTCGCAGCGGTGCTCTGCGTGTTGTAGTTCAGATAACATGTGTTTTAAAAGCCTGGGGGTTGTTTTTACGTTGGATAAATAAAGAACTTTTAAAGCAGGCTGTGGTCAGTTATGGCTGAAACACGATCTGCTTCTGTGTACATAAGCTTTAGTTCTAGAAATGCTTTAGCCATTACCTACGGAACGGTTGTAATGGGACTGGTCGCGCCTTCCCTCGTCTCCGTTTTAAACACGCTGATATTAATTGCAGCACAGTTACTTCTGCGTGAATTTTGTTTGCTGGTATGAGTCAGCTAACTACTTTTCTTTACAAATTTTGCATTTGGAGGCTTCCAAGTGTTCCTAGGAAGAATTCTTACCTTGCCTGAATTCTTTTTTTTTTTTTCAGGGAGGGGAAGGGGAATAAACTGTTGTGAGTGTGATAAGCTATTGCCTCCAGTCTCCTTATATGCACGTACTGACTTTGCTAGTACAGCCAGCCCTGGTTTCCGCACCGATAGACACCTGCAATATAAAAAATAGATTGAGGTACTGAAAGACGTGACTACGTTTCTAAGGTTCGTGCCAGGCTCTGTGCAGCTGTTCAGCGTGTTGGACTGCAGCAGCGTGTAGGGAATTCAGCATGTGACGCTGGTGAAGCATATATTCAAACATCTTCTGGCGAAATCATCAGTCTGCTTGGTGGTGTTGGGGAGAGTGTGTTTAGAGCTGCTGGTGATAGTGTCATTTTGAGAAATTTCAGAAAAATGGAACCGTGTGCTTTAAAAATGGATAGTTACTCAAAGGTGGCTTTAAAGTAGAATTTCCTCTTGGTTCTTGACTGTGTATGATTCTAAATCCTCTCTCCTCTTGGTGAGGGGGGAAATCAAGATAAGGTATTTGATCAGAGTTTGCAAAAAAAAAAGGGGTGAGCAATATATATTGTTTCCTTTTTTTGCCTTATTGTTGACTTAGTGCCACCTTTCCCTAGTACTTCCCATTTCCCTTTGAGATTTCTGAAAAATTTCTTTTAAATATGCTGTGTAATTGCCCTTTGACAATCACTAAAATATGTAAAATAGAAACAACCGTAGATGCTTTTATAGCTTGTAGTATACTTGTACATGATGTGATCTTAAATTATATGGATGGAATTAGGATTGAAGTCAAAGGTTCCTTTTACATCCCTTTATCCGAAGTAATCAATTAAATTGCAAAAGCAAATGTGTAACGACATATCATTTTCCTGAAGCTGTGGTAATGTATGGGTGGGCATTATATCTTGCAGTGGGGAGTGTATGAAACAGAGTTCAATGTTTGTATATTGTTATGTGCAAATATTAAAAAAAATATTCTTATGTTGTTTCAGTATTTCCCAAATGGCACATACTGATGGATGAATAATTCGCTTTTTGAGTTGTTTGTAGCATTTATACAGCTCAAACTTTCTTTACATATGAAGTTGTTTGCTATCTTTTAGTTACTTTTCATAATTTTTATGCTTTAACTTAAAAGTTTAAAGCAAACTTTGTTACATGTTCCTAATTCTTATTTTAAATAGCACAAATCTTTTAAGTCTATTAATATACATCATGATTTTTAGAGTACTTTGAAGAATGGGCTGCAGGACTGCAAATGTTTTGTTTAAAATACCGAGGCAACTTTTTCTTTAATGACATCTACATGTGGACGTCTAATGTAGAAGAAGCACGGAAAATAACTAAACTTTAATAATTTGGTTTGTGCTAATGTATGTTCAAAAGCCCTCAGTAATAAAAATCCAGTTTAAGAGTAGTAGGAGCTAGTGTCTTTAGTATGACTGCAGTCTTCACCTTTTTTTTTTGATTGCTTTTACAGCTGCCTCTGAGGTGCAGTACGGCAATTCAAAACTAGATAGCAGCTGCGTGTCCTAATTGTAGGAAGTTAATTGTATGCCATTAAAACTACACGGGAATGTTTTGGAGGACAGTCTTACAGGAATCTTGATGGAGTGAGAATCCTTCTAGGGAGCGGAAGAGATGTTCTGGAGTGTGTGCTTTAGTTACCTGCTGAGGGCGTGACCTGAATTTCATGCCCTGCTCCAACAAAAAAGCGGGTCCAGCCCTGCGGTGCCCTTTGCCAAGGGGTGAGCCTTGGGGTCTCCACTGGGCTGCCTTCGAGGACCACCAGGTACGGCTCCGCGGAGGTTTCTTACGTATTCGCTGCCAAACTTGACCAGCTGAACATCAAATCAGCCGAGTAACAATGTCAGGCATCGCAGCTGAGCTCTACCTGGTGCATTGCCTGCAGCAAAATTGCATTCTGTTCTCAAGTTTTTATTTTAATCCCTCTTATTTTTCAGTCTGTGATCTCTGTGGTTGAATCTTCCTGGCTTTTTATCGAATGGTGCTGTCTATTTCATCAGCACAGGACCTGCAGTGGGCTCTAAAACCTGCTTAGAACAAACTCTGTGATTTGGTAGGGTTTCTTTTTATAGCAGAAAGGTGTACAAGAAGGCAGTTGGCTCTGATGGCAGACACTGGGAAGGGAGCACAGGCATGGCATGTTGAACATCAGTCTTCAGATAAAGACACTGTTGCTCGTCTCTAGTGGTGGTAGGAGAGTTTACTTTTTCTTCTTTTTTTGGTCCAGAAAATGTCAGTTATTTCCTGCATAAAAGCTGTTCTGCATGCCATTTGGGTGCTCCCTTGGGAATGTTGCTCAACCCAGGTATTAAACCTACCTATTTGACTTATGCTGGACTTAGAAAATATGCCAGTGGTTTTTAGTTTGTTGGACTAACATACAGATTGTTAAAATTTTTTTTTAATTGACAGGACCAGACTCCTTGAAAGCTCATTAGGAACCGAGTGCCAGGTACGGGCAGACTGAGGTGGCGGGACACGAGGGGCTGCTGGTGCAGCACAGCAGGGACACGCTCTCCTGGAGCTGGCAGCACGTGCTAACGCCAAAGTGGTACCCAGTTTTAATGGATTGATCTTGAGCTGGCTTTTTTTGTTTGTTTGTTTGCTGTCTTCTCCTTTCTGTTTTTATGGTACAGCTACAGTCGGAAATCTGAGAGAGAAGGCTGTTCTGTGGAGCAAGGCTGTCTGTTTCAGTGGTAATTGAGAGTGTTTCCAAATATTCATTTTAGCTGTTTATAGGATGTGGTTTGGATGAGAATAAGAAACTATTGAATGTCACTGTTAGGCAGTATCTAATGTCTTAATTACAACAGCAAAAAATGATACAATTGAAGATCTCCAACTGTAGCAACATCCCCTGGTGCTTTATCGGAAGCTTTTCTTAATCTCTCAGAAAGAGACTTAGGTGGTGAGACTCCGTTGGTGGGCACCCAACAGCAAGCAAGCTGGTGCTCTCCTAGTCACTCTCAAGAATTGTGAGAGGTGATGTAGGTCCCAAACACAAGTGCAGTTGGAGATTTATTTATTTATTTATTTTTTATTTCAGCTGTTATAGTTCTGTGGTGGAGCTATTGCTGTAGGTGGAGGGTCAGATTCTTTTATTTGGACATACTGACACGTAATTGAAATGACAAAAATACATTTATGTGCTGGACTTTTCCTTGCACGCTTCAAACAATCAAATCTATATCCACTTTTTTTTCCTTGAGGGTCTGTGTGAGTTGACCAAGAAACACAATTGCGGAAAACTAGTGAATGTCCAGTAAACTACTGGTTTGCTTAATCTCTAGTATGGTATGTCATAGTTTTACTTGCTAGTTAAAAGGATATTGCAAGAATGATGATGATTCTCTCTCAAAAGCTTTTATGTAAAGAGAAACTGAAGAGGTTGGGAGTATTTCCCGTGGAAAAACAGAGAAGGCAGAGTGTGTTTAAGTTAGATAAAATAATGAATGGTTTGGGTAATGTGTAAGATGCTGGTGCTATTTTTGTTTCACAGGATTTGAAGAGGGGGACATGGAATTTTTTTGGTGAACAATAAGGAGATATTTTAAAGCAATATAGATAAACTGCTTAACCTGTTATCAAAGTAAAAAGATAAGTTCAGGAGCTTAGCGTCTGCTCTGTAATGTTATAAAAAACAGTCACTTCTGACTAACTGTTGCAACAAGTTGAATGCTCTTCTCCTCTTTTAAGTTAGGCTGCTCTGTTAGAGGTCAGGCCAAGCTCTGCAGTGCATGTGGAAGAGCCCATGTTTGTTAATTTCAGGAATTTTGGGTTGGGTTTTTTTTGTTTTGTTTTGTTTTTTGAAACACTTGGCCATTCATAAGGTTGATGCCAGATTAGTTCCAGTTTGTGTTTATGGGTGTGTACTGATTGAGTTACATCAGATCGTAGATCGCTTATTTTGTCAATGTTTATATCAAACTGATTTTTAGTAAGAGGTACATTGAGGTTGGGGGTGCCACAAATAGAGGTAATGAGTCCAGTGAGAAATTTTACTTGGCAAGAATTGAAACAAACAGGTCTGGACTTACAGCTTCTTGATTAGTTCTGTATTGAGCCTTTGCAGGAGCTGTATCATGAAGTTCTTGCTGTTAGTTTTCACTATAAACTTCCAAACAATTCTTGTCTTCTCTCATTTTAATAGACGTGAGGGTTTTTGGTTTTTTTTTCTGAACATTCTTGTGTGTTGATTTTAACCGTTTTGAACTGAAGCAGTTGGTGCAGATTACAGGCAGCCGGTGAGAGCCGCAGAGTCGGCGTGCAAGCCTTTTTCTTCTGACTCCTGTCAACAATAGCATGGAATTTCTAAACGCCAGAAACTTTGTTTATGTATGTAATATGTGGTATTATCTTCTTAAATTATATGCCCTGAGTCTCTTTTGGATCCATTACCATAGTCGTTAGAAAGTTCTTAATTAAACTGTATCTACATAATGAGGTATGCATGCTGTATTGCGTGAAGTCTTGTGCTCTTTAATTTTTCTGGTAAACCACTCGTATAACTGTCTTGCCATCTGCTTCCTTCCCTTTTCACCCAGTTACGTTGCTCCAAGCTTTATAGGTTTTTAAGGTCATGCAGTTGAGCGAGTCCTCCTGTGGCCCTTGGACTTTATTTGGTGTGATCTTTTGTTATCTTGTCACAGATGTGTTGATTTATTTTCATAGCCTGCAGCAAAGGTGAGTTAGCGTTTCATTCCTGCCTGAAGCCTTTGACAAGTGCAGAGAGGAGGGTGTGAGAATAGTGTTGCAAAACACCAAAGATCTGTATCTGCTTTTATTCTGGATTTATAAATTAGAATAATATATGTAAATAATGGGGGCATGTACTGCTGTGCGTGACTTCTCACGAGGGAAGAGGGGATAGTTTTTGAGGGTGCTGATTATAGAGAAGGTGCGTGTCATCAGAGAATGCTGCTTTCGGCCAAATGATGGTGAGGTAGTATGTTCACTCTAGCTCTTGAGTATTCTTTGATTCTTCTGTTTTAAAGTCTTTTTGAAGCTTTAAAACCCCCCCAAACAACCAACCCCCAAACAATAGAGGTACCCTTCATTACCATTGGACTCTGAGGAGCTGTAATTTGCAGACTGCTGCACCAGAAACTGGAAAATCTCTTGTTTCTTAAGAACAGACTTTTAGTTACGCTAAAATTTGGAAACTGCAGTGGAAACGTAATGAAGGTACAGCAGCTCGGATTTGTGTTGGACAAGGTTGTGCTCCAACAGTATGCAACAACAGCCACCGTGGTGATACACACTTCACACGACCTCCAAGTTAAAGCCCAGATGTGTCCATTTTGGCATTAAAAGGTGATTGTTGTGCCACTGTGAGTATCAAAATAGTTATAAAAATCTCACTCTTTATTGAGCTTACTGATTTTAAGCCATTCATTGGTGTGCCTGAAATAGCGATAGAAGCAGATCATTCTGAATAGCCAGTGAATACCAAGATGCTTCCATCTTCCACCAAAATAGTTTTCTGCAGGTAAGTAGCAGGACATCAGCTGCAAATGTCTGGGTACCAGCATCTTCTAAACAAAAGACTACTTTTTTTGTTTGTTTGTTTGTTTCCCCCCCCAATGGCTTTCTTGGCAACAGGATTCTTTCTTTCTACTATGGACCCTTGTGATTGTGGAGTTGTGATGACGTGGGGTGGAGACTGGGCTGCTGTGGTTAGATGAACCGAGTATGTGAGGCAGCGCCCAGGCTGCTGGCGTGGGCTGTGTCGTCCCACCTCTGCTGTGGTTAATACTGTTAGGTCCAGCTCCAGTTGCAAAAGGGTACAGTCTCCTTTCATTTTCTTTTATTTGGATTTAAACATAGAATTAGTTTAGTGAGAACTGGAAAGCAGGATCATGAGTATTGCTCCGAACAATTGGCAATCAGTATTTTTTTTTTTTTTTTTTTTTTTTTTAGCAGAATGCTGGGCTCCAGCCCCAAAAGGAGACAGCTCATGCGCTTCACAGGATCTCCTTTGTTCGGTGCTGACAAAATGAGTGCTATCTTCAGTCTTCACCATTTGCCTGATGTGCTGCGGGTTTTTTTTTGTCTTAGAATAAAATGTTTGCCATGTCTATATTTTTGCTATGCAGCCTGTCTGTCAAGCTTGGCTCTGGTTCTTAATTCCAGACAATAATCCTTTCATTTCAAAGTGTGATGTTAATCTGAATTTTCCTACGAGAGTCTGTAATGTGAGTGATAGGTGGACTTCTCTAGCTTCCTTTCAAGGCTGCCTTGGAAGCAGCAGGAGCGTGATAGTTATTTGTTGCAGTGGTGCTCATACAGAGTATGCTGATCGGGGGTGGGTGGAGGCAGGGTCATAAATAACTGAACGATCTGGTACTGTATTCTGTTGGGAGAGTGTAAAAAATAGTTAAAATTTTTAAAACAAAAGTGGCTTTGGTTACAGACAGACAATTGAAGTTTCCCAAGTAGTCCTTTTCCCTCTAAACTCCTACATATATAAGAAAACTCCCTATTTGCAGTGTCAACCCTAATGCCATCCTAGTTTTTGCACACATTAAGATAATATGTAACTGAATATGAAAAGAATAAAACGGAAATGGCTGGTAATGTGAATGACTGCAGAATGTGAAGACTGAAAGCAAATCGTAGGTAAGAGTTGATTTGATTTAATTGTCCCCTCTTGTATGTGCTAAAAACGGGCTCTTGTGCAGGTACTTTTCAGTAAGCAAGAGCATTTTTGATAGGCTGCTGCAATATGCTAGGAACTATTGTGTTGCATTTTTCAGTCACCTTGGAGAATGATTCCTGTGGGGTTTTGTGTGCTGTTTATGTCCACAAACTTCTGAAAAAGTCAGAGGCAACTTCAGGGCTGAAGAGACGGCTCCATTTCCTTGTCTACCCACATGAAGGCTGCATGCGGTCATCGTTGGTGCCCCAAAGAGTGGACTTGGGGGTGACGTTATGCACTAGAAGTGAGTGGCGGAGGTGAAAGACAAAACACGAGCTCTCCGCAGGTGCCAAGATGTCTAGCGGCGTGCTGGAAACGACGTACTGCACTGTCCGCTTCTGGGACGGCAGTGCAGAATACGTGCAGTTGTTGGGTGGGCTGAAAAACGTGGTGGATGCTGTGGGCTGCGCGTTGTTAAGGAAGAGGAGATGAACCTGGAGCTACCCTGTTCTTCAGGGGAGGGCGAGGGAAGAGGCGGAGGTGGCTGGGAGGCTCTGCAAGGTACAGGAGTTCGGGGCTTGGGCATCGTGTGAGCGTGGGAAAGCGCCAGTTTGTGCAGGTGAACTAGGTGCGGACTGGGACGGTGGATTCTTTGTGTTAACGGTCTGGAGATGGGGAGAGAAATGACGGAGCTGGGAGCTTTCCTGGGGCTGAACTCAGCCATCGGTGTAGAGTAGCATCGGGTTTCTGTCTGGAGGAATGAGGAGGGAGGGAGAGGTGAGTTGGGAAACTGCGTCCTGGAGGTCTCCTGGACCAGGAGGACGGATCTTGCAGCTCTTGTTTCTAGCACCGAGTTTTGACAGTCCTGAGAGAAATTATGGAAAAACCCTAGACCTGGCCTGGAAGGACCCCCGTAAGTCCAAGAGCAGGAATAAAATAGTAGCATTAAAGAATTAATCTAATTGTGTGCATTTGAAGAAAAGGACTTGGAGAACAGAAGTTCAGGCAGATAAGCAAGTAAGTGGTAAGTACACGCAGTGCAGGTAATTTGCAGTGCAGTAGCAGTTCTTTAGTGAACAGGTTGAAAGCAGCTTTGGAGAAAGCGTTTCCTCATGTCTGAAACTTTTTTTTAAACCAAAAAAAAAGGGGGTGGTGGTGGTGTCTCCCTTGCTTTTAAGGGTGTGATGAGGCTCTAACACCTTTCTTGCTTCTGCGGGACCTTCGCTGGCCTTTGCAGATTCTAAAAGAACAACCCGTAGTGCATGAATATCCAGATGTATTCCTTAACCTTTTTGCTAATTTTAAACAATATTGTTTGTGGTCTCTGCATGTGCTAACCGTTTTGTGGAAAATACAGCTTTCAAATATTTCTGCAAAAACATTGGAAATGTTTTAACCATAAGGAAGAAAAAAAGACTATTAATTTTATAGCCACACATGCTGATAACCTCTGTATTTCTGAAACTGTTAAAACCCAAAGAATTCTGCAGCTGTACAGAGTCCTCGCATAAAGAGATCTGAGGTACTAGCTGCTTTTGAGATACTCGAAAATTGAAGACAGACTTGCAGCCTCACTGTCTTAGTCACGTAGGCTGCACTAGTTCTGGTTGCAGCTTTTTGTAGCTTGCACAGTAATTGTGTGAATAATGCCATTTATGAAACCTGATTTTTTTTTTTTTCCCTCCTTCCCAAGGCTCTTTGCTTTATTATGGAATTATCCACTGTCTAAATGCAAATTCAGATTAGAAGTATACTTGTAGCTAGGACTCTCTCCTAGGATGAGGTAAATAACATGTGTGAAAGTAATAATCTGCATGTCTTCTGCCAGTCTGCTGCTGTGGAGAATTTTAGATTTGATCAGCTCAGATGATTTGTGGTAAAAATGTGCTTTTTGGGCATGTCTTGGAGGAAGTGCCAGATCTTAAAACATGTGAAATATGACAAAAGGGCCCATGCTAAAGGGATGTCAGATCTCATTCAAAATTCTCATTTTGAAACTGAGTAAGCCTGTGAAGATTATGTTCATTCAGTATATAATTGGCTGTGTCTTTTATGCTTGTTTAAAGTATTAGCAAAGTAAGCCAGCAGTTTGTTTTGTAATATTATAAAATACTCAGGACTGTGGATTCTGACTTTGTGTAGATGATGGTAATCAGTTCACCCTTGTCTGTTAATTTAAGTCTTGGACATGCTCTTTAAGGTTCAATACAGACTATTGAAGTTTGTTCAAGTAAGGTGATGAAGCTGAGGCAGGAGCATCAAGATACTTAACTTTGCTGCTAATAAAAGGCTTGCTTGCTTTCTGGTGTCCTTCCACTGTAAAGCAGTCTTGAGTTTAGAGTAGAGAAGCCCATTGTGCATGAATGGGTGGGAATAAAGTTTTGGTTTCAGGCTTCGTCCCTCCAAAGTTCTAACTCTCATGCTCCTCTCCCCCCTGCTGCCCCCCATCTTTTCTTTGCAAGTTTGGCAAGTAATGCTGCGTGTTCCTGCTACATGCAGGCTGATAACCATTCAGGAGGGTTTTGTGTTCTGGCTGGCTAGCCTGCTGTTCTCTCTTGTCTCCTCCAAGGCTCAACAAATGGTTTCTGAGACCTCGTCAAGCCTCCATAATAGCACATTTGGGATTACAGCATAGCTTTATTCATAGCTACAGTTTTTCGTTAGGTACAAGGCCACTTGTGAACTAGTTCCGAACTTTTGTGTATAGTAGGCTTCCCATTTGAGAAATAGCTATTTGAATAAATATATTTAATTTTCTACAGAAGCATATGAAGTCCTTAGTAGCTTATATAAGAATGGTACTGGATAGACAATTTAATATTCTGCTTTTTTACAGAGAATTCTACTGATGTTGCCCTGTTGCATGTGTTTTGCATATCCTAGTTAAAGACTGATTTAAGCACATGAAGATGGGGATGCTAAAGAGTCCTTGTAAAATTATATGCAATACTTGAACAAAAAGATACTGCTGTTTAGGCAACAGTTTCTATTCAACTGCCTCTTAACTACCTTGAGTGTTAAGTGGTAGTACGGCAAAACATATTGTGCAGTCAGTTTAGAATTTGCAGGAAAAGAACTGTAAGCCAGGATTAAAGCTGTAGATATTTTCTTTAAAGGACAAAATGTTTGAGAGAACATAATGATTTTCTCAACTACAGATGATAGCCTAAACATCCAAAATTAAGATTAGTCTTGAAAAAATGCATGTTTTGTGAACAGGGAAGAACACAATTAAAGGTCACTGAGACAATCTGCTTGTTTTTCTGTGAAAGCTCCGTGCTGTGTGCTTGTAACACCTTGCATACAAGATGTTGACATTTGAATAAAGGACACTTGAGAGTTGCACTAAAAAAGAAGACTCAATTCATTATTGTCTGTGTGAATAATACGTGCGACTGAGAACTTGGAGTACAAAAGGATCTGAATTGCAGCAAACCCCTGATTCCACCTTGTGTTTCTGGCCAAGATGTGTTTTCTGGGAACGGCATAACCTTACCCGGTGAGGGGCAGCCCTAGCTATAGGTGTACTTTCAGTTGCAGTTTGAGTTCAGACATTGGATAATCCCACAATGAAGCCTTGGAAAGTCAGATTTCATCAACTCTGTTGTTCTCACGGAGCTACTGTGCAAGCTATGGAGCGTAACAAAAGCAACTGGAGCAAGCTCTACCTGGGTAGACTTCAAGACAGCAAGGTGGCACATTTGTCCCCGAGTGTAATTTCAGTCTTACCAAACTTTTTGTACTTGAACTGCTTGGCGTTCAAACTCTCTCTTTTCTTCTGGGGTGAACGTCAATCCTGTTTAATCAGGTTTGAACAAAACAACCTCTCACAAGTACATGTGCTAACAGTGCCGTTCACTGTTATGTTAGTTCAATTTTGTAGAAGCTCAACTGGAAGCTTATATGACTCAGCTAGATGAGTGTCAGATACCGAAAGACTCAAAAAATGAGTAGCTATTGCAACACTGAAAACTCTATGGGTAGAATTCCAGGCACGTGTAAGGGGGGAAAAATAGCGTTAGGACTTCATTTCCATCTACCTGACTAGTTTGCCTATGCTGTGTGAGATCAGAGGGGCTACAAAGCAGAAAATAGGGCAATGAATGGCTCGTTAGCTGCATTTCATTTAGGTGGATCCTCTGTCAGGAAGGGATGCCAAGACAAAACTTTGTGACGGTGAGTAGCTACGTACTGAAACAGCTAGTCAGGACAGCCACCACAGGAGAATTGACTTGGGACTTGGCCTACAGTAGGATGAAAGAGCAGATTCAAACTTACTACTGAGGGCTGTCTGTGACAAACATGGTTTGTTCTTTGCTCTTGGAGGGATGCTGAATCCATCCAAAGTTAAGAAATCTGCTTGAAGTACCACAACTTCAGTCAAAGAAAAAAAGAGAGGGGTGGTGATGGGAGGAGATGGCTTCTTAAAGCTAAAAGAGAGCCAAGAAGGTGAAATGTTGCAAGCTGCTTGGGAACCTTTTCTGAAGCTTCACTGGGCGCTCAGTGAGTATGTATCACTCAAGACACACTGTAAAACCATTAATTAAAAAAATGACGTGGTGAAATAGTACAATAAAGGAAGCCCTTGGGAGTAAGGATATGTTCTTTGAAAAATTAACATAGAAATAGAAGGTAAGTGATGATAAGCTAAATGTAAAACTCTAGTGTGAGAGCCAACCTGGCAACCTCCCCCCCATATAAGCCCTCAAAAACACACAGACAAGCTCCCCCTGCCTTTAGAAACTACTTGAGAAAGGCATGAAATTAATCTTCCTTTTTCTCCCTCTTTTCTGATCTATCAGTAGCACAATGCTATCTGTAGAAGCAGGGCACCACTGACCTATAGAAGGAGTTGTTCAGAGAAGATGAAATGACAGCAGGAGAAGAACTTTTGTTTAGTCTGTGCATAATGAAAGAACTTAAAGAATTGGAGGCGAAGGAATGCATTGGGGGATTTTGTCTCAAAATGCAGTGTTTGGGGAAAGGGCTATTTGAACAAACTGAAGTGAAGAGCAGTCAGTCGTCAAGATGAGATGTGTTTGCACATCTGAAGGAGTTCAAGAGTGAAGTAAGCAAATTACTAACCAGAAAGTATAACCCGATGCTTTAAATTGTCCAAGTCATGGAAGACTGGAAAGGGACAGTGGTGAGATAAGTGTTTTAAAGGCCTTTTTGGAAGAGTGGAAGCTGCTAACTAGTAAGCTGAACCAAGAGCAGAGATAGTGGACACATGCAAGGTGCTGAGGTGAGGAGACAACAGCCTTATAAAACACTTTCAACACCTCCTAGGTCTATTAAAATCATTTGACGGAGTTAGCATGCAGGTTAAGGCAACGTAGTTGATGTAATCTATCTAGATTTTCAAAAGGTGTTCTGTAAAGTCCCCTATCAAAGACTTAAGATGAACTTGAAGACGGTCCTTCTCTGGATAGAGAAGCTAGTTAGAGATGTGAAGTAACGGTGAGAGGTCATTACTGGTATCTCTCAGGAATATGTGCTGTTCAGAAGTTTTGTTTGGAAATTACTTGTCTTAAATAGTTGGGCAACAGCTTTGCTGTTTGAGCGCTATTTGGGATAGTGAAGGCAAGGACTGATTGTGCAGGCTTGGCCCTCGATATCAGAAAGTTCTCCAATAATAGATCATACTTATTGATGTGAAGTGATACGTATGAGAAAATGGGCTTTTCTTTACTCACAGAATGGTAGCCTCTGAATTTATTATTTAAGAAACAGATTTTGGAGTTCAAAATGACAGTTTTGTGAAAGTGCCAGCTCAGTGCAAGTAATTGCTAAAAAGCAGGGAGAGTCACAGGACTTAACTAGCAATGGAGTGGAGCACAAAACATGGTGTCATTGTTGCTTTAAATCCTATTTTCAGTATTGTAGGCATTTCTAATCCCTTCATCCCAGGCAGGGGATAATAAACCTAAGGAGGGCCAACGAGGATACTCAGAAATGTGGAGCAGTGTCTATGAAAATTTAAGGCGTTCCCATAGACAAGGAGTCTTCTGTCTGTGAGAGTGAGGGACAGGGAGAGTCTCTGAAATCCTGAGTGTCATTGAGAAGATAGGAAACAGTTGTTCAGCGACTGCATACATTTATGAAAGATAAATCCGTTAAGGGCTATTAAATAAGAAAATATAACCTGTGAACCTGTAGCTCCTACAGTAGTATGTTTGTGACTGTTAGGCAAATTTGAGACTTAAAAAGCTTCTCATCGTAAAAGTTGTTTTTAAAGCAGCAAATAATGCTGTTTCCTCCGTGTAAACCAAATAATTTCACAGATTTGACTACTGAAGAAAAATGTACCAAAAAAGAAGTTATCCAATGAAATCGTGGTTTTCTGAAGTTTAGGCCAGTGATTTAACCCTGTTTGTTGTTTGCGTTTCAGAACAGATGCTTTGAAATGCTGTGCTGTCTTTATGCAACTTCTGGTTTCTGAAGTGGTACAAATATTGAGGTGACTTAAGAGCAATTTGAGAGAAGGAATGTGCAAATGAAATACAGCAGTCTTCTCCTTTATAGAGAATTTGTGTTGCTTTGCATAAAAGTACTGGTAAGACTGCCGTGCCCTTTAATAAAGCAGCATGAAGCTTTGAGTCTGAAGTGGGATATTGCTGCCCATCAACTAGTCTCCTCATAGGAGCAATCTTAATAATTTTGTGGTTTTAAAACCTTAGTTTTTAGGCTGGCTGTCGAATTACAATTTTGTGGGAGAAGGGAGGAGAAGATACTTAACCAAATCCCAGGGATTCTTGCTTCTGTGGAACTTCTGCGCTGGAGTTAATTGCAGGGCTAGATGAGGGAGTTGGCTTGGTTTTAATTTAATTTTATTTTTTTTTCTTTTCAATTACGTGGTTTCACCACCACTAGAAAGCAGGGAGTGAAGTGAGTGGCATCTTGCTTTTTCTCCTCCATTTCTCTTTCCTCTACCCTTTCCTTTGTTGTCTTTCGTTCTTACAACATACTTAGTGCTGGTTTTGATACTCATCGTACCCCACTGTAGGCTAACAGAAATTGTTAACCCAGGAAAAAAGAAGTGGATAACTTTTTGCCAACTGCAGGAGGTGAATCGTCATGGAGGAGTGTGGCACAGATCAGAGCTGGCAGAGGAGTCAAGGCTTTTCTTTCAACAGCAGCAAATTCTTAGATCAGAAGAACAACATGTACAGTGTATTGTTGAATTTACTTGGTTACTTTGAACTTTTTGCCAAACTACATGTTATGGCGAAACGTGTTAATTTAAAAAAAATCAAAGAACAAAAGGAATGAAGTGAATTGGTAATTGCCATTCACCAAGTAGTACCAGCTGTCTCAGAAGCCCAAGTGTTTATTGGCTTGTTGTTGATGGTTTTTCCTCTAGCTGTGGAAATGACCTTTTCTTTACCCATGAAAAGGTCTGATTACTGAAGGATTTGTTTTCAAGTAGAAAATATTCTCAGCATAAGCTATCTGATAAGAGTAATGATGCTGTTCTGGCACAGCAATCTTGCCATTTAAGTATTCTGGGGATGGAAAAAGTATGAATGCCTGAATTAGACCCTTAATAAATTCAGTTCTGGTAGTGCATCTTCCCCTGCAATAATTTCTTTATGTTAGCATTGCGGTGAGTAATATGGCTTTTTATTTTTACATGACATCTTGTAAATTCAGATCCAAGTCCGTGAAACGTGCTTCAGTCACAGACCGAGTTCCTCGTACTCTTCTATCCTTTTGTAAAGGATTTTTTTTTGTCTTTTTCTTAAAGCACACCGTATCTAAAAATGGCGTACTGCAGTGTTAGCAAGACTTAGTCATGCTGAAGCATTACTTTTCTTTCAGGATAAAATGTATATTTCTGAGGAGGGGGGTGAATAGCAACAAGAAAGAGCACAAACTGGCTTTTTTTTCCCCCCGTTGTGCAATATGCTGTCTTTTTCCTGTTCGCTTTTTTTGTGCATCATGTACATATCTTTAAAAGGCAGAAAAACCCTAACCATGCAAATCTGTTGAAATATTACCTTAGAGATAAGTCTTTAATTTTTTTCTTCTGCTAGGTTGTTTAATATTTACATTAAAATATGATCTTTCTATTAGTCCTTCCTTAAGTTAAATTTTAATTCAGCTAGAAATTATTGACAAAGTTGAAGATAATCTCTGCCTTGCATTAAGATAGTGATATATTTGTGTTACCTCTCTGGAAGAAAAAGAGGGAAAGGAGAGAACAGCAGGATAATTAAAATTAAATATGAAGTTTCTGTCAACTTCTCTGAGTTTTGCAATTTACTTAAATTCGATGATATGACTATGCAAACACTTCCTAAGGCTCACCAAAACTTAGTGTAATCCTACAGCGCATTGATTGAAACTTGATGTAGCTGTAATCTCTGGCACGTCTTTATAAAATTAAGGGCTGTATTGATTAGTGGGAGTGGTTGCTCTAGCTCATAGGAAAGGTCTATCCAGCTGTCTTTGGCAGTTAACTCTAGCACATCCTTAGGAAGAGAAGCAAAACTAGAGCAAGCATGTAGTGGTGCTTTCGTACTGACACATTTCTGCTTCGGCTGGTATCCAGAACTACTTTTATCTTAAGGTGAAATTAAAATTTGGGGTTCTGGATTTCCGCCGTCTTGTTCACTTGTAGTTGCTCTTGAACTTAAACACAAAGGTAAAGGAACCTAAGGACATGAAGGATGGGATGCATTTTTTTTTTTTCCTTGCCTTACCCTAATCTTTATTCTATTTTTGTCACATTCTGCTGTGAAACCAGGCAAGATGTAGCTGGTCTTCCTGATAGTAGTTACGCACTAATATCATTTGAGAGCCCCTGCCCATGAGCAACACCTACGAAAAGGAGGACAAGCCCTTGGAAACGTACCTGTTGGAGAAGACGACAGCTCCTCCGGGGTTGCGCTGCTGTCGCGTGGGTCCGGACCAGCACGGACCCCCGAGGTGGTCGGTGGTGTTTTAGGGGAGTGTGCTGGCTGTGCCCCCTTCCCCGCCACTGCCTGGGGTTGATGCGCGTTTTTTTGATTCATGTTTTTCTTGCGTATCGCATGTTTCAAGCTAGAGAAAAAGTAGGTAACATTTATTTCTGTAGAAAGATGGAAGCAGTCTGAAATTTCCCGTTTGGGAGCGAGCGCTGTTACAAGTGTGTGAAACCATAAAGCACGTACTGATGCCGGCAGCCGCGTTAGAACGGGTGCGAGGTGCCGCTTGTAGTGGCAAGCACAAATACATAAGAAGTCACACTACTTTATGAACTGTATTTATCCTCATTTGCGGATTAACTAGTACCAACCGTTCTTTATTCTTTTCACCTCTTCCTGGAAAGTCTTCGCAGGTAGCTTTGTAGAGGAGAGAAGAATAGTTGTGAACTACTCTTTTTAGCTGAAATCCTTGACGAAGTAGCTCGGACTCCCAGCTTTTCTGACTGGGTTGCATTATTCATGATCCGTTCTCATGTATTAATACATAAGAGGCTTTCATGACAGAATCTGGGTTTTTATCTGATTTTTGGCAGATTTCTTCTGTGAAAGGAACAAGCTAGAATCTATGATGGGATAAAGCTTAATCTGGTTGTAAATACATTTAAATACTCTGGGCTTGAATAAATCTGAACTTTTAAAAATAGTCATGCTTTGGTTGTGTAGCAGGCAGTTTATAATAGAGAAGATAATGTTAACCCCTCTTCTGTAGGTTTAATGCATGTTATAGGACTACCCTATTTTTCAAAATGTTTTTAAGTTCAGTCAAATGAAGAAGCAGCAATTTGAGCTAACGTTTATCTTCTGGTTTTAACTTCATCCAACTTGTTTTAGTCAATATAACTGAAACGTGTTTTTTGTTTTCTCACAAAACCCACAAAAAGTGGCCCTTGGAAAATTAGGTATTTTTAGAATAGTCTCGTTTTGGAAATTATATATATAAAACGCATAGAGCATCAGTAAAATAACTTTAGTGACCCTCAAACAGCTATAAGTGAAGGGCATAAATCTAGTTTATATTGTTCCCATATTTTGAGAAAGTCTACTTCTTTAGCTATGGTGAGTTTTTTCCAGTGAACAGAATTATTTCTGCAGTGGGTGTAGCATTTAACTGCAGCTTTCTGGCAAAGGTGAGTGTACTGCATCAAGCTGACGTTGAAAGAAGGTACTAGTTAGAAGATAAACTAACTTCATCCTGAATGTGGGCAGAAACCACTGTGCTTCTGCTATGTCTGCTCTCTGCCTTTAGATAGCTCCAGTGCTCATCTGAGCATTCAGCAGGCCGCTTCAACTCACTAATGTGGCAGAAAGTGTACCAAACAAAAAATTGGAGATACTTTTCCGCTCTCTGAATAAGCTCATCTCCATCTGAAAATGAGTGCCTGGGCCGTAGCGCGAAGGGCAGGAGTGGGTGTGTGTGGATGAAGATGGGGTTCTTTCAGCAGCAAACTGTTGACTCAGAGCAAGCTACTGTTCAAAACTTCGCTGTTAGTTTTCAGTTCTTTTTATCAACATAATTGTAAAACATTTAAATGTATGAAACCCAGCAGGTTTTGTAAAGATGGAATTACAAAAGGATGAAGCGGTTATCATTGCATCACTGTTAGGTCAGATATTTATTTTTTTTAGAGAATGATTTATAAGATTTTGCTTGTTATTTTAGGTTTACCTGAAGATACAAGGTCAATGATCAGACTTAGTGTGTGAACTAATTAATTTGACAAAAGTTTTGACCTAAAATGTGCTTTCTGGGAAGTCAGGTGCTCGTAATGCAATTTCTCAGCCTGTGTACCAAGTTGTTAGTACCAATTTTTTTCCTATGCAGTTTATTTTCTGCTGATTCACACAATCTTTGCTATTTGGCTGTTACCGTCTATCCTCACAGAACTGTTGTATTTCAATCTGCACAGCTTTACGTGTCCAGTTTTGTACATTTAAATGTACGCAATGATAACCGCTGGGTTTCAGGCATTTAAATGTTTTACAATTTGTAACTTTTTTCAGTCTCAGTCAGCTGGACTGTGACTGTAAACCTGAATAAACAATACTTTGGTGCATTCTTCAGTTATGAAGGCTGTATATCTTGGATGTGCTTGTTGGGGTTTAACCCTGGTAGGCAGCTCAGCCCCGCGCAGCCACTCGCTCCCTGCGGTGGGATGGGGGACAGAGTCAGAAGGGTCAAAGTGAGAAAACTCGTGGGTTGAGATAAAGACAGTTTAACAGGTAAAGGAAAAGCCGCGCACACAAGCAAAGGAAACCAAGGAATTCATTCCCCACTTCCCACGGGCAGGCGGGTGTTCAGCCATCTCCAGGACAGCCGGGCTCCATCACACCTGACGGTGACTTGGGAAGACAAACGCCATCACTCCGAACGTCCCCCCTTCCTCCTCCTTTTCCCTGCAGCTTTTATTGCTGAGGATGACATCGTATGGTACGAGATATCTTGGTCAGTTGGGGTCAGCTGTCCCGGCTGTGTCCCCTCCCAACTCCTTGTGCCCCCCCAGCCTGCTCGCTGGTGAGGCAGTCCGAGGAGCAGAAAAGACTTTGGCACTGTGTAAGCACTGCTCAGCTATAACTAAAACACGGGCGTGTTATCAGTGTGATTTTGGTCACAAATCCAAAATGTAGCCCCATAGGAGCTACTATGAAGAAAACTAACTCCATCCCAGCCAAAACCAGTACAGTGCTCTAGTATCCACTTCTAGAATACGTTTATCTTGTTGGGGTGCAATGGTCTTTGGGGACCTAAGTCAACTTCCTTTAGGGGTGAAGGGGTTTTGTTAGGTCTCCGTGGTTTTCTGTGTGTAAGCACAAAGCACTTTGGAAGTTTGTGGAATGTACGTGAAAGCCATTGAAATCCAGTAGGTAGAATGAATTTATTCTTGGTTTGTGTGGCATCCATATAAATCATCTGCAGACCATACTAAGATCTGGAGGTTCAGATACCAGTATTTATATTATTGAGGAAAAAATGTAATTCTAAAGGCTTGTTCTTTTTCACAAAAATGTGACCTTTGGGTTTCTTTTTTATGCTGCTTACAAGTAGCGGTATCTGTGCATTGCTTTAATTTTACAATGGGTCACAGAATAATTTCCTTGAGGACAGTTATCATTGCACACATTGCAAATACTAGAACAAACTCTGAATATTGAATAAAGAAAGATTAGCATTCCAATAAGACATGAAATTCAAAGTTGCGTCCTCACACTAATCTAAATTACGTTGAAAATGAAAACTTTTAAATTTCTCTATAGTAAATGGTCCTCAAAGTTATGTATGTACGCATCCAGAATTGCCCTATTCTTTTCTAGCTAAGTTTTGGAAATGTTGTCAGATGTGGAAAACAGTATTAGGAATTAGGTGTGTGTCTTGAAAATATATAATGAAGGTACTAGGCAGCTGTGAAACTCTTTACAGTCTCAGAGGAATAATAAACAATGTAGTTTATTTTACAATCCCACATAGAATACTTCAGGTTGGAAGGGATCTCTAGAGGGCACCTGGTTCAACCTTCCACTCAAAGCAGGACCAACTTCAAAATTAGCTCAGGCTGCTCAGGGTTTTACCCAGCTGAGTTTTAAGTATCTCTCAGCATGGAGAACTCTGTCAAATCTCTTTTACTTTTTGACTAGCCATGTTTGTTTTTTTTTTACTTCATGCTATCTAATTGGAATTTCTCTTTTTGCCACTTGTGACTGCTGCCTCTCATCAGTTTGCCAGGCACCTCCAAGAAGAGTCTGACTCCTTCCCTGCACCTGCCCGTGAGCGAACTGAAGGCAGCGGTAGGATCCCTCCCCAGCCTTCTCTGGAGGCTGAACAAACCTGCCTCTCTCAGCCTCTCCTTCTGCGTCACCTACTTCAGACTCCTGCTGCTCTGCTGGACTTGCTCAGTATGTCAGTATGGAAAGCCTAAAACTGAATATGGAGCTGCCAGATGTAGTTTCACAGTGCTGAATATAGGGGAATAATCATCATTTTCCACCTGCTGGGTACGTTCTTGCTAATACAGCCCAGGATTTGGCTGGCTGCCTTTGCCACGGGGGCACATCGCTGTGTCGTGTTCAGCTTGTCCACCAGGATGCCCAGGTCTTGCTCCGTAAAGCTGCTTTTGACCCACTTGACGGTGCGTCCAGTTGCGTGGGGTTATTTCGAACTAGAGACAGGTCTTTGCGCTTGTCTTTGAACTTTCTGAGGTTCTTGTGTGCCCGTTTTTCCTGTCTGCTGAGGTCTGTCCAAACAGCGACTCAGTTCCTCGGTGCATCAACCACTGTCCCCAATTTAGCATCATCTGTGGATTTGCTGAGGATGCCTTCCATCCTGTTGTCCTTTCATTAATGAAGATGTTATATCAGGCCCAGTATCTGCCCCTGAGGGACGCACTAGTAACTGGCAGCCTGTTGGATTTGTACCATTGATTACAACCAATTAAGTCTGGCAGTCCAATCGATTTTTCATCTGTTCTGTAGTTCAGCTGTCCAAGCTCTCTAATTTGGCTGTGAGTATACCATGAGATCATGTCACAAGCTTTGCTAAGGCCAGGGTAACATCCAGTGCTTTTCCATCGTCTGTAGAGCTAGTCCTCTCGTTGTATAGGACAAGGAGGCTGATCAGGCACAGCTCACCCTTGGAAAATCCTTGCCAGCTGTTTCCAGTCATTTCGTTTCCTTCATGGTCCTGCAAATAGCTTCCTGGGAGGGTTTGCTGCATAACCTTTTCAAGGACTGAGGTTAGGCTGATTGGCCTATAATATCATTGAACCTTTTGCCCTTCTCAAAGAGGGTCCTGATATTTGCCCTTTTCTAATTGTCAGGAGTCTGCCATGATCACCATGACCTTTCGCAGATGATAGAGTGGTTTTGCAATGACATTTCCCGGCTCTGTTAAGCACCCTTGAATGCAGCCCTGCCGGTGACGTGGACTTGTGCGTGTGTCTGTCCGCTTTGCTGAAGTCATCCCTAATTTGCTTTTCCTCTACTACCTTTCACCAGGACTGTGCCGCCAGCCTTGGGAGCGTGGTAGTTGTGCAAGTGGACCGTGATGTGAAAACCAGTGCCATTGAGAACCTCAGCTGCTTTGTGTCCTTTGTCACTTGGTTCTCCAGCACACCCATTTTCTGGGTTGGTAGTTAACAGGTGCAAAATGCAAAAATAAATACAACTGGTGGTATAAATATCTTACTCTGGCAAGACTATTTGGTGCGTTAATGTGGTGTTGAAAGAGGAAACAGAGGTTCTATTCTTCCAAGTCATCATTTGAGTGGGTACTCGTGAGAGTGAGTCTGCCCTCATCTTGCTGTGCTTTCTAGAAAATGATGCATTGTTTTGGTGGGTATTTAAGTGTCTGCTGTGTATACAGCATTGGCATTTAGTAGAAATGTGTAAAACCTTTCAGCTTCAAAATTTGCATTTGTGTATTCATATGCTTCCAGAGAACTCAATTACTACTTTTTCCAATAGACTTCACTGGATGTCATGTGTGACTAGGGTGATTTTCATTTTTTAAAAAAATCTGATTTAAAAACAAAACCAAAAAATAACACTACCGTGACTTGGGGGAGGAGGCAGGGCATGATGCCACAGAGTGAAAATGCCAGGTCTCCTAAATGTAATAATTTGCTGTCATAAGTGTTTTATTTTCACATTGTAACCTATAGCTGTGTGCTTTGCTAAGTTCTTCCTTCCATCTCAAATCTACCTGTGGAGCATGTCCATGTATTTGTTATGTTAAATTTCAGTAAAACACATAGGAGAGGAGGGACAAAGAAAACTAATGGGAATGCCACAGATTAACTTCATGTTATCTTTCTCTTCACTTGTAGTTTAAATCTTTGCTGTTGAACACTATTCTGATACTTAAAAGTAGGCTATAATAAAACCTCTGATTCATCTATTTCCTTGCTTGACATTCTGGTAGGTAATGAGGATTTTGTATTATTGCCTTACCTGGCTCCCTAGCCTGTATGAAAGCTCCTGGCCGTATTTTGCTGTTAATAGTGAAGATGTGCTACTGTTTGTACAGTTTAGGGCCTGGAGTTACTCAGTGTTCATCTAGGTGAGTTGTTCAAAGCAAAGGCGCTCTGCAGCACAAATTAATTTTTGGCTAGTAAATTCAAAATGCTGCATTTAATGCATGCAGAGAATTTTGAATCACTCCAGCAGTAGTGTGACAGTTGTGCTTACTCAGGATGTGTTACTGTGACTACTATTGATGTTAATGGAATTCTCAAGGGTAGAATGAAAAAAAAAACCATGTGTTTTATTGGTAGGCTTATCTTTTAATTATCAGGCCTTTCATATTCTTTAGGGAAAAAGAACCGTAAACAATTAACAGGTTCCTTAGAGTTTTCTGTAGAAGAGATGCTGCATTTACAGTTCCCTGTGGTAGTTGTAGGACTGTAGAGCCTATTTCCCTCAGATGTTTAACTACAGTCAAGTTTTACATTTCCTTGTTTAGAAAGAAAAAACTGTTCCTAAGTTGTGACCTGTTAATTTTGAATGAGAACTTTTTTTTAACTGTAATGTAAATTTAGAATTATTACCACTGATTTTAAGGTTTTGTTACTTTATTCTGCTCTTTTTATTACTCAATTGAATTTTAAACTGATCTAGTTATCTGAATAGAGGATACATTCTAGTGTTGTGCCAATACATTTCTACAAAACATGATATGTGAGATGAAGTAACAGTAGAACTTTTTTTTTTTTTAAACTGCCTTTTATGTAATAAGCCTCCTTTTTCTCCGTGTGTAGGATATTTTCTCCCACTTGCTGACATATTTATGCCTAAAGTATCCCTCTAAATAAAGAGTAGAAATACCAGGCATTTTAATACTAAAGGTTTGCAATGTGCTCACATTCAGCAGGCATCTGTTCTTACTCCTTTAGATTTTATTTTTTTTCAGATAGACTGTATGTCTCTTATGGTGCTGCTGTACTTCCAGATTCAGCAGAACTTTAAAAAAATTAATATTTTGAAGCGGCATTACAATAATAGCTTAATTCCCTTAAAGATGGCGTTTTTTGTTTTAGTCTATTCAAGCTGTAAGAAAAAAACTAGGTAGTTATGCTCTTTTATGGTGATTTTGCAGGTATATTTATTTGTTCTTGTCATTAAACTCCACTGGAAGTGATGTTGCAGCTACCCCCCCCCCCTTTTTTTTTCCCCCAAGTTTATGCCTCTGATGTTAATGTCGTCTCTCTGAGGAAATGACGTTTTAATGCAAGGTTATGTAGTTTTTGCGTGGCTACACTAAATACTGCTATTTCCAGCACCCGTGTATGAAGTGAGTTTTCTTATTCTCACCGCTCTCACAGCTGCCTGTTACTTAGTGGGGAGTATTAGTGTGTTCAAGATGCCAGCCTACCGAAGTGCAGGAAAGTATAAATTGGT
Organism: Leptodon cayanensis; assembly: GCA_027564655.1. NCBI lineage: Eukaryota > Metazoa > Chordata > Aves > Accipitriformes > Accipitridae > Leptodon > Leptodon cayanensis. Next base: position 5,644,828 of record JANXJC010000026.1, on the reverse strand, counting down.
AGGAAAATAAGTTTGCAGATTGACCAGGTTTTCTAAGCCTGCTGGTAGGTGGAGGAGCTGCTGATGTCACTTGACGTCTCGTTCGCGGGCAGCAGAGCAAGCGGACAGGCTTTCCCAACAGGACCTCTCTTGTTAGAAGGGAGAAATTTAGTTGAATTATGCTTTGAGTCTTACCGCACCTTTACAATGCAAGCTGTTAAGTGGCCAATTTTGTTACTTACAGTTGGCTATGGAAGATGTTTATAAACAGGTTTTTTTTCCCTTTTATTTCTTCTTATAAATTGCTTTTTCCCATCTTGTCATTGAACATCTCTTTATCTTCAGAGAAGGAACTTGCCCAGATCCAAAACCATGGGGAAGCCATTTGGGCTGTGTTGCGATTCTAAACAGACTATTGGCAAAATATTTTTGGGAGTTTTGTAAAATAAGTTTGGTCACTCTGGCCTTTCTTTTGGCTTCATAACACTTTTGTAAACTCTTATCACTCCCTTTAAAAACTATTCTCCCAGTTCCCTTGGTTCCCAAGGAATTACACTAAGTTTTATAAAGAAAATCTCACTTGCCTCAAAAGTAGAAGCAGGAGCTGGTACTGGTGGTGTAATGGGTAACCATGGTTTGTTACCAGCCTCAGTGCAGAACAGACGTTAGAGAGGGTTAAGAATTGGTTTATTAATTTGTATGTCAACTCTGTGCGCACAATTCAGAGCATGTAAATCTTGGAAGCCTTAGGTTATTTTTTCGGGTTCTGGAGGAGAGTGTAGTGTGGTGCTAAAAATGTGCTTTATCCCTGAATTGTAGTTTCTTTTCCTTCTTTTTACCACGATTGTATTTCCTCTAAACTACTTGGATAGGTTGACAGGGTAGAGGCTGCTTGCTCTCGGTTCCTGCGCGCAGCACCGGAGCAGAGCAAATGAGCGAGTGGTTAATTCCCTGCAGCCCTGGGTTGCTAGAAGGGCAAAGCAAGGTTGGGCATGGGATCTCTGGAGCTCAACTCTTTAACTGCCTTTTAATGTGAGAAGATTAATTTTCAAGAGACTTCTTATTGCATCCATTGTTTTGAGGAGACCGAATGGTACGTTCTTAAACCCTGTTAAATTTCAGCATTAAATCTATGATTTTAAAAGGGTTAACATACACAACTGAAAGTGTGTTCTTCCAGTTTTGTTCTATGAAACAGCTGAAATATTTTTTCTAAAAATTTCCAGAGAACGTCTGCCATCTGGTATGGAAAATTTTAGTCCAGACTTAATTTGGCAAAAAATTGACCAATTAAAAAATAGTTGTACGATCTTAAATGTAAAGCAGGCTTCATTGTAGACAGTGCTACCCAAAATGCTTGTAAAAATACCAGTTGTATGGTAGCACTTCTTGTTATACTGAGTTCTCCTTCAAATACCTTGAAATCTAAGCAGATAAGCAACGGGGCAATGAGAATAACCTTTTGCCTGACCCATTTTGCTCCATATTCTGTGGGTGGTGATGCTTGTAACAGTAGCAGTTGGGTGGTAGCACTTCTGGTGAAATAGGGATCTCTCCAAGCACCTTGAAAACTAAGTAGATGAGCACATAGGGCAGTGAGAATAACCTCTGGTCCAATCCATTTTGCTTCATATTTGTATCCAGTAATGACCGTGAGGCATTGCTAGCTAAGGCAGAGAGAGGGTAAAATGATTTTTAGCTGAGAAAATTTCCCTTTATCTTTTTCTATCAGCAGCATAGGAAATCTCAGTGCTGGAAAGCAGATTGGTGCTCATGGAGCTGGAGCTGCTCATGGAGTGGTCCATGACTCCCCTACACACCATAAATTTGTGTAATTTGGTTTGAAATCTGTCTATACTTTTGATCCCTATAATATTATCTCATCATGAGTTGCACAATTTGATTATGTGTTGAATAACATAACAGTTTCTTGTTTTCAGGCTTCATGCAACTTGTTTACCTCTAAGATGAAAAATAGGGAATTGTTCCCTACTCACACCTTGTTTTGGTCATGTATGAGTTTGTGCTCAGCACTGGCTCTTTCTCTTCCAGACTGGGAAGTTTTAGGGGTTTATTATATGGAAGCTTTTTAATGCCTTCTGTCGTTGTCCTCCTTACTCTTCCCTC
>JANXJC010000026.1:5616095-5642622 GCA_027564655.1 Leptodon cayanensis | reverse complement strand
CCCCCGTTTGTATCAGATCCCATACCTTTTACCCTCTTTTATCTTGCTGAATCCATGTAATTACCCTCTTACTGAAATCTGCTCTCGCCCACTTGCTGTTTCATTTTTCCTCCTCATTAACTGCGTTCAGATTTTGTCCGTTAATTTCCCACTTTTTCCTCTCTCCTCTGTTTTGAAAGGTTATTGCTAACAGTGGGTTGTCTTTGAACCCAATGAAAAATCTCTTGGAGAGGACCTGATAATTTGAGGGATTAAATAGGTACTTATGAATAGGGGAAACTGTGTTTCTGGTAGAAATACAGTAATTCAAAGCCTTGCAAATGTTTAGTGGGAGCTGGAGGAAACAAGTGCATACATTTTAAATGCTTAACTAGAGTTTTGTTTTATTTGCCTTTAGGATGTTTGAGTTGCATTTTTTCCAAGGTGGCTCTTAACAGCTGTGAAAGCTGGATTCATTAAAAATTAATAAGGATTCTTATGTAACTTGGAGATTGGGGCTATATGAGTGCTCCAAATATTGAAGGCAATACTGTTAAGTACCGTGTCCCCCAGGAGTGCTGTGGATGCCAGCCCACGAGTGGGAAGGACAAGCACTCCGTCGCTTAAACGTTTGAGCTCTTTGAGACTGAGCGTGGGCAAGAGTTCAGTGTCATCTTTTGCTGCAGTTATCTCTTCTTCATTTTGCTTTTGGTAGCTGGAGTTACTAATAGGCTTGCATTTTAAATAAATGACTGTAAGGTACATACTGACTAAAGTATGAGGGGGTGGTGGTGGTGTTTTTAAGTGTTATACATGTTTAAAGCTGAACAAACATTTCTCTGGATTCTTCAGATTGCACAGATACCTTGTGGGTTTTTTTATTCATCTTGGTAGTTTTATTAGTTTGGTAGGAACAAAATTTTAGGGCACTTTCTGTGACCTAGAGGAAAGAAGATGTTACTGTGATGCTGCTTCTGGGCTACTCAAGAATTCATTGAAGTATGGGGGAGACTTACTTTGTCCCAGAGTAATGTATTTATGGGAGATGTAGCCCTAGCTAGACTTATTTCTAGTATGTATTAAATGTTTGCTTTGTTTTCTTCTTAAGAGAAGGAAGGAATGGAAGAGATGTTGATCATTGCACTTAAAAAAAAAGTTTTTCAAAAAAATCCCTATTTATGTAGTGAGAGCAAATTTATATTTTAGCTTTATCAAGGTGGTGTGGTTAGCTTATGGTTTAGCTGGGTATCCAGACATTAAACTAGGAAAGAATAAAAAGAAAATAAGATGCAGAATTTGTATTAATTAGAAATTGTCCTCTGAATGGTGGTGAAGAGCTCACTTTGAATTCATGGTGCAATTTTAAAAAACCACTTATTTTCTTCTTTCACAGGAAGGATGATAAAGATTATGCGCTAAAGCAAATAGAAGGTACTGGAATTTCTATGTCTGCATGCAGAGAAATAGCAGTAAGTAACATTAGTTCTTTCTAATAGCAAACAGACTTATTAAAAGTATTGATTTGAGTGCATGCTGGTTTTTGTTTGCTGAATCATGTTATTCTACTATGGGTGCTGTATTTTTGTCACAGAGATATAAAATAAGTACAAATGTCATGGAAGATTTTGCACACCTGTTCTGTTTGCTGTCTAAAAATGACGGTGTTTTGAAGTTACAATTTACTGCCTGTGTCAGGGCAGATTAACTTTAAATGCAGCAGTTTAAAAGCATGATTAGAGTCAGTGGCTTAAATTACATATTTGATCTGACTTTTGCACTGGTACTTCAGTTATTTTCCTAAAGAGATTAGTTCTTACTGGCTCATAATGATTAAAACATGTTAGCTTCTATTTAAGTGAAGACTTCAAAATAAACTGGCATTGTTGTTGCCTCAGAGGCTGTAATACACCCATGGATATTATTCAGAGTTTTTCTTAAGTTACTCAGGTTTATATTTGTATATTACATGTTGTTAGAAACTGGTGAATAATGTGGTCTAGTTATGGTTTGTGACAGTCTTGCAAGGAAATACTGGTAAAACTGGTATTCTGAAGTTTAACTGTTGTATGTTCTTATGTTATACTGCTGCTTGGGTTTATTTTTCTTGATATGTTTCAACTGACATTGCTTACTAGAAGGAAATGCATGTTAGATGCGTGTATGGGAAGCAAATAGTTTATTTTCAGTCCATATTCCTGAAGAGCGTAAAACTATACCTACCTAATTTCATTTTTATTGACTGAAGTGAGTACCAGGCTTTCCTACTTTGTCAACTTCCAGTTGGCTTTGTGATTTCGAACACTTTAGTCCTTGAACTGAGTGAGGTGAAAAAAATGAAGCGCAAAGAATATTCTTCAGGAGAAGCTCTTCCTGTCCATTGATGAAAGCGGAGCCTCCCTGCCGTCGTAGACATCCACTCCGAACTAAAGGAGCTGAAAACAGGGTCTTACATTTTGCTTATGTCAACCATTTCGGCAGAAATTGTCCAAATACTGTGACTCTTTCAGGCTGAGTGCTTTTGGGAAGTGTCAGCTACCATTTCAGAGGGGTTTGGGAAAATTTTTTGTTTGTCTTTTTGCAGTGATTTACCTAGAGAGTTTTGAAGAGTTTGTTCTGCTTGAACTCGGCAGGAGAAGCTTGGCTGGTGTTAGGGAGGTGTCTCTGCTCTGGGTATGACCCTAACCCAATTTCTATCTATTAAAAGAGAATCGCTAACTTGGCTGACAGTTGGGAAGGATTTGGCCTCGTTACGCGGCTTGGAGTGTTGCGTAGTCATTCCTCTTGGGCAGCGGGCTCCCCGGCAGTGATGGAAGAGGAGCGGGGAGCTTTCTCCTTGCTCTGAGCTGCTGCGGCGCGCACCCTTTGAAGAGAACAGCAGTACGACACGGGACCCGCGTGGGACAGGGCTAGTGGGGGAAGGAGGGGAATGTCCTGAGGACACCAAAGACGCCAAGAAGGCAGGCATCGAGAGCAAAGAGGGGAGTGGAGCCCAAAAGCGGGCGTAGTAGAAGGAGTAACCTGAAGCAGCGTTTCTTGAGCTGTTGTTGACTTTCCTTCTGGTCATGCTTCCAGGCTTGCAACTGCTGATACTGTGGGTGAATTTTCCTGCAGTTGAATTAATAATTGACCGTGGACTTCTAGGCTTTGCTTTTTTTTTCCTTACCATTCTTTTGATGTTGCTGTTTGGAGGTAACAGGAGAATTTTTACCCCAAAATGTGTTCTTTATTTTAATTCTGTTGTACAGAATTTTTTCGCCCCTTTCAACCAATTAATGTTGTAAAAGGAAAAAAAGGAACCTCATACGTAGATGGATCAAATTCAGGATAATAGCCACACTGTTTATATTGATTATGTGAGTATGCGTAATGTATATATGAAAATGCTACTGAGCTAATCACCAGTGTTGTACCCTAAAACGTCATCTATACGTCTAATTAATGAAATTATTTGTTGTCATACTTAAAAAGTCAAGGCTGAATGCCACGCTTTGTTACAAGGTATTCTGGACTTCCCCAATTAATGCATTTTACAAGTATGGTGGTATTATGAGGAACTAGGATGACTTGGTTTACATATAAGGTATATCCACTTCAGTTTCTCTGGAGAGCTGAAATGTATATTTCAGTATGTTTTACTCTGTGACTATCTGGGAAGAGTGCAGTTTCATATAAATCCCGGTGAAACTCTCCCATGTTTTTACAGCTCTGCAATGGCTTTTGTCTTGTTTATGATGACTAACTTCAGTTTTGGATTATTGAGTAACTTATATGTTTAAAAATGCCCATAGCCTACTCTTCTAAGACATTTATTTGATGCAGACACCTGAGCTGAAGAACAGTGACAGATCTTCAGAAAAATAAAATAATTACTGAATACTGAAATATATCAATTACAGGGAAAGGTTTGAACTAGGTCAGAGACCTGAGTTGAAACGGTAGACTCGGTTGTGGGGTGAGCTCAACCTATATATGTATGTGAAAGACTTCCTACATTTCAGTACTTCCTGCAGCGTGAGAACTCTAGACCTAATAATGTTCAAGAACCTAGCTAGTCTCTTTCTTTGTTGAAATAAGAGGGTTTTTTCCCAATGATTTTATGTGAACCATTTGTTTAACTGGTAGAATTAACAGTAATTGTGCAAATTATGCTAATTGAATCAGTGTCTTTAAAGGCAAGATAGTTGTAGTGTTATATTCTTGCTTATCTTTCTCCCATTCGTCCACCATGGTGAGCGTTTGTGAATCCTGCCTCTTCCAGAACCTTAACTGAATGTTTGGCTGCTCATCTCTTGTTCTCTGCAGACGTGTGTACGGCCTGGGATTCTGGGTATCTTTTTTGTGATCTGCACTTGGACTTCTGAGGATTTAAGCAGGCACTAAAAACTGCCAGCTCATCATACCAAGAAATGGATTTGTATTAGATGGGAGAGCAGAGGGATAGAATGGTGAGAAGATTTCTATAAAAATATATAAAACATACGAGCCCAAACACCTGATTCCTTGTCTTCTGATTTAATCACAAGGAAGAAAGTCATTAAAGCCTATCCGCCTGGAATACTGCAGCAAATACTATTTCACAGTTCGCAAAGCAGGAGAATTCTTCAAGGCTGTAGGAAGCTGGTGTAGTTAACCAGACTTCAATAGAGCTTCAGGATTTTGGATTGGCCAGTTTCCTATACAGAAGTCTTAGGTTTTAAAGTAATCAAATGACTTTCTGACATTTTTCTCATCGATTAGCATTTTTCATTCAGTTTTAGCAGGTTTGCAAGTGCTTCACTTGCCTGTGCTTCCTTTGGCTAGTGAGAAGTTGCTTGGGTTGGTTTTTTTTTGTTTGTTTGTTTGTTGTTTTTTTTTGTTGGTTTTTTTGGTTTGATTTGGGTTTTTTTACTTTTTGCAGGAATTCCATGTAGCTTTGTTTTTTTTGGTGCCTGGTTTGCTTGACAGAAATAACCCCGAAAAGCTTGCTTGTATGTAAAACCACCACCTAGTATTTTTATATGATAGCATTAGTTTTTGACTTGGCTTTGAAGAGGAAGTACTAGATATGGTGGCAGACGCTCTCAGGGATGGAAATGCTGAGTGGGACAAAGCAGAGCCGGGATGGATGAAGCTGTAGTCTGGCTGTCTCCTCTCTGTGTGGTGTCCTTCAAACAGCATAGCCAGCTTGTGCAAGTTAGAACAGCCTCGAGTCTGCCGGGGCTGGGACAGAAAACTACGGAACAATAAGTAGCTGGCTTCTCTGATCGTTTGCACTCTTTAGGTCTGCCTCGGAGCCATTTGGGCATCCCTAGGATTTTGTGGTTTGCTGTTGCAACAAATGCAGGCTGTCATCACAAAAGGCGATGTCCTCTGCGTTGGATCTGGCGATAGCGTGGCTGTAGGATGAGGAAGTTCATCTTCACCGAAGGGGAAACGAACAGTTTTGTTAGTTTTCTGTTGTTGTGAGCAAGCCAAGTTGAACCATCCTTTGGTCACACCATTGCTTATCGTAACTCACGGGAAGCGGTAGGAACCCGCAGGGGTAGTTTGGGTATAACGCAGACTTGAACCCCAACGTTCACGTACCTGAGTGTTAACAAAAGAAGGGGGTGTATTGGTTTTTGTCTCCCAGGCAGGAGGCTCGGGGCCCAGTACAGCTCTCCTTCTGTCGGGAACTTGGCCGGGCTTGCAGGGAGCGGGCGGACGGTACCCAGGCGGCGTGAGAAGAAGCGGAGAGGCAGCTGGTTGAGGACTGCTGCCCTTACCCGAACGGGAGAGCCTCCGGAGCAGTCCTGCTGCCCTCTGCACTGCTCCGTCACCCTGGCTTTCGGCTTCTGGGCTGGACGGAGGCAGAGCTCGAGCCTCGGGGCCGGTGAGAAGGGAGCCGCCGCTGGCTCGCGGTCTTGGCCAAGCTGACCTCGGCGGAGGAGGGCTGCAGACAGTATTCTTGCGCGATTTTTGCGTAGAGGGAGGGTACTATTATTTTTAGTTCTGTGAAAGTGGGACGAAGACGCTGATTAAATGTTAGGAATTGGCATCCTTAGGAATCACAGTGTTTTGTGCAAACAGCAGAATTTGACCAAGCTTGACATCCAGCGTCTGTCTCATCTGGATTCTTCATCCATCTCCTTGCTTTCAGAGAACCTTTAAGAACACTACTTCTAATACTTCGAATGTGTTTGGGCATAAGAGGTGCTAATAAATACTAACTTGTATGTGTGATCACGTAAGACTCATTTGGTTTGGAAATCACAGAAGTTAAAAACAAATGCACATTTTTTTTCTCTTGATATTTTGTGTTGTCAGACTTCTTTTTTTGCAACGTTCAGGACTTCAAAAGTGAAAACAAAAGAATAAACTAAAGCAGTAATTTCACATGTTTGTATGTCTGAAGAACTGGAGCTTCAAAAATGTATTGTCAGCTTCGTAATAAATTCTTAGAGTGAGCAGTATTACAACTTCTGTTACATTGCCTTTGTAAGCTTTCATATGAACACTTGAAAGGAAAGCAGCATGTACTTTCAGCAGGTATTTTGCTCTTGTTTAGTACTGTGGAATATCTGACTCACGAGAATATAAAACTGTAAAATTGTATTTACATTGAAACAAACACATCCTCAGTCTACTGGATAGCAGCTAAGCCAACTTGGGTTTTTAAGAACTTGTGTAATAAAATTTGGGGTTTAGTTTAAATAACAAGTTTAAAGCACTTGCGTAGAGCGCCAGTGTTTGCTAGGAAACTAAGAATAGTGATTTGAATTTTTTTATTTTTTTAGAAACTTTGAATATAGAGTTGGATAACACCTCTGGAGTTGTCATATTCTTCTCCTGCTCTTGCAGACAAGCAAAGCACACCCTCAGAAATTTAGCAAACTACAAGTTAAATTTGTAAGGAAAAGAAAAATCTCTGAAAGCAGTTCCTGAGTCTCATTCTAGTAATGACTCTATAAACACTATTCAGCCTTTAAGCCAAAATTAATCATGACTAGTTCATACCCATTTGTACTTATGATAATATTGTCAGTTAGTTAGAATAGCTCTTCTCTCCTGCTTTGATTTTAAAGAGAGAGAGACGCTGTTTCTTTCTCTGGCTTTGTTTTGGCAGGCTGTAAGGATTTTGGCTTGGCTGGCTGGTTTGCCGTTGTGCAGCAGGCTCTCCCTTCCCCTGGGTGTAGGCTTGGGCTTTCTTTGCCCTTTTGCAGTTGGAATTAATCTTCCCTGAATTGGCCAGAATTGCGCATAGCATTTCAGGTAGTGTCTCACTACTGCATATACTCATTTGCTGTAGCAGTAGTTCCGCTGGTATCTTATCTGTTACAGCATCACTAAATCTTGTCAGTCATATTCTAGTGTGAAAATCACCTTTCTTTCTGCGTCAGCCGCAATCTGCTTTCTGTTCCAAGTCCCTATTTTCACATTTTCTATCTGAAGGCCATGGCGTGACTATTAATATATGATTTGTTTGTTGCTGGATCACTTGGCGGAACTGATGTGAGCCTTTTTGAAGCATGAGATGATGATTAGATTTTGAATTTACACCATCAAACTAGCAAGATGACACAGTAGTGATTTCTGCTAAAGTGAATGTTTTGCTTGCTATTGCCAATGGCTTTGTGTCTAGCCAGCTTTCTGACTGTCCTAAGCTTTGGGAGAAACGTGTTGCATAGCGCTCATAGGAAGGCAGTGAGAGCAAGAAGTTGCCTTTTCTAAAATAGCTGATGTCCTGAGACAGGACATGAGAGAAACTCCTGTGCCAGGACACTTGGCCAGTTGCTCTAGCTAATGAGTCTGTGCTTGATTATAGCAGTAAGCATGGTAGTATTGCAACACTAAGCAGGTTACATTCCCTGCGGACCAAATATAGTAGCAAGCAACAGGAGTCGGGGTGGAATGACATTTGCAGTAAAGCTAGAAATCCACTCTTACGTGAAGAATGCAGTGTCTTGGCTCATGAGAAGTGTCTGTGGTGGTGGAGAGCTGTACGGGAAATGTGGGACTGTCACCGGAGGAAGGCGATCATGTTCGTAACAACTTGTGCTGAGTACAGCTCATATTTGGTGTGAAAGGTAATTATTGTTAGTGTCCCTCTGCAAGCAAAGATTTGCCTTAGTCATGCAGCAGTTTGCCAGGCTGCCTTAATGCTGCTGTTGTTATTTAATAATGTCCTGTCTTACCCCGCTTTGTCCTTGTTCGTGAAGCAATTTAACAATTTCATGCATTGTTAGGACACTTTGGTTTACTGTCCCTCAGCTGCCCCATGGCTGTGGAATGAGTATTTCTGCATTTGAAGAGGGAGACAGAGGAACCTTAGTGTGAGCCCAGGACTTGCAAGTAGGGATGCTGTTTCCATTGCTGTGTCTTGAATAATAGATGTGAAAGCAAGGGCAAGACCAGCCAGGGACAACATGGGGTATAACACTCAAGTCAAACCAGATGTATCAGCATCTTCATCATTTGCTGATTTCTGTCTTTGATGATCAGTTGGGTCTTCCTTCTTTATAAGGGGCACCCAGACCAACTAATTTAAGGGAAACCTTTCTATCTAGAAATAGATTTGAATCATCATGTGATACACAAATGAAAAGGAAGGTAATTTACTGAGAGCCGAATGCATATTTTTTTGTCTGCTTTCTCTTTGTGTTCTATAGAACTGAACTAGGATAGACAGAAGCAATTGGATATCAGAGTCACTAGGCAAAAAAAAATGGCCTTTATCATCAGCAGGCATCATACTGACAGTCAGACCGTGTTTCTTGCAGTGCACTTTGTCTTCAGTGAACTGTCAGCTGCTGGACACGAGTCAAGTCATCTGGTAGGAAAGGCATATTGCATACGGGCTAGAGAGGCCCAGTTTGTGGAGAGTGACGTTGCTGGAAATGCTGTTTACAGCCCATGTGATGTGTTATCATCTGCATGAGCTCTTTCTGTCCTTCAGAAAGCATTTGCATTTGTTGCTCTGCATTGTCACTGTCCTGGAGCCTTTCAGCCTTTCCAAGACAGTGATTAAGGGATCATCTGTCACCACTGCAGCAATCATTTCCTTACTCTGATGGTTTTGCTGATGTATATTAGCCATTCTATTCACTGGAGTGCTTGTAGCTGTCTAGCTTTGACCAAACCCATCAGTTTTTTAAGCAGACTGAAAGAATATGTAGTTAGCGGCTATTCAGCATAAAAGGCAAAGGCAAAAACCAGCAAGAATGATAAACTGAGCACACAGATGCACAAACAATAACAGCTGCTATCAGGGACAGTAACGAAGGCCAGAACTCTTAAAACATTGGTGAGGGCCACAAAAGGAACCTCTCAGGTGTGTCCTTAAAGAGAGTCAACCAGAGCTTTGTAACTGATGAGAAGAAAAGCAGATTGCTATGGATCTTATAGGAGGATAGAGGTTTTACTGGGTATTTGAGAGGACTGCTGGGACTCCACAACTTCTGTGGGATGTTTAGAGGAAGGATAAAAGGCAGGAAAGGGAGTAATCAAGGTAGATTGGGGAGGAAAAGGCATGGAAAATGGAGAGGGAATAAGTGGCAGGTTTCATGTAAGCAGGCTACTGGGCAGCGTGCTTGTCTGGCCAAGCTCTGTACGTGGTCACCACGGTCTGTCCGACGTCTGTTCCTAACTGTTCTCCGAGTGTGCTCTCTGTTCTTTGTGTGCGTCTGTAACCCGCTAGCAAATGTCAGGCAGGACTAGGTGTCGAGAACAGGATGAGGTGTGCAGGGGCCGGGTGCTGGGAATACCACGGGTCTGCAGAAGCTGGATGCGGGAGGGACGTAGGTCAGGAGATGAGCACTCGCACGGCTCTCCCTGGTAGCTGGTGTGTGCGACCTGCTAGTGAGCTTCAAGCATGCAGAACCCGCCAGCCGGAGGAGACCAAAATCTGGAGAGACCCGGTGTCAGAGCTGGAGCCTGGATGAAAGGACATGGTGTCTGGGCTTGGATTCTGAACAGACGTAAGGTCTGCGCTGGAGTCAGAGGGATCTGTGAAGGTGTCCGTGTATGTGAACTTTAAGCATGGTTAGCCAGAGTGGAGAAACTGTTGTGTTGTTCAGGTTTTACGTAGGTACTGTTGGTGCTTATGTGTGTGCCTGCAAAGAAGGTGCTGTTCTCCTGTCTCTGTTGATACCTGCGTGGCTGGTCATGTCTGTGTTTTGTGTGTGCCTGTAGAAAATGCATGCTCGGTTACGTGTACCTTGTCGTTGTCCGAAAAGGAGATTCGTTTCCCGGTGTGCAACGAGTCAATAATCACGCGCTCAGGAGAGACGTTATTTATTTCATATTTGTGCAAAGATGGGTGCTAGGTGGTAATTCCACAAAACTAGCATACCACACCAAAGAGAGAGAATGTGTTTATTCTGTTACGTGATTAGTAAAAACCTGCCTAAATTTACATTCAGTGGTTAGTAGTCACCATCTCACCTACTGTTGGCTAGTTATATTTAAATTAGCTTCACTTGCTATGTAGATTAGCATGCACGTTCCTTGCAGGTGTGGGGAGGCAAGTTCTTCTAGCCTGGAATCGAGCTGGAGGTCACAATCTCCCTCCGCCACCTTTACCTTTCCCCCAGGTCGTGTTTCTTTGGCAATCATCTGGGCTTTGGCACCTTCTGGAGCAGAATGTTTCTTTTTATTAGTCACATCCTACATTTCTTAGGTCCAACTAGCCTTAACGTTTCTATCTGATGGACCTTGAGTATTCTTGCCAAGTTGGCAATGCACATGAAGCATCCTCAAAACATCAAGGCCTAATTGTTCCAGGGTGTCCTTACTCTATGAATGCCAACCGTGTGCCTTTTCTGATTACAGCCTTACTTGTTAATTTGATACAAAATACATCTTGCACAAAATAGTCAGACTATTCTAAATCTCGGAGTTGTTATTCAACGTTGTTGCTGGGTGGATTTGAAAACGGCGAAGAGCAGCAGCCTGTCATCTAGCAGACCAAGAGGGATGCTGTGAATCTCAAAAGTCTGCAGTATTGACTACCTCTAGAACAGACAAAGGAGAATTATGCCTATGTTGTCTTGCTATACAGATAGGGAACCCTTCTGCTGCATTATTCAAAGTTTCTCATCTTCATGTCATGTTCTTGACCAGCTTTGGTGGTGGGTTCTCTGTGTGTCCTCCGAGGTGACTCACATTTGATGTGAAGAGGTTGGGTTTTTTTAGTGGGTGATAGCTGCTACCTGGGGAATGAGGAGTAGGACGGACTTAACATGGGACAGGGAGGGGTGAAGGGGAAAATTACATTGTTTTCTAGAGTTCTGACTAGTATCTGCCTCTTTCATCAAGGAGTGGTCTGTTGTGTCTGGTACAGGTATGTCATCAGGCCACAGGAAATTGATAAAATTTTGGTTATGGACACATAGCTGCTGAACTGTCATGCAATCTTCTGGGTACAGTTAATTTGTCAAAATGTTTAGCATAAACTGAAGCTGTGAATTTACACTGATTCAACAAAAAGACCTTCACTATAAAGACTGGCACAATGTATCCTTAAATGTTATAACCTCATTGGCCATTAAGAGGCTGACTCCCACTAAAGGTCACTGAAGCTGTACTGGGTCTGGCTGGGACGCAGTTAATCTTCTCCATAGCAGCCTGTATCGTGCAGTGTTTTGGATTTGCAACTAAAGCAGTGTTGATAACCCACCAGTGTTTTAGCTATTGCTGAGCAATCGTTGCATGTTGTCCAGGCTTTCTTTTTTTTCCACTTTGCCCTCCTCCCTTTGGGGAGGTAGCCTTTGCTCTGAGACTGGCTGGGCACCAGTCTGCTTGCGGGTAATGCTGAGTGAAAGCCTTTGCATCGCTTCTGTTGTTTTTTGTTGTTTTTTTTTTTTTTTTAATTCCTCATTCCTTCACTTATTAAACTGTCTTATCCTCACCCACAAACTTTCTTGCTTTTTTTGCTCTTCCTCTCCCATCTGACTGAGGGGGGTGAGCAAGTGGCTGTGTGAGGCATAGCTGCTGGCTGAGGTCAGCCTGCCACAGATGTTCCCCACCTGTAATCGATAAAAAATTGCAAATAAGTATTTCTTCATTTTCCCCATACTGATCTTATGCTTTGTAGGAATTATAGGCATTTACGGAATTCCACACTTCTTGCAGATCCTGCCTTAAAATTCCTCTATGTAATGCTTTTACAAATCCTAAGATTAAGATGTTTAACATGCTGAAACCACTGCCTTCTGCATTGATTTGTAATGTTGCATTGTCTCCTCAAACCTCTGGCTGCCTGTTTGATCTCACACTTGAGATAAAAGCTCTGTGGGCTAGAGGTCCTCTTGCTCAAGAAATGCTACGCTGAAGACTCTGGTCTGAGTGGGGATGGAAGTCTGTCTCAAATGCAATAGAAAAGAAGGAAACAAAACATATGCAGATACCCATTCCCTGTTAACTATCTCAGTAGCAGCTAAAACGTTACATGTGACAAAGGTATCAGTAGAAAGGAATGAATTTTCTTGTTCCCTCTATTATGTAGTGGAAAAATTATATTTAATTGAAAATAGATTCAAGCTCAGAAATAAAATGTTAATTTTCTATTCTATATTCAAATAGTAGATAAATTGCCCTTGGCTTTAAAAAACCCCTAGCCATTCCTTTTATTAAAAATGTCATAATTTCTAGCAGACTGAGCTGGCAAGAATTTGTCTAGTCCTGGGTAGCCATGCTTGACAATAGTTTGCTTAGGTAAAGTTTTTGTTTCCTTCTTAGCAGTTGTGTGAGTACAGTCTGATTGTAACATGACCAGCAGAGCTCAAATAGAGCGATGCTGTCTGCATTCAGTTTTTGTGCTGTATCTCGGCTATGTTTTCCTTCTGGGGGTGCATATAGCTATAGTTTCTAAAGCAGCTGAGCTGGCTTAATGGCTCACTGCTGCTGAAAGAAGTTCTTGCTCTTAGCTGTGGCCCTTCTCTAGTGCTGGGTCTGCTGTGAGTGCCGTGAGTCATTTCAGCTCAGGAACTCGGCAGAAAATTGTTGCCTTTGTGTGTCTGGGTTAGTTTTTTCTCTTGAACTCCGAGCTGGTTTGTGGATGGCTTCTGTGAGTGCTGTAACTGTTGTAATATATGTTGTGGGAGGGAGTTGGACCTTTTTCTGTAGGTGGTGGTGACCTTGTAGATCAGCTGACTCCGTCTTACAAACCACGTCTTCGTTTAGCTGACTGCATTGACAGGCTCTAAATGAGTCATCCCATTCAGCCTTGAATGACTGCAACCAAAATGCAGGGTTTTCAGATAACTGGGAGTCAGGAGAAAATTGGATACCCCAAATGGCTGTATCAAAGATTACAGCCGATGGGAAAGGGCAGATGCCACAGCTGGCTGTTTGCGGAGTCTTCTTGATCCTGGATAATGGTGAGGTTTACATAGACTTCAACTTTTAGGAAATGAATAGGAAGTGAGTGCCCTAAGGTAACATGACCTGTTTTCAGCTTTGGTTTCAAACTAATGACTGGTTCTTTCATTAAAAAAAATGTGTGCTGTTTTCTGTGACTTGCAAATGTCAACTTTTATTGTTTGTATTGTAGAGTATGTAGCAAAGACCATGAAAGTATTCATCTTTCCAGCCCTTTCACAGCTCTGGATGTGTGGATATAACTGTTGTGGACTTTCTTTATTTTGCAGTTGCTGCGGGAGCTCAAGCATCCAAATGTCATTTCTCTGCAAAAGGTGTTTCTCTCTCATGCTGACAGGAAAGTGTGGCTTCTCTTTGACTACGCTGAGCATGACCTCTGGGTAAGGTGAATTGTTTGTAGGTACCAGGCTTAGAGTTTTAGTTGCAGAAAAGGGACAAGGTCAGGGAAGATACGTTGGTTTAAAAACAGTATAGCCTCTTACTCCATGTTTGTTGGAAACATTTTCAGTACTAAAGGAAAAGCAATGGAAAATGTTGGGTAAGCACACTGCACAGTTAATCTGTGACCTCTTTTAAGAAGTTAAAATCTGCATTCAGCTCTCAGTAGCTAGAAATCTAGTTAAATAAATGCAGATCTAACCCTCCATTACCGCTGAAGTAGGGTGCAGGAAAATGTAATTGATTATGCAGGTGGATTTCTTTGAAAAATGACAAACTTAACTGGCTAAATAGGACAGTTTAGAGTCTTAGTTACATTGCATGTCATCCATGAATACATGAAGTGAGAGTAATGCCACTGTATATAATTGAAATTTAATTCATGTGTTTCACTGGGAGGAGCTTTTAACTCAACTCATCTGCTGTAATTTCGTATATTTGGGAGGAAAGCTGTTTATTCCTAATTACAAGATATGGCTTTAAAATACAAACACTTTAGAGGCAAAGTAAATTTGTTTTAAGATATATACCCTTCTCCTCTGTTAACTTAATATTTGTAAGCTTAACATCCTTTTGGAATACTTAAAAAAAAAAAATTAAAGTAGCATTGTAAAGAATCCAAAATACCATACAACCTTGACTTCCTTGAAAAAAAAGGTACGTGTGTGCTTCAGATTAAATCTGACGTACATTTTGAGCATTGCTCTCAATGGAACAAGTATTGTAATACTAACCTTAAAAGATATTAAGAAGATTTGGATCAAAGGGTACATCAGAGGCCATTTGGAATGAGATGGAAATTTTGATGTATGTGTTCATGTAAGAATTGCACAGCATGGATCATCAGTTGGTTTTTCGTCTGCCTGTAGTTTAGACAGACAGCACAAACCAAAGTAAAACTAATTTCTTTTGAAAATGGTGTTCTTTGTAGTTGGGAATAATTCAGTAGTATTTGACTAAGAACTAGTGTGTCAATTTTCTTTCAGCTAAGCAGAATTGAAGATATTTTCTCCCAGTTAAATGTCTTGGAAGTACTGATACTTGATATTGAGATTTTGTTACCAAAATAAAATTAGAGGAAAAAAAGTTACCCAACAACTGAAACGTTGAGACATTCTAAAGGCTGATGTACAAAACAAAACCAAAAAAATCTTCGGAGTAAAGTTTTTTTTTTAACATGGAGAGAAGACAAGCATGTTCTTTTTTTCACTGCTCCCCCATATTTATGACATGCTAACCTACAGAAGTTTAGGAATGTTTGAGTTTGTTTTTTTCTGTTTCAGAATGTGCTGCAAGGCTTTGTATTTGTTTGGATGATTGTGACTAGTAGTGATCTGTCCTTGTTTGTATTTATACAATTCTGCATTGCTTCATACTTAACCAAAATCACTGCAGAAGCACTTCTGTTAATGAAACACTGGCTTGTACAGAAGTAACTTAGGAATGACCCTCAATTTCGACCTTTATGTTTACGTGCACATACCTGTATGAACTCCAGAACTCCCCAGCTGTACCAGCTCCGGGGTGTTCACCGTGTCTGGATGCAAGAGACTTACCTGCAGTGACTGGGCTGGCTCCATGCCCCAGAGAGCCAGCTATGGACCAAGTCCTCCGGCACTGAGCCTCTCTAGCGCAGCAGGTCTCAAACAAGGCTGGGCAAAGGGCACGGACTGTATTAGAGCAGGAACAAAAAAGTCCAGGAGAGCCATGTGTCTTGGAAGATTCGCTTCTCTCTGACCAGTGCATGAAGAGTAACGTTTGCTCTGGAGTCGGTGGAAGTGGGAGGCGAGAGGAGGCGAAACTTGTGGCTCAGGCTGAGGGATGCTCATGCATGTGGTGCTTGGCTGACTGGGCAGGGACTGTCACCTTCTCATCAATGTCTCTCTCCTCCGCGCCGCTCCGTTTTTACCGTTGGCAGGGCAGAGATGTGCCTTTTCCTTCTAGGAAAGCCGGGCTTGACACCTGAAGCAAAGGAGGGTGGGCTGTATGGAGCTGGGCTGCAGCAGGAGAGGAAAGGCGATTTCCCATGGGGGCTTGAGTAGTTGGGTACCTAATTGGCATCTGGAACATGAAAGCTTGGGAATGTAGGAAGAACACATGATGGAAGTTTGGTGCCGGGTTTTGGATGGACAAGATCAGGGCTGTTTTGATGATCACACTGCTGTGAGCTATTACAGAAAACAAGTGTGAATGCATGAAAAAGTTTGTTCTAGAAATTACCTCTCTCTCAAAGGGAGACAAACTTGGAAATGGTTACCATGACCGTGGCACACCTTATGCTATTGAAGTTAGTGGCACCTGGGACTCAAGTGCTAAGACAACATATCCTTTTGGACTCCTTGTTGCTAGATGTCATTGCCTGTGTATACACTTATAATTGTTAAAGTTTTTTTCCTGTGTCTGGCTTGGTGGCTGACTTTCAGATGGACTCAGCTTTGCTCTGTCAACAGCTTCTGTTTTGAGAGTAGTGTGCTTTAAGGGTATAGTAAATAAAGAAGGAATAAATCTGGGCTTCTAATTTACATGTTTAAAACTCCCAATACAGTTTGCAAGAATTTCTGTCTGTCATTAGGTGTTGAATATCACAGTGTCATTATTACTGTAGGAGAAAACCTAAAAGTAAAATAATATAGGAGTTAGGTAATGCACTTTTAATTCTGTGCTGTGACATACAAGATGTCAGCCTATCTTAACAAAAAGAATCCTCAAACAAAAATACCCCTAAACCCTCCAAGATCAATGATCTGCAAGGGAATTTGCTTTGACAGTTGTATTGGTTTTGTATTCCTCATCCCACTGTGGGAGAGCAAGCGAGCGGCTGCGTGGGGCTTAGCTGCCTGCCAGGGTTAAACCATAGCAACAACTGATTTCATTTTTGAGAGATTTCCTTGGGACAGTGATCGCTTTACCTTGTATAGTATTAATTTTCTAGTACTTAAGGTACATGTTTCTAATTTTGAAAATGAATGATGAAAGGTTGGGAAAAAAAACCCCAAACCTAAGATGTCTATGTAAGGAATTACCGGCAATCTTTTTGTGTAATGCTGTAGATCAAAACATTACACTTCTTTTATTTTGATTTCTTTTTCCCCTTTACAGCATATAATCAAGTTTCACAGGGCTTCTAAAGCAAACAAGAAACCAGTTCAGTTACCTCGGGGAATGGTGAAGTCACTGTTATATCAGATCCTAGATGGTATTCACTACCTGCATGCTAACTGGGTGTTACACAGGGATTTGGTAAGTGGATCTGCAATGGGTTTTAGCACTGGGATGGTGATTGAGGGCAAGGATTGTTTTTTATGAAAAATCACTGGGAAACAAAAACCTTTGTGCTAAGGGCATGTACTAATAAATATATATTTTTGTATACTGCAGTCAAACAGCCTTGATTAGTAGAGCGAATTTTAAAAGCTGGCTATGATCTGATATGCTTATGACAGGAAAGTATATCAGATGGCTGTTTTCCTTTTTTGATTTTCTAAATAAACTATTTTTAAAAATGTTCATTTAAATAACGGGCATGTTGAGGTACAGAAAATGCCTCTGGTAGTATCACTGCAGGCAAGATAAATAACTAAATATGGCATATGTGTAGGTGGGAGAGAGGATGATTGGCTGTAAGAACTGCTGAAAAAATAAAAACTCCTTAAAATTATCAGTTTTACTTACAAAGGTAACTTTTGAAGGCCATTATCTTCTCCTCATATTTATAATCTGTCAGAAATATAGCCATGCCAACTTTTGGGGACTTCTGCATATGAACTAGCGTTTATCCAAACTACATCATAAGCAAAACATTTTGAACCTGAGTTAGTGTTTCTTAACCAGCAAATTCTATTAAATATTTTAAATTGGTGAATCTCACCAACTCTTATAGGTTTGCCTTTGAAATATGCTCATAGCTGACTGGGCTGGCTCTGTCTGTTGTCTTAAAATTGGGTAGTTTTCCTGACCCAGTTGTCTGTAGCTCTTATTCTTAGAAGTAAATTGGAAAAAAATTGCTATCAACGTATGATACTATCTATATATGATGCTTCTAATTACTGAAATTTCATTAGTGCATGAGGGTATCATTAGTTAGACCTTTCATTCCCATGAGTCAGTATTACCAGTACTATTCTGTGCTTGGTGCAGCAAGTCTGGCTTCCTTGTTACTCTTCCAGAGTCACTTTCTGTCTTTGAAATAGCTTTAATAGTGTTCCTGGAAATGTAGTCAATGACTAGTTATTTGTCTTCTATTTTCGTGCCCAATAAATGCTTTCACAGAGTGCCAGTCTCTGTTTAAACTGATGGGAAAAGATTTATCTTTGATAAGTAACATTTTCAGAACTGAAATACAAGGAAGCTTTGCTTTATTAAAATAATTGTATGGCTATTGTTTCTAATTTGCTCCTGGTTTTAGAAAGGGGACAAAAGCCTCAACACTGAGGGAGAAAGTCAAAAAGATTGTGGTGACTCTGTCATGACTCATGAAATAGTGGAGCAGAGCATAATGTAGAAATATATAGTGCATGCTACTACTGAGACACACTTTGTTTTAAACCAAAATGTAATGTCTTATTCTAATGTTCTGCCTGCAGTAGTACCCTTCAGTATGTTTTTAAGAGGCATACAGAAAACAAATGACCTGTCATCAAGAATCTAAATTTTTTTGATGTTTTACTTTCTACAGTTTCAGAAAATTTATGAACTTAAGCATAATTGAGTTTAAAAAGAAAACCATGCATGTTGTTAACTGGATGGCTCAGGAGATTGGTAATTTATTACAGAGCCTTTCACATCGAGGTCTGTAGCTCAAATGTAGTTTAAGTTGGCAACTGCAACAGGCTATTACCATCTCATTTTCTGACCTATGTGAAATGAGTTGGTGGTCTCAGTCCAGCATGAAGTTTTCTTCCAGCAGAAAAACCACCATCACAATTGGCTATCTTTTGATAATCTGAGGAAGAGACCAAAAGCTTGAGGCAGAGACTGAGAGGTCTTCCCACTGGAACCTTGGCAAGTCGCGTTGGTGAGAATCCTATAAAAGCTGCGCAGGGGCTGCTTGTGCCGCCTTGTCCATGGAAACCTTCGGGTTTGTCGCTTTGAAACCGTTCAGCTGGAGCTGGATTTAGAAGGCACGTGTTTCATGCGGGAGCAGAGACAGAATTGTATCTGTCAGATACTTCCTTCCTTTTATCGGGGTCCCTGGGAGTAGCCTGAGTAACAGAAGGGGTTCCTACCTAGTGTTTTGTCTTAGCAAGACAGGAGCATATTGGTGCAAAGTTAAGCTTGCAAATTGGGACTCCAATAGCACGTATATTCTGATCCAAAGCAAAATAACTGATGTTAATGCTTGTTCTTAGGTGTGGGTTTCTATTGCAGAATACCTGTGATATTAGCCTTCAGGAATATCGGTGTTAAATCATCAATTTTAACTCCTGATTGGACGGCTGGACAGATTTGTTATGTTTCTCCTACTGTGCCTTTAAAATGATAGGTGTTGCTGTAGTTCCTAAATGTTTTATGTTTCCCTAGATTTAGATGTGTACATATACACAGAGTTGCTTAAGTAACACGCTTGCTTTCATTTCATGTAGTAGCTATTACAAGAGTGATGGTGCTTGGGGGTGGTAGGAAGCTAAAGAATATATTACTTCAGTAGAAAAGTATGTTCTTTGCTACATCTCTTTCATAGGATAAGGATGTTTTTTAAAGGGTAAGAAAGCTCCTCTCTTGGGAGAGTAGTTAATTATCTTTCATTTAAGTGCAGTTTTCTGGTTTTAGGGGTTTGGGTTTTTTAAGATGTCTTAATGAAGTTAGCTTTTAGGTAGGTAATGTTTTGCAGTTTTTTGAGATCTTTACTTCTGTAATCAGAAACTGAATACGGCATAAAGTAACTCCTTTCTTGCTAGCATCCAGAAACCAGGCAGTAAAACTTAATGGCTATTAAAATAAACTTAGACTGAAATTTGTCTTCCTAATGGTGGAATCGAGGAATCTTAATTCATGTAAGATTTGTATAAAGTGAGTGTATTCTGTATGAAACAGTAAAAACTGTAGGAAGACAATTCATTGTCTATATTTTTGCTAGTGGTGGTTTGCCTTTTACAAAGGAAATGCATACAAATCTTAGCACTAAACTATTTAAATAGTTAACTCTCTTTGCTATTTTTTTTCCTTTCGCTAGTTACATGAAAGCTAATTCACCATTTCCATCAGAGCAAGGGAAATGTTGATTGTATTTGTTATCTTTGAATGCTGCTGTGCTTGAGTAGTTAGCTTTTCCGTAAGTCTTTGAAACATACCAATAAAATTTTTCAACAAATAAATGTCAGTCCTTGTAAAATTTCTTATTTGGCTTGCATATGCTTCATCTTTTTTTAATTTCATGACTGAGAGCAATTGAAAGCAGATTGTTTATTCATGCTCTGACTGTAGCAGGAAGGAAATAAGAATACTTCATGTAATTACCACAAAGGGCATCAATTATAGTTTTAATAATGTTTTGAATTTAGTTATCAAGCATGCTTGAAACATACTGCATTTTGCTGACTTCTTTTCCCAGTATTTTTTCCATTTTATGATACCCAGCTATTGGACTTCTTCTTTTACTCTAAGTTCTTATTCCACCCTAAAAATAAGCATAAGCAGAAGACTGGCCATAGATCTGTTTTCATCAATCTGCAACCACAACAGCAAGAGAAAAGAGAGGATGGACTTTGCAGCATGCTTGGAAGATTTCTTCAAGTAAGGGGCTCAAACTAGATGTCCCTTTGCATGGTACAGCAACTTCTATGCCATGCCTGTTAGCATTTAAAAGTGCATTTTATTTAATTTTAGTTTGTATTAGTCCTGTCCACACAGTCAGGATCCAGTCTCAGCCAAGAGATGAGCACCCCTCCACCGGTTTTGTGCGGTGACAGTAAGATTAGTCTGCAATTTAAATGAATAATAGATTTTGCGCTGAAACAATTTAAAGCGCTCACGTGGTGCAGCGATGCTTAAAAACATACCCCCCCCCCCCCGAAAACCCCCAAAACCACCCCCAAACAAAAAACACCCGAGGAAATCTCACACCTCTTACTTGTGGTACTGCAGCTTGAGACACTGTGATGAAATGTTCAGACTAAATTCCCTGGCCTGTTTCTTTGTGCGCGGTGTGAGTGGGTGCCGAACAGATGAATTGCGACTTGGCAAGCCAGGTATGCAAGTGGGTAACAGTGCTGGGCTCCTGCTTCCCCTTCTCCTCCTCCTGTCTCTTGCCGAAGGAATGACAATCTCTGAGCCTTCGTCAGTGACATCTGCGTCCTGGTTAGTCTGGGATTGTGTCACTGTGGATGTGACCATTTGCAAACTAGCACTGGCACAGGATACCGCAGCCCATTTAATGTGTTCCTAGTGTGCAGCGCAGCTAAACTGCTGTGGTGGGCTGAGCACTGGTTTTTAGTAAGCTTTCAGACAGACAAGCTTTAATACATTTGGAACATAGCTTCTTCGGACCTGGACTCTTCCCAAGGACACCTGCTGCCAGGTTTGGGATTAGCGGGAACATTAAAGGTACTCTTTCAACATTAAATGAGGAGAAGCCGCTGCTAGGGTGGGTTTTTTGTAGCCATCTGAATCACTTTCCAGGCTCAGGCTGTGAATCACTTAAGTGTGTGCTTTAGGCAGAGTTAAATATATGGAACTTTTACCCTGCCAGTTTACCATTTTCTACATTAGAGCTCTCGAATCCAAGGATGTCTCCCTCATCAATATTCAAGCGTTACTTCAGAAATGCAGGAATGCCCTTCAGTCCTGCTCTAGTGCTTACAAAACTGTGTGGTCATTTGAAGGAACGAACCTAAATGCTTAAGAACAAATAGTAGGAAAAGCTGTGCATGTTACTAGAAAGAAGTTAGCAGCTTTTAAAAGCAGGGTGGTCTTCTACCCTGTTTAAGTATATAAACAGATAATAGGCGTTATTTCCCAAAGGGTATTGTAATGACTTACTGGTGATTTGCTTTCAAAGGAGAAAAAAAAAAAAAAAAAACCCGCCCAAATCTAATCACTGTCTTGGTCGCCAGGTGTTGCATTTCCCAAGCTTTTGGTTTCCAAGGTGGTTTTGATTACGTGTGTGCTTTCATGGGATCACAAAAGAACAATGTGTCTGGCAGAACCTTGTTTTCTTGCATAGGCTATAATAACATGCCTTCTTGTGACTTGTAATTTACTGTCATTCTAAATATTCTATAGTTAAAATAACATTATCTAGTGTTTCCTAATGTTCCTATTTACTGGGAACATGCCTACTCCCTTGCCTGCCTTCCTGAGCATTTTCTTTGTTTTAGATTAAACTTTCAAAATAGTAACTAATCAAAGTGTAGAAATGATCGGAAGAGACTGCAAAACTAAGTATTTGATGCTTGTGCCAGTGACTTTAAAAAAAACAAACAAACAATTTTTTTTTTTAAGAACCGCTGTGCAAATGAGAATCCATTTGGCTTGCTTTTTTTCTTGGACATTGTTGTTGGCAATGGCCTGCTAGGTCAAGCTCTTGATTGAGTAATGTCTGTCAACTTTGTACAAAGGCAGATTTGAAGATAGAAATACAGGGTATATCGCTGCAGTACTACCAGCCTTCTAATAAGAAAAGTAAAAGACATATGGCTTAGAGATCTTTGAATTCATCATAGAGAAGCCTATAGCGATACATAAAATCATGAGCTTCATATAGGCAAATACATTGTGAGGCCACTCGCTTTGAAAGGTCATAGCAATCAGGGGGGGTTCCTGAGGGGGAAAAAGCAAATGTCACTCCAGTCTTCAAGAAGTGCAAGAAGGAGCATCTGGGAAATTACATGCCAGTCGCTCTCGCCTTGATCACTGGGCAAGTGATGGATCAAATCGTCCTGGCAGCCATTTCCAAACATTTGAAAGACATGATGGTGATTGGGACTAGTCGGCATGGATTTATGAGGGGAAAAATCATGCTTAGCCAACCTGAAGGCCTTCAATGACTAGCTCGATGGATGGGGGAAGAGCAGTGGATGTTGCTTACTTCAGTAAGGCTTTCAACGCTGCATCCCGTAACATCCTTGTAGACAAACTAATGAAGTACAGACTAGGTAAGTGCACAGTGAAGAGAGGTGAATTGAAAACTGCCTGAGTTGATGGGCTCAAAGAATTGCGGTCAGTGCCACAAAGATGAGCTGGACACCAGTCACCAGTGGAGCGTCCCGAGGGCTGATACTGGGTTCGGTGCTGTTTAACGTCATCATTAATAACGTGGACAATAGGACAGCGGATACCCTTGACAAGTTGACAGATGATTTCCAGAGGGGCCTTTCAACCTCAGCCATTCTGTGAACGTGTTGCATCTTCACCATTTGATTTGTCTTGAAAAATTAAATTCCTCCTTTTTTAAAATCTAAAATCCAGCTCATGACAAATCAATAGAAGCTGGGGTGGGGGCAGGGAAGTGGGAGCAGGCGTGAGTAAAAAGAATATGGAAGATCAAATAGCTCATGTGGAATGAGGAACAGTGTGAAGAAAGCAGTGAAATACAAAACCTTTGCAGTGAAGGAGGACATTTTTGGGATGTATCTTGACTGCAGCATGGTGAGAAGGAGGACATGGTGCCATTTTCTTTTCCGGAGGAAAAAAGATGATGTATCCCCGAAGGTTTTTTTTTTGGAAGCTGTGTGGTCTTAAAATGAAAGATATATTTCTATTGGGTCATCAAATTGTAACCAACTTTGGGTATGAAATGCTTCTGTAACCGCAGTATCTCTAGAAAGATACCTGAGTCTTGAGAGATTAAAAAATTTGTCAGTTCTATAGGATTAAAGCGTTATGGAGATTCGTATTTTTAGATCTCGCTTGGATTAGCCCTATGTCTTGTATTCTCAGCTGGAATGCTATTCCTATTGTGCTAAAGCACTGAAAACAAATAGAAAATATAAATGAAAATACAATATTCAGTCTACTTCTGCAGTTGTATTTGGGTCTTCATTGCAAGACTTCCTGGTGATTTTGTAAATTTGCCATCTTTAAAGATAGTGAACGGATTTTTTTTTTTCATTCATAGGCCACCTCCATTCAAGCAATTCTTGAATATGAATATGATCATTCATAGCTTTTTACAGGTTGTTCATCTTTAACCTCAGATCTTATAAGCAAGTGCAAGGTCATTTAACAAGTTTTAAGTAAGGATTGTGAAAGGATAGAGTAAAACTCCAAAATTTATGATACTATGTGAGATCAACAGATACACCTGAAAATAATTTTTATCCAAGCAACCAGTGTTTAGCAAAAATGGGAAACCAATCCTAAAAGTTCTTGATAATCTTTTACCACACAGTACCATTAGATTCCTATTTATAGTAAGATGAAGTGCTGAATAGGGGAAGTTTTGGTAGATATTCTTCTGATTGCAAGTAAAAAGCTTGTTTATAAACTTGATTTCACATGAAAACATGGGTGCAAGGAAAGGTCAGAAATCTCACAATTTCAAGAACATTTTCCAAATCCACCTCTCATTAGACTACTGCTTTTATTCAAACCCCCATTTACTTGATTGTCAAGTCCAACGTTATCTGAGTATCATAAAGACAAGTGAATTTTTTTTTTTTTTTTTTTTTTTTTTTTAGCCTTTCATTATCTTCTGCGGGTGTTTCCAAAAGGTCTGACTATATCGGTTTGTCTGGTGTACTGACTTCTGTTTTGTTTGTTGGAACCTAAATTTAGTTTATCAGTAAATTTCTTGCTTCTTAGCCCAGTATTTCTTCTTCATGTATAATTCTCAAAGTAATTAATCCTCTGTGGTGGTAAAAGCTAAATTCCACAACCTTGTCATATACAACCGGCAGTGATACTGGCAACGCTTTTTTTGCTCTATTCGTGAACATACCTTGTTTTGAAACTACAGTAAACACAATCTTTGTCCAAAGTTTAAACGTAAGGTGAAGGTGGAGCAACGTATATATTATTAGAAGAACTTTGCTAATTTACCTAGCCGATAATCTGACCCAATCTAAGCAGACTTACTCTTAGACTTGTTGCTTAGAGGAAATGCAGGTAAAGTTTCTGAATTGGGAGTTCTGTAGTCAGTGAAAACTTCTACATCAAAGAAGTAGGTGGTGCAAAAAAAGACACGGAAAAAGTAAGGCTGCTTGTTTAACCACCAGGTGTCTTGAGGACAGATGAGTACAACACAGATGAGTATTTGGAGACATGAAGTTACATTACCTGATTATTGATATTTTAGTGAGATATTTTTCACTTATCTGCTGCAGAACTGTCAGACACAAGAAGCAATGGAAGCAGAGTGTTTTTTCCTGACATTTCTATGTCATTGTAAATCAAATAATTTTTAATCCGTGATCTCGGACCAGTTAACAGGTAACGAAGAACTGTTGCGAAAGGGGAACTGCAAATTTGAGGCTGAAAGTAAGTTGTAGTTTTTCTTCATGTGGCTATAAATGCTACTGTGAAGAGTACTGCTTTTGTTTTCTCTCTCCTGCTTCCCCTAGAGCCCTTCAGTGCTAGGTGGAATGTTTCAGGACTGATCTTTATAACCATTTACATCTTTACATTAGAAGGTATCAAATCAAGGCAGGCCTTTTCAGTGCCTTTCATCAAGAATTAATGTCATTATAGTGGCTTTTGAGAAGTTTGTCGTTGCCTGGTGGAACATAAATTTAATAACAGCACCAGAAACACGTGTCCCCATATTGCATACCGATTTATAAACTGAAACGAGGTGGTGCTTTAGAGTTTTACATAGGAGAAATGATAGCATTCCTACTGTAGTCTCTAGGAAAAATAGCTGAAGAAATGCAAATGGTGTTGCATGTTCCACAAGAAAAAAAACCCTTTATGTTGGTCTCCTGATACTGTGTGGCCATAGCCTGCCTGCTTAAGGAGACAAAGCTTACTTGGGCATGCCGTTTTTTTTGCTAATTCCCCCAAGTAACATTTGCATCTGTTAGCAAATTTCAGATCCATTTGGTAAAAAGATATGGTATCAAAACAGTCAAATGCTTTCAAATGTCATGAAAAGTGGATGTCTAATAGAGGAGGACGTGTGTTCTGGGAGAAGTGCTTTGAGAGTTGCACCAGGGCCATTTCAGTTTGGTTTGTCTGCACTCTGAAGATAGTGGTTCACTGGTCATTCATAGCGCGTGCCTCTCTCCGCTGGCCCTGTGTGGTTGGTCATCAAAAGAGATGGCAGGTGGGAAAGGAGCGTGGGGATTCTGGATGTAGAGGAGAAAGGCATCGGAAGAAACGGGAATATGTGCAGTGAGAAATGCAGGAGGAAGATCTAGGACTTAGATGCTGAGGATGTGGGCTTCAAGAGCTGCAGCCATCAGAGAACACCTCGTCCTGTTAAGATGCTCCAGATGGAAAGATTTTGTGACGAAAAAGAGAACGAGTGAATTAATACATGAACTATGTGAAAGATTTAAAAAAACTATTTATAAGTGAAGGTTTTTAACAAAGATTTCATGTCTTTGTTCTTTAGTGTAATTACTGAAACCTCACAAGTGTCCTTTACCCCTTCCCTAAGAGAATAAGGCCTGATCAGACTGTAATATCTTGATGCCTGTAAGATTAAATCTGCAAACTTACGAACAGCTCCTGTTAACTGAAGAAGGTTCAAAAAGGCACTACCCATTTAAAGTTCTATATAAAGTTCTATATGTATTATTATGACTCCAAGCTGGGCGGGAGTGTTGATCTGCTTGAGGGTAGGGAGGCTCTACAGAGGGATCTGGACAGGCTGGATCGATGGGCCGAGGCCAAT
>JANXJC010000026.1:5575469-5612850 GCA_027564655.1 Leptodon cayanensis | reverse complement strand
TTTCTCTTCATCCAGAGCAGGAGGAGTTATGTATTAGTACAAGTAGGGCGATATGGAAGTGATGAGAGTACTATTTAAAAGAAAAACAAAAATAAAATAGCGCTGTAAGGGACAATGGCATTGGCTACCACAACTGCATGCAAACCAAAGAGTAAATAAGGCAGTTTTCTTCCTTCGTGTGAAAGTATTAGGAAGTATGAGATTACAGTACTACTGAATGCCTGTCAACCTGTGGAAGCTGCTCCAACAAAATGAGTGAACAAAAATGATACTCTGTGTTTTTTTTATTACCCATTCAAAATCCTCAGTTGTGAGGCAGAACTCTGAATTGAAAAAGGAGACGGGATTATATGCGGAATAACATAGTACCTAAAAACCAGTTTCAGTGCACACTCTCTTCTTGCATTTGATGCACCTCTGATGTGTCCACAGCATCCAGAGTCATCCTGAGCTATGAACAAGTAATCACTTGTGTAGCAAAACCCACAGGAAATAAATTTCTGTAAGACTATTTGTTTTAATTTATTAAGTTTGTTATTACACTTTTGAATGATGTGTTAATGATATTTGACATGTTAGATTTTCCTGCTGTAATAATGTTTTCGCCTATGAAATCCACCGTTCCTTCCTTGGAGATTTAATACAGAAAGTCACACCCTGCAGCTCATCCTGATGTATATATATTTTTAGGGAGTGGGAGAGTTGGCCTGGAAAGTCTAATTAATTTTTTTTTTCAACTTTAATTCCATTCCAATGAAAGTGGCGGAAAACCCTGTGTATTAGGCTATGTACGAGCTCTAATAAGTTACATGGCCCCAAGTTGGCAGTGACTAAGTGACAGCAATGGAAGGAAATTCTTGGAGTGTGTTCAGAGCATAAAAATGTAACAGTGAGGCCAACAGCTTTCATCAGCTGAAACAGAGATAAAATATGGTGATGGTAACTAGCAGAAGGCCTCCCTGGCATAGATACGGCATCCCTCTATCTTCTATCTTATCCAAATACTTTCTGTACTTTTAAAATTTTTTGAGCATGTGTGCTTTGATAATTTAGGTTTTTGGTTTTGTTTGGCTGTTACTGGTAATTGTAACGGTTCCTGGTTTTAATGAGAATTTTATTTAGATGCTTGATTTACTTTTTTTTAAACAGATTTGAGATGTTCTTTATAAGAAGATAATTAACAGGAAGTATTAAATTAAAATAGGTTTTCTTTATTTTCCAGTGCTTTTCACAATGCATGTGGTTTTTAATTAAAAAGATGACTTTAATATTTAGATTTAATACATTTTGAGTTCTGTGGAGCCATTGTTTTCACCAGTGTTTGTGGTGGTCTTTTGATGATAATTTATTTTAAAGCCCTGAATCAGTTAATGAATGCAACTGAAATTATCTTAATTGTGAATGCACATCTTTGAATTCAAGCAAGTAAATTAACTTCAGAAAAGTGCTGATACTATCATTTGAATATGGTTGTATTGACACTTTAATTGTGCTAGAGTACTATTTAGCATGGAAGTGGTCAGTTTTGTTCACAGTGGAAAGAGAATTGTTTTCTTTGACCATAAAATGTTCAAAAAAGTCAGTTCCAATCCCTAAGAATGCAATAGGGGAGCATCCCACCTTGATAATAAGGAAGTGTTTTGGTGTATGTTATGATTACTTGAAGATCAACAAGGTTGTTAAGACAGATGTACGTTAAGAAGCATAAATGTTTCGTGCGTCATAGACCCTGAGATGGGCTGTGACTTTTGCAAGGCTAGCTGAAGGCTAGTAGGTTTTTGCTGCACAGTTATTCTTGTCAGAGGACCTAACTGGGAAGTGATAATATATTTCACATCAATATATTTCACCAAAGGGCTCTTCCAAGCAGGCTACAACTTGGTAAGCCCTTGCAGTTGTCTTTCAAAACCTTTTTGGTTTTTTTTTTCCATGCTGTTGAATGATAAACTTCACAGCAAGACATTTTTAACTTACTTGTGTTTCGTGCTTCTCAGGCACTTGATCACGTACAGCTGAAGAAGTGGAATTTTTTTGTATGATTGTAGGGTTGTGCATTTGAATCTGTTCCTGTATTGTTTAATATAATGTTTTGAAGTCTAAAATATTAAAAAGTCATTCATTCTAAATCTTAATAGAATCATTGTTGGGATCATGATTGCAAAAGCAAAATAATTCAGGGATAAAAGCACTTTGCTTAGTATTGTTCTTTTAAAGTTAAACTCCTTTTTTAAAATTAAAACCAGTGTTACACTTTTTTCAATTATCTTGGCTCATCAGAGGTAGAAATGGGTGGGACAGCCAGTTCTGAAAATTGGTGGCACAGCCATTAACAATGCACAAATATTAGTGGTTAATAAAAGTCACTGGTGTGATTCACCCCACCGCTATGAACCCTCTACTGAGTAATGTTTTAGTAGCCAAACTCTGAAGTATGGGATTGTCCAAATGAAAATTGGTTAGGATGATACTAAAACCTTATTAAAAGGTGCTTTAAAGTGGAGGTATAAAGAGGGTGAGTCTGTTCGTAAATATACATGGGACTACTGCAAACAGTTTATAAGTGGAGGGGGGGAAAGGTAGCATCTACCTTCTAATACCATAGATAATTCAAATGAATTTTGGTTACTCATCGATAGGTATGTTTAAAATCAACCTTTGAAAACTAATGAGTTTAGAAACAACCCAGTAGCAAAAATATGTGGAAAGATCACAATGGCTAAGCTCTGCAAAAATGCCAGTTTTTTTCCTCACTGCTTTGATGACTAAAAGTTAGGGGAAAGAGAACCCCACAGCAGAATACCTTTCCTGGAGCATGAGAAAATGTCCTGTGATTTCCAGACATCTAGTATGTGGACATAGAATAAGTAATCATCTCTCGCTCCTATGAATAACTTGCTGTGAGCAACAGGAATGCTGTCTTTTTTTGATATGATCACATCTCATCAAGACATAGATTGGTATAATTTTCATGTTGTTTGCATTTTTATCTTCAAAATAGAAAACCAAATAAGTTCTCAAGTCTGAGTTTCCCCTCTCAATGAACACAAACAGTATGTGACTGCAGTGTTTGTTCAGATGGAACAAAGATGTAAAAAAAAAATAAAAATAATAGCAGTCCTGCAGAAAAGATGCGAAGAAAATGCACAGCTCATAACCTCAACATGAATCAATAGCCTTACAGAGTGAGGCAAAACAAGATACCATACTGGGATTGTATAAAGGGGAAGATGCTGTGCAAGGCGTGTAAAAAACCCTCTGCTGTATTTAGCCTTAGTGAAGGCTCGGCAGGAGCAGTGTGTAATTTGGAGCACTCAAGTTCAAACAAATAGGTGGCCCAAGGCAGAACCAGTAGAGGGATGCAACAAGAATGATCATACATACAGAAAAAAATATCCTACTAGGAAACACTGAGCAGAAGAGAGTTCTTTTAATCTAGGTGATAGGACTGAAAAGAGAGGTAGATGTTCAGAAGTGCGTGAAGTCCTTGCACTGAAGGAGGGTGGTTGTCTGCTGTTTCTGCTGATGTTTAAGAGAAGAGGCGATGGGAGTAACCTCATTTGTTGTGTTAGAAGGAAAGGAAAAGCTCTGCAGTGGAGAAGAGAAGAGGGAAAGAGAGTCGATTGCCTGGGAATTGTGCAGCCTTCGTCATCAGAAACGTCAGGATCAGGGTGAACAGAGAGAGCGGTATCGTGTCTGGTCAGGCAGATGGATGAAGGTAACTGCCTGAAGTCCTTCGCAGGTCTGTGAACCTGTCAGTTCAGCCTCTGGGCTTTTTTTAGCTCCTTTATTTGAAATTAGCCCGCTGCTTCGGATTTCTGTTTGCACTTCGCAAATAATGATTCCATTTGAAGTACCTAAAAATATTTCCGTGAGATCTTTGTTCTCTCTTCGGTAGTGACAGTGGTTAAATGCACAAGATTAGGATTTGTCTAGGAATCACACAAGGAGTCCTGCAAAGCCAGATCTAGGACCGGATAAGATTTAGTGCTGTGCCATGGTCACAAGGCCATTCTTCCATGAGAATGAGTTATTTCCCTGCTGCGGAGGCGGGGTGTTGGGGGTGGTGGTGTGATTTTTCTTAAATTGCGTTCTGTGGGGTTGTCAGAAAGTTGGTTTGTTGGCCTCTGAAGTACTCAGCTGTACGTCGCTGCATGGCTCTTCACATTTGGTTTAGGATCATAACAGCTTTCTCATTTGCATTTGTCTGGCATGAGCAAATTATTTTACTTGGCGGCAAAAGGAAATGTGCCTCAATTAGAACAAAAATGAGTGACTTTTTAAAGTTGATAATTTGTAGTTATAAAAAAAAAAAAGCTGTTTTAAAGTAGTGTGTTTTCAGAACACAATATAAAAATTGTTGAAAGATTTTTCTTGTTCAGCCCAAGTGATTTGAGTAAGCACTTTAAACTTTCATTTTCTCTGGATAATTAAAATTAAACTGAAATTTAACAAATCAAACTGAAGTTTGTCCAGATTTCTCCCTTCTGTTTCTAATGACGGCTTGTTTTTCTTCGCAAATAAATTTTTAATGTGTAATGAGTTGTCCAAAGAGACAAATCTGGGGAGTTGTTTTTTTTTCTCCAGATGGTGGACTTGAAAGATATCTAACAAGAATCCCTGACCCACGTTTTGACTTTTGTCACTGGACTTCAATGTTTTTCGGGGAGTCCTCAAAATGCTTATGTTTTAGGAACGCCAATACTGTCCCTGTACTGCTTTCTGGTAGATATTCCCCTATTGAATTTAAATACTGATGAATTGTCATTTCGAAAATTCTTTCAACTAACAATGTTGTTCCAGGCTACTAATGCAATGATTTTAGGAACGGGAACCTTCAGAATAAGACCTCTGATTTTAAACTTAATTTTTTTAGCCTGTAACTGTGATGATGTATCTTTACAGTGATGCGACTATATAAGTATTTTTGTCTGTAGTAAGACATCTTCTGTTTCAAACAGAGCTGTTTCAGTGAAGGGCCTTTGACTCTAGCAAGAGGTGAGCTGCTGTGAACGGTTATTCCAGATCGACTGAGGTTTTTCTTATTTTGCGGCTTTAGAAGACTCCTACACGGATTTCTAAATTGTCTGTATTTTTAAACTTTTTCTGTAAATCCTGAGAGGAAAAAAATCGGAGTGTGAATCAAGCTGTTGCTAACTAGTACTGTCTTACCTCTTTGTGCTTTCTCTTCTCATCTGTACCTACCTTGAACTTAGGGTAGAAGATCTTTGGGGCAGGAATTGTTACCCAGTGCTGTGCTGATTAATCATCTGGCATAATGGAGTCTTTGTGTGAATATGGCTGCTTGACCCTATCAAAATCCAAATAGTATAATGTTTTAAGGTAAAAACATCATGAGGATGTTCCAAGCATTTTTTTAGAGTATTATCAACCTGTGAAAATGCAAGGGGAGGAAATTATACTTTAGGTCAATGTATTATTTATGTGAAAAATTTTAGTGCCTGTGTAATGTATCGTTAACTGTACTCAAAAATATTAATTAGGCATGTAGCTTATTAACACCCCAGACATACTGAAGCAGCTTTTGTAAAAGAGATGCATATTTTCCCTGAGTCACAACATAGCAAGAGAATGGTTTATGTGGTGAAATTATGTGTTTTCTTATCTAGCAGTTTGAATTGCTTTAAACTTCAACATTAACTCTGAATTTAAAGATTTGTGCTGCTTGTTTATTTCTAGGACTTTTCTAGAAACAATCAAAATTGAATGCTTTGTGAGCTGTGTGCCCACATACTGCATTTTTTTTTTTTTTATGTTGAAGCAGTACTTACCTGGAGTGTATGACTTACTAATAAAAACCAAAAAGGGGTGGTGGTGGTGTGGGACACAAGTTCTTCTGCATATCTCTGAGCTAATGCAGCACAAGTTGGATCTGCTGTTATTGCTGTTGGAAGGATAATGGGATATATCTTACCTTTTTCGTCACGGTCAAGGCATAACATTTTCTTCCATCTTTAACCTGCTCTCAGAGAAGAGATGCAACACCTCAAATTCCTTTTACATATTTTGTAAGTGTATTGTACAGTTTCAGAAATCCATGTTGGAGCCTTTCATAAGCAGTAGGAATTAAGTTTCTCAAGGAAATTTTTTGCTGGATTATTAATTTTTTGCACCTTGTTTTACACAATATGAATTACATTTAGATCGATACCAAATTGTGGTCTTTTGTCTCTTTGAATGTGTTTACACCAGAACCTGATAGTTTCAGGAAGACTTGAGAATTTCCTAGAATATATGCTTGGTAAATCACATGAAGATATTAAAATTTATTATATTGACTTCTAGTTGGCCTAAACTATCTCACTGGGATACTTTTTTCTTCAGATCAATTTAAACTGAGAAAGCAAAGCAAGAGCTGTAAATCAGCCTTATTATAATTCTTACAGTTCACAACTGAATAGGAGCCCCTGTTTTGTCCAGGATTTACAGTATGAATGGGTAGCTAAATCACTCCATTTCAAAACTAGTCTAGCATACATTTTCAGCTTTAGTTGTGAGTTTCCTGACTTTTTTCCCTCAAAATAAGCACTGCAGATTTGACTTACATAAACAGCGTTAGCATTTGAGGAATCTTCTGACTGCAGATGCCGAGACCGGATTGTGAGAAACAGGACAGCAGAAAATATAGGATTAAGAAGTGAGTGGTAATGTTTCTAACCAGCTGACCTCTAGCTCAATTCTTTAACTCGCCTCCCTAGTAAAAGAAAGAAAGGGAAGACGGAGAGATAAATAATGTAAAGGCAATGCTTTCCAGTTTTGCAACTGTCTGAATTGATATACACTTGTAAATAGGAATAATTTAGATGACTTTTTCTCTCCGATGTAAAGTGGTATGGTAATGTTTAATCTGTATCTCACTCAGGTGTTTTTTTTAATGTAAAATGTGTCTGCAAATGCGCCTAATGACCCTGGGCAAAACATGTTGCAGAGTTGGCTTCCCGTCCCCGTGCCGGGGGTGCGGGTGGTGGGCAGCGATGGGACTGCCTCCCACCCAAAGGACCTAGGGCAATTTCGGTAGGAATCTCGGCAGCGTGGCAACTGCCAGCTCATGCGGGTTGAGGACAGACACTGGAGTGTCAGTTAGGGAACGTGGTGCTGGAGCACAGAAACACCGAAAAGAAATGTGAGGAAGATGCAGTCAGGGAGAGCCTGTGTCTGGGTCCTTGCACAGCTTTACTGTGACAGAGAAACTTGTCGTTTTTATCAAAGTTGGTTTAAAACTGGCAAAACAAAGCTTAACTAACTTTTCAGAGACTAATGTTTAGGTTTATCGTGGTATATGTATTGTATATTTATTTTTTTTTCCACAGAAACCTGCTAATATTTTAGTTATGGGTGAAGGTCCTGAGCGAGGAAGAGTAAAAATTGGTATGTTTATATCTTTGATAAGTCCCAGTGTAGCATTTAAGTTAGAATGTTCTGAAGGTGCAGTTGTACCCCCTAAAGTAGTCACTGTAATACTAGTATGTGCCTGGGCACATTGCCTAAATGCTGTTTTCTGAGTGACTGGCTTCTTGATATTAGCCCCATGCACCAGTTCTGACGATGAAATGCTGTAGCCTCATCAATAAAAAGTGGAAAATGTTGTTATATTTTGTTTAAGTGGGTGTTTGTGTGGGGTGGGGGATTCTGGTATGGGGATAAAGATGACAGCTAGCTAGGGGGAAAGGAGGAGAAAGGGGATTTTAAAATGTCCTCCATTTACCCCTGTAATGCCATGACATTATCTTGCTGCTGCTTATAAAATCTAAATAGGGAACTACTCATTACTACAAACTTTAAATTTTATAATGGAATCAAAGGTGGCATGTAGCCTACAAAATATTCTTGAAAGGGTAGACAGGTCCCTTGGAGATAAACGCAAGGGATCCTAAAAGTCCAGAGAACACAGTAATCCAGCCAAAACGCTTAGTGAGAACTACCGCTAAATGCTCAAACTGGGGTGTACCAGGGTAGGAAGGACCCAACACTTTCCCCACTATTGTAACATATTCTGGTGGGAATTGCTGTTCACAGTGAGAGGATAATTTGTAGAACTTCAATTGTTTTAAATTAAAGTAAATAAATAAATAAAAATTAACTGTAGCCTAACAGAAATAAGCTATACCAGGCTGTGCATTAGTGTGGTGGCAGTGCTTTGGTAGCAGACTGCTAATGCACAGCCTACTTACATTTGTTATGGTAATGCAGCCCCATTTGGAAGGGTTTTTTTAAAGCTAATTCATCTTTTTCACTTCCCTCTGGCTTTCTTTTATGAGATTATTCTTCTGCATTGTTGCTCCGTACTCTTATCGTTTTGTTTATCTGAACTATATTGTTAATCACCAGTATAATGATTCAGGGTAGGATTCTCTTGGAGTGTTTAGTCCTGCTCTAGTCCTTCCCTCGCCCTTTGAAGTCCAAGGAGCAGATGGGCCAGGGCTGAACACTTCTGCAGATCCTACCCTGAAAGTTTTTAATGCCCTTCCGAGGTTTAAGGTTGACAGTAGAGACTGAGGTCTTCTCCGTACAAAACTGGTACAGCACGGACAGCGGAAGGGAAAATTTCTTCCTATTACCTTATTCTTCATGGAGCAGTTGCTTCCAAAATTGAGAATGTAGGTCATCCTCTGGGCATGTTCACTTTCAACTGTGGTGGTGATATTTGCTGTATACAACTACTTGCTAGTAATTGCACATAGACCACCCATTTATTTCTTAATTTATAGTTTTGAATTAATTTGGGAATAACTTCGAACGCAACTAAATTTAGTCAGACTCTGTTAATGGACAGGTGAAAGATTCTGTATCGGACCACCAGTCCTCTGAGCCATCCATTCCCAGCGGCGGAAGAGGGAGGGGGACCCTGGATTTCTAAGTGTGTTATCAAGATGTAGATTATTTTTTTGTTTATTTTCTTAAGATATTACCACAGCAGGAAAAGAATGCAGAAGTTATACCCCTACCAAGGGCTTCCACTTTTCCAGTGTAACTAATTTTTCTAAAAAATACATAACTGGCATTTAACTTAAAATAATTTTTATAGGCTTTGTGTCATTTTGAGTCATAAATTCACTTTCTGCCAACAATTGTCCTTATTTTTCATAGTTACTAGTGACTTGATCATATCTTGAGTAATCGATATTTTAATGTAGTAAACTGTAAAATGTTTCTTTTTAAATGCATTAAAACAATCATAAATAGGAATGCATATGAAAAAAAATTAAGAGTTGTGTAGTCAAGTTAGAGACCTCTATTTACACTGCAGTTTTCCCTCAACCAGTGAGCATGTAGGTCCTTTTCCCTCAGAATTGCTGCTCATCTCATTTCATTCGAGTCTTTCTCAGCATGTGTATATCCCTGCACCACAGAGTCCCTCTGTCTTGGGATTTGGGGAGTGGTGGGTCGGGAAAGCGATTTGGTGGGAGAAGGTGCATATTTTAGTCTCTGCCCATTTTTTCCTGTATCACTTACATTTGGTAGTTCAGACAGTTTTCTAGGCAGTTGTATACTACCAATTTGAAAAAGCAGTTTTTAATGACATAATGCCCCCAAACAGCATTTTAAAATCATAGCTTAAATGGTATTTAGTACTGGTATCTCGATGCTGGAAATACGTCTTGACAGAAAGTTAGCAGGGAGGCAGATGCTGTAGGCCTAGTTGCAGGTTTTGTGTGAAGGAAATCTTGCTACAGCTAACTTCATGAGGAGGGAGCTTTTGTGATGTGCACGTATGTATTATAAATCATTCTAACCTTTGCAGAACCTGCATTTTGCTCACATTTAAAATGCTGCTTGTTGAAAGACCATCCCGTAATAACGCAATATTTTACTGGAGACTATCAGGTATAATGAGTCAGGATTTACCAGTGTCCTGAGAAGTGAGTTGATGCGCTTTTTCAGAACAGTGGTTAATTCTTTGTTCTAAATGGCTCATGTTAGTAATGATTTATAATGATATACTTTATAGGTGATGACATCCAGTAACTTCTACAAAAGCTTAAGAAAATATGCTCACAGAATTTATATCTGCTACAGTCTGCGTTTGCATTTTATTTAGCAGTGATGGTAGCACTAACAAGTAAACTCTGTTTTAAAAAAGAAAAGAAGAAATTGGTAGTTTTCATCAAATTTTAAAGCATCTCTCTTTGAATTTTGCAGCTGACATGGGCTTTGCCCGATTATTTAATTCACCTCTGAAGCCTTTAGCAGACTTGGATCCAGTAGTTGTAACGTTCTGGTATCGAGCTCCAGAGTTGCTTCTGGGAGCAAGGCATTATACCAAAGCTATTGGTAAGTGAATTGGACGAAAACTTACTGTTTTGTGCTTTATGTAGAGTGCACCCAAATGCTGAAGCATTGATAAATAGTACAAAGGACAGTCGGTGAGTTAAAGGTATGTTACTGATTTCTTGAAGAAATATTAAACTTTGACCAATTGTTTAGTTTCCTATGGTCTCTGGCTGTATATAGGAGTGAAATATTTCTGGGTCTTGGCTCCAAATGCCCTGGGATGCAAGGTAAATTTGTATGGCTTTCACACAAGACTTCCATAAATGCTGTTAGAGGCAATAAAATATACGGGTGGATCTTCGAGCTATTAGTAGAATCCATATTATGATGATGAGGCACAGTGCGTTAATTTTATTGTGGATGTTTTTACATAATCTAA
This sequence comes from Leptodon cayanensis, assembly GCA_027564655.1. Lineage (NCBI taxonomy): Eukaryota > Metazoa > Chordata > Aves > Accipitriformes > Accipitridae > Leptodon > Leptodon cayanensis. Next base: position 5,602,181 of record JANXJC010000026.1, on the reverse strand, counting down.
TAAATACGTGAAATAAGGAATGTACAGAATGGAGAATATATTGGCTGCGCTGAAACGAAACTGTAAAAATAAGCTGCATTTTAGCCTCTCCTTATGTCTTTTTCAAAGCACAGTTGTGAACAGGAATTGCTTGAAGTAGCGAGATGTGGTCAGAGTCATGCAGCAGGCTGGGCTGTGACGCTGCGTCAGGCGTAGCCAGAACAAACCAAACCTCAGAACGCAGATGCCGTGAGGGTGGCAGTGGTTACATCAGCTTAATGCTACGTCCTCCTCACCACTTAATTCATACTTACCAGTCTGGATTTGAACGGCTTTGGCGTGGCAGGAGCCGGCGTGGGCTGTGCCCGTAGGACAGGGGGTAGAGCTGGGTGGAGGGAGGTTCACCGCTAGTGGACGTGAACAGTTTTGCTTTGCCGTGGAAGGGAGAGAGACTGTAGGGAAGAGGACCGGGAAGTTTTTCCTCTTGCTGGCTCGTTTAAAAGGTATGTTAAAGCCTGGCAATGGTTTTGGGGGGAATAGCTTCCCCTGCAATACTCCACTTAACTTTGCACAGACGTGGAGGTTGTGTGTCAGCATACATGGTGGTGTTTCTGTAACCTGAAATTCTTGCCTCAGACCTTGGCCGTTATTTTTTTAAGATCGCGTCAGTGTTTTTGTCAGAAATTCTAATGTTTATGGCTTGAATGTGTTTTCATTTACCTTTCTGTTAATACTATATTTCTTTTATAGATTAAATACATTTCTTTATATGTTCCTTTAAACTGCTTTTTTTGTTGTATTTGCATGTTCCTTCACTTTACTGGCATTTTCTTCTGCTTGCAGCATGTGAAACTGCGTGGATGGTCATAGCCTTTAGTACATCATTTTTTTCAGCATAGATAAAAACTGACTGTATACAAACACTGAGTAATGGGGTTATGCTTTCTGCATCATTTCCTGTTGTCCTTGTTCATGACCTTTTCTTGTTCATTCAAGGTTCTGTGTAGCATTACTCTATGTAAGTTAAAAATTGCATTTGTATATGCGAGAAAAAAATCAGGAAAACAACTGGGAAAATGCAAGCTATCTGATTTTGCAGATTGGGACACAACAGTTCAAAGAAAGGGATTTGGTGGTTTTGTTGGTTGGTTTTTTTGGTTTGGGGGGGGGTGGGTTGGGTTTTTTTAATGAATGTTGATCAAGAAAAGGGGTGAGGTACGTGGGCATAGAGCGATTTTCTTGTTACTCTCTTTCCACAAGATTTTATAGATAACATTGATCTCATTCCACTATCACTGCTTTTCAGCTTGTATTTTGGGGGTTATTTAATACTCACGAAACCCAGTGGCTGATCAGAGAGGGGACATTTCTTGGCAGGGACAGTATGGCAGTGAACGGGCAAGATGTTGGTTGGCTTTTCTTCATTTTTATTTGATGTGTGGACAGTTACCTAAATAGTTTCCTTTGGTTTTCTTCTTAACCAAATTACTTTTTTACAGCAATAAATGGTAACTACACTTTAAAAACCACACAAAAACCTGTTTGATACTCTCTCAGCTCCTCTGTAGTTACTGACTTGTGTACCTCTATCCGTAGCTAAAAGGAAGAGTCAAGGAAGTGTTACACTTCCACAATAGAAACTTGAAATACTCAGTGCAGATACCTTATCTCTGATAAGCTACAAAAATAACATTTTACCTCACTAAGATGCTTTTGGAAAGATTAATTTGATTTTTTAATTTCTGTTCTCTTTTTTTAAAGATATTTGGGCCATAGGGTGTATATTTGCAGAGCTGCTAACATCAGAGCCAATATTCCATTGTCGACAAGAAGATATCAAAACTAGTAATCCTTATCACCATGACCAGCTGGACAGAATATTCAATGTAATGGGATTTCCTGCAGGTACATACTGTTACTTTTTTTAACGCTGCTGTTCAAAGAAAGATATCTGTATTGCTTTCTTCGCATATGAAGGTGGCAGCTGATCAAAGCAACAAAACTGTTCAAACACAATCTTTATCTCATGAGTTATAAATCTAGAATCTAATGGTCATATTAGATAATTTTCCTATTATTAATGATAGGATTATCTTTGTGCATACATGTACCAGTGTTTTATAATTTTAAAATAGCATGTTTAATGGTGGATGATTAAAAATCAGAAGAAATATTTCTTCATTTCTTCAGTACTGATTATAGATTGGGAAAGCGACTGATGATTGTATGAAACCAAGCAAAAATCCATACATTTAGTGAATATTATGCAGATGTTTAACTCATCCTAAATTAAACAAAGCATTTGGAAGTAGGGGAGGGTATTTCACTTTTTTCCCTGGTAGAAAGCTTGTGATATGGAGAAAATTTCTTTATTCCAAACCAGAACAAAGAACAGGTTGCGTGAACCAAAACAAATTACAATGTGGATATCACTTGCTGTGTTTTCCCCTCAGTGTTGGTCATATCTTGTTTTTCTACAGGCTGTCTTGCATTTTTTCAGTTTATGCTTTGTCTTCTACTGTTCACACAATTGCAGATGTCAGAATAACAGGGGCCTTATTTTTACTTTTTGGTCATCTTTCTCCTCACTGCTTGTGTTCTCTGCTGTTGTCCATTCACTGTTAATAATGTTCTTCTTTACTGTTCTGGTGGACTTTCTTCTTCCTATCACATGAATTTTGTGGTCTCTATGTTTGTGTGGTTCTAGAATGTTGTTATTAAATTCGCTCTTATTTTCCCCTTTGACTTTTTTTTTTTTTTTTTTTGTCCTGAAGCGATAGCCTTCATTGTTTCTATACTGCTGTATGAGATTCCTGGAAGTGTTGCCTTTGCATATGAAGTACTTTTGTTTTCTTGAAAATCCCCCTTAATTTTACTTCTTTAAGCAACACTGTCCTATTCTGCTTTTAGCCTAGAATTTTACCCTTTTTTTATGCTTTTCTTACTTCATTTGGGTTTTACATTGTCTTTGTGTAGCTTACATAAATAGATGATGCTCTCATTATTGTTTTCTGATTGGTTTAAATAATCCTTTCTAATGGTCTGCATTTGATTTTGAAGGTCTTTGGTTCTTACCAAGTAATATTATTTTTCATTTAATTGCAGCAAATGTTTTGCCTTTTAATTGACATTTGCCAAATTTGAAACAGTTTCATGTGTCTTTGGGATAGGGAAGGAGGAGAATCTTTTATTTAAATAAATAATAATTAAATAATTAGTCTCTGATTTATTTATTCACTTAATACTTTTAAGCTCCCAGTGTACTGCAGTTGTGATATGTCATAGTGAAGATTTGACTTGAATCAAACTACTTGCCCACAGAGGCTTTTCAGGAGTTAGAGTGTAATACATTTGAGGCTAGGTGCTGGTAGTGATTTTTTTTGTTTGTTTTATTTTTAAGTCTGTTTCAGGTTTTGTCTACACAAAGAAGTTGAGATGAAATATTCTTTAATTTGAGTGTGCAAATATTACTTTTTCTTAACCTTTTGTTGGCTAACAGAATTTCTTTTATGTTGAGACAGCAGAAATTTGCACAGTACCCCTGGGCATTTTCGTGTAATTAAAGACGGTGCTGTCAGAATGGAAAGTCCCTTAGAAGGAACATTGGTGAGAGTCTTGTGTACTCTTGTCCCGAGATCATGACTGTGCCTGAATAAATTAAATAACAGTCCTGATTGTTGTAAGTGCAATGGCTGACGTTTTTCTTCTGTGTTATCTTTTGGGCATATGGTGATCTTCACTGTAGCTGGCAACTGGTTTTTTTTTTTTAAAGCTCTTGAGTTAGTCAGCCCGAACTGGAAATTCTTAGGTGTTCGTACTGTGAAGATCTGTTGTGAAGAGGTGATGAAGGAATATGAGCCAAGCAGTATAAAGAAATAAGTAACTGCAAGGTTAGAGAAGCAGACTGAAAAAAAAAAAAAAAATTAGGGCTATGGAAATACTTGGAAAGCCTTTGTTTTACTTGAGGGGGGGCAAAGAAAAAAAAGTATTAATAAATATTGATTTTGCAGATAAAGATTGGGAAGACATAAAAAAGATGCCTGAACATTCAACTTTAATGAAAGATTTCCGGAGAAACACGTAAGTCTGCTTTGAGTTGAGCTTTCTTAAGAAAGAATGTTTTACTTCTCCCTCCTATCCTAAATTTCTTGTAGCTCAAGTTGTTTTCTATGTAGATGCCAAACAAGGACTATGAAATGGTTATGACTTAGGTTGTGAAAAAAGAAAAATAAAGTAGTTCCATAATGGTGAACGAGGCCTGTCGTCAGAAGAGTAGCCAGAGACCCTGTAAATGGTAAGGTGGCAGGTGTGAAATGCGTGATGCCAGTAAGACCCCACACAGCTCCGAAGATTGCTAAGCACAGTTTGTCACAGCTGTTTCCAGATCGGGGGTACTGGAAACGATTTTCCCGCGATAGCTGCGTAAAAGGGATCTGGTGACCTTCTACGGTTTCCAGCAAACAGTGGGTGTAATTGTCAGGTTTGGTATCCGGGGTAGCTTATGAAGACTAAAGAAAAGAATACCTTGCAGTTTTGCTGTCACGTTGCCAGAGCCTAATACCTGCACTTAAGACCCTACCGTGTTGCCTTGTTTCCATGCTGGGGGATTTGGGGATGTACTGTTACATATATTTCTTGCACCTGCCATGCTATTGTAACCATTTAGAAACCTTATTTATGAGCTCCTCTTCAAAAAAGTGAATTTATGGATGTTCTTGTAGCAACCTGTACATTGCAGGAGAGTGTTAAGATGGGCTTAGTATTTATCTCCGTGTTTACTGGCATTAGAAATACACAGAATGAAACTGTATAGTAGTAAAAATGCTAAAGGGAGTTTAAATCCACGTGATAGTTTGCTGTTTGCATGTGGGTTAAAAGCGTGCTTTCTGTGTGGATGTGGTGTGTTTTTACAAGCATGTGAGGGAAAGAAATGCATTTCTGTAGTGTCTGATTTTTAAGCAATCTCTGGTGTTGGTAGTTGTGGGTTTGCCCTGCTTAGTGGATTAGCAATAGAGACTAAACTGTTCTTATTAATAAGTTTTGTGACTACTAAGAAAGCTTTGCAGTATCAGTGGTTTGCATATTAGAAATGTCACATTTTTTTCCTTTTCTAGGTATACCAACTGCAGCCTTATCAAATATATGGAAAAACATAAAGTTAAACCAGATAGCAAGGCATTTCACTTGGTAAGTTCCTGCATGCATAAAAATCAAAACCCTCATATAAGTTACAGATGTTCAAGTTGAGAGTTGAGCTGGTGTCAAATATTGTGTGACTAAGTTTATTTTATAAATATTATACTGTGTTTTATAAATAAAGTTAGGAATAACTTATATTCTGCAATCTGAGATTTGCAAAACCACTTTATCTTCTCACGTTGATAAAATGATTCTGTGTGTCATTCACTGGATTAGGTTCTGTATCAAGTATATCAGAAGTTTTCAGTTTTTAAGTCATGTTTAGTTTGTAATTATATTTGCAGTGTTGCTGCAACTCTTAGCCATTTTGCTGCTTTGCATACTTTTAATAGCCTACTTTTTATTTTTAAAAAAATTCCTAAATGCCTAATTTTTTACATATTCCTTATTAAGCTTACATCTTACAGACTTAAAACAAAAAAAAATGTTGAGACTTAACATGTAGTTTGGAAAATTTTCGTATGTCTTCCTGGTGCGGTAATCCTTTGTAGCTTTCTTATGAAGACTTCCTAGTACTCTTACAACAATGATTTTCTCTCTAGAATGTATAAGAATTTTTATGAAGACTCCAGTTAAAATCATATACTTGCTTAGCCCTGGAAGTGCCTGCTTTATTTCGTTTCAGAAATTACTATATTGGGCCATTTCTTCTGTGTTTTAAAGAACATTCAAGTCTCTAAAATAAAATATATATATATATATACACACACGCACACACGGAGAAGAAACAATTTAAGTATATCTAGCCTCTCTGAATGGACATTCTCCTTATCTTGATGTTTCCCACCCAGATGAAATGTTTTCAGGCTAGAATTATAAGGTAGATATATTATTCAGGGGGGGCAGAAGTGAGGGAAGAAAACAGGAAGCTTTTTGATCTTGGAGAGGAGAGGAATAAATTGGAGAAAAGGGAAGATGGTTGAGGCCTGGGTGTCTGAGGACCATGTGGCTTTTGTTCAAGTCACTGGAAGCTGTACCTTCTCTGATGATCAGGCCCAAGGGTTTTTAAGCAGCCATCTTTTTTCTGTTCAGTAGTTTTTCCTCTATATGAATTTTGGAATTTATCCTTCAGTCACAGCAGCTCTGAGGCAATATTCTTCTTGTGGCATACTGCATGAGCGTGTTTGCATGGGGGTTTCCAAGCAGATGAGTTATACTGCAACCGGTCTAAAATAGAATGTATATTCAAGGTTCAGATTAAAACCAAAAGTATAACCAGCTGAATCAACTAATCATTGCGAGAGATTACCCGGTAGTTGTACCGTTATGCATCATTTACTGTGATGTGTTTCTGCTCTCTAAAGTTAAAAATTGGTGAAATACTAGAGGTGCTTACTCAAGCAAGGAAACTAGTCTTCTATGGTAGAGGCTTTTGATTTTTTTATGGATTTTTGTATCCAAGCATAACTGGAAGCTGCTGAGCAGTCTGTGTATTTGTACATAATGCATAAATAGTTTATGTTGATATGTGAAGAACTGAAGTGCCTGTTATGCCCAGGCAAAACAGTCCATCCCATTTTGCTCATAATTAATCCAGTTTTTACCAAGTAGCTATTTATAACAGAGCTTCATAAATGCATTTTTAGTATTTACCAAGATGTTCTAATGTTTTAGTATGAGAATACACACTCTAAAAATAGATATATTTGACATAGCAAGTAGAGAATATCTCATATTCCTATCAAAGTCTAAATAATATTTCTGAAAATTATGTTAGGTAATTCAACAAGCAAAAACCAATGAACGTTAAGTATCTGTTGAATGTGATGTTTTGCATAGAATGGGGTTTGGATATGAAAACTAATCCTTTGACTCTTAAGTAAAGCAAATTGAGTGAATTTCTTTCTCATCAGCCACTCTAGGCCAGTGTTCTGTAAAATTATGCAGCTGCGTCCATCAATACTTACCTTTCTAACTCCACCTTCTTTGAGAGCAAACACGCTGCTTGTCACCTACAAATTTGACTTGTGACATATTTGGAGCCTAAAGCTCTCAAAATTAAGCTTATGTTGCTGTACCAAAATCTGACAGCAGCTAATTATGACTACTGGTGAACAGCTGAGAAAATTCAGTCAGTTCTGCTTATTAAAATCAGTTGCATTAGATTTTCGTATCATACCTAGGCAATCTGAGGTAAAAAAACCTTTTCCATGCAATAACCTGTATAACATGGCCAGTGACTTCACCGTCAACTAACATAAGTGCTTTTTCCCTCCCTCGGTTCCTCAACTATTTCTTTCTCACCACTCTCCAGTCTGCTGGCTTAACACCAAGCTCAGGTAGAAGTGAGTAGGTCAGGCTTTGCTGTACATCTTGGCAGTCCATAAAAAGACCTTCTCCGAATGAACTAGCTTCTCCTACAAGCTGTGAGTGCTCTGGCCAAACTGACCTGAAATCTGCTCTCCCAGTCTTGCGAATTTTAGAAATTGTTTTCAAAAGAACAACAAGATTAGACACAAAATAATCACGTGAGAATAGCTTAAAACACTTCCTACAGTGTTTTCTCCCTGTGGTATCACAACAGGGTGATAACTGTTTGAATGTATTGAGCATTTCTGTTCAGCATGTTTGTGTTTATACCAAAAAGCAGCGGTTACATTAAAATGCAAAATCATGGAATGGTCCTTTTCCAGGCCACTACCTGGTCATCCTTGGTCATACCTGTTAGTCCCAAACAAGAGGACCAGGAGGTGAGCATGGACTCGTGACTGAACACTCTGCTCAACTGCTGCCTCTCCTACGAGCTCCGGTTTGGACCTCTACCCACCTTCCCCTCAACTAAACTGGTAGTGAGAGACAGCACTTCATGCGATTTGGATGGTGTCAGTGTCACGCAAGCTAAAAAGCAGGGTCTTCAGTGGTGTAGACATAGCCTTGTTCTTTTGTACCTCCCATAGATACAGATTGCGGGGCAAGTACTGTGACGTTTATTGCTAATTAGCTCTAATAGGATCCTCTCAGTTTGCTACTGACTGCAGCCTGTCAGAGCAATTCACTGCAAATCAGATCCCATGTAGAACCCTGGTCTTTCCAAAGTAACATCTTAAAACTCTGTTCAGAGGCTGTCAAAACTGGAAGGTGCCTTAGGTTTGCGTTCAGTTTGAGGGTGGGCTGAACTGCAGGTGAACGCCTTAGGCCCCTCCGCCAGAGCCTGAACAAGTTCAGTGAATCTCTTCGTAGCAGTTCTTCCAGAGATACTCCAAGATCTTACTTTTCCACAATCCGTCTCGCAGCCCTTTTGCTCTCTGCATGAGAACAGATAAACTGTCTACACCTACAGTTGTAAAATATGCCAGAATGAATAATTCCAGGACTAGTAAATCCAGAGTTTGTTGTTACTGCCAAAAATGAAATGTTTCGATTTCCCAACTTGAATTAACCAGGCTTTTTCCCTCTTTACTGACATTCATGCACGTGGTCCTTTTTCACATGTGGAACTGATGTGTTACATGAGACAACTTTGGCTCCTTCCTGCTTTTGCAGCTTACATTTTTTCCGCTTCACTTCCCTGATTATTCCCCCCCCAATTATTTGTTTATGCCCTAGAAAATGGGTATGTGGCTGGTGCTCCTGGTTAATTGAGTGATGTGTCAGCTTTCATTTGGTTACAGTGGTCCGTGTCAACGGCGGCAATTGTCCCATTCATTGCTGATACATAGTTTACTGCATTTTTGTTATGTCATTCGGCCAGGTGATCTTTTAATTGAACAGTTTTTAAGATAGAAAATACTTGTAATAATAGCTGGAAGATTCATTTCTGCTCTGGCACCTGAACAAGGGGGCAAAATAGGAGTTTTGATCCCCTGTGTGATAATGGTTGCACAATCATTAAACTTTTCTCGTGGTTTCTGTTTTCTGTCACTGATTATGACCGGGTTTGCTCACATCTTGTCAGCATGTGACGAACAGCTTTATAACTGAATTGCGAGAAATGATGCCAGAATTTTGCAGTGTTTTTTAATTGTGATGTTTTTCAGCATGTTGGCAATTCTTTCTCATTTTTTGCCTTCCCCTTTTCTGGCTCCTGGAGTTGCTTTTTGAGCTGTTTGAGAGAATGGGAATTGTTCTGTTCAAACTGATATTCTACAAAGACTACATGCGGACTCAGAGAGCTTAAATAACTTCTTGTGAGTCCTTGTTGACAATGTGAAAAACAAAACTGGATTGATGGTGGTAATACATATTTATTATGTTCTTAACCATGCCGTTAAAACCGAAGGCTGAGAAGAGAAAATGTACTTCCCTAACTTCAACTATCCGCAGCATGGAGGTCTGCATTGTGGTTGTGTCTGCTCACTTAATAGCTAGTGAAAGGAGGTGACCAGTTCAGACATAGATCGTGACACTGGATTTTTATAAAAAGGTGAATTTAATCCCATGAAAAGCATGAATAGCAAGTGTAAAGCGAATATTATTTGCATATGTAGTTTCTGCATATCTTGTTAGATCTGTGACCAAAAAAAAAAGCTATAGGCTGAAAGTGTAGCATTTCTTTTAAAGATCGTTGTTTTTGACAATACGTCATGGTGTAGGTTTGCCTTGGACAACGTGTTCTGTGGTGAAACATGAAGACTCACTGTTTTCCTTCTTCTGTGTAGTATCTGAAGGTTCTCTCGTTCTGCCTGTGTATGTTGCTTGTCCAGCACGGCCGTATTCCACAAAATTGCTGGGTGGATGGGGAGAAGTAGCTGCACATACAGCAGACCTTTGGAACACGAAACACTTACTTTTAGAATGCATCACTGCAATTGAGTGCTAGAGTTAAATAAAATCATTCTGGTCTGCTATTTGTAAAACAGAGAAAAATCTTCAGACCTGTGGAGACAGCATGATGTTTCTAGTGTGTTTTTTATTGAAAATCACTGTTGAGATGCTGCAGTGACAGATGTATAAAGTCCAGCTACCTTCTGAAATGTTTACGTAGGTGCAAAATGAGAGTGGAAGAGTAAAAACAGTACAAACAGTAAAAATGGTTTTTAGAATTACCTTTCAATCTTTAACGTTGTGCTGAATTTAGACTTCATGTCTGTTATTGGTATCTGAAGTTACTCAAGAGGAGTTCCTGGCTATGTGTCCTAAGCATTTCTCATAGCATGTCGATCTAAGTAGCAATGTTTGTAACTCTTTTTATACAAATTTTTTGCTTTGCTTTGGTTAGGTCGATCTTACTTTCTTAGATTTTCATTTGTGTATTACCTTAGGATTTTTGCTGTGCTATCTGTTACTGAAACATCTTGTATGCCGTTTTTTAAAGTTGGACATCGGGCAGCAAATACCTAGCGTGCTTCTTAGCCCTCTGTTAACACTTCCCAATGAGAGTAAGAGGTGCTTTCTCAAAGGGTAAGGGTTTGCTGGATTTTTAGTTGAACTGAGTTCAACTATTTTGTAAAACATTATACTTTGCCTTGTCTTCTGTATATTTATACTTTGTGGTCATTTTCATTGTTTTTAACCAACACAGGCATTTTGGAAAGATTTTTTTTTTCATGTAGTTGATACCCAATTCATCAGTTGTTACAAAGATAAAGGCTGAGGTCTTACCCTGCAACAGCACCAGAGCTCAGACTTGATGTGCTTATGGAGGAAGCAGCTTATTAGACTTCTCTAGGGTATTTTGCATCATGTCATGCAAAAAAATCAACTAAAATTCAAGATTTTGCACAAGTGCTTTTCTGAGCAGCACATAACACACAGGTGTGTCTGAGAGTCTGTATTTGTCAGAATAAACAAGCACACACTGGAGTGGGTGATTAAAAAGTTATCTAGCCAGGTGGGTTTTTTTGAACGTGTTGATGATTACTTTCTTTTACAGCACAAAGATTTTCTAAGGAGGGAGTGATTGACTTCATATAACATCTTTAAAATACTGTGGATGACAGTGGAGATGTACTACTACAACAATACTAAATAACGAACAATAATGCACATGGAATCACTTTTGTTTATTAATTGCTAAGAATTATTTGAATTTAGATGGATATGATGTTGCTTCCTGTTAAGTGCAGTGTAGTTGAAGAAACCAGGTTAAATACGTGCATATTACATCTTCTTGTGGGAAGTGAACAGACCGTTAAAGAGAGGAGGACTTGGGGGTGTTGGTGGATAAAAAGCTGGACGTGACCCAGCAATATGCGCTCGTAGCCCAGAAAGCCAACCGTGTGCTGGGCTGCATCAAAAGCAGCGTGGCCGGCGGGTGGAGGGAGGGGATTCTGCCCCTCTGCTCCGCTCTGGTGAGACCCCCCCTGCAGTTCTGCATCCAGCTCGGGGGTCCTCAGCACGGGAAAGACATGGAGCTGTTGGAGCGGGTCCAGAGGAGGCACACCAAGACGATCAGAGGGATGGAACACATCTCCCGTGAGGACGGGCTGAGAGAGTTGGGGTTGTTCAGCCTGGAGAAGAGAAGGCTCCAGGAAGACCTTACAGCAGCCTTCCAGTACTTAAACGGGGCCTGTATGAAAGACAGGGACAAACTTTTAGGTAGGGCCCGTTGTGGTAAGACAAGGGGTAATGGTTTTAAGCTAGAAGAGGGTAGATTGAGACTAAATATAAGGAAGAACATTTTTTAGGATGAGGGTGGTGAAACCCTGGCCCACGTTGCCCAGAGAGTTGGTCGATGCCCCATCCCTGGAAATATTCACGGTCAGGTTGGACGGGGCTCTGAGCAACCTGATCTAGTTGCAGATGCCCTTGCTCGTTGCAAGGGCTGTTGGACTGGATGCCTTTAAAGGTTCCTTCCGACCCAAACTATTTTATGATTCTATGGTTAAAGCTGCTGGTACATTGTGGAAACCCTTTAAATGTTTTTGTTAGAACGTTTGTGACTAGAACTGAGTGACCTGGGCTTTTGCAAGTAAAAATAGGTGGTCTTTGATGGGAAACGAAGTTACTATTTTAACAAGAGAGAAGATTGTGGTTATGCCATTTATGATCAGGGTTTTGAGTTCAGACACGTTTGTCAGTTTGTCTTTCAGGAATAATACAGTCAAGTTTCTGTAAACAGTTTTGGTAATGCAGTGCTTTTTATCTTTTATCTCTGCAGCTTCAGAAATTGCTCACTATGGATCCAATAAAGAGAATTACCTCAGAACAGGCTATGCAGGATCCCTATTTCTTAGAAGATCCTCTTCCCACATCCGAGTAAGTGGTCAGTTTATTAACCTATCAGTACATCCAGAGATGCTTTAGAAATGCATGCTTTCTCTCTACTATAAATATATTTGTGAATATTGAGCTAAATACTTACTGTCTAACAACCAGAGAAAGCTATAACCACTAAAATGCCATTTGCGGTTTTTAAAATTAAGTAGCATTCTTATTAATCTCTTTGCTTTATGGAACTTTGATCCTATTAGTCGCAGCACTAATCTTGTTATTCACTGACAGGTTGATTATGCATGCTACAGATCTTTGTAGACAACTGCTAAGTGCCCGCAGGTCCACTTCTCTGCTCCAGAATGCCAGATGACACTCTCTAATTAGTTTACATTTTTCTGTCTTAGCCTTTGTTGTAAATTCAGTGGGTGGGGGAAGTCAACTCTGTCTCTGTGCTGTCATCCTTAACAACTTAAATCCATTTTCTGTAGACACTCCTCTTTTTTGTTTCCGCAGGGAGATTTACAAAAGGAAGAAAATTTAGGGACAATGAATGATTTCATTAAAAATTAAGCCCCCCTCCCAAAAGACTAGCCAGAGAGCATGATTGTACACCTTTTTAGAAAAGCTATTAGTACATCCTGTGTATGATTCTCTACCGTTGTCTAGGGAAGAATTTATAAAATATAGTATGTATATTTATAAGCAATCAATTAAAAATGAAATTATTTCACTAAAACCTACTGAATTATTTATAACAGCTCCTGACCTGTCTCTGTGATTTAATGTTGTCATGTGAATGATTTGCTTTTGCAGGAACTGCTTTTAGGACAGTGTTTGGCGCTTTTCTCAGCTTTAGGTTGGCATTTTAGTGTGAATACACAATGAGTAATGCTAACAGGTGTACAGAGACTTTATTATAAATACATTCTACTAATTAAGGGCAGGTAGATATTAGCTTGCACTAGCACTAGCAAATTCATGTGGACCATGAGATATGAACTGACAGATGAAACTTCTAGCTATTTTTAAACTTTGTTCCAGGTGCTTTTATTAATAGACAGTGGAGTTTCCAGGAGTATTTTTAGTTAGTCCTGGGACTGTGAATTACATGATAGCTGGATTAAGATAGCTCTTTGTGCCCTTGCAGATATCTAACAGGTGGTGTACCTCTCCAGCCACCAGTTTGGTCACTAGTTACCAGAAACCATGAAAACTATTAGGAGTTTAAATGAGTGTATAAGAGGCAACTGAAGATTAAAAATAAATGTGAATAGGTTTACTAAGTTTAGAATATGATGAAAGTAAGAGAGGGAAAACTTCTTCATTAGTTACAGGTATTAGGCTGTGGCTCAAGCAACTTAAGACTAGCATGGGTGAAGTATGAATCTTACAGGTCTAACCCTTCTGTTCTAATACAGTGATAAATAGACTTTTTTGGGGGGCAGTGTTTTTGCAGGTTGTCAAATCCCTTACCCAAAACGAGAATTTTTAACAGAAGAAGAACCAGATGATAAAGGAGACAAAGTAAGTACTGGAAGAACAGTATCATCATGCTTCACTGGCTTTCACACTATTTCCTGTTTTCATGTTATTTCACGTACTGCTTTTGAGTTGAAATTTTCTTTTGTGTTTAAACAATTGAGAAGAACCAGCAGCAGCAGCAGGGCAATAACCATACTAATGGAACTGGTCATCCAGGGAACCAAGACAACAGTCACACACAGGGACCCCCACTGAAAAAAGTGAGAGTTGTTCCTCCTACCACTACCTCAGGTGGACTTATTATGACCTCAGACTATCAGGTATTTGTTTTATTCATATATTGTGTATTTGGTTCTCATGTTTACAGCAGTGTTTCTTTAAGCTAAAAAAGTAATTTTGTAAATGTCACTGTATTAACTGGTATTTTTTGGCATCTTTTAGATGTCTTCTCAGATGCATTTAGTTGATGGTTTGCCTGTAAATTGATGTGCTGATGCTCTTTAGGTTAGCAGTAAGGAAATTAGGATCAGAGGTTATTACAGTTACTAATTTATTACTTTCATATTAGGGAATGCTGATTGTGGACCAGGAAGGAGCCTGTTGTGCTGCGCTCTGTATCACCTAAAAATACCATTCCTTATTTGAACAAGCCTGTAATGGTAGGAAGCAAAGGATATTGCAGTAAACAAGCTGTGAAATAAGAATCTGAACAAGAGTTTTGGTTGGGCAAATGGATGGGAAAGCAGTATTTTGGATGACAAGCAGAAAGACTTGACATGATGCTGTCATAATCTCTCTTTTGAAGACCAAGGGAGATTCCAGGTTGGGTAAGCCCAGTATTACAGATCTGAAGAGACTTGTGAGGTGGTAGCAATCAATGAGTGAGGAACATGAGGAGGAGTGTAGGAAAAAAGCTTGAGGAAAACTTGAAAACTGTTCTAGCCTTCCTGCATTTGAGCTTGTGGTCAGACATTAGGAAATCGGAAGAGTCTGGAGCAGAAGAATATCTGAGAGTCATCACAGGGAATGATACCTGAATTTGTGGGTTTGGATGAGGTTACTCCTGGAGACTGGGGAGAAGAGGGTTACAGACAGAACCTTTAGTTAATGCAAGCTAAGAAATTACAAAAGAGGAGCAAGGAAGACTTCAAATGATATGCATAGGAGCAGTTAGAGAGGTGGCAGATTTTGGAAGCCTAGGGAGTAAAAGATTTCAAGAGGAGGCATGCTGGTAGAAATGTTAGCCTGAAGGAACTATTACATACTGGTTCACATGGAATGTGTGGTACAGAAGGCCAGTTGGAAGAGAGTCTTGGATGAAATTAAAAGATGGGGAAGTCAGAAATTACTGGCAGTGTTTTCAGTTACTTTAAAGATTAATATCTAAATCTGAGACCCTAATATTGGAAACCCAGTTAGCTATGCTTATGTTCTGTAGCAAAACTTAGGGAGAGTTAAAGAACGGTGTCAGTAAAACTACTGTTGTCAACTTGCTTTTCACAGTTTGACACTGTTTCTCCATAAACACCAATGGGCTTTGAAATCTCGCATTTCGGAGCTTGTTCCTGAGAGTATCAGATATTCCCAAAGGCTGCCTCATTTCCCAAAGGCATTACCCTCATCCTTATATAAATCTGTATATTTCCAACATTGGCCAAAACGTGAAAGTACTGAAAAATGTAAAGTAAGGTAATTTTCAGGAGCCTTATTGTGAGACCCTTCATATAGTCCCCAGGTGCCTTTGCTCAGCTTATTCCAGGACATCAACAGCATACTAGTTCTCAAGTCATTCTCCTTGAACAATGTAAATTTTTAGAGCCGTTTGAAACAGTGGTCAACCTTAACTACAGTGCTGCAATGTGGGGTGCCTCTTAAGTATAAACATCATCTTTCTTTTAGTTAGATTATGCGTCACAGAGCACTCTCTTACAGGAGCTTCATCCCTTTCAATTTGGCAAGCCGCAGTCGAACACTGGTTTGGCCTTTTAGCTGGCTTTTTCTGCCACTTCTGTGTGTGTACTTTTAAGAAGGCAAATGTAGCTGTAACTCTCTTAATCTTTCCCTCATGTTGAGTCACATATCTAAGGAGATGGATGCAGAGGTTGCATGTACTGTGTCAGGGAGCCCCACTTACATGCCCTTCATCTCAATTTGCTGCTGCAGCTTGGCATTTTGAACAAACTTCAGCTTCCACTTCTGTGAGCAAGAGCTGAGGTTTGCTAGGTGAGAAGTGAGAAGACTCACATTGCCTCGGCAGGAGTTGATGTTGGTTTGTTTTCAGCTCGTGCTCATCAAAACTTTTGTACTCTGACATCCATCCCAGGATTATAGCTGCGGGCAGCTCTTGTCAACAAACATAATTTCAGAATACTTTTGCCTTGAGAGAGTGATAACTGCTACTTTGCTCTCTCAGGAGCTCTTATTGGTAACTTGCCTGCTCCTGACTAATCTTTTTGCTGTCTCTCTAGGAGGCAAACCACCTGGTTTTCAAAAAAAATACGTCTCCCCTCCCCAGTCTTGCAAGAAGGCAGTGGGTAGATTTGTTCTGATTAAGGTATCTGGAAAACATGGTAATCAAAGGGACGAGACCTGAACTTGCTGGCATTGGAACAGAAGCGGGTCTCCCTGAAAAAAATTCCTCACATTTTTTGCTTCTGATCCTGCAACTTGAGGAGACAGCAAACAAATATTACAATACAGCCCTCTGTTTTAATCAAACACCTGTTCCTTTGTTCCTCATTTAATTTGCTCAAATTCCCCATATAAAGCTTGTGAAGAAGGATTGCCATCTTCTGGGCAAGGCACACTAAGGCAGTTTCTCCATCCACTCAGAAGTCAAATTACTCTCTGCAAAGCAAGTTGACCTTGTATCCTTTTCTGCCACGCACAAAAATAGTGGACACATGGCACACAGACTTCCTTGCCTTCTTGTGTAAATCTGCAGTGTGACACTTCCAAAGGCAATGTGGTTAAACTGACTGGAGCAATTCCACTACTCTGAGCTTTTGCTTGTGATAACCCTCTGGGTGCTTAATGGTATTTAGAAAGGATTGGATATTTACATTTTTTTCTTGATCAAAAGCCATTTGTTGCGCTGGGTGTCATAAGAATCTGATGATTTTTAATTGCCTCCGTCTTAAAATAAGAACTGTCTTAGAAGTCAGGATGCAGAAGGTGTTTACAACTGACACGAATGGTCAGTTTTTAAATGGTTAAACTTGTGATAGTTTCCTACATACAGGAGCCATGCTTGGGCAAAAAGAATATTCAGGGGTTTTTTTGCTCTCTGAAGTACATCCTATATTTGTTAAATGGAGAAGGGTAGGGTGACCCTGAGCTGTGACACTTCTGTTGACAAGTGACTTAGTCCATCTCTCAAGAGTGAAGGCAAATGTCACAAAAGTTCAGTCACTGACTGTGTTAACGGTGCCATTCAGCAGCGCTGGTTCGTTGCTGCTGGCATTAAGTGCTGGTCCAGCCATTTCTTCCCATTTACACTATACGCCTCTAGAGAATTAGCTCAGTCCTGTGAGCGTATGTTAACAAATAGAGTTTGCCTTTTCATTTCTGCCATCGTCTCGGCATCCTGATGATAGCTTCCATTCTGCATGCTGAACGGCAGGAAAAAATGGAGTCGTTATTTATTATTTTATGTTGTGACTTATAAAATCTGTAAAGCTATTTTAATATTTTACTTTTTCAGGATGTTGGTGCACCATAGTTTTGTGTATTCAGGTCTCAGTAGCAATACCCTAGTCCTGGAATATTCACCTTAGAGAAGTTTCCAGACCTTTACTAGAAGCAGCTTTTTCTAAAAATCCTAATACATCTTGCAAGGTCGAGAGTTCAGAAGTTACACAGCAGTCTCTAAACACTGCAAAATTTGTGTGTGTGTAAAGCTTAACATAAATGTAAACCAGCACAGTAATGTACTGGAATTGTGTTAATTTAATGAAATGTTAAATGCTACTGGTCATATGCTTAGATTGAAAATCTCACATGCAGCCCTTTTTTCCTTTGTAATGCATGATGTGTAAATAACTAACTTTTAGATCAAAATTGAAGTAGGCAGTTGCTGGTTTGCTCAGAGCTTCTTGCAATGGTGAATGCTCCACTCAAATAATTGTAGAAATGCTGGTTGAAAGGGGCCTCCGGAGACCATCCAGCCCCATCTCCCACTTGAAGCAGGACTATTGCTAATGCTAAATCAGGTCAGCCATGGCTTTCTTTAGCTGACTCGTAAAAACCTCCATAGATGGAGACTTCTCAGCCTCTCTGGGCGAGTTCTTCTCGTGCTCTACTCTTCTCTTAGTGATATTCCCCCCCCACCCCCGGCCCGAACCTCCCAAGCAACAATCTATGGGCATTTCCCCCTGAAATATCTGGTTCCACTGAGAAGCGTGTGGCTGTTGTCTCTAACTCTCTCTTCATTCGTAAGGCTGCTGCTGGGTGACACCTTAGCCTGAATAATCACAGTGCTCTCAGCCTTCACTCCTAGATCACACAAAAGGGTGGCAAGCATATCCTTTGTATAGGAAAATCTCCAGAATAATGCAGAGTGGCTCATCAGCTGTAAGATGCACCATCTGGACCTCCACCCCAACGTACCTTCTCGGTAGGGGAAGGCAGCAAGCGGAGAAGACCACTGCCATGAGTGGTGCTAGCCTTGTGCCACACGCAGGTGTACCGTGGCCATCTGGAGGGTTGGCTGGAGGTTTGACTGTGATGGGTGTAGATTCACAGGAGGTAATTAGGATGGATAACTGAAGGGTGGTAACTGTCACTTTCTAATCTGGTATTCCTGATGTTTGTACCTGCACCTGCTGTAATCGGAGTAAGTGAAAAGAAGCCTGGAAGTGCAGCTGCTTTGAGACTGTGTGTGCTTGGGAGCTCTCGAAGAAATGCATCAGTGGGTGAAATGTCTTGCGATGTACCCGTTACGAACGATTGCCTTTCCTCTGCTTTTACCCCTCTGCAGCGTTCCAACCCCCATGCTGCCTACCCCAACCCCGGACCAAGCACATCACAGCCACAGAGCAGCATGGGATATTCAACTACCTCCCAACAGCCGCCACAGTACTCGCATCAGACACACCGGTACTGAGCTGCATCCCGACAACGTCAATGCACTGTTGCTAACGCTGCAGGACCGGCCGCGCAGCTGCCTGCCTGGAACCTGGCTTGGGCCACCAGAATGTACTGTAAAACCGCACCTCCAACCTGTCCGATCGCCACGATCCACCCCCTGCCGCAGAGCGGAGCAGCGGCTCCCCACTTGTACCCGTTTTGGGGGTTAGACTTGAAAAGAAAGCGCTAGCACGGTTTGTGTTGTGGATATGCTACTTCCATAGTTTACTTGACATGGTTCAGACTGACCGATGCATTTTTTTTCAGTGACAGTCTGTAGCAGTTGAAGCTGTGAAATGTGCTAGGGGCAAGCATTTTTGTTGTCGTATGTGGTGAATTCTCTTGATGTAACAACTTTATCTGACCAATAGTACACGACATCTTTGAACTGGTACTTGAAGCATACAGTATATGTTACCATGGCAAAAAAGCAAACTAACCGTGACTCCGATTGAGACAATTTTGATAGACGTTTATTTTTAGTGACTTTTGTGGGTTGGTTCATTTTCCACCTAGATCAATGTTTTATGACCGACACGATTGCTACAATGAGATTTTTTTAAGAACATGAAAACGTTTGCGTTTTTTTCCAGCAATTACAAATGTCCCAAAGATTAATTTCCAACATAAGTTTTTAGTTTTGTTTTTAAATCTATGACTTGACTGGTATTAAAGCTGCTATTTGATAGTAAAATAAGTATGTTGTCATTGATATAAACATGTTTGGTTCAGCAAACAAACTAAAATGATTGTCATAGACAGTGTTTTATTTTTTTTTCCTGTTGGTGTTAATGATTTGTGAGCATGCTTTGGGATTAAAAAAGCATGAATGATATTTCCTAAAAAGGTGCGGCATCCATTCAGATATTTTGTCATGATTTTTGAGAACCAGCTTGGTGTAGTGGATTTAAAATTTTGTTCAGTTAATTATTTTTTTTAAATGTTCGCACGTTGTTTAGGGGTGCCATTCCTACAGCAGAGGATCAAGGTGTTAGGAGAGCCTTAGAATTTATGAGGAAAAACTTACATACAATGTACTGTATCAAACTATTTTACATGAATGACACAAGTATTCTGAATAAAAAAAAAAATCAAACATTGTTAAAACAAGGTGTTATGTAATAAATTTATTTTTCATAAATCTGCATATGACCTTTGCCTGTATTCCTTTTTATCAGTGAAAACACCCTGCTCTCCCGTCATACGTCTGTATCAGGTTGTGTCCTGAGGAACAGTATCTGACAGGAATTTTTCTTGCAAGTGGGCAGGCTTCCATTAACTGCTGAGAGAAGGATTTTTTTTTTTTTTTAAATAGGAGAAAAAAAATACAGTGCGTTAGTAAAATGTCATTGCCTCTGTTGTGTACATGTAGCTGATCAGCTGGAGAAACGCTGAACGTGGGTTTATGACTAGCTACGTTTCATAGATCAGACAGCTCCTTTTCATCTACAAAATCTAGAGATGTTGCTGTCTGAACAGCTCTAAGGTTTCTGTAACTCATTCTTACCTTGGTATCCAATACCACTCCGTGATTTTATGACATAAATATATACCATATATGCAGGATTTTTTTTCTGCGAGTGCTTCATGGAGCGTGATTATCAACTAATATGATCCATTCAAATGCACTGAGCTGCTGCTGGGGGGCAAAAGAATAACCAAATCGGTAGCCAGCCTGAAATGCAAACCATGTTGGAGGTGAAGATGAAATTGTCTGAGTGGAGTAGAGACTTAAAACTAAAGAAAAAACCTGAGTGCAGTTTATGGGAGTGCCTTAAACTTTTTTGATTTGCTTTTTCAGATTAAAGCCTTTTTTTGTCCTTTCATTAATTTATATATAGGCCTTGAACTTGCCTGTTTAGTCTCTCTAGACTCTTACCAGGTACTGAAATGGCAACAAGAGTAACTTTTGTTTGGCTAAAGTACCATTGGCCTAGATTTTTTGCTTTCTTATTGATGCATATTCTTATTAATGCATAATAGTTAATATTATTCAGATTAATGCAAACCTTATTTGTTACCAGTATGTTGTGGTGTCTCCATTGCATTGTTTAAAAGTAGCAGGCTGGCGGTAATTTCATTTTTGCAAAGGGAATTGTGTCCAACTGACAAAAAGGACTCTTGCTATTAGTTTGCACTTGAATTTAATTTTCCTATTAAGAAGGTATTTGAGATGAAGATGCAACTTATCAACTAATTATAATGAAACTAAATTATACTCTACATTTAGGTCTAAATAGTCTGCTACTCACAGTAATTTAATTCATTCTTACTGCATTTTTAGTAGACATGTTGCAGATTACCTCAACAAACTGAGATCCTTCAGGGAAGTCAAATCTTAGTATTTGACCTGTTCTGATGTCTCAGTGAGGCGGAATGTCTTGGAGGAGGATGTCTTGGAGGAGGAATTTGAGATTTCTTTCTCTAGAACTGTGGAAAGAAAAGGTTTTTCAGTGCTTGGTATAACCTCCAATACCTTCAGGATGGGGTATATTTCTATTGCAGATAAGGTTAATCTTGTCATATTCATGACAATTATAAATGATCTTCTGCATCAGATAAGGTTTTTTGTGGGGGGTTTTTTTTTTGTGTTTTTTTTTTTAAATACTGGTTTTAGGAATACTGAGGGCTTAGCTTTTGTTACTAGATTCAAGAACTTGAAAGCTTTTCATTTTTCACCAATAATTGTCTGGACCAATCTGAGTGTATTTTGAATAGCTGGAGTCTGGGAGCCTGTCTTTGTTGCTGTGATTAAAGAACAAATTGTTTTTCTAGAGCAGGCTTATGTTGAAAATGGGCTACAAGCTTAACTTGATCACGAGGATAAATACGCTATTGCACTTTCACCTTGGCACTCCCAGCAAGCCTAGCTCATGGCAGCTCTGAATTTATTGTACCTGGTAAGAACCCAGCTTCTTTAAGAAGAATTATTCTTTATTTCTTTAAGAAGAAATAAATAACTTTTGCAATGATCCCTTTTAAAGAGGGTTTCAGCATTAATGGAGAGGAGGAACGGTCTGAGGGAGGAAATAGGAGATGGTTTCTGTCCTCTCATTTCCTTTGTGTATATATAAATTGGAAAATAGTCAATGAACTCGCTGAATTGCCTGTGGCAGTGCCCAGGCAGTGCCCAGCTGTGGGGTAGGCCAGCGTTAGTTCTGGTTTTCTTTCAGCTTCCTTTTCCCTTCATTCTGAAGGTACCACTGGGCAGAGTCTCTTCTGGGTCTGGGGTGATTCATCGGTAGGTGATAAACTCTTGGGGCAGCTGGGGCGGTAGGCCTGGGCGGGAGAGGAGTGAGCAATCGCGTCTCTCCAAATTCCTTTTTACTTTCTGTGCGTAGTGCTTAATTTTTATGGGGTTTATGTTTCCACGCTTTGCCTTCTCAGGGGAGATACTCCATGCCGGTGGCAGGTGTGTGCCGTCGCCTCTTCAAACAGCGTCGCAGTCCTTGGCGTCTCGTTTGTGCTAGATGGGCTCCTCCGAAAGAAAAGAGCAAGTTCCTCCGTGTTTCTCTGCCGAGGGCCATCGGCAGCCCAAGTCCCGAGTGTCGCGTCAGCTCCCGCGTCCGCGGTAGCTTTGCACAGAGCTTTCTCCACAACGTGGAGCAGCGCGTTTCTGTGAGACTGATTGTTAGGATATTACCATTTCTGGTCATTGGGATGTTATTTTATAGGAAGAGGCGTCAACTCAACTCCCATCTGCCAACTGGAGCAAGATGCTGACAGCAAAGCATGAGCAGGGTGTGAGCGAAGCGTGCAGGAGTTAGCCATGTCATATGACATGGCCTTAAGTTCTGTCAAAAAGGATCTCGGAAGCTGTTCCTGTCGTTTTCACCTTCTTGTATGTCTCTTGCCTGTTCAGACCCCAGCAGAGGTGGCAGTTAGTGAGAACACGGGCTGGACTGGGTTGCAAGTGAAGTTTTTATGTGAAGAAATAACTTGTGCTGTTCCCCAGTGTCCATCCATTTCTTTCTAAAATTGCTCTTTGAACGATAAGTAGCTCCTGTTGTATCTCCCCCCAAGCCCATCCTGGCTTCACTAAAAGGCAAGCTGTGGTCTCCGCCTTTCATGTGTGGTGGCTGCCCATGGTTTTCTGGGCACGGTTAGGCCGTTTGCCACTGGCTGGGATAATGGTGGTGGGATGGAGTCTGCAGCGTGTCCTGTTGGTTATTGTGTATCAGAAAGGAAAGACGTGAATTATTTCTTGGAGCCAGTGGTGAGGTTGCAGACCTGCCATTTGGAGTAAACGTCGTTGCCGTTGTAAGTTGAGCCTGTTTTCTGCAAAAGGGCTGAATAGTGTGGTGCTCCCTGTATGTTACTTTAGTTATACCCCTGAATAAAGCAGCCCTTTTTTGTTGGGTAGCACAGCCGTCTCAGCATCTTCCTCTAGGCTAAATGGTGACAGTGCTTCTGGATGCCAGTTCTGAGGCAGTTTAATAGCCAGCGTCCCTTGAGACGGAGGTAGATGAGCTTAATTCAGTGTAATTTGCTTGTCAGAGCTATGGATAAAGAACACTTTGTGAAACAGTATGTCAGACATCTGAATGATGGGATGTACAAACTGTGCTCTAGCAGTAGGAGAGGTAGAGAAAAAGGTGCTTACCCTTTGAAAGCAAAACAGAAACAAAGCTGCTTCTTCCACCAGGACTCTTGGGATTAAGTTCCTCTCCTTGAGGTTTTAAGCAGTCTTTATCTTGGCAGCTGGCTTCAGCGATGGCAGAAGGTAGTTATCTCCAGAGGACTGGTTTCAGTTAGGGGATCCTGTGCTGTAGAGCTTGGCACCAGCACTGATGTTAATGAAGCCATTGCCCTGGGGTGACACACACCAGCTCCCACCCGGGATGGGAATCTGGACAAGCTCTGTCACTGCGCTGAAAGCTCCCATGTCACAAGATACTGAAAAGCGCTTTTCAGCCTGCCGGGATTACGGTGTCTTTCATTGGCCCTCACACTGAGTTTAATTATCCCTTTGCATTTCTGGTCCTACTTAAGTGGGCTGGGTACTCCACCCGAGTCAGGGGAGGTGGAGAAAAAGGGCTAGTGCAGGAGTGCTGGTTATTTAAGCAATGCAGCGTATCTTGGCACATAACCCCATGCCTGCAGAAACACCAAGGATAGACTACAGCATGCGCTTTTGGGATTTGTTTCCGTTTCCTCAGCCTGGGATGTGGGAAAGCTGCCGAGTGCTCGGAGCAAGCCTTTGTTTCATATTTGTGGGAGCTTTGGATTTGTACAATGCTTCACCCACAGTGTTTGAAGAGCGGCAGCCTCTCTGCCACCCCACCGGCTAGGTAAGGAATGCAGCCGGCTGACTGAGGAAGGGAAGGGCATGAAGTAGGGATTTGTTTAAGGAGAACGCCTATGGGAGTGCTGAGATGAGAGTTGAAAAGCCCCGAGAGCAGATGCTTATGGAAGGCCCCGTTATCCCAAAGGCACTCTATGAGAAGCCAAAAGGTCTTGTCTTACCCTGTGAGGTGTAAATAGCACTCCCATCTTGAATGGGAGCTCATTCCTTCTCCGAGTCACTGCCAAAATCTGACCGTGTCCTACATTTGAGTTTCCAGTTGATGCAGGGTCGCCTTCCTGGCTGGTATTCCCACAAGATGTTGGCAGGGTGTGCATAGAGCTATTCTTATCAATGAACTTCTAAATTTAAAATTCTTTTGCTGTTTATAATGTTTCTCAAATATACGTAGGGACCCGTAAGGCTCCCTACACCAGCCAAACTCTGCCTTAGTGAGTTCTTCCTGTTAACTGGGTATAAATGGTTTGGCACGCTTCGCCTCTGCTTCAGACATGTGCTCCAGTAGATCAGAACATGGAGATACCCAGCAGGCTGTGGAGAAGGATTCGTCGGGGATAAATTCTGTGTTTGGGTGCCAGGAATGACCACCGTGGTGGCTGTGTGCTTTGAGATGTGCTCACCTCAGCGCAGACAGCTCATACACAGCTTGAGCACTCCTGGTGTCCTCTGTGCGCGGGCTTCACGCTTTGCCCTGGCTCTTTGCCCCCTCCTTGCCTTCAGAAGATCAGGAAAAGGTGAGAGGAGCGTGATGCCCCAGCCCAGGAACTTAGAAATCCTTATATAAGCTTCTAATGTATGTTCCCCTACCACCAGCTGTGCAGGTATGCAAGCTATCCATGCGATTTATTTGCGTGCCAGACAAAACCAGCTGGTTTGAAAATCCCCGCCAGTTGCCTTGGAGGCTTTGCTGGGAGAGCCCGGTGGGGACTTCTGACGCGGGGCAGCCTGTGCCTCCTGAGCCTGGGGCTGATGAGCAGCTGCTTGATCACATCTCGTCCAAGCCTGGCTCCGCGGGTGAAGAGGTGAGGCTGTCGTTCGCCATCACACGCTTCTCCGGCTCCCCGGGATGCGCAGGCGTCGCCGGTCGGGTCCGAGGGGAGGAGCGGTGGCGGGCGGCGAGGTGCCGGCGAGTCCTGCTGGCTGATCTGCACCCCGAGGGCTCGAAATGCTGCGGGGACCCACCGTCAGAAGGGCCAACCTGCCAGAAAACCTCCTCGTCCCCGACGGGAGGGCTGAAGAGCGCCCGGGCGCCCGAAGACAGATCAAATTGCCCAAAGGGCGACTAAAGAGGGAGACCGCCTGGCGCCGTACGCCTGCCTTACGCAGCGCTGGGTTGTGTTGCTTGAAGTTAAAGCGTTTGCCGGGAGCTGCGATCCCGTTCTCAGCCCCCACGGGTGGCCGTGCCCTTGCCCGACGGGTGCAGCCCCCCAAATGTGCGGACGGTGAGATGCAGTCACTGGGGAAACGGGTGACGCAGGCGCCAAACCGCTGCTCTGGCAAACGGCGAGCTGGGCCGTGTTTAGGCAAGTTGGATGATTTTGGTTAAGAGATTACACAGCGGGAGATGGCTCCGAGAGCGATTTTAGCTTCCGCCAGGAGAGAAGACAGTGAAAATGGACCAACATAAAACACAAGCAGGAAAATTTATCTGTCATATTTGTCTATTTGGATCTTTTCAACAGAAATTTAAAAGTATGGAATCCAGTTCACTCGGAACCAGAAGAAGCGGTATCCCAGAGGTTTCTGTTTTAATGAAGTCACCCATGTGGCAACATGCACATACCTCGACGGAACGGGAAAAATCCACACTGGAATCTGGCTTTGGAAGACAGAGTGGGTACAACACGTCGTATACCCGCAGCCTGAACAAAAAGGCGGTGAAAGGGGAGCTCCCACCCCGGTGTGTTTTCGGCAGGTTGTACGCGTGTGCCGCGGCTGATGCCGCTGCGTACGGCCCAGGGGTGCTGCAGCCAGAAGTGCTGCTCGTGGGCTTCCGCGCGCTTCGGGGGGGTCCTGAAGGCTGCAGGGGTCCAGGCAGGAGAAAGGGTGATGCAGCTTTTGTTTCTGCTGCGGTCTTCTGCAGAATGTTGCAAAACGGGGGAGAAAAGCCCCTTTTGCGGACAGAGGACGCTAAATATAATATACTGATGTCATCGCTGTTATCAAATTTACCGTTTATTCCTTAATTAAAGGCGTTCCCAGAGAGAAAAAGCTAAACATCCACACTGAAAACCATTTCCGCTGGCTGGAAACCTAATTAATTGATTGTGAAAATTATTTTCCTTGAGAGAGGCAACTTAAACTGTAGTTCTTAAATAAGGTAGTTTATGCTCCTTGAGGCTACAAATACACCTGTGTTGATCCTTAACAATCCTCGTGTAATCCTTAACAATGCTGGGATTTAAAATATTGATTATGCTAATTATTTATAAGATTTTAGTTAATATCTGAAGGAGGGGGCTGAAATGTACAGACATACAGTTGCTTGTTAGACATAATAAAAGTTAGATTGGAACTTGATTCAC
>JANXJC010000026.1:5546468-5575369 GCA_027564655.1 Leptodon cayanensis | reverse complement strand
CCCCGTGCTGCCCGGCGCTGAATAAACATACCTACTTTACAATCTTACAGATTGTGGAGTCTGTTTTCTGCACGTCATATCCAAGAGCTATCCAGAACAAAATCCTGTGCCTAAGGAGCAAGGATCCAGCAATACTCCAGTGAATGTGCCTGTTCCTGAAAGGTTACTAATCTTCGTGGTGACGTATCAGGGCAGAGTACTGTATATATGTATACATTTTTTTCCTCTTCTTTGTATTTCAGCAAATCTATTTATCTGAAAATAATTCAAACTTTGGCTCTACTGAAAATCACAGAAAATGGGAGCAGTTAGCAAAAGAGGATTTCCGCAGAGATTTTGGCCGTTTTTCAGCAGGCTGAGCAACAAGCTAAAAACATCAGCCCTCTTCTCTGATTGCAGGAGTGATGCCAGAGGCCGCTGATGGTTCCCCTCAAGTTGTGTACCTGGACAGAAGTGCACAGAAGGGGAGGTGGTTTTGCATCACTTTCCCTGCAGAAGGCCAACACCTGCAGGAGAGATTCTGCACACCCCCGGCAAAGCGGTGGGAAGAGATTTCGTGCCTTCACCTCGCCGACCTCGGGCTGAAGCTCAGGCAGTGACCTTAGAGCATCAATGGTGTGGAGTCAGCAGCTGCAGTTTGGGAGCAGGATCGCCCAAATAAACCATCACCGAACCCCCTCAGGCTTCCAACTCAGACAGGGTGATGCAAGAGGGGAAAAAAATCCACCAAAACCCCGAGACCTGTCAAACCACGAGTCAGGGAAGGAAATATATGGATATGATGCAGACTGTGAAAAAAATACCGAAGGCGAGGCCATGGTAAGAGAAGTTAAAAGGAGTGCCGGGATGCAAAGTAACTACAGAAAAAGGCAAACCGGTGCTCTGGAGGTGCTCTGGAGGTGCATGAGTCCGAGGGTGCCGCAGGGTGGGCGAGGAGGCGGCGGGTTTTGGGGCTGGGCAGCACCAGGACCCCCTGCTCCCCACCGCGCCGGGGGCTGAGCACCCAGCCGCCGAGTCCCCTTCGCGTCCCCAAATGGCATCAACGTTTCCCAGTCTTGCCCCCGCCTCCGCCAAATCAAGCTCAAATAGCTCAAGAAGACAAAAATCGCCTCTCTCACAGCTGCTCATTTGGGGGGGGCAAAGCTGGTGCCTGGTAGGGGCATGTCGGTAGGTGACCCCGGGGAGGGCACTGCAGAGGCAGATGTCGGGGGCCGCTGGTGACTCACTGCAGCACGGTACCTCACCGTTTAATTCTGCACCGCGTGAAAGAGAATCCGATATGAGCAAACGTAGCTCAAACTCCATCTCCAGCTCTTAACGTTCAAGCTTCGCGCAGAGGATGTTATTTCTAATAAATATTTTAGGCAGTAAAGCAGTCGGAGAGGGCTGCTGCGTTCCCATTGCGTGCCTTCTTGCTGGGAGAAGCCCGCGTTAGCTACTTGGAGTATTCAAACGCTTGATATATAGTATCTGTTCTATGGAAAAATGCCTCAGGGTGAAATGTGTTTAATAGAGAGAGGCTAATATGTGAGTGATTTATCTCATTTTGGTAAGTTCGTGCCTGTTATTGAATAACCCCATGAGCTACACTTAACTGTATTCAATAAAGATGATCTAAAGGAGATGTTCGTGCAGGTGAAGGATTCAGGAACTGGAGGAAAGGATGTTATAAATAAGTGGGCTTGAAGTAAACAGGGAGCTCAGGCAGAAACCTTCCCCGGGATAAATGTCTTGAGCATCATTAAACCATACAAATGGCTCTGTGAGCTGTGGAGATTTCTTCCTCTGAAAGGAAAAAGCTGTGAGAGAGACTTTCATTAGGGAGAAAATGCCACCTTACGCTCCGGCTGTGACCCGAATCCTGCAGCAATCTTTTGCGAGCTGTCATCTTGGGCAGCATCCCTGGCAGAGCGTGCCAGATCATCTTGAAATAAGGCGGCGTTACGAAGGGCACAGGAAGGTGGGTTGACAAGCAGCCAGAGGAAAGAGGTGTGACAGCCCAGGGCTTGATTCTCCACCTGCTTTGGAAAGCCTTTAGACACGTACCTGGGTGCGCAAAGCGCTTCTTTACAAACAATGCCGCATGCAAAGTATATGACAGCGTGACAAGGAAATATGGTCTCCAAACAGCCGTTCAGGGCTGTAATTGCCCAGTTTGAATGTAAAACTAAAGTAAATAGCACTGGCAGCTGAGTCACCGGATCGCAGACCCGAAGCACTTCAAAGTTAGGTCTAAAAATACCTTGTGTGCTTCTAAAGGGCTGGCTGTATGGAGGAGAAAAGGGCACTGGAAAAAAAAAAAGCATCAGAGCATTGACAGCAACTGGGCAAAGGGCTTTGGGATAAGGTGTGAGCATTGCCCCCGGCCCGGCGCTAGCGGCCGGCACGGCTGTGCGGCAATCCGGCACCAGCGGTTCACTGCGGGCAGCCAGAGGTGCCAGCCTGGGCCAGGTACGGGCTCTCAGCCGCCACGCCATAAAGCCAGAAAGCTTTATGGAATGACATTATTTTAAACCCGTAGTGTCCTACTTCAGGCTTTGTGTGCCGCACTGCTTTACCGACACGTGGGCACCCAGCGGCTCAGCGGCATCACCATGAAACGCATCCATGATAATCTCCTGCCCAGCGCGCTGGGCGAGCGGCAGCAGGTACCCACCGGCCGGCTCAGCGCCGGGGTTTACGGTGCCATGCCATACCTGCGGGGAAGCCCCTCGGGGATGATTTTCCTCCCCGATGCTCATCGTAGCGCTATGGAGAGCCACGGCGTGCCTGCAGCTGGGCTGCTGCACGATGCTCTGCTCCCCCTTGCCCTCAGCGAGGAGAAGGGGCAGGGGCAGTCAAAGGTATAGAGCAGCTGCAGTATCAGGAAAAAAGATAGGGTTTTTCAGCCCAGCTGAAGGAAGAGGTGATAGAGGAGGCCTGGGGATGGCAAATCGGCCCTGACCGTTCATTGCCTCTTCCCAGCCAACACCTTGGAGGCATGGAGCGAAAGCAGGAGGCGGCAGCTTCGAAACGGAGAAGTGCTTTCACACAGCACGTCGTTACACAACGGAGCTCTGCCGCGGGAGGCTGCCGGTGCTGGCCGCGGCTTCAAAACGCGGCAGGAGAAAATCATGAGAGGAAAACTCTTTAAAGGCTATTGCCTACAGAGGCATTAACTCTGGCCCGGGAGGTCCCTTGGGTCCCCAGCGGCGGGGAGGAGAGGTTGGGGAGGTGCTGCAGTGGGTTCAGCCTGTCCTCACCCTCCTCCCGTGGCATCTGCTGCCGGTAAGGACAAGCCGTGGGTTCGGATGGACATTTGGTCTGACCAAGGGTGACCGCTCCTCTGCAATATGCAGTCTCACGGGGTCGGGGGCAGCTGTCCCTGACCCACCACGTGAAGGTCACCCTGTGGCTGCAGCCTGGCAAACCCACGTGCAGAGAAACACGCTGCGCTCATCCTCCCCAGTCCTGGAGCGCGGCAGCTCATCCAGCGCCGCCGGAGCCTTTCGCTGCAAGATGCATTTGCCCATGCATCGCCCTGACGGTCAAAGCCCAAAAACCTTCAAAAATTGAAAAATCAGCACCGGAGCAAAGTGAAGGAGCAGAGACACTGAGCTGGCAGCGTCAGAGCAGAGGACGAGAGGCAAAGGGGCCAGAGCCTCTGGGGCACCCGCTGCTGTTGCTGCTACCACGGCTCCTGCTGCCGGCACCACCAAGACGATGGGCATCGCTGGAGGGAGCGGGAAGGAGCTGGGGAGCTATAACAAGAGTTGGCAGGGATGGAAAGGAGAGCGGATGGAGGAGAGGACAACGGTGAGCAGCGGGAGCACCCCAATCTGCGCAACCCACCGTGGTACAGGTGGTACCAGCTCCCGTTCCTTCCTTCTCTCCCCAGTATTTGTTTCACTGGAATAAACAACCGGCGCTTCTCAGCCCCTGCAGAGGCCCCGCTGTTTCTGGTGTCCACAGCCCTCCCAAAGACCCGGCAGCCAGTGTTGGAAGTCGTACTGGGGAAGCTATAGGTCTTGTTTCTATTCCGGCGCGTCACCGCCGCCGATGGGGCTGGCATCAAAAGCCCAGGCTGAGGCACAGCCAGATGCTCAGCTTGTCTGGGATGGAGGTCGTGATGACTGGAGCACTGGAAGGGCTTTTCCGAAGCACGTGGCACAAAGCTAACAGTTTTTGTTTTTCCTGCTGCTTTCAGAAGGGACTTTCCTTGGCAATGAGCTCATCTGTTTGTAAGGTTCAGCAAGGGCAGCCAAATCGCTCACCCCGTTAGCGATGGCTGGGATGGCTGCGCGCAGCCTCCCAGCACCGTGCTTGGTCCTCTCTGGGGCTGAAGGAGGAGGTGCCTGGCCTTGGCACCTCACACCTCCCACTCCAGCCAGTCCAATGGGTCGAGGAGATCAGCAAGAACCCCAGTATACTGAAGCCAGCGGGGTGAAAGTGTACGGTTCGGGGGGACATGTTAAAGCACTGCAGCTAAAGCCAAAGGAACAAGTCTGTCTGAGCCCTGAGCCCAGGACAACCTCCAGGGGTTTCTTTAGGTCATTTTTGTGTCTTTCCAAATGTTTTGGAAAGTACATTTTTTCCAGCTGATTCAGACAAAGACTAGTGTCAATGTTTTTCCAAAAGCTTTCCCAACAGGTTTTTGAGCAAGGCTGTACGGGCCAGGAGGGGGAATAATAAGGGTGCGCAAAGGCCCTGGAGGGCAGAAAACTTCTCTTCTAGGTTGCATTTGTTCCTCAGTCTTTCCAGAAAGTAGCTCATTGAGCATTTTTTTCCCTTTGGTTGTGATTCTTTTTGGCTGTTGAAATGTTTATAGCTGCCGTTTCGTGTAAAACACCCTCCTAACATTTGTCCCAGCTGCCTTTTCACTCAAAAGCCACACAAATACTACGTAGTGTATCAAGCACTGATCTGTCCTCGATGAACTCCCTCCTTCGGATACTTTGCAGTTCTCTCTTTAGCATCTCTGTGTCTATTTTGCTGTGACTGTGACTATTTTGCACCCCGATTGCCCTCAGCAGCGGTACCCCGGTTGCCTGCACCAGCACCGGTGCAGTACAAAGCGAGGGAAAAACCTGGGGTAATATGAAAGACACAGTAAAAATAGCAAATCTCTCTCTCTTTCTCCGTGGATCTGAATAAACCAACCCTTATAAATATGCAGAGTAATAAAACCCTTAATGCAGTGTGATTAAAAAGTTATGGTTCCCCCAGCAACCCGAACTCGGCTGCATCGCGCGCCGAGGGTCTGAGATGACTGGCTTTGCTGTTAAATTTATGCCTTCATCTGCCTTGGTGCGATGCAGCTGGGTTAGGGTTGCCATGGGAATGGGAGGTCAGGTTTTGCACTGGTGTGAATGTGGAGAAACTAGCCGGTCCCCTGCCCTGGCACCTCCATTTCAAACCCATTTTCTTCGTCTTCCCTGCAGCACTCGCGCTTCCTAAAATGTGCCTTTTCCCTTTTCCCTGTATGCCCTTACTGGGGGCACAAGCCCCGTTCAGATGAGGGCTCAGCGAATCATTTGTATAAAATATATTTGATGAATGTCCTGACTATTCTGGCATTTCCAAAACCTGCAGGTGATCCCATGCCCCTACTTGTTTGCTCAGGGTGATTTGTGAATCTAGTCCCCAACCAGCAGTGATCCCTAAGACAGTCAAACTTGAGCAGGTACAACAAAATACCCAGTTTGGTTTTTGCAGGGGAGCTTTGTGAGTAATGCCGGTAAGGAACCTTGTGGAGAGCAGCAAACCCAAAGCAAGAATATGGTATGAATTCTGCGAGAGTAATTAGCCTTTAGGAGGTCTCACCCGGGATATATGAGCTCTCTGTCACATTGGGATTTTAATCAAGACAGAGTGTCTTTCTCACAGATTCGCTCCTGCTCAGGCACAAATTGCCAGGCTGGATAAAGGAGTTCCTGGCGGCGGTTTTATGGCTGGTGTTATACAGGAGGTCAGAGCGCTGACAGTAATGGCCCCCCTGGCCTTCCAATTTATGACTCTATGAATTTCAAACTGTTCATTCGCTTGTAACATTTGTAATTTATACTGAACGAAATGTCACCCAGTCAGTGACCAGAAGCAAAGCCACGTGGCTGCTGCCACGACCCCAAGCAGCCGGCGCTGGGAGAGGTGGGTTGCCGGCACTGGGAGAGGTGGTTTGCCACCGACGGCTCCCGGAGTGCCACCAGCAGCTCCCATCACTGCAGCCCATTAAAAGACCACTTCGGAGGAGCTGGTCACACAAAGAAATTGTAATGGTCCAAATGCTCCTTCCAGGTGGGACAGGGACCTCCCGTGACATCTGTGCACTGGGAGCACGGAGAGTACATGGAGTGTGAACAAAATACTTGGTGATTTTCACAAACATCTTTACAGGTATTTTTCTTCCTTCTCCATCACCACCGTCCCTAGCAGTAGGTACCCTTCTTGTCTTCTGTTAGGCTTTTTTTCCCCTGTACTTTCCATGTTAAATTACAGCTTCAGCAGGAAATGTCTACCTCTGCTTGCTGTAACCACATCTAGCCATTCAATTCCATAATCTGTTTTATTTTCAACTGCATCTGTAAGTAACATTACTCAGAGACTGTTATTCCAGAATAGCAAATAAATTCTCAGATTCTTTTTTTGCCCCATTTTCCCTATAATGTGAATGTGATTAGAGATGTACCCTGTTAAAGCAAATAGGCAAGAGGCTAAGTGAGAAGTCCTCTTTAAACTCCACCAGAAGGGCAGGTGGGGAACGGCAGCTGGCAAGGGGCCTTTCTTCTGTGGACCACACGTTGCGGTGAATACTGGTGTTTTACTGAGCAGGACTGGGAGCCTGGAGAATTCCTTGCAAGTGAGAATCCAGGATTTACAGCCACCTATCGTCTCCTGCTTTCTGCCTTGGTTTTGTGGTGATTAACGGGTCTCTGGGTGCAGGGATTTCACCTAGAGAGCAGCATGGCCGGTGCAGTAGGGCTAACCATGTGCAGTTGCTCCTGGCAGCACTAGAGGGAAGGTACCTGAGCAGTTTGGAAGAGATTTGTTCCTGACCCATTCCCTGTGTCAGTGGGAAGTCAGGAGCTAGGCTGCTTTTCCTAGCCTGTAAATTCATGCCATTACATGAGAACTGCAGCTTTCATTTTTGCAAAAAGGGAAATATTTAGGGGAAACTTGTAAATAGAACACCTCACATATACTGGGATAGCCTTCGAAATTCATTAGCTTTATTGCTGATTCATTGAGCCAGGTCAGGAACCTTCTCACTGTCAGGATGTAACGCAACAAAACGAACAGCATTGGAGCGCTCAGCCACTCTTCAGCTAGGGATTGCGAAGGGATGAGCATGGCCAAAATATAAACCCGACTTCAGGCATATTTGGCATTTCCCCTTCACTGCTGCTGATCGCGAGTCACATCGAGGTGATTTAATCCAGGGGCAAAACTGGCAGGCAAGGACTGGGCATGGGAGCAGCCCGTGAAGTCCGGCACCAGCCAGCGGCACTGCTGGGAAGCAGAAGCCACCCCTGGATAACTCCTGGGTCCCATCTCAGAGGACGAGCACCTGACCGTTAACGTGTTTAATTAGCTGTCACGTTAGCTGAGCTGCGGGAGATGTGGTCGGGAGGTGGGAAGCGGAGAGGAGCTGTGTGGAGGGGCAGTGTCTCTGCCATGAGTTGCAAAGGGGATGCGTCCCGGTGCGTGAGTCCCTGGACTGCTGATGAGCACTGCGCTCACACCACCTTTTTGGATGCCGCTGGTGTTAACTGGACACAAATAGTCTAGCTTAAAAGTGATCAGTCGAGCACTTGTGAGGTTTATGAAAATCACCAAGTGTGAAGAGCAAAAAGGGGATAGCTTGGTTGTTTAAATTAATGCGGCCAGTCTCACGGTGAATTCTTTACAATCTAGGTTGGCTTTTCTCACTGAATATTTACCACGCAGTGAGGCCTGCCCTGAGCTCTGTGAACAACACAGCCGCCTGAGCAGAGGGAAGCTCCTGCATTCCTCTTCTAAGGCTGCTGCACGGACACAGCAGAAATTGCTCCACGAAGGTTTCCCATTTTTCACACTGATGATGAAAACCTCTGCGCAAGACTGGGCTGGGGCTGCCGTGCTGGAGGCTCTGGGCATGTCCCATCGGAGCACGTTGGCAGCCCTGTCTTTCGGGCAAGGGGCCCTGGGCAGGACCAGCTTCCCTCCCGGCTGGGTGCTGCAAGGAGGAGAGCTGCTGCCCCAGCCAGCTGGGAGCTGCAGCGCTTTCTGGCTGGGCAGTGGGGTCTCCATGGAGCAACACAGGCATGCCCCAGCAGGCCAGCGCCGACCCGGCCTTCTGTCCGTTTCCTGCAGCTCTAAGGATTGCTTTGGCAAGTTGGGTTGACGACTTCTTCCCTGAGCAGACATCAGGTGGAGATCTACAAGGTCGACCGTGGTGGTGACGAGGGGGTAGAGCCGGGCTGCAAGCTGGGACGGCAGGCACGGCAGCCCGCTCGGCTCTTGCCCTCCCTGCTCCCCAGCACCAGCCCCCTTGCCCTAAGAGCGAGCTCCACCGGACGGTGCGACTCTGCCGAGAAGAGATGTACGGAATTTGTAAGAGTTTGGACAAAGTGGTGAAGGCAACGCCTCCAGCCTTAGCGCTGAGTCCTGCCAGGTTAGTGCTCACTTGGCCGATGGGCAAACAGACCTGTGCTGCTCACACCCCTGACATCCTTCTTCCAGAGGAGGGACTGCATGCCCCAGCACAGCCACGGCCAAGGCAAAGGAATATTTTTGCATTTGGTGTGTAAAGGACGGGCTGGGAGCTCTGCCTCACTGGTTCCAGTCCTCAGCAGCCACGGGCAATCGCCGCCTCTGATTTCACTCACAAACTGAACAACCTTGTCATCACCTTCCTGCCCTCCTTTTCCTCCGCTGCTAGTTATACCCTCTTCTAATTTCCAGCCTGCCCCATTTTAGACCCCCTCATTCTTGCAATGGTTTTGTTGACGTGTTTTCTGCCTGCCCCCCTGCCTACTCCTGCAGGCAGGCGAGATGCCACCTCTTTGCTTGGCATTTCCAAGCACCCATTGGAGCAGCAAATGCTGGAGAGCTTGGAGAGGAGCACCCAAGTGTAGTACGAGATCGCACCATAAGAGGGAGATGATTCCCTGTGGATTTTCTGGGGGACCCGTAGCCCTGTCCTGAGCAGTGGGTGCCAGCAGAAAAGGTTGGCCATGGTGGGCGCAGAGGCCTGGCAGAGAAAAGAAGAAGGGGACATCTCAGGATCCCTCATCTCAGGAGCGTGATGTCCTTTCCGTGGGTTTATCCCAGGAGGTTGTCAGTGGGTCTAGGAAAGGCTGTTATACCTGAAGGAGAATTTCAGGTATTCCAGTGTGTTGCAATACAAAAAGGGCTGCAATCACTTCCAACCAAACTATTTTAAATATTATTCTCTGTAAAGCCAGTTTCTAATAGCCCCACAGAAGAGAAAATGAATTTTGTGACAAAACCAGCCTTCCTCTTCCAAGGGAAGGAACATTTTTCCCAAGGTCTGAAGTGCATACTTACACCTTTTGAACCATGTTTCTCGAACTTCAACAAAAGAAGGGGAAAAACAGGCCAACCAAAAAAATATGTACCTGTGTGGGTATCTCGCATTATCACCCCTGGCTGTCTCGAACAACAACACTGTGCTCCTCAGTGTTCATTTCTGGAAGAGATTTGAATTCAGGGACAAGGTGTGAGACATTCTGAAGTCTTCATTAAAGCACTGAGCTGGTTCTCAATTCTCCTCCTCCTCTTCCCATCACACCTTTTTTTTTTCTTTTCTCCAAGCCTTGTCGCAGGAGGTTAAGGACCAGAATTGCATCAACTGCCTTTTTCTTCCAGTCTACATCAATCTCCTAAGCTACAGACATTGGTTTTGCCAAGACGGTTTGAAGCTGGAAAGGGCCTGAACTTGGCCAAGTTCAGAAGTTTCTGTGGCAGCCTGAGAACAGACTGAAGTGTCCGACACGGGGCTGCCACCTCTGCTCCCCCCGCGCCCTGGCGCTTGCAGCAAATGCTTACGGCCACGGAAAAGCTTGCTTGAGCTTGTTCTTGCCTGCTTGGCTCAGTGCGGTGTACGTGGCCTCCCAAACCATGAGGAAGAGGGCAGAGGGGAGGAGAGCAGCCTGCTATGAGAAGCTACAGTGGAAACCCCTCAGCATCTCTGCTGGGCAAGGGTTTGGGGCTGGCAGGCCTTTGCGGGGAGAGAGAAGGGCAACAGGGACTCAAGAGATGCTGGAGAAAGTCAACGGGTAGGTACCAAGTGAGAAAATCTCTTGCTAGGGTAAAGCCTGTGGGCTGGTCTCCAGCGAGAGGGATGGGAGCAGGGAAGCACTCAAGGGTAGGACTGGGAGGAGAGGCTGGAGCAGGTCTCTGGTAGGTTTGGTGTCCCCCGTGTTCCCGTCCCTACTGACTGTGTCAATCGGTCGCAGTGTGCAGCAGGTCCTGGACAGTGAGAGATGGGGCAGCGGTAACGTTGCAGCCCTTCAGTTTAACAGCGAGTGCTGGCGGGAGAGGGGAGGATCCCTTCTCCCAGCAATCAGAGGGTGTCACATCGGAGCACGAAGTGGAGATTGCTGCACCATAGCTGGTAGCAAGTTTGCTCAGGATGCTGAAGACAAACTCAGAGATTTCTTCCAGGGGCTTCACACGCCCCTGCAGCTCCTACTTGATGTAATGGAAGTGGCAGCAGGCCAGAGACACCAGGACATCACCCACAGCACTCCACAACTCATCTCTTACACCTTAAAAAAGAACAATGAAGGAAAACAGCAAACAAGGCCGACCAGGGCAGCAGGACAGGTGGAAATAACCAGCGGTGACAGTATGGCCTCAGCTTTCTCTTTCCCTGAGGTAAGAGTGAGACAAGTCTAATCTCTCCTGAGAGACCCACCAGTTACAAGTCTTCCCCGAGCATTTTGGCTGTCAGAAGTGGTGACCCCTCGGGAAAGGTAAGCAGTTCAGTATTCATTGACTTGTCAGTCAAGGGAGACTTTTGCACCAGTTCTCCAGCGCTGCTCCACCTCCCCTGTTTCTGCGAGAGCAGGAACAGAGCAGATCCAGAACTGGTCCAGGAACAACTGCTCTCCAGGCAGGATATCAGATGGGATGTCTGGAGCAGCAGGACAGTGACTGGCAGTTTCCCCTGGCTCTTTCTCAAGGCAGGACAAGGGAACAGGAACTGTAAGTATATTTTGCCAAAAAACAGGATTCTAGGCAAGATCCTTCAAAGGCTCAAATTGAAGCAGCTTACCAGGACACTCCCATGTCCTTTGCAGAACATGCTGTTAATCTGTTCAGTTCATCAGATTGCTTTCCAAATGGTTGCCTTCTCTCTGCGGGAGTCTCACTAGGTCACGAGAAGTTTCTCCTTCATCATGCTGGGAACAAATCAGGAGAGGAAAGGCCTGGACTTGCCTTCCCTTTGTGGCCAGGAAGTCAGAGTTGTGAGCACTTGTTCTCTAGAGCTAAAAGCCATCATCTTGCTAGAGTTAAGTGGCTGAGCAAGCAGCCTACCAGAAAGTTTCTCAAAAGGTAGGATC
Source organism: Leptodon cayanensis (assembly GCA_027564655.1). Lineage (NCBI taxonomy): Eukaryota > Metazoa > Chordata > Aves > Accipitriformes > Accipitridae > Leptodon > Leptodon cayanensis. The sequence goes on along the minus strand of JANXJC010000026.1, from coordinate 5,563,823 downwards.
ACCCTGTTCCTCTAGTAAGCACCTGCCTAGGTCAGAGCTCCTTTATGTTAGACACTTTACAAAAGCACAACTGCTTTTCCAAAGAGCTGATGGTTCCTCTAGGCAAGAAAAAGCGATGGAAGGAAAAAGCCCCACATCACAAACAGCGTTTCCAGACTTCCTTGGAGGTACTCCAGTACTACTGTAGCCAGTGCACTGGCTTCCCTTGGCTCCTCAGGGGAGCTCCTGGGGCAGATCGCAAGTCCTGCCCCTCCCAGGTTATCTCAGGAACCAGTAATGAAGTGGTCTCAAGGGGTTTGAGTGAATTTCCTTCCTTTCTGGAAGGAAAAACTAACAACTGTCCCCTCATTAGACAGTAGAGACTTATTAAAAAGAAGGACACAGGACATCAGGCTTTATTAGTCCCGTGGCTCACACAACTCCTTGATTTAGGTGATTAGAAAAATCTTGGCGCTCCATGACCTGGCTGGATCAGGTTACAAATCTTTAACTCATACTGACTTCGCATTTGTATTCCATTTCCATCACCAGCTGAGAAAATCCACATTTTTTTTTTTTCTTAAATTCGGCAAAGCATATTCATTGTGATGCCATGGAATAAGGGCTTGTATCAGATGACATGTAACATCATCTTCTGCTTTCTTCTTGTATTTTTTTAATTTTATTTCTTTCTAGGCTTCCTTCTGAAAAAAAAGAAGAAACAAACCCAAACCACCCTGAACTTCATCATGTTAAATGCTGCACGAATACCAAATAAGCAGCTGCTCCCTATGCTGAGGTGCTTGCAGTCAGTCTACATGAGAAGTGACAACACCTGGATGTGTTCAAGGGGCTCACAGAAGAGTCAGGAGGGTGTGGGCCATGGCTTGGGCTGTCTGGGAGCTGACAGCCGCACCATGTTTCTTTCTCAGGATCACGTCGTTTTCCAAGGCACACAGCCAAGATGGAATTACCGGTCCAAACCCCAGAGAGGACCAGCCCAGAGCAGCATCCTTCAGTGAGAGGCAGCAGAACCTGCTTTGGTGAGGCAGTGCTTTGTCTTTTTGCAGAAAGTTGAATCTTTTTGATGGAGGAAATGAAGGTGACCGACCCTTCGGTGCAGGCAGGCAGAGGACTCATGTAGAGCCCCAGCACCATCTCCCTCTGGCAAAGAGGGAGAGGGAGGACCTTCCCAACATCCACACAGATTAAAAAAATCTAAAATTCAACATCCATTGCCTTTTGACATTGAACTTCTTATTAGATGTAGACTAATTTCTGGAGATGTTTTGAGCCCAAAGAAATTAATTTTCTTTTAATGAAAATATTTTCATTTTAACTTCCAGAGGAATATCCATTGAAACTAGCTCTTTTCCACCAATAAATAGGGTGGGGTGACAAATTTCTACCCAGTAATAAAAGGGGATGAGAAGTGAATACTTCCTGACCAAGCTGTAGTGTTCAAATCGAGTTCTCCTTCCCAGCTGTGCCCTTGGCCCAGTTAAGGAATGATGGGAGCTGCTCAGTAGTCTGCCAGCTGGACCAGGGCTCTGGTGACCCTGGCCTTCATCTCATCTCCGTGAGGAAACAGTCAGCTCTGCACTTGCTCGCGAGCCATGGGGTGCACAGGGGCTTAAATCCATCCTCACCTCATCTGTCACTGCCACCCTGGACCAGGTTCTCCTTTACTGTCATGGTCAGACTTCATCGATCAGACTTCAGGGCTGTTGCTCAGGAAGAACAAAGTGTACCTCCTTCTGGGAGTGAAACAGCTGCTTTGTCAAGCTTTGAAATTTGACAGTTGTTTGACTGCTGAAGCTCCCCTAAAATACGGAGGAGGATGCTGGGAGGAGAATTTAGGCTGTTCTCAGTATCCACGGAAAGCTCCATGGAGCTGATCAGGAGAATCACTTCTAAAGCTCACTCGTGATCCAAACCAAAACAATACTGTAGACGCATCCTTTGCAACTGCCAAGCATCTAACTTAGCCAAGCTAATGTCTACTGCAAGAGGAGTAGAATTGTCCTCAAAAGCCAGAGACTGCCTTGACTATAAAGGCAGAGCAGGCACCTTGCTTACAGGCAGATCCTTGCAGGAGAACACCCAGATGCCACGCTCCTCTGCCACCCTGCACACACCAGCACGCTCTGTGTCCCTGCAGACGTGCACGTGGGCCCAGCTACGCTTCCAACTCATCCTTTAGTGCAACCGCAGCTTTCACACAGAATACAGCGAAGCTCTGTGTCTGCAGGGATGCAAGATCAGACCCAAACACACTCTTCAACCCTCCGAAGACACCACGCTGTGCCTGTGCGAGGCCACTGGAGTCCTTCCAGATTAGCTGAGCTCTCCAGGATGGTTTTCTTTGCCTCCATTCTCCTCATTTCCCATGGGAGAGGACATTCTTCAAAATGAAACTGTTTGAGCCTTTCACAGCCCCAAACTGTGGCTGTGATCTGGACAGTAGCTAGGTCTGTATCTCCTGTGGACGGTGTCAGCTTCTCTTGATATTGTCTGTTTGGAGAGACCCATAAAGATACTAATGGGTCTATGTGCCCAGAGGAACATCAAGAGCTGCTTTTCACTACCTCTGGTGGCCACGTAGCCCCGTAAGTAGGGTAGCCCCATGTTGAGGAGCAGGTCACAAGCTTTTGTAGTAACACAACAACAGCCATGTATGGAGGAGCCATCATCTGCTTGGAGCTCGTGTTCGCTTGCTTAGTTGTAACAGCAGTTGTCTAACAACCAAGTGACCATCGCCATCGTTGTCTGAGCTTTACCTTCGCTGTGTGCAAATGTGCGTAACATCTAGCGTTGTCCAACGTGAGGTATGTCCATCGCTGGCAGGAGCACCGAGTGGTTACTCTGTGCCAAGTGAACTCCCTACGACCCTATTTTGCCATACAGCTATTTTACTCTACAAGTGTGCAGGGTGTTTGTCTCCATAGCAAATGCGATGCAGAACTGGTCCGTAAAAGAGAGTTCAGGTCAGTAGTAGAAAAGTTTTCATTTAAATGTGCTTGCAGACAAAGACAAACTAAGAAGACTCTCTGGAGTCCATTAATTAACATCATTGTGTCGTCTATAGTAGATAAGTACTGTCCCAAGTTTTCTCAGCATTACAGCCTCAGAGCACTGTAGTTTTGCTTTAGTTAAGAAAAAGCTGTCTTTCTAGGGTTGCTGTCTGTTAATAAAGCCTCTGCTACTGCACAAAATTGGGTGATCTAATTATGCATGCTTTTTGTTGGAAAATTTATGTAACTAGCAAGTCAGAGTTTCTCTTCAGAGTGTTTGAATGGTACCTCTTCCAGAGGTCAGGGGAGGAAACTTGAGATAATAGAGAAAAAAACAAATCAGAATCAGCTGCTTTCAAGTGCATCCAGGGGTTACAGTAGCTTGAGAATGATTTGGGAACTGAGGAATTTCTCAATAGCCTGAAATTGGTGTAGTAACAGAGGCAAAGATATAGGAGGGAGCTTATGAATAGAAACGATAGGTGCTGCAGTGGCTGCTGATAATATCTTTCCAGAATTAGGACTTTATTCTTCCTGGTGCTCAAAGCTGTTTTTTGCTGGAGAAGCTGTTCTGTGTATTTATTCACTTAAGGTTACAGCTTTGCTGATGGACGGGGCTTTCTGGTATCCCTCTAGCTGCATCAAGGAGTTTAACATACCATATAGCCCATGTAGCCTCTTTCTTTATCTAACATAGGGGTAGACACGTGAGTGCTTTTCAATTGCGGATGCGGTGTTCAAACTAAGAGCTGGGAGGGAATTTCACAGCCATTAGCCAGCCTACGGAAACCGAAGCAGTAAAACTTACCCAGGCACTCAGAGCCTGTAATTCTCCGAGCAGGATGTTAGCCAAGAGAATTTATACACATTTACCAGGGAGGTGTCAGTCAGGAAATTTATTGTCTTTTAAAACCAGCCATTTCAAAACACGATTATTCCTCTCTATCGACTGTGCAGAGAACCGGGGCGCAGTCAGATGGTGCTGCAGGATCCCGCTGTCGCTGCAACAACGCTCGGCTCCTTTCTGCCTCGTCTCCACCGTCCTGGCCTCCCCCAGGACGGTTGTCTCCGTCCTCCTCTTCTGCAGGCTCCAGCGCTCCCCTGTGCCCTCCCGGAGCCCGTCAACCCCACTGGGTCAGCAGGAAAACATTCCCTGCTTGCTTCGCCCGTGAAAACTGACTTTAGAGCCTGGAAAACAGGGTGAGCCGAGGCCTGGATGTCTGACCCATTTCATACTGTCATTTTCAGCCGAAGTGACCTAGAGATTTCACCCTGAGGTGTTAGCCAAAACCGACCCATGTTTATTCAACTGGGTTAATTCTTCTCCCTAGTGAAGCTTTCTAGTCACAGCCCAGTGATATTATTTGGGCTGCCTCATGCTATCAGAGGAAAACAAGACCTTCAGAAGCTTTGCTGTGCTGATTGTGACATTTGCTGGAGGGATAAGGACGGAAATAAGGCAATATTTAAATGGGCATCTGAGCTGCAAGTATGCAGCAAACCTTATGAGCGTCACAATTTTTTTTTTTCTGTGATCAATGACAGGAAAAACGTATAACAGCAATGTATTTTGTTACCTCATCCAGAGACCAGAGGAAAGCTGGTCTGTAGATATTTAAGGTGGTCCTCATTTCCAGTCTGACTCCTAAATACTCTCCTCAGCATTTGTCTTTTTACCTCTGACTCCAGTCCTAAGGTCTATAAACCAGCTCCATGCTGGGGAAGAGGTCTCTGCTTCTGGACAGCAGAGGATGACACCCTGGCGGCAGGATGGTGCCTTCAGCCCTTTCTTCTGAGATACGTCCTAGGTAAGAGAGCCTAAGCAAACAGACACATTGTGTTGCAGGGCTGAGATTAAAACTGTGTTTATGCTTTGCTGGCAATTTAGTTTGCAGTCTTCTAACAGAAACCTGACCTTATCTCTTGGTGCGTAAATGGGGCTTTGTCTTACCAGCAGTGTCTGTGTTTACTCTTGAGGTGGGCTCAGAGGAGCCTGGCAACGTGAGGGCAAGGTGCTAATCTGCAGGTATCTCACAAATACTTAACGAAGAGAAGAGAGACGTGAGGGACCCTTCACCCTGAGATGCGATCGGTCCCTAAGGACTCACAAAATATCTGGATAAGGCTATTCTTAGGGCTGGTATCTCTTAATGCCGTGTTCTGGTGGAAACCTGTCCTCAGCAAGTAGAAGCAACATCTTTCCCAGCTCATCTTCTCCTCTAGGGACTAGTAGCTGAAATGCCTCCCACTGTCAACAGCAAACCTGAAGTATCACCCCATCTAATCACATCACGCCACGTTCTGAGTCATGGTCCCGCCAGTCAGCAGCCCTGTGAAGCAAGGTCCTCCGAAAACTCTCCCAGGTGCAGCCCAATCTCAGAAATGTGCATGGTGCCGTTCTGGGGGTCAGTCTGTGTTCCACCAAAAGCTCGTGTCTCATCCTAGAGCTGCAATCTGCATTTACGCGGGAGATGGAAGTCACAGCTTGCTGGTCACTGGAAGGAGACTGCATGTGGCCAGTCATGCAAAGATGAAAGCAAAGACAGTAATTATTCTGCAACTGGTGTTTAATGTGTTGTTCACACAGGTTCTGTGACATCTTCTGGGGTTTGCTGCTGCTACGGAGCTTTACAAAACTTTACCAAATTGTTCTTGAAAAAGAAATCCAAATTCACAAATGCTGTATCAATTTGACTACCTAGTCTAAGTTCATTCCATTTAAAGAAATTATGAGACCACAAGCCTTTATTGACCTGGTGTTTAATTAAATACAGCTAATGAGTGGTATGAAAAGGGTACATCATTCATACTCCTGTTTCTGTTTTACCAACTGCAGCAGGATCTACTGTGGTGGCCTCCCAGGAGCCCTGTTCTTTTTGATATATATTACCAGAGTTAGAAAAACTTCCATCTGCTTAACAGAAGCCACATTTAAGAGTACAACCCATTAGCTACCAGTTTGAGTCAGTTCTCCATGAAGTAGATGAGTGATGTAGCCTGCATGGCTCCCTCTTTCTCATCATACTAAGGTGAGAAGAAAGACATGGGGTATAAGACAGTGGAGCTTGGGCTATAGTGTAAAGTGGGTTTATAAACCCAGAGGGTAAAATCGTATTTTAGGTTAAAATAGAGACTCTTGGGATCACAGAATGGTTTGGGTTGGAAGGGACCTTAAAGACCATCTAGTTCCAACCCCCGCCCCCCGGCATAGGCAGGGACACCTTCCACCAGACCAGGTTGCTCAAAGCCCCATCCAACCTGGCCTTGAACACTTCCAGGGATGGGGCATCCACAACCTCTCTGGGTTCCAGTGCTTCACCACCCTCACAGTGAAGAACTTCCTCCTTACATCTAAGCTAAATCTACCCTCTTTCAGTTTAAAGCCATCACCCCTTGTCCTGTCTTCAAAAAGGAAGCAGTGTATTTCCACAGCACAAGAAAATTTTGAGGCCCTGAATATTACTTCTCTAGAGGAAAGGTGTATCCCAGTTGGGGAAAAGAAACAAGCATACCGGAACACAGAAGAGGAAAAGCTTAACCATTTAAATATAACACTCCAGAGGACACAATGAGTACTGATACAATCCAGAAGTACAGGAATAATCTGGGAGCCCAGTACAGTGTCATGGATCCTGAGCAATTGCATGTGGTCTGTGAATAATAGCTCTGCAGCAGAGTGGAGCGCTCCCCCTTTCTCAGGAGGCCTGTGGTGACACTAAATAATGTTTCTGGAAGGAGTCATTGATGGGAAAACTCGTCAAGACCAATATCACAAATCAAAATAAATTAAAAAAAAAAACCCCAACAAATAAAACCCTTGGATTTCACAAATCTGAATCCCATGTGGATTTGACCAGTATCATAATTAGAAGCAGACCTCAGCCTTTAGCCTAAAGAAACAGCAAATCCATCTGCTTTGAATCCTGCCTGCATGATTCTGCCCAGTGATTCTCTGTGCACACCCCCATCCCTCCTTAGAGGTAAGAGATGATGCATATCTCGCCTGGGAAAGCAGTAAAGTGCAAATTCTTTAGCAGAGAAATGGCCTATTGTTGGGCGAGGGTACACTTTTCCAGTCCATTCAGGGCTGACACAGATTATACTCTTAGCTGAGCCTCAGACTGCTTTGGGTAAAGCCCATCCATTTAATCCAGGTCATCTTCAGACAGTTTTATCAGGAAAAAGGTCAGAGATCTGGAATAGAAAAGTGCATTTTCAAACAATAAATTGCAGGTCTCTGTTTTGCTTGCTAAAGCTATTTATATTGTTACATGAAAGATGGCATACAACAGGTTTGAGTCATTGCTGAACAGCTGAACTATAAAATTACTAATCTACGGACTAATTGCACTGAGGGTTTATTATGCCAAATTGTATTAGACATGTGGGGTTTATTTGTTGCCAGGTAGGAACAAGAATGATTTTTCCTGGCACTACCTACTCATACCTTGTACTTACCACCACTAGGGACTTAAAAAATAGCTGCAGTAATAAAATTTTAAATATTCTTACTGTAATCTCTTGCTTGAGGGGCTAATGCTGCTAAACACAGAAGGCTTTGTAAAGTGTTGTGTGTAATGAAGGATGAGCTACAAGAACAGAATTGAAGGAACAATACCATTATCACAAATTGCAAACTTCTTCAGAGCGATGTTTGGCAGTAAATTACAGGCTGTCTGCGACTTCCCTTCTGCAGCTGTGAGATGTTTACTATCGAAACATGCAACCTTAAATTAGAGGGCAGAGGGAAAGTTGGGAAATGCAAGGAAAATGCATGCACATCGTAAGGGAGTCTACACTGTGCGTAGGGGATTGCTCTCCTGCCCCCAACAAGTGTCTTTTCCTCACTTAAATTTGTCTTTAATTCACTTCTTCTGCAAAGGATTTAGGTGCTAATCTGCCAATGAAAACTTTTTTCTTACATATTCATAATTACACTTTTTTCTTAAAGCAACCTAAAAATCTATCCAGCAGCCGGATTGGGCATCCTCTTTTCCAGGGGGTACCTCATCTCTCAGAGAGTTATTCTTCCATTTCATTCACCAATATCTTCTCCAGTTTGTCTGTAGCCTGTTTTTTTTTTTCCCTTGCCGGACTTTCAGAGGCGCTGAATGCCCACTGGAGCTCCTGATATTGAGTGAGACTTGCAGGTAGCTCTAGAAATTTAGTGGATTATCTCAATGATTATAGAAGGAAATGCTGGCATTTCATCTCCTAAATTCATCCATTTCAGCAGAGATCTGGAAATTTCTGAACATATGTCGGAAGGGCTGAAATACCCAGGGGAAAAGCAACGCCAAGTAGTCAGTAGTGGAGTATCCCAAGAAGTGTGGGGTAGTTTCAGCGAGGTTGTACTTCCATCTAGATGCTCAAATCCTTTTGAAACTCCAGGTCACTGGCCTTATTTCTTGGTGATGTCGCACCTGCTTTAAATTGCTCTCCTCAGGCAAAATGACCATAAAACCAGCATAGTTAAGAGCTGACTCTGCCTCTGTGGGCAAGAAACCGGTATAATGGATCCTACATGTCCAATATCAGCTGGGGCTTTCTTCTGCGCTGTGAGGCTTGGCTGAAGACTCTGTAGAGTGTTACAGCCCCATTGCCACAGTGCAGAAACAAAGATGCTGGGGATGATCTCACATTTTTCAGGACCTCGTCCTGTCATACTCAGAAAAGCAGGGAGAGCACATTAAAACACATAGCATAGAGCTGCTGGGGGTTGGTGGGAATTATCTGCGTGCACTGCAGAGTCATGTGAAAGAGTAATGTTTCTTACAGGAATTAGAAATCCTTTATACTAGGGTGGTTATGTAGGGCCTCGGTGGAGCTGCTACTCCAGCTGAGTGGCTGTAATGGATGCTCTGTGACTGCTGAGCATCTCTTTCCTGCTCTTACTCACATTGCTCTGGGAGAATGGTGAGAATGTTAGTGCCTTCAGGTGTCTGGTGTACACAGCTGTTAACAGAGAAAGAAATCAGAAATTGCCTCAGTCCCCAAAGCATCGGGAATTTATTGAACGTGTTAAGCTCAAAATCTTGTTATGGGCAAAAAGGAAACACATTTCATATGTAGAGCTAAGGATCTGCTGTTAGCATAACTGAAATCTAAATGATCTAATCAAAGAATTCTTATTAATCCAGATCTAATTATTATAGGAAAAGAAAGAAAAAAAAGCAAATACTACTCCTATAGAAAAAGTTTCAATAATAACAATACAGCTAAAATTGTTATACCCAGTCCTAGTGTCTGGTCCTTTTCCAGTGTTTTGCAATCTCTTCCACTGCCCTTCTGGGTCCTCAGACTGATGGCTTCAGACTGACAGGTGGGGGGCATCAGCACCCCTGAGTCCCTTGTCAGGTTGACGGTTTCTTCCTCCTCCCTGTAGGAGCCAATTGGGATCATTTCTATAAGTTTGCTCATTTGGTACACACCTTGATTTGCCACTCTGCATTGCAACCAAATTTACATATATGGCACCTTTTACTTACGTTAGATACTTGTCCTTTGCTCTGTTTGCTATCCTCGAAACATGCTTTGTCCACCTCCCAGGGCTTCATTTCTTTAATTAACCATTGGTGAGTTGTTTACAGCCCTGAGCTCTGCCATGTCAGCCTCTGCCCTTTCTCTTATCATCCCACGCCTGTACACAGTGTCCTGTGTCCCAACGTTCAAGGGCCCTCCTATCTTGCCCAGCCTGCCTTCCTCTACACCACCTCATTGTGTTAGGCATGAAGGTTTCATTCTGCGTGGAAGAGCTATTTGTTGCTCCTGTCAATGTAAACATTATAGTTATAGCAGGCAAAAATAAGCAAAAGGAAAACAAATCAACCATAGCCACCTGGTCATTAGAAAAAAAATGCAGATACAGCTAACCAGGCTTAAAACAAAGCTCTAGGCAGGTTAAGACAAGTTCAGACAAAAAAGCCTGATGAACCTCAGTCCTGAGACCTTGAAAACTCAGCACCGCACATAACGGGCCCTTACAAGCAGTGGCAGTGCTGTAGTTACAGGGCTACGGGGCCATGGGTGCTGGTACTTGAAATGTTTAAGCCTCTCAGGAAAGCTTAGCGCTTGCGTCTCATTCTTCATCCTCAGCTTCATCGTGCTCTGTGACAAACAGGCAAGCTCTTAACTCCTCAGCACGTGGACACGCGCTTTCTGCCACGCTCTGCTGCCTCCAGCCTTACCGGAAAGGCAATTTTTAATTTTTCCCTTGGTAATACCAGGCTCACTTCCTTGGCTGTTCCCCTTTTCACCCAGCTGGGCTCCACGCTGCTGGCTCACCGGTGTCTTCTTGCCGATGCCAGCCTCTGCTCCCTGTGGGGGCCTCAGATTCCCAAAATGTGTGCTGTGATGACTGCAGGCATTTCCATGTGAACCGCATCCACAGCCATCCCAAACTCAGGCTCTTGGAGGGGGAAGCAAAGAAAAAAGCTCAGATCTCCTGTGGAGTTGAAAGACTCCACTACTCCTTGCAGATATCTGGGATGGGGACTGGGAGAGGGGGGCTACAACTTCAGAGTTGAAAGGCACTTGCAGATTTTGGCTATGAAAAGCCAGAGAAGAAAATAAGAATGGGTGTTGAGCTACTTTGACATCATCACTCTCACGCTGTGTTGACCTTTCCCCAGCAAAAGCTGACCATCAGGACCGGTTAGGTGCACAAACAGCTGTATCCCACATAGATGTATAATAACAGCCGGCTAACAATAACATATTAATAAGGAAGAATCCCATGGTTAGACACTGAAGAACCCAGGAAATCTTTCTAAGACAAAAATGTGTCAGCAGTATATTAAAAAAAAACCCAAAGAGGAAGAAATAAGAAGTAGACTAATCATTCAAGTGCTGAAGGTGTAAAAAAGACAAGGAAAAAAGCAGGTTTTTTACTAACAGAAAAAGTAGTTAAGGAACACAAATGAGAAAAGGTTATCTTCTCATCCACTGATTTGCATTTCTGAAGCAGCTAGCTCAAAAGTCCTTGGATGTAGGAGTGAGGACAGCACCACTGGAGATCTTGAAGTGGAAATACAAGTGCCCAGGAGGTCTAGACAGCAGCAGAACCAATTAATAAAGAAGTAAAGGTCTCTAGGACAGTCTCAGAGAGTTCAGGTCAGACTAGCTCTTCTGCAACATGTACGGAAATGGCAGCAAAGGAGGTGAGAAAAATTCTGATCCAAAACCAGCATTTAAAAATTCATGGGATCTTCAGCACTGGCTGAGAACAGACATTATGCAGGTGCAAAAAGGCTTCTGGGAAACTCTGGGAACTTGTGTTAGAGCTTAGAGTATGATCTTTTATTCAAGTTACTTGCAGAAACCTGTCTCAGTAAAACCCAACACTCAGAGGGGCTAGCTGAAACACAAATATTTCCGCTTCTCAGCTGGTCATGTAATTCTTGGTGACAGAATAGGTTAAGCTTCGTGGGCGTTGCGTTGGCAAAGCAGAAATTGCCAATCGCCCCAGGTTTCGGGAGCTGGCAGTCAGCTGCGCTGCGCCTGAGAGCCGGACTTTATCCCTGATACTTCATGCCGGGAACATTGGAAATATTTTTGGGCACAGCTGGGTAAGCGCACCTTGTGCTTCTGCCCACGGCGACCTGTGGCACAGCTGGGTCATGTCCGTGGGGTGGGAAGGGAAGCTCTATTCAGCCCTTTCTGAAGGATGCTGGCAGTAAGAGGGGACTTGGGCGGCAGGGAGGGAGGCACTCGGCTGGAGACAAAAATAAGTGTTGAAAGGGAAGGCAATTATGAAGATAAACCGGTAGGAGTGATCTGGGCCTGTGTTGTGCTGTCTTGGAAAACTTTCAAAGCCTTTTTAAGCAATTGGCATGAAGCTTTCTGCTGGCTATAAAAATGCCTTTTGAGAATCATCTCCCATTTGTACTTTTACAATTCATGCTTTTAATAGGAATATTGTACCCATTCAAAGTGCAGGCTTTCTTGACAGCCTGAGAGAATGGAGTTCAGAATAGGCAACATCAGTAGGTGCCTTGGCATTATTCCTGCCCTGCGTACATCAATTCTGCCTCGAAGAGAAGTGTCTTGGGGTGAAAAAGCAGGTCTGCTTGTAAGGCTGTTCCCATCCTTTGCATTGCTGCTGACCAGGTATGAAATGAAGCTGGGTTGTTGTAGTGGCCCTGATCCTGATATCTGTTCAGAGGGAGCTGCCTATGGCCAATAAGTGAATTTCACACTGATACAGTAAGGTTAGATGACTATCGTTCTTGGCTGGGTTGAAGGCAGCAGCCATGACCATGAGGCGGGAGGCATGCTCACTGGGAAAGCACTTGTGTGTATGGGACACTTTACACAAGTTTCTGCTCCACTGAAGCGGCTGGGAGTTCAGCATGTAAATAAGAGCTCCTCTGAATAATGATGGACTTCAGCGTGCAGTTCAGTACTTCCGAAAACGGAATTCTAGCCATGGAAGACTACAGGCTTCATCCTCTATTTCTTTCTTGATGCTCTGCACCACTTTGAATTTGGAAAGTTGTCTTCATGAGTCACCACCAGAACTATCTGTGTCTTGGAGCTGAGGAACCGAGCCGTGCTCCGGCACCCCCCAGCCTGGCCGCGCAGCATGAGCACAGACAGGGTGTTGACCCGACTCCTGAGACAGCTGAAAATACATCAGAGTAGGCCTGAGGCTGCTCTGCTCAACTTCAGTGATCTTTTTAGGTAGCTGGGCTCCTTCCGTACTCAGCGGAGAAGGAGTAGGACAGTAAGTTAGACCCCTGCTCTCGCTCAGTTACAGGAGATGCTGTTGTTTCTCCATTCACAACAGCAGGACTCTAATGAGACATGCCAACTAACTGAGTTGCCTAAAATCGTGGTGTGAGCATCCCTCCTGTGCTCCCAGATGTGCTCTTGTGCCAAGCCCAGCTTGAATAATCCGGACATCTAAATTCCATTAGGAGTCCTTTAAGCTCTTCAATCTTCTATTTTGAATGTAGTGTGGTTTTTTATACTGCAAACATGAGTGTGTAATTCAATGCATATGTTTTGGGAGTGAGGAGTCTATGAGAATGCCAAGCAAATCAATAAAGGTTTAGCACATCATTATTCATTGTTGCGATGCCATGAGGCATTTATGTATGCCCTTTAATAGGGAGGAAAAAAAAAAGAGGAAAACTCTTATATATGTGTAGTAAAACTTGATTCAAGAGGAGGAGTTTGCATCTGAATTGCATGAAGTCTATTAAAATTTTGGTCGTCTTTAGACTAATAGGATTATGCCATTCCCAAACTGATTGTTTCCAAGCAACGATGCAGATTCTAGTATGTGTTTGCTTATCTCTTTAGTTTGCTGCTAAACCAGAGAAGCTTCCAAAGATAACTGCAAAACTGATGATATCAGGTGTTATACATAATTTCAAGACATTGTTTTGAAAAGATGGTCCATTTATCCTTTCTTTGGAAGCTGATTTAAAGAGTGCATCGGGGCTTAGGTAAGGCAACCAGCAAGTGATTTTTTTATTTTTTTTTTTAATAAAGGAAATGACCTGCACTGCCACCAGCACGGCATGCTCCAATATGTAATTTTCATTTGGACACAAACACTTTACCATGGTCAGGGGGAATTGCTCTCTCTGAGGAACAAATCCTAAGTAGTAGCCATGAATAGCAGCACAAGTCTTCACAAACTGCTGTTCAGCAAGGCTTTTCAAACGTCCTCAAGCGTCTAAAGGGCCAAATCTTCCCTGCTTTACTAATTGTAAGCTCCCTTCATGTATTATAAAGGAATGCACAGGCTATATAGCCCTGTATACTAAATAATAAATAGCCAGTTGCAAATGACATTGCTATTTTATATTCAGAACTGTCCAAATTGTGTGGAGATTTTGAAAGGTGCATTAAGAGGAGATTAGAGTATTTCCTCTCTTTCCTGGCTGCTTTTGGATTTGATGACACCATGGGATAAATACGATTCAGGAGTCAATGTTTAGTATTTTGGCATTCAAAAAGGCTGTCCAAAGAGCTTTGTTGCTAAACATCATTAATGCATTTTCTTTAGAGTAAGAAAATTGTGCATTTATACATAATTTAATATGAAGAAAGGGCTTTATAGAGTTCTCTGATGGCTACATAAAGAATATAGTGCAGCTCTGTGTACATCTGAATTTCCATAGAAGGCAACTGATCACCTCAGAAGAGAAATACATCAGCTATTTAGTGGTGTAAAGCAACAAAGCACAAAGTTAGGACTGGAAATGAAAAATACTATTATTGGTAGAAATTTTAGAAGGAATTTATTGTGGCAGAATGTAATTACCCAACTGGATGGAGTGCTGTGATTTATGTTTGTGGCCTTGTAAAATGCTTTGAGATGATTAATAACCGGCTCAATCCTTTATACTCATAACAACACTTCTGGCACAATAGCTCCGTAATGATCTGTCACTCTGGCTATTGTGTTATTGGATATATAAGATCCCCTGCATTAGGGAAGCGTGGAGTCTTGGGGCTAGTGAGCAGGCAGATACAACTCCCTTACTATTTGCATTGCAGTATTACCAGAGATCTAATAAGGGCTCAGAGCCCTGGTGGGCTAGACGCTGATCAGTACTTGAAATGAAAGATGGCTTTCCCCTTCAGAGTTCACAATTTAATTATGCTATGGGAATCAATAGATAGATAGAGCAGAGAGGGAGGGCTGCATCATAGGAGTTGTTGCACTTCATATAATAAACACCAGCCAGAGTCCATCGTCTGTCTGCATCTCTTACAAGACCACTGTTTGATGGAAAATGAAATTATCTCATGTATGACTTGAAGACTTATAATTTCTTCTCATTTGTGCTTCAGCAGCAGCCAAAGATCTACTGAGATTGTACTGTTCAGTCTGGCTGCCCAATGAGTTGCAGTCAAGGTAAGTAAAATATAAGAGAGATACCCCTGAAAACATCATGGAGGGTGTGATGGTATCCACCTTAGTTTGGCTCCCTGGCTTTTTGAGGGAAGTGGGGCAGTGAGGAAAAGGCAGTGAGGCTTGAACACTTTCTGTTCCTCGGCTGGTTTAATGGGGGTGCACAACAACTAAGCAGAAACAGTGTGAGAGAGATGATGCACGCATGTGAGGAAAGGGTGGAGGAGAGAGAGGCAGAGATTGATGTAAGGAGAGTGAGGCTGAGACAAAGGCTTTGGAGGGGTTTGTGAGAAGCCTATGAGCAGAGATGGAGGGTGTCCCAAGGGAAATTAGCAGTGTAATGACCCCTGGTGTCTGATAGTCTTTGGAGACTGTTTCTTGCACTTGTTTAAGCCAACCTGGCTGCCTTGGCCCCCTAGGCTGGCACTTCCCATGTCAAACAACGGGACTTGACATTTACAAGCAAAATTGCATGGTTTCTGAAAGAAGCGATATCGTGTTCAGCATTTCCACTAGGCCAGTGGAAGAAACTAATATTTGTCAGATAAAGGAACAATATGGTAGAAGAAGCAGGAAAAATTTTGCTGTAAAATTGAAATTCTTTTTTACAAAACACCAGGGTCAAATTTGACCTCTCTGGCACTGGAAAGAGAAATGAGTGATGTTGAAAGAGGCACCTGGATTTACACCAGTGTCACTGAGGAAGATTTGACTGATGTTCCCCCCTCAGGGAGACTGCATTTTCGCATGACTGAATGGTTAAATGGTTAGAACGGTCCAGAACCGGTTTTATTTTGTGCATGACTTTGGCCGATGCTTCCTCTCTTGGCTGAGCGCACACCGCTCCATTTCTCTTCCTTATTTTTGTGCTTCGCTTGCGTTGAGGTCTCCTCCCTCCTCCTCCTTCGCAAAACTGCCAGGCTCCGAGATACGCAGCATTGAATTAAAAAAAAAAAAGGAAAACAATAGAAAGAAAAACTCACAACCAATTTCACGTTGCCCTTTTCAAAGGGCACGACGAGTTCTGGAAAATACAGCGCAGCCGGGCCGCGCCCTGTCCATGGTGCTGAGCGGCGGCGACGACATTTTTCCTTCAGGTTACGCGTTTTTTTTCTTTTTTTTACCTTGAACCGCTGCTGAGTGCAACAGATGTCTGCCAGCCTGGATTTTCCTCTTTTAGCCACCCTAAGAAGGCAGGGAGATTAATTAAAGCCAGAGCCCTCCCCATAGGTGAACGGCCCTCTGGACGCGTTCAGGGGGGCTCTCTCGCTTTCCCTGTTTGTATCTTCACCAGTTGTTTGCATGGGACAGCGGATGAGGTCAACGTTGAGAATGGCTTCTGCTTCGATTTGTTTATGTGTTTACTTGTAATTTTTAGGATAACTGCAGAAATAATGAGAAACAGCAGGGAATGGGAAACTGATTGAGATTGATCGCTTCGTGTATTCGGCTTGTGATGACCTTTGGGGAAAGTGCGTATTTAATTTTTACTGATGTTGTAAAGGCACAGACAAAGTCTTGACCTTTCTGATGCAGGGTGACCACTGTGAGCATCCCACTGAGAATTAATTACGGCTGCTTGGAGCAGCTCCAAGAAGCATTTGTTAGAGTACTATAAATGTGGTAAAAGCGATCAGCATGCCTGGGAGAAGCCATTCCATGTGCCCGCTGTGATATCTAAGAGAAGCTCAGACTTGTCGGCTTGTTGTTTTGTTTTGCTGTTCATTAACAAGACTGAAACAGGAGAGACAGCGTTAGAACTCCAGGGCAAGCATTTCCTTCCCATCATTCTGCTCTCCACACAGATACTTCTGCATTAGATTAAGGCACAATAGATAGAACGAGGCAGAACAAAAATCAGACGTCTCCCCAAGAGACAGGACACAGTGCAATTCTCTGACTGTACAAAGCACAATACAACAGCTTCTTCTAGTAGTCTCCTAGAAATGTGAAGTGGAAGTGAACAGAAAGCTCTTCAGAAGAACTCCATACAAGGAAGTATTTAAAATTCAAGGTATGCTATGACGCCGTTGTACTTCAGCATCCAGCACAAAGCTGGGGCTACTAGTCACATGGGAGTTTGCAGTCCTTTTCCCCAGAGATCAGTCTGAAAATGGAAGATCAGTTATGTGTATAAAGTTTAGGCTGATATTTTTCAAATTAGGGATGATGATTTTGTCAGATACTCTTGCAAAAGAGCTGCAGTTGAATAAGGAGGTTTAAGTAAAAATTGCAAAACCATCTAAATTTGTTTTGGAGAAGGATTTAATTGGAAATGATGATGAAAAAGCCAGAAATGTGGATTAACCTAAAATGGAAAGGGCAGCCAAGTTACAGCAGATGGCTTTTTCTTGTTCTTTAAGTGCCTCGTAATGAGGAAAATATGCTATGTAATGACAGTTGTTTCTAAACTGACTTTTTTTTTTTTTTTTTTTTTTCGGGGGTGGGGGGGAGGTTTCCCATGAGGCATTCGTTGAAAAAGGAGAATAAAAA
>JANXJC010000026.1:5530702-5546368 GCA_027564655.1 Leptodon cayanensis | reverse complement strand
CCTCCCTGAGACCTAACTAAAGCTTTTGAAATAAGGAAAGATTGCTTGTATTTATGAAACAGGTAAAAAGCATAATAAGCAGCCCTGGATGACATGCTAATGTGTTTAAGCATCAGGAGAAAATTTTCATGTACAATAATGGGGGTTATAGAAAAAAATATCAATAATAAGCAACATTAAGATTTGTCCAGGAAACCTTTCTTCCCCTCTCCTCTGCATACACATTAGGAAATAGTTTTGAACAATATTTACGACTTTCACACAGAACAAATGCATCCTTTAATGAATGGCTATTTATTCGTAGACCATTTTGCGTACTATCCCAGCAGAAACCAGTCAAACTAAACAAAGGCCCCACAAGGCTGAGAGGAAGGGTGTCAGATGGAGGCACCCACCGACACAGGGAAGAACAGACCGTGCCAAATCGGCGACTCTCACGACCACCACGGGAGAGAGATTAGATAATTGTCCTTCTTGTGAAACCCACCACAGCGACTCAGCCAAAAGAAACTCTTTCTCCAGAGTGCTCTACAAGCTAACGGCTGTTTTTGCCTACAGGGGTAGAGGACTTACTATGGGATGCAGGGACAAAGAGAATTTGGGGTTGGAATGGAGAATTTGGGGGATGGAGGGAAGTTGTTATGGGGTGTTTGGAGGAAGGGGTAACCTCTCATTTCACTAGCTCAGTCTCTCTGCGTCCTACTGTCCACCAGATTTAGCTTACTAATGTTTTTCACCTTCATATGACTGCAAGCCTATTTGATACAAACATGTCCGTATCTCCATAAGCATTTTTTACAGTTACAGTGATACAAAAATAAAATACATATGCGTAAAACCACATAGTTTCCTACACCTAGCCTGAACTCAAAAGCCTGATTCTCTTTAGTATTTGATGTTTCTGCAAAAATTTCTGTGTTCAAAGCACAGGTCCACCAGAGAGTAACAGCTAATCTAGCTTAGGAGCAGTGGCCAGGATTCTTGTACCCTTGATCCCGGGCATCCAAGAAATGAAAAACAAAGGACAACTGATTGGAAAAGTCATGTCTTGTCCACCACACAGCAAGTGCGTGAAAGCAAGAGGGATGGAGATCTCCCAGGCAATATTTAGTGATCATAACAGTTCCTTCTCCTCCTCGGATGCACTAGCTCTTATATACCTTCTGTGAAGGCAGCAGCTCCATCCTTTCCAGCTTGCAAAGAATGAGGGACCCTGTGTCGGGAGCACCGATGCAAGGTATAATTTTGTTATAAGAAACTGTTGAAGCTTTACACAAGAGAAATTTGTCACAGGGCAGACAGTGATTACAGAACATTCTAGCCTAAGTGCTTTAAGTTTGCCCAACAGAAGAAAACTCAAATTTGGGTCTTCTGAGTACAAATATTGGACTTCCTTAAATTTAAGATGTACTATTGTAATTTCTAATTTTGGACTGAAGAAGAACTGCAGGCTTTAGTAATCTTCTCAATAATTTTACAGGTATGGATTTCTTTTTTTTTTTTTTAAACAGATAGTAGGGACATTTCATCACATTCCAATGAACTTTTTTGTTCCAAAAACCTATGGGGACAAAACTAAGAGTTAATATCTATGTTTCAGTATCTAAAGAACCAGAAATATACTAGTTTATACATCTTCCACCTATTTTGCATAGCTGCTTCTCCAAAAGGAGAAAAATGGCCAAATTTCTCCTTCTGACACTGTCCGCCTTTTCTTAGGGGAAGAAAATGCTGAATATTTTATTCTGGCAAAATAAAGCTGAAAACTGAACAGTAGAAATCCCCCCACATATGTGAAAAGAAATTTGCAGCTCCCTGCATTTTTTATTGAAATAACACAGAAACTCCATATGTTTTAAACTTTCAATTTTGCCTGTTCCCTTAATGAGGGCAATAAACCCTTCTATTTGAGATGTTAATACAGAAACAAATCAAGCATTTCTCCAGTCATAGCAAAAGGAGGATTGACGGCTGCTCTGCCCAGTAGAAGTTCTACTAGGAAACTAGAAATAAACCAAAAGCAGGAACAATAACGGCAGATCCGTAACCTTTCTTTGCAAGGGAAGTCAAACAGTTTAACGAAGGAACTCAAAGCTGCTCTAGGTCAGTTTAATAAGGATAACCAGTTAAGCAATCCACCACAAACCCAGCCCACCCTTCCCATTTGCCATCACTCTTGGTGTTGTCCGAGAAGGGCTGATATCTGGTGAGGAGAACCCAAGGCCGAAGCGATGCTGGTCTGGTGTGCGCACGGATGGAAACCTGCCTGCGGAGTCCTTGGGAGCCAGCAGCAATACTGGGAGCAATTGCCAGCTACAGAAAAAATAGCTAAGGCACCCAGACAGCTTGGCTGCAGCGGAGTCCGGACTGGGTTACAAAATCCTTCTGAATAACAGATTAAGTTAAGCCCTGCTGAACTCTGTGTTGCAAAGGCGAAGCTGACTTTTAAGCCCCCCGGGCTTTACCCAGCTCTAGCACAGTATTTTCTAACAGTACTTGCAGCTGATCATAGAGAAAGTTTGTTAAGTGCTGCATGATGCGCAGAGTCACTTCAGACTGCCACTTTCATAAAGTAAAAATATTTCACCAAAATGTTACATAAAAGGTGTATATGTTTATTCATTTTTAAGGTATTGGCAGAGCAACTGACAGCTAAGATTCACATTCAGCGCATTACACTTGGCATGTATGTGCAGTGTTTGTTTAAAACTACAAATCAATTACATTCCTTTCTAAAAGCAAAGAAAAAAAAAATCCCATGGGAGTCAGAAAAAAATTCCTGCTAAGTGAAGGCTGTACAACCAAACTCTGAAGTCAAAGAAACTTCATTTCCCAATCTTTTTCATAAAACTGATCTGTAGCTGGAGAGGTGAAGACAGATTTTGCTTATATTTTAGGACCTTGTTTGTGACTCACAGGCTTCCCAAATCTGTTTCTAAAGGAGATGAGGCCATAGCGAATTTAAGCCTGTGGATGTAGCCTTGCATTTATCTCTCCTTGACCCTAGCTCTAGTTCAAAAATCTCCCTGGAGTGTGTAAGGGTACAGGTAGGAAGGCAGAGATCTGGTAATATCAGCTGTATCAGAGGACGATCTTGTCGAGCTGCCAGTTGCCACCGAATATAGTTGTACTTACAGCCACGAGAGGGTGCAAGGGAAAAAAAATCAGTTAGATCTTCACATTTGGGGAAAGATATCTCAAAATACATGTGAAGGAAGATTTGGGACAAAGGGAAGGATAAACTATTGCCAGCCTTTCTTATAAAACACAAGCAATCTTTTTAAAATTGTTTCAATTTTAGTGGCAGGATATTAAAGGATAAAAATGGGGGATTCTTTTCACTTGTCCTCTGACCCTAAAGCTCTCATTTTATCTTTTCTTGTTTCTCAAGAATTTAATTGTAGAGTACTAATTGTAGACTACAGAATTTTGGAACAACCCAACGTTAGAACTGAAGTCACATCACTATGGGAGCCAAGACTTTCACCCCAGATGTCATGAGACTTACAAGAACACAAACATAAGTACATTTCTAGAATTATCTGCAATCCAGACAAGAGGAGAGTAGAAAATTAATTAATAACGTGCCTGAATTTAACACTTTCTTAAAGTATTGTAGAGCAAAGAGACAAATGCTCATGGGTTTTGCCCCCAGGAATTAACTACTCTAAGATCCTCTTGTTCTATCAGAGAAACTGTGGTTCCCTCGAAAACCTGTTATTTGATGGAATACAGCTGAAAGTCTGACAAACAGTCTATTTTTGACTGTCTATAGGAAGGTTTCACTTCATTCACAGAATTCAGATTTTTCATCAGAAGCCTGAATTAATCACCTAGTTAATTTTTCTTTAAAAAAAAAACCCAAAACCAACAAAAAACTGCAATGATTCCAGGTACTGTTCCTAGATTCCTTTTAAACCAGAAAAAAAAAAAATCAATTTGGCCCATGGGGAAAAATAGTTAAAATTAGTAAAAACATACTTGTTTAGATGAATTCAGGAATTCAGCTGTTTTCTACCTTTAGAAGCACAAGCCCAGCAAGTTTTCTTTCAATAGGTCGTGCTGGGTTTATGTAGCTGATGGTTTGGGTTCCTCAGTGCTATTGAACTGCTTGGCATGTGGCCTCAGAGTAAATAACCAGAGCACAAAGCCCTTGACTGTATTTCACTTCTCCACGCTGTTTGACAAGTGTTTACATTGCAGCGACTGTGAATCTGGTGTACGTTCTTTTTGGCATCTCTCCTCTGTGGTTTCTGCGTAAGGAGGAAGGGAGAGAAAGATCTGCAGATGGTGTGAGAGCAGACCCCTTCTCATGAGAAGAGATTTCTTTTTCGAGGCATTAACATCTCCGACGTTTATAAAGCATCACATGCCGTGACCGAAGCTTTTGCCTCCATCAGCAAATCGCCATCTCGTGGGAAAGCAGCTCGCTCTTCACCTCTTAAAAGAGAGCTGGTGTCAGATGGGCTTATGACCATAAGGATGTATACCTTCATCAGAAAACAATACCCCGATGATTAGGCACCCCAAAGTTATTTTTGAGAACTCAGGCATGATGATGATCTCTTTGGGGCTGGGCAAAATGAAATCATTCCCACTGCAAGGACACTTTCCCCCCGGTTCCCGTGGGGGTAAATGCCAAGATAATTCATCCCATGTGCCACCCATATAACCGTGCTATATCTGTAACACTGAAGAAAGAGCCCTTATTAGTACGTGGGGCATCCCAGAACTGAACAAGGCTATGGAGAAGGGCTGCAAGGTCTCTGAAATCACTGAGGTTTGTCTTTTACTACCAAGAACAGCTTGGTTTTTCCAAGTGAAGAGCTTACTTCCACCAGAAGTGGGAAAGTTGAGCCAGTTTTCTGGAAGCACCCCAAAGGATTTGTGCAATAACAACCCTTCCATTGCCTGCTTAACCACAGCATATGCACATCTACAGCTTGGCAGGGCCCCAAGAGAACCTCTAGGCTTGAATTCCTGGACCAGTCTCCCCGAGATCCCCATCGCATCGTCTGCCCGTGGGTTGAGGAGCCCCATATAAGCTCAGGCTCAGACACCAGTCCATCCCTGCTCCACTGGTCCCTGGGGTTGCTGCTGCGTCTGTGCTGGATCACCCTTAGCTTCCCGACAGTGATTCATAGTCTCTTAAATGCATTGCAAGGTGGCTGCAAGAAAAGCATCAGTGTTGAAGCATTGAGAAACCTCATGTCATTTTATGGGGTAAATCCAGTTGGTGACATCCTTAAGAAGGTCATGGCAGAGCAATGCTCCATCTTCAGGAGCAAGAAGGGGGAAATGGACACTAGGTCTCCTGGGATGATACAGAAGGTGGTCTGTGATAAAAAGCACTGACTGAAAGTTTTAACAGTCTCTATGACAGTTTTTGTCATAGATGTGCACTAGAAGCATCCCCTGGGCACTATTCAGGCAGCACCTCACAGCTGTGGGAAAACTTGTCAGTGACAAGGATGTCAACTACATTTTTTTTTCTTTTGGGTTTTTTTTTTTCCCCTTTTGAATGTAAGCTATCCCTAGATTACCATGCAGCTGAAATTTGAAGAGTCCTTCAAAATGAGCTGACAGGAGCTGGTATCAGTCAGGGAAATCCTCATTTATTTAAAGGAAAAAGTTCTTTGCAATGGGGGTGGTCACAGAGAAAAGCCTGACCAGCAGCTCTGGAGTCTACATCCTCAGAGGCTGTCCAAACTCACTAAGCAGCCTAATGCAATTTTGATTTTTTTTTTTTTTTTTTTTTTTTGCGGGGGTGGGGGGGAGGTTTCCCATGAGGCATTCGTTGAAAAAGGAGAATCAAAAAGACATAGCTGCAGACAGTCTGTATTGAGCTGTTTTTGTTCCGGAGTTCCGGAGCTCAGTTTGACGTATGGTAGGAAAGACAGCCATCTCCCATTCCAGCTAAAACTGAACGAGCAAATAGCCTCTCTTTCTCCCTTCTGCCTTTCCTCCCTGAGCAGCTACATTGCATAAGGGCTCCACCACTCTCTTTCTCCCATAGAGCCTCTCTGTGGGTTGACTAAGATTTCTTTATTCTGACAGGTTTTTGTTCTGTCTTGCTGTGGTTGCTTTTATTTCCCTCCTGTGTCAGTTACGAATTCCTCCTCTAACGCCGTTATCCAAACAGTTACCTACAACTGAAAAGCTGCTGTAAAGATTTACTTAAAAATCTCCCCCTCATTCAATTTTTGGATTCCTTTCTACCCAAAATGGGGTTGGGGAGGGGGGGAGGGAGTGAAGGAAAACAGGAGAGACAGCCTATTCTATATGACACATGCTTGATTTCCCAGCAAGGCTTAATTACCATTGGGAGTTCGCGCTCCTGTTCCTTTTGACACACTGAGCACTCCGAGTGCAGTGCAATGCCTCTTGCCTATTCCGGTTTGCATGCACATGCATAAGATTTGCTTGTGCATTGGGGCACTTGTATATGAATTGTAGATGAGAATGGAGACTGTAGGCATCTCCCTGAAGACCACAGGAATCCATGCAGCTTTCAGGCAGACTTAAGACCCACAGAAAATGATACTTTTCATGCTATTTGCAGGTTTCATCCTGCAAAGAGATGAGCATACTGACCAGAATGTATAGGCGGAAATTCAAACCCCTACGTAGCTCAGCCAAAAGGTCCTATGATAACGCAAGGGCAAGGGAGCTTTGCAATCAGCAGGACTGAACTATGACTGATATCTGAAGAGACTCATGCTTCATGCTTTGTGGGTACACAAGTGTAATTGGAGACAACAGGAGGCTTAGGATATAATGTGGAAGATGGAACCCTAACATGGTGATTGCTCTTCAACTTTGCATAATGAAATGTGCATTGTGTTTTGAGGAAGAGCATGATTTCCCTTGTTTTCAAATGTAAAACATAGCTAAATTGTATTAGCTTCAGCCAAAAAGAGAATAAAAGCTGGAGAATTCACATGCTGAAGCTATGTTGTTAAGGACAATTAAAGAATATTCCTCACAAAAGAAATCCAATACATACAGCACTTCCAAACTTCATTAGAAAGAAAGATTGTGGTTTTCAAGATTAAAAGTGTGTCTATTTATGAAAATAAGCCTTTTTTTCCTGTTTTCAAGCTCTGCATTTCAAACTCTCAGCTGGATCTCAGCTTTAGCTAATTTGAGTAACATTCCAGACTACTGGGGAAGTCTGTCCTACCAGAAGAAGCAGTAATAAGTTGCTGAAATTATCTTGATAATTAAACAGTTCAGCTTTATATTTATTTGCTGAAAAATCCCCCGGTGACATATTAATTATGGATAAAGCTTTGCCTTGTAAAAAAGTCAGTTGGTTTTCAAATACCCATCTCATCTCTATTTAATTTTAGAAAGCTGGTCTTTCAAACTGACAGTATTTCAACTATTTTAACACTTTGATGAAGACCTAACTTTCGCTTCGATAATTTTTCAAAATGAATATCTAGTGGCTTTTTTGATCAAGCCACAATCACTATTACTTCTGAAGCAGGAAATAACTTTGCTTTTAATCTTGCTTCATTCAGCTCTGCCCTATTCAAGGCATCTTTGTTCACCAGAGGGCTGCTCAAAAGAGGAGCTCAGTCTGTAGTGGCTGGAGCTGCCAAAGAAGGAAACCTTTGGAGGGCTTATCGTGGAAAAATATATTTAGAGCAATACAGCTGTTTGAGGGGGAGGGTGGGTATTGAAGCTCCCTGAAGACTACCAAAGCCCCTCTCTCTCATACCAGGTATTACTGGCTGGTCTTCAGAGTGATAATATCACACTCCTGCTAAAGTGTAGGCAAAATTTTGCAATATCTCTAACTCACTGCTCAACTTTAGGCTAATATTTTCAGTGAATGCAATACTGCCAGATACGTTACTGAGGGATAGGGGAAGCATAGGGAAGTGATAATTTGGAGCATTAGTGATGGAAGGAGGCCTCCCCATCTGTGTAAAAGTGATGTTGACTCTCAGTCACATGAGCAAACACTCAAATACAAATTGCTTGCTGATGCTCAAAATCTAAGAACCTTATATGAGTAAAAATTCAACTTTTGCCTGCCTGGTGCCCAAAATGCCTGGCTTTCACTGACAATTCTGAAACATAATTTTTGTGTCTCTTGTGTGCATATGAGCGTTCTATAATAGATACATGAGATAAGTAATCAACTTGAATATAAACATGAATTTTAAGAAAATGTTTAACTTCAGCTCCCTTGAAAATATTGGTATAGATAGAGGATTTTTACATTGCTATGCAAAATGTCTGAACGACATTCTTTTAAGAAGCTGGAGAAGATTGTTTGGAAAGCAGTAATCAGGGAATAGTTATCAAAGGTTCACTGTTACAACAGAAAACTCTCGGCTGAGAGTCTCCAGGGATGTGTCCTGAGTTTGGTAATGTTTTGTATTTACTTCAGTGACCTGGATGATGAAGTAGAAAGTATGTTTAGCACATTTGCAGATGTCAAAACCTGGTGGAGTAGCAATCAAAATGATCCTGACAAATGGGACAGCTGGTCCAAACAACCAGGATGAACTTCAAAAAGGAAAATGCAAGGTCTGCACTTAATCTGGAAAAATCAAGTGTATTAACACAGAATGGGAAACAGCTGACTAGGCAGAAGTTTTTGCTGAAAAAGATGTTGAGGTTACTGTGACTCACAAGTGGAATATGTATCAACAATGTCATACTATTACAGTAAAAGCAAACATGCGGCTTTGCTATTGACTGCTGCGTGTCTACGTCTGCGCAGTGAACTTCAGCAAATGTGGAGGCAATCCAAAGGAAAGAAAGGAAAATGACTGGAGAATTAGAAAACATGTCCTGTGAGGCAAGAATGAAAGAGCTAGGGGTTTAATTTATTGAATGAATGACTGGAGAGATGTGAGAAGCTTTCAAATAATCAGAAGTTGTCATCTGCTCTCCATGTCTGTGGTGGATAGCACGAGAAAAGAATGTGCTAATATTACATCATGGAAGAGTTACATTAGTAAAAACTTTCTGACAATAAATGCTAGGCAAGAATGTAGAAGAAAAGTGTGGAATTCTCTGCTTTAGATTAAATACTTTAGAATAATCAAACATACATCAGTCCATAACCATCTCTCTCTCATTTATCCAGCCTTGGCACAGGAGGGTGGATTAAGAGATCTCTTGATGTCATTTTGGCCCCATTTTTTGTGTCTCTATCACTACTCTCCCTATTTAATTTTAGCGTGAACTTTTCTATTTGCATTTAATTTACATCTATTTTTGAAAGGTGGTCTTAATAAAAATCTGTCTCACCTCATCCAAACTAAATGAGATTCATGCATTTAATTTTCTTCTGGTGCTCTCCTACCTTTACCTCCATACTTCAGTCATTTACATCTCAGCTTCTTCCATTCTGGGACACCAGATGCCAAGTCCACTGGGTAAGCCTAACTTGCGATCCAGCTGTGTCTAGCAGCTGGGGTCAGGGAGTTGGAGAGGGGCATCTCATCTGGAAAATATGCTCCTTGGCAAGGTGCTGGAAGGAAAGAAGACGGTCTCACTGGCCTTGTGTCTCTCCCCTGCCATGTAACAGGATATAACAGTGCACTTGTCATAGGGCTCCTAAGAGGAGGCCTCATACGTTGGGTCAGGGGAAGTTCAGAAGCATTTTGTGCTTCTTGTTGTGCAAACTTTATACACATTTGGTCCCTGCCATGAAAAGACTGCAATCTAAGAGCAGGTACATAAATGGCTGTGCATATAGAGAAGCTGATTCCTGTGAGGCAGACACTGAGGTCAGTAATTAAAATGTTCCCATGATGGTTTTATTCTGATGAGTTATGCATACTTGTATAGTTGGAAGACTGGGATGCTTTCATATTTTTTATATTTTTATTCACTTTTGACTGTACTCCCCATGTTTGTTTGCTATGTAATATGCCTCCTAACAATTCCAGGAGCATATTTTTTATTGGCACCCACTATGATTTTTACAGTTGAATAAAAAGAAAAATGGAAAATCATTTAACGCAACTAACCCTTTCACCACAGCTATCTCCTTCATTATTCTTCCCTTACCCTATCTTACACCCTAGACTGCAGCTAATGTCCATCCAAAGGGGTGGGATGCTGCTGGGATATTCCAAGATCTTGGACTTGGTTGGGTTGGGTTTCGCTCTGAAGTTTTGCACATCCATGTGTCATTCCAAGTATCTTTATACCTAAGGCAAATCACAGAGGTTCAAATATAAGCCAGAGCCATGTGATGGTCAGATAGCTAATCTTCATGCTCTGGTTGTGTCTAACTGTCCCCCTGACTTTCCCAAAGTCAAAGATGTTAGTGGAGTACAACACTGGTGCACTCACTCTTTTGTGTGCTTCTATGGACGAGAAGAGAGATTTCTAAAGGTACGTAGGGGAGGTAGATGATAACCTCTTGCTGAAAGTCAGTGGAAAGTGGATGATTGCAGTCCCTGTTGGTAAACTTTACCCATGATGCTACAAGAGAGACAGACAAATCAGATTGAGCAAGGCTACAGGTAACTATTGGACTGGGAGCCATCAAACATAGTCATCGTGAATGTTTCAATATTCATGTCTGTTTATGGGCTCAGTAGAGTGAGAAAGCAGCTAGGGACTTCCCAGAACTCAGCTGCATAAATCCTCTGACACTGAGCAACATGTTGCTATTCCTTACCCTTTTATTTTTATCCAGGTGTCCTGGTTTCAGCTACGATAGAGTTAATTGTCTTCCTAGTAGCTGGTATAGTGCTATGTTTTTAAATTTGGTATGAGAAGAGTGTTGATAACACACTGATGTTTTCAACTGTTGCTAATTAAGTGTTTATACTAAGTCAAGGATTGTTCAGCTTCTCCTGCCCAGCCAGCAGGAAGGTTGGAGGGGCACAAGAAGCTGGGAGGGGACACAGCCAGTACAGCTGACCCAAAGTGGCCAAAGGGGTACTCCATACCGTGTGATGTTATGTCCAGTATATAAACTGGGGGGGAGTGGGGGTGGGGGGATTGCCGCTCGGGGACTAACTGGGTGTTGATCGCCGAGTGGTGAGCAATTGCACTGCGCATCACTTGTATATTCCAATCCTTTTATTATTACTATTGCCATTTCATTAGTGTTATGATTATTATTATTAGTTTCTTTTTTTTCTGTTCTATTAAACTGTTCTTATCTCAACCCATGAGTTTTACTTTTTTCCCGATTCTCTCCCATATCCCACTGGGTTGGGG
This sequence comes from Leptodon cayanensis, assembly GCA_027564655.1. Lineage (NCBI taxonomy): Eukaryota > Metazoa > Chordata > Aves > Accipitriformes > Accipitridae > Leptodon > Leptodon cayanensis. Next base: position 5,535,163 of record JANXJC010000026.1, on the reverse strand, counting down.
GGAAGTGAATGAGCGGCTGCGTGGTGCTTAGTTGTTGGCTGGGGTTAAACCATGACACCAGGAGAGCCTATTTTTACCTAGTAAGAGATTTTCTCCCCCCGCCCCTTGACATTATACCTCCATTATGCTTGGTGGTCATAATGCAATAAGGCACAGAAGTTTAGGAAAGCACTGCTGGGTCTGTAAAAAGCATACAGCTATAAAGAATCCAGCCAGGAGAAATAAAATTTAGCTCATCATTAGCTGATGAAAAAGTGTTTGGTATAGCACACTTTGAAACATTTCACATAGTCCTGTTTGCAGAAACGCAACCATCCTTGTGAGCTAACATTCTCTTCTTTTGGGCTAGATATTCACCCCGTGGTTCTTGTTTCCTAGCTTCACCCCATTAGTCCTAGCTGTGCCCTGCGTTGTACAGCTGCTAGATCAACGGTCTATTATTAACCACAGCTTTCTGTATATCATGTTTTAATCTCCCCAGTAACTTGGAATCGTGTCTTTCATGTGTTTATTTTTATAAAGGGAGCTTGTTCAACCAACAATGCTGTAAAACCATTAAGAAACTATGTCCACTCCCGCTATAGATCACCAGTCCCTTCTTCATAGGATATCCTACTACGCTGCCCTACCAAAGCATCAGAGCCAGCAAAGAAAAATGAGCGCTTTGCATAGCAAATAGTTTTTATGACTTACAGTTAATGGACCTTACTATTAATTGGCAGAATTACAACTCTTGTTTGGTTGATGAAAGTAGCTGTCTTGAAAAGTTATTAGGCTTCCTTTTGTTCTTGTTTCCCTGCGATTTTTCTCAAGATTGATTACACAGTGCCTCTCTGAAATTATATTGAATGTTTCCTTTGAGGATCTACTTGCATCTTGGTTTCATACACTTTGCTAGTCTTTCAGTATTCCAGCGATCCAGGGATATTAAAAGGAAAACAAACAAACAAAAAAGCAAAATAGTTAATAGTTTCAGCAAAATATTCCTGAAAAACATGAATAATATGGAAATATCAGTAACACTGAAAATATGAATAGTATGAGAAATATGTACGCAGCCTTATCAAGGCTAGTTCTGCGTTAATGGAAAATAAACTCCAATAACAGAGATGCAGTAATTCATAAAGCATCTTATGTTGTGCATTGCCTGTATCCGCTATTTATCCTAAACCAATTACCTCAGTTGAGACATGGTTCCCCTTTCTCTGGGGTGTGGCTGTGGCTGGAGGGAAAGCAATTTATTTCAAAAGCTGATTCAGCAAGAAACTCTTCAGGGGCCTATCAATGTCCCATTAATAATCAGAGATGCTGTAATGATTATCAGTGGCGTTGTAAATCATTTGCGTAACGCTATTTATTTTAACATTATTCAGCAATTTTGTGTTTCCTGAAAGACAAGAAGATTTCCGTATCATGAAATATGCTTTTCAGCAGGAAGCAACAAGCGGTATAACAGACTTTTAAAATATTGTTTCTTCTTATGCTGTACCTTATTTTTGTGAAATTAACTATTCAGGAAAAGGAGGCTCTTATAAATTGGATCCAAGTCAGTGATATTATAAGCAGATATTAAGAAAATGTCACCCTCACTTCTGCTAACTCATCTTGGCTTCAGCCTCCAATAACCCTCCCTTTTCATTACCCTCTGAAGCCTGATTTTGCCTTCAAGTGAAATTAATAGGAGAAAGATCAATGCTGGGCATCTCTTAGTGTGTCAGTCCAAACCTGTATCTACTGCCTTCAGAGGACTTTTCTGAAGCCCAATTTCACTTAAAAATAATAATGGTTTGGACAAAAGCTGATTTAATTATTCCTTGCAGATAATTTAAGCACCTTTTTTTTTTTTTATTGCCGTCACTTAATGAAAACTCAGTACGGATTATGTGTAAATTGTTTGGCAGATTTGCCTTATTTGCAAATTCTAAGGCAAGATCAAAACAGCAGTAATAAAGCTCTGCCTGAGTTCCTTTTTTACGAGGTGTAGCTATTATTAAAAATAGCATTAAAAATGTCATGAATACAGAAGAGAAAAATGAAAGCTTAGAAGGAATCCAAGAGCCTGGAAAGCAGCTGGAATGAAATAAAAGTTCATTAGTGCCTTGCATCACACAGGCTACTTGTATCGATGGAGCAGAAAAAAATTACTGGTAGTAATAGGTCTGTTTGAAATTAATATTTTTCAAACTTCAAGATCCCATTTTCAGCATGAAAAAAGCTTCCCTGAATGAGCATGAATGCAGCTGTGTTTTAATAATGCCAGGTCATTTTCCCTCAGTTTTATTTTACAGTCTCTGAAGAGTTTCATCTTTCTTGCCGCATATATGTTTTAGGGAAAATACTCTTGAATAGAGAACGACTTTTTCGCAAAACCTAGCGACTATTTTCGTCCTACCATTTTTGTCTTAGCGAGCCCTTATGCTGAGTAAAAAGACTGCTGCTTCCTTCTTTTAGGGTTATGTTACTTAATGACTTCTCTTCTATTTGCTTTGCTAGCGATTATAAAACTGTCACCATCTGTACTTCAAAGCTGGCTTGCTGCTTTTTGCCACGTAACCTTGAGTGATTACAGCAGTGGTTCTCAGCTGCTGCTTCTTACCATGACCGATATCGGTATCTTAAACACAAACAATTTTTCTCAAATTAATAGCAATACTGCGTATTATTTTTTGTGAAAAGAGGGTGCTTGTGAGCCCGCGTCTTTGCTGTAAGGCAAAGCGTGGATAACTCGAGCCAGTGGTACAACTGGGTTTGAGTTCAGCAAACTTTCACTTGCCAAAGAAGATTGACCCGAGATGGCGTTCAATAACCTCTACTTTCAGCTGTGATTATTTATTGAAGTGCCCTGGGCCATTAAAGTTCATTCGGCGATTGTTCTACCCCCCTGTGGCCCCCTCCCCGGTCCCCAAATCTCATTCACATGATAAAGTCCGACTTATTTTTTCTAAAGGCTTTGCAGCCAGCAACAAAAGCCCCCGTTACAGGGATAAACCACAAAGGACGAAATCTCAAGCAAAGCGGGAAAGGGCACATTGTTCCGGCTGGGTCAGCAGCTGCAGCCCTCACAATGCACCCTGCCCAGTGGGCCAAAGGCCCCCGCCGCCGTCCCAGAAGCAAGCCCCCACCGACCCCGCCAGCGTTTGGGGTGTGCGTCTGTGAAAATATCAGTCCCCTCGGCGGCCCGATGGCCGGGAGTTGGATTCCGTAGGAATTGGGTCGGAAGGGCAAGCGAAGGGCAGGCTGGCTGGCGGTGGTGCTGGTGGTGGTGGATGCCTGTGGCCGAGCGGAACGAGGGCAGAGGCGCTGCAGAGGCCTCTGGAAAGGCAGAAAAGGGGCCGTGGAGGCGGGTGGGCGAGACCGCAGGCCCCCGTGAGCGAGGTGGGCGAGAGGCAAGACGGCCCTCGCTGCTGTGAGGGAGCGGGCACGCCCGTCCCGAAGCCGGGCTGCTGGAGGGGTGTGACAGGGCCGCAGCGGCCCGCGCTTCGCCCCTGCGTGTGAGGGGAGAGCGCAGCCCTGAGGGAACGGGCGATCCCTGCCCGGGAGCCGGCAGCGGGCTCGGGCCGCCGAGCCGCCGGTTGGGGAGCGGGGGGGGTGAGGCCGGTGTGGCGCCGGGGGAAGAGGCGGCTGCTCCTGAGGGGCACGAAGATCTTGGCGGGGAGACGGCCGGAGCCGCCGAGGCAGCCTGCGCGGCCCGGGGACTTCGGCGGCCGCAGCGAGAGGCGGGAGCGAGGCCTTGGCTCGGCGGGGGAGGGAGAGGAGGGGACGGCCGAGCCGGTCAGCTGGAGGAAACTCCCCTCCCCCGCGCCCGGCCTCTTGCCAACGCCAGGTAGGGCCCGCTGAGTGACAGCTCTCCCCGCCCTCCCGGCGTTTTCATCGGCTGCTTCGCACGTCGATCAGCGATGTGCGCCGGCGAAGCCCGGGCCCCCATTGGCGGGCTTTGCCCCGCCCCTCTGGACACGGGTCAAAAAGGAGGCGAGGGGGCGGGGCTTGAGGCTGAGGAGGCGGGGCGGCGGTGGGGGGCGCGGAGGCTTAGCCCGCGAAGGCGGTCGAGCGGCGGCTGGAGCGGTCGAGCCGCGGCGACGCGGGATGGGACGGAGCGCGGCGCCAGGTGGGTGCGGGGCCGTGCTCCCGCCTCCCTCAGCCGCGGCGGAGGGAGGGCGGCCGGCCGGCCGGCAGCTCTCAGAGGGGTCCGTTCCCTCCTTTCCCGGGCACCCGGCGGCCGCCGGGAGGGGCGGTGAGGGGGAGCAGCTGCTTTTTAACGGTCTGTGGCCGCCCGCCCGCGGGGATAATCCCGCCGTTGACCCTGTGGGAACCCCCTCAGCGCGGCGGCGCCCGTTTCCTCACAGCCGCCGTGAGGGCAGCCACGGGTCGCTCCGGGGCTTCTCGTTCTCCTCCGGCCCGGGCTGAGCTGCCCGTCCTGGGGGCCCTTTCGCCTCAGCCCGGCGCAGGGGGGGGGGGGGCGGG
>JANXJC010000026.1:5505498-5523987 GCA_027564655.1 Leptodon cayanensis | reverse complement strand
ATGCTCTTGGGTATTTGGTTTAACTTTTAGGTTGCCCTGTGTGGAGTCAGGAGTTGGACTTGATGATCCTCATGGGTCCCTTCCAGCTCAGGATAATCTATGATGCTATGAGAATATGGAAGGTATAATGTAATAGTATTTTAGAGGCCTTAGGGGACTTGAGTTTCACCGGCTGTTTAGAAGATAGCATGTGGAAAAGTATTTCTTTTTTTATTGTTGATATATTCATAGAAACTAAAAGAACAAAGCACCTCATCAGTGAAGACTGAAAAGCATGTATAATCTCATAAAAATGTTTTATTCAAGTCTAGTTGCCAGGGCAAAGAGAACATAATGTTAAGGCTGTGTCTAAAGGACAGTTGTATAAGTTGGGAATTACTGGAGCTCTGCCATATTTATAGGTGGAGAATGTTTCAATAAAATGTGACCATCAGGACTTTCTGCCATGGAATGGTTAATCAGTTATCTGCTTTTTCACTTGCTGCAGAGCGAGGTACCATTGACAGCTGTTAGTAGGGGCTGGGGTTCAAATTTAATCTGAGGGTGAAATTTGTTCCAGTTCTGATGACTGTAATGGCCAGCTGAGTTTGAGTATTCCTTTATTTGAAGGTTTATAGTTAATATTTGCAGTCATAGCTGATATATGCAGCTGTTGCCTTCTCCTCCCTTTCCAATAGCTTTTTCTTGTGGCCTAGCACTGCTTTTCTTGTTGCAATGCCTGCCTTTGAAGGTTAGAAAAGGCTAACTTGTCTCTTCTGTTTTGTGTTTCTGATGTCCTGTAAGATAAGGACAGTGGTGTTTGGGTCACTGTTGTGTACCTGAGTGGAGAGGCTGGTTAGAGCAAGTGAGCAGTATATAACCCTTGGATCCATAACTTGCTTCATAAAAAGCAAGTAAACAGATTCTCTTCCGCACTCCTGTGACTTGGAAAATGAAATGGCATTAGGACACATGCTTTCGTCATAGCCAGAGACCTTAGTTCTTCAGCTGATGGATCCCAGGTTTCTTGTGCATCTTCATAGTGGCAACCACTTTGCTTGTAACAAGTAATAGTTGGAGAGCTTACATAGTGGGTGACAGGCATAATATATCAAAACATGTTAACAGTATTCCAGCAAGTGTTGGAATTGATTTCTTGATGTTTGTTTTGAAATTCCATAGTGGAAAAGGTCAGTATTCCATGATGCTGAGGAAAACCATTCATCTGCTGTGGACTTGGTTTTGTCCTAATGGAGCAACAGGCAGCTGCAGGGACTAGTGTGCTACAAGACAAGGCCTGGGAAGCTTGTTTTAGTTTGAAACTTCAAACAGCCTTTGGAAACACCTCTTTGAGAAGTTCTTCTGCCTCATTACATGCAGATGAAGAAATGAAGTTTGAACTTCTAAATTACAAGGGAGACTTTAGTGAAAATGTGGCTTTTCAGTTCTACAGCAGTTAGAGCTTGCTGCTGAGTTTTCTATATAATGTTGAAATTCTCTGCAACTCATATCAGCACAGGTTTATTGTAGAGTTATTTCCTGGGAAAGTACTGTTTTTCTTTTTAAAACTTGGCTGCTGCTTTGAATGCTTAAACAGCTGCAAACGTGGAGGAGATAACACATCACTTCAGATGAAGCCTATGTTTGATTTTATGCTGAATTTGAAGAGACTCATACAGGTATTAACTGTTTTTTGCACACAGTTTGAAGTTCCTTCTGACCTCTGCATGCCAACTCAGGAGGTTGAGTGGGGCTGCAGTTAACTCTGTCATATTTAAAAAGGATGTCTTGGTACAGTTATACAAGTGGTTTTGTTACACTTTCAGGTTATCTGTGTATTGGGGAAAGGGTATCTGTCAGGCTATGCTAGACAAGCAGATGTGCAAGCCATGTGCTTTCTCTTCACCCTTTTTGCAGAATGAACCAGGAACTAGCATTTCAGCAGCTTCATTTTACTAGATGGAGGGGAGCCTGTCTCCTTCAGCTCAGTCAGCTTGCTTCTCTTGAAGCTCTCCATTTTTCAAATCCCACAGGTCTTGTACAGCTTCACCGTAGGAATGACTTTATAGCAAGTAAAGAGTTGCAGAGCTTGTGCATGGCAAGCATGAAATACCTGAATGTTGAAGTGATGAGGTACAAATGCCTTCAAGAGGAGTGTCTGAGAATGCACAGAGGTATAGTCTTCCAGCCCTCAAATGAAATGTAGCTATTATAACTTTTGCCTCTGTCATCAAATGCTGCTCATACTCTTGTAGACTATCTTGAAATTTCAAGCATCCTTTGATTCAGGGTAATTCTACACAAGTGTGTAGATAAGATAGGAGCAACACCTAGTTACAGCTCAAGCTAATAATGCTGTAAAGAGACCTTTGTGTCTAGTTCCTGAATTTCTGTGCTGGATTTGCACTGCTGATGACAGGAAGAGCTTCCATGTTAAACTAACAAGTGGTTGGGTTTTTAACCTTAAGGATTTTTATTAGCCTGAAATAGCTGCATCTGAAATACTACTGTAAGATCATTGGGTTTCTGACCTTATTTTTCTAAAATATTTGCTATCCTACTGGAGAAGGTACATGCTTTGCAATAATGTTGTTCTAGTTGCCATACTAACAATCGTGAGGGCCTGTAAGCTTGCATGGATCTGCAGCTTGCTGTTGTGTAGGAGGTTATGTTCTTGGTCACTCAGCTGGCTGAAGTGTTGTCTGGCTGGTTGGCTTGATATTGGAGCAGGTTTAGAAGCCTTCAGGAATTTCTGTATCTTGGAGAGTGATGGCAAGGTTCTGTTCAATGGGATTTATAACTGTTTTCAAAAACTGCTGGGAAGCAGCAAGTAAAACTCCACAATTGGGGAAAATTCCAGAACTTCTGTTGTCTTATTAGATGCCTCAAGTCAACTAAATATTTTACATTACTTAGTAAATTGGTCCAATTACTATTTCTGTGAGTAATTAATTAATGAAGGATGAAGTCAAATATGGTAGCAGATAGAACCCTTGTCTTAAAATTGTGGCTTTCTGAAATGTACAGAAATAAGTCTTATGCAGTATATAGTCCAATTTGTGTGCTTCTGTTACTTGTTTTGTCCCTTAATCCGAAACTATCGAGGCAGCAGTGAAATAACCACCTTTATCGGGCAGGTAGTATTTTTGCTGCCTGTGACAACAGCAGCTGAAACCCTCAATCCATCTCCTTCTCTCCCTGTCCTGTGTTTTAAGATGAAGCTGTTAATGTTCTTTGTGTGCCACTTCCTCATCTAAATTTTCTGTTCCGCTTCCTTCTGCTGCAAACTCTCTCCTATGCGTTTCTTCTGAAGTCTTCTTTAACTTCCCTTTCAAACGCTTTCTTTTATATCCTGGTATTCCCTGTAAGAAAGAAATGCTTTGTGATGAACTTCTGCTTTGTGTCATTTCTGGTAAAACCCACAGATGCCTTTTTTTAGAGAGTGAAATGCTTGGAGATGTAAAAAAACCAAACCCCAACAAGCCACAACAAAAACCCTCCCTACTGCCACATTCATCCCCAAAGAAACTTAAAATGGAGGGAAGTAGATGCAAGACATGAAATGTAAACCCTTACCAAATGCAAACCCTTCTTCCCTCAACTGAGTAAACTGCATGCTATCAGATTTCTTTAAGCCACAGAATGTTATTTTTGGCAGGAACATCAGAAAGAGTATTCTTTCTTTTAAACAGTTGTTGTTTGGAAAACAAGCATATGTCTGGCATCATCATGGCTTTCTAAAAGAGGAAAAAGTGATTTTATTTTCAAAACATGTAGTAAAACTGTATTTTCAGCAGAATCAAATGCTGAATGCTTTTGGAAGCTTAAATTTAATGGTGTGTCCTTACAGTTGGTTGTCAAGGTTGAAACAACAAGCACAGTTAGCCCTTAAGCTGCTAAATGCTAATCATAGCTTGGCAAGAGTTTTCCTCAGCCAAGTTACTGGGCTCCAGAGAAGCACCCAGGCAGCCTATAGTAATTTTTTGAAGTTTTTCAAAGCCAGACTTAAATGTTGAGATTCAGGTATAAATAAATAAGGCTTCATTTTATGCTTACGGTAACTGTGATGTTAACTGTAAGACCATAGCTATAAACCTGTAGTTTGAGTATCACCACTCTTGTTCATCTTGGTAGAATTATGGCTGTCAATGCCTTTGAATATGAAGCATTAGAAAATACATTGAAGTAAGTTTTGTGAACCTAAGGGGTGACAGTCTTGACAGTGAACAGCTTTGATTTGTTGGCCAAAGATAACTCTCTTTATGCCTCATTGCAGAACAATAAATACAGCATAAAACAGTCCCAGTTAACCAAGGAAGCTTGTCTAGGTTCATTCAGTTACGGGGATATGCTAAGAATGGAGAAAAATCACATGCTTTAGCACTGAGTGGGAAACATTAGGGAGATTTAACTGTGAGGGTAGGAAATATGGGTGTTGAATCTAGAGGAATAAAGCCAGTGAATTTAATTGAGGGTTATTGAAAGTTACTATGTTCTCTTTAAGTTGTTCAACCTAATATTTTAGAACTAAAATATATGGAGGAAACCTTGAAACTAAGGGCTTGTTTGAAATACAAAGCTTGAAGGACAAGTGTTCTTTTGTCAGAAGTGTGTTTTTGAGTCTTCTAAATCTACTTTGAACAAAATACTAAAATAAATGCAACTGTAAGAAAGATAAGACTGTAGATATAATTAAATTCCACTGTGGATTAGTTAATTTGCATGATATTAACAGTGCTCTATAAAATCTGCCTTCTGTGCTTTTTTGCTCATCTCTGCAGGTGTATAATCAAGTGTTGATCCTCTTTTCTGGTTCAAAGCATGCAGGACTGGCTGATTTAAATCAAGTTCTTATTGGACGTTAAAAGAAGAATAAACTTGGCCAAAATGGGAAGCTTGAGTATTATGTTTTTCTGTAGGCTTGAAACAACTTTTGGTGAGTCTGAATAGAGAAGAATGTGACCTGTGTGAGCAGCTGGCTGGTAAGGATGCAGTAGCTGCAGGTACCCTGTCCTTCCCTTTCCCCTCAAGCAAAGAATGTTAGTTGTGAACTCTTTTATGTAAGAATGGGATTTACAACAGTTTTTTCCAGGAACAGATACTGATACTCCAAAGGCTTAGGAGAAAGTGAAGTTCTCTTCTTTATTAGTGAGTAGTCTCTGCCAGGTAGATTCTTGGTAACCAAGAAGAGGCTTTATAAATCACTCAACTGATCTAGTAGCATTTTTCACCTGCTCTGTTTTTAGTAGCTTTTCTTACTGATGCACAGATACATTGCTTTAGAGCTGGTTGTGCTCGGGTATAAAAATTATTTACTGTTGATAGCATAATATCACTTCCAGCCATTAAATCAGTGTTCCTCTCTTATGCAGAAAGAGATGGCAAAGTGTAAGTTGCAAAGGGGCATGAAATCTGAAAACATCTCTTGTGTGTTCTCATGTGCTTTTGTTTGAATTCTGGCTAATGCCTTTTATTTGTTTCATATTTCTTCAGAAGTGCGTCTGGTACAAGGTTTAGTGTTAAACTTTTTTTCTCCTAAGTCTGTTTACTATTTGACAAAAACTAGAATGTGGTAGAGAAATATTTCAACTGTATTGTAACTGTACAAGAACTTGGAAAGTTTAATCTTAGTTTAGTTAGTTGTATCTTAGTTTACTGGGCTTGGTTTAAAAAAAGTGCCATAATCCCTCTAGAGGGAAAAGAGGGTTGTGCTAGGGAGGTCTTGTCTTAGTGGGAATAGGTATTGTGTGGGTTCCCACTACTGGTGCAGTATCACGTTGTGTAATAGTCCGATTGGGTTTAAATTTCCCAAGAACAGGTTGTAACTCTCATTTGGGCAAGTTCATCTTTCAAAGAGCAAGAAGCTGGTAGGCGAAAAGAGAGTTCTACTGGTACCTGAAATCCCATTGACCCACTGTCCAAAATTTTACGTGATACTGTGGTGCTCTTTGTTATTACTCAAATGATGTTTTCCATTACTAGTTGTTAATTACCTGAATAAAAGCAGAAAAAAATGACTGACATGAAGTGATCAGATGCTTAGAGTCTGATGGAGAAGGGGTTTTGAGATAAAAATTCTTATTAATTGTACAATCCTAAGTAATGTGCATACAACCAGGGATCTATTTACCTGAAAAAATGCAGCAAAACATTACCGGTGGAGGATTGGTGCTGGTTCATGGTTGGACTTTTTATTCTCCTTTTGTTTTGCTTTATGTTTAGGAGAGGACATGATCGTTTTTGTAGCAGTAAGACTGCATCTAGAAAGCTGTCTTGATTCAAGTTGTAAAATCTTAAGCCTCAGTCTTTCAGTGGGCCACATGAGGGCAAAGATCATTGTGTGGATACCAGTTGTTGTTACTGTGACTTTTTATTGGGAAAATGCCCTTTCCCTGTGACTGCCTACTTGGTCCTGATGGCTGATTATTTTTTTTATTTTTTAAGCACTTGAAGATGGGCTTGTCCTAATAATAGCTTAAGTTGTCCACTTGAAAGTTGCAAGATTCACTTTTAAAGTAGTAGTTTTGGTGCAGAACATTTAGTTACTTACATGTTAACCTGATAACAGACTACTCCTAAATAAAAGCCTTTCTCAAGGGCAGGGGATCTCTGCACTATTGTCATGCTTGAAAATGAGGTAGGTGGAAGGTTTTGTTCCCTTTGGTTTTCTTCTGTGTGTGCCAGCAGCATGGCTAAATCTCACTTTCTGGAAGTCTTGGCTTCAAAAAAAGAAAAAAAAAGACAGACATCAAGGATATAGTTAGCTGACTAGTGAAACTTAGGCATTTTTAAATGCCTAAAATTTGCAATTTTACATTTTCATTGGTGTGAATGTCCCAAAGATGTAAGGGTAACAAAATTAAAACTTACTGAGTATTTGCAATTCTGAGATCTGAGCTTGGATCTTCCATGTGTGTCAAAAGACAAGAGAAAACCATTAATGAAACCTGGTTTGAAACATTCTGATTTTTCTAAAGTAGACCTGCATAGCAGGAGTAAAATTGGTGAGATAGAAAGTGTGTTGCCAGTAGCTTATGGAAATGCCAGTTCATGCTGCTGGTTAGTGGAAAATACCATTATTTCTGCAGGCAGTAAGTTGTGAAAACATAGGATCTCAAAAGTGTTGGGGGCAATAACCTCTTCAAAAAAAAAAAAAGTGTGATTCCCATGGTAATCTGGAATAAGAGTTGCTAAAGTAAGAAAGCCAGTATGCATCTTTACTGTGCTGGAAGAAGAATTATATTATGTGGGATCAGGTGATACTTTCAAGTGGTTCCTCATAAAGGAAGCTTTGAAAAAAACAAAACCAAACAAAAAACTCCAACCCCCCAAAACCAGCAACAACAAAAACCAAACCCCAAAACAAACAAGGTTCCATGCCTTCTTAGATGATCTGTTTTAGTTCATTGTACTCGATGCAGAATTTCGAAGGAATTTTGTAACCTGTAATAACATGAGTGGTCAGCTCAGATGATTGTGGTGCTTATACCACCTGTGAAGAGCTACATGAGGATTTCAAACCAAGGTCACTTGTGGTAGAAGAGTAAAGCTAAGGCATCAAGTTCTCAGTCTGGTGTTGCTTTACTTGCTAGCTTCCACACATCTGCAGTGCATGTGCTTGTGTTCTCTGAGCAAAAGCTTAACACACTGAACATCAGTAGTTCTCAAGCTTTTAACTGAACCTCACTTTTTGGTAATAGTTTGTTCCTCTACTGCTCTTCTGCCAGCACCAAGCAGCTGTTAAATGAAGGGGGAAAGAGGAAGCGATTTGTCACAGCTGTGCAGCTCCAGCCCTCTCCTCTGGGAAGTGGAGCTGGAGCCCCAAAGCATTGTGTGGTTTCTGCTTTCCTGTATGGAGGTGGGAAGAGGTGGCACAGCTTCAAATCCACGTTTCCTGCTGTCCCTTCTCTCTTTCTTCCCATCCCAGAGCAGAGTGGTCAGTAGTAACCAAAACATCTGGTTGCTTCCATTCCTGAGTGTAAGCCACACATTGCTTTGGAGCTGTCAGCTGCTGCCTGGGCAGGCATGGTATTGCCTTGGGACATGGCATGGTTCCTTTCCTGGGATATGTTCTGTGCCTCTACTCCTGTCTGCAGAGTGTTAAAGAGAATAGCTTTTGCTCTTCAAATGAGAAGAAGCTACGTTGGATTTCTTGGTGGCCCATGCCTTTCAGCACCAGTTGCCACTGTTTCAAAATGTTTAATGTTTGGTTTTTTTTTCCCAAAGTCAAAATATTTTGTGTCTTACATGATGTAAATCTGTCTTTAATTCTTGAAAATAATCTACATTATTTGTAGTTTTCAGAATGTTCAGTAGAGGAAGGCAAAGGGAGCAGGACTTGAAAATGTAGTTGAAATGGGTATTTTACGGTTGTTGGAAGACTGAGGAAGGGACACAGCCAAGAAACTGTGAGAGAATAGGATAGCATACCTGCAATCACATTATGAACTGTTAAGAGAGATCCGGGATGTATATATATACATACGGTATTGTATGTATTGAGAAATTCAGGTTTTTAGACTTGATTATCAGATCAAGATTTTCTCATTGCTTCAAAATCTCTTCATGGAACTTACTTTTGTAAGATGCTGCATTTATGGCAGCTGACTGCCCCCCCCAGTAGATAATAATAAATATGACTGTGAAAAAGATACTGAAGTAATCTGAAGAATAGGATTTATTGAATTTATGAGAATATTTAGTGGGAACAGGCAAATCTGATCTCTTGAGTTAGTATCAATTGCTTGGTGTTGAGTCTGGTAAAGCAGTACATAACCTGGATGGGTTATGCGATTAGGATAATGAGGTTCATACTTTTCCTTACCTGTATTAAACAGTGTGAAGTAGAAGTAGTTTTAAAATTCCCTTTTATGAAAACAGGTCTTAATTAAAACCATAAAAATCTCATGATAACAGCAGGCATTATGGCTTTAAGCCACTTTAACCTTCTTTTCGAAAGAGGAAGTGGACTTTATTTCACATACTTCTGGATTTCTGTAATTTGTTTGATCTTCCTAAACTAAGCTCCTCTATATCAAACAAAATTTGAGGTCACAGATCCATGCAAAACTGCTTTAGTTTAACTGCCTTATAAGTAAAAATGTTAATAACAAAAAAGACCCAAAACAAACAAACAAACCTGCCTGTCTCATCTGGCCCTTTAAAAACAGGAGGGGGGGGGAACCAAACTATGAGAAACTGGAACCATGTAGTTAATACTAGAGTATGCTAATCTCTTTCAAGGATAGCTCTCCAGCTAGGGTGTAAAATGGAATAATTAAATACATAAGTTTCACCTGTTAAAAATGCTTTCATTTCTCTCCCTCCCTTCTCACCCTCCTTATTTCTTTACATAGTAATGTCCTTAATTGAACCCCATAGGTCAACTGTAAGGAGTCACTAACCATTTAATTCCACTGAGTTTTAATTTTATAAATGGTGGCTCTTTAATGATTAATCTGTATGATCCCTATGTCTGTCTAAAACCAATTTAAATGGTTTATGAGGCTTTCAAACTGGGGAAAAAAACCAGACTTTTCATAAATATCTTCCAGTGTGTGTCCTACTGAACCTTTATAAAGGTTTTGTGTGTATAGAGAGATAAGTATCTATAGATACGAAAGGCTTTATTAATAGTGAGAACTAAACTGCAATGATGTGTATATCTACTTGCATACCTAAGTACATATATATTAGGGAGAACTGTTTATAAGAATAGAATAGAATATTTCAGTTGGAAGGGACCTACAGCAATCATCTAGTCCAACTGCCTGACCACTTCAGGGCTGACCAAAAGTTAAAGCATGTTAAGGGCATTGTCCAAACGCCTCTTAAACACTGACGTGCACCTCTCTTGGAAGCCTGTTCCAGTGTTTGACCACCCTCTCGGTAAAGCAATGCTTCCTAACGTCCAGTCTAAACCTCTCCTGGTGCAGCTTTGGACATTCCTGTCCCTGGGTACCAGGGAGAAGATATCAACACCTCCTTCTCCACTTCCCCTCCTCAGGAAGCTGTGGAGAGCAACGAGGTCACCCCTCAGCCTCCTCTTCTCCAAACTAGACAAACCCAAAGTCCTTAGCCGCTCCTCATAGGACATGCCTTCCAGCCCTTTCACCAGCTTTGTTGCCCTCCTCTGGACACGTGCGAGTACCCTAACATCCTTCTTAAGTTGTGGGGCCCAGAACTGCACACAGTATTCAATGTGAGGCCACACCAATGCTAAATACAGTGGGATAATCACCTCTTTTGACCGGCTGGTTATGCTGTCTTTGATGCGCCCCAGGATGCAGTTTGTGCTCTTGGCTGCCAGGGCACACACGGCTGACTCTCATTGAGCCTGCTGTTGAACAGCACACCCAGAACCCTTTCTGCAGGGCTGCTCTTCAGCCACTCCTCTCCCAATTTATACCTGTGCTCGACATTACTCCATCCTAGGTGCAGAATCTGGCATTTCGACTTGTTACATTTCATCCCATTAATCATTGCCCAATGCTCCAATCTGTCTAGATCCCTCTGCAAGGCCTCCTGTCCCTCAAGAGAGTCAACAGCACCTCCCAGTCTGGTATCATCAGCAAACTTGCTAATGGTGCATTCAACTCCTGCATCCAGATTGTTGGCCCTAGAATTGAACCCTGTTTCTTGAACCACAGACACACTTGGATAAATCACTGTTGGTTCAAATCACTTAGGTTAATAGGATCCCGTCTGACATAATTTTAGTCAGGATTGTAAAGCTGTGTTTTGAAGGCACCTTCTTCCACATATAGTACACCTATCCTGGTGATAAGATGGGGAGACCTCTGAATGTGGTTGAGCTATATGTACCTGAGCCTTTTACAATGTGTGACTTCAGAACAGTTCCTTCTGTAAGCATGTAAACACTTCGGTGAGGACCAAGGCTGTGGCCAACTGGTAGGTCTTGGTAGCAAGCTAACCAGAGGGCAGTATTAGGTTTGGAGTAGGTGGCCACTGCACCAAAGGCTACTGGAATTGAGATGAGGGCACCATGATATTAAAGCTGTAATATTTTGGGGGAGGATGAAGGAAACTTAGAGTGATGACAGTGAACAAGAGGTGTTGTATAGGACACTGATGTCTTGCCTTTGAGAAATCTGTATGCAGTGACTTTAATAGTGTCTTGCTCTTCTAGATGCTTTGGGTTTCTTATAAATCCTATTTTATAAATGTGCCCTTGAAATAGAGAAGTCTTTTTATCTCTCTTGTAAATTTTTGTCTAAAATGTCTGATCAAGTTCCACCAAGGAATGTATAGCAGCAGCCTTTAAAAATATGGCTGTAATATTAGTCTCTTATAATCAAATGATCTAGTTTAGAAATCATCTTTGTATGGTTCTTGCAGAAGGGACAGCTATGTCTTAACCACAAAAACTTACTTTATAAAAATTTAGTGTATGAGTAAATGTTCATCTGTAAGTCAGAATATTCTCCTAATGCTAGGATCTGTAATATTTTCATGGAAACATCTCAATACTTAATTTTTGCAAGAGCTTCTCATTGCTTTTTTTTTAGTGTGTTTTGTTTTAGTAGGTTTGTGTTTAGTAATATTTAATTTACTGTGAAGTAATCTCAGAGGGACTCAAACCTGGTGTCTTATGCTTCACTATAGGCCATTATCTTACATTTTTCCATCCCCACAGTCTTTAAGCGGGTGTTACCTTCTCTGCAGATACATCCAGTTAAAAAAAAAAAATGGGCATTGGTTATAAAATAACACAAGCTATTTTCGGATCTTGAAAAAATTTAAGCTGTAACATGGAATAATGTTTAGCTCAAAACAGTTAAAAGTGTGTCTAGATTCTACTCATGCATGTTTCGATAAGTTTTTTAACAGATCACTGAACCTGATTTTTTTAATGCATATCTTTAATTATTCTATTACTGAAAAGCTAAGTTGAAATTTGTTTTTGTTTGCAGATAAAGCCACCTGAGTGTGCTAACAAGTTGCAGAACAGCTATCTTCTCAAACGTGTAACCAGAAAGGGTATTCTCTACTCCGTTTTTTTAAATGGTAAGTTGTTCAGGGGATATCTTGCTGAACATACCTTGTCACTTACTTTGCATTTGTGTGAATCTATTACAAATAGCTTTGAAAACTGCGGTAAGTCCTTAAACTGAAGACCAGTGACGAAGTTTGGAAACTCTCCAGAAGGTTTTGAGTTGTCATTGGGAAGGAGGCTTATATTTTTCTGATGTTGAAGATAGGCTGTATTAGGCCCTGAAACAAATATCAAAAGCACTGCTAGCCCAGGACACTAGTATCATTTAAATGCTAATCTTATTCTGTAGGAAACAGAAATAAATTTAGTTTATTCATGGATGTTCATGAGATATCGGATTTGTAAATTTGCATCTGTTAATTACTTTTACCCTGCGTAATATGTACTTTGCTGATGTATCATCTTGGAGATTTAAACTACATCTGCTGAGGTTAAATGTTTGATTGTTTGCCTCAAAGAGCAATGGATAATAAGTTTTCTATTTATTGATATTAAACTAACTTTGTGGGGAAAAATCCCCCTGTTCCCCAGTCTGTCTCAGCTGCGACACACACACCAGAGACTTTTAGGTGAGGAATATCTGTTGTGTTGGTGGAAGAGTATGAAAACAGCTGTGTTGCACTTCCTTCACTGTGTGATGGAAGGTGTGGGCCACACTGGGTGGTGCTAATGAAGGACTACTGCCAAAGTGCAGACAATTTTGCTGGAATATGAGTAAATCTGCTTATTATAATTTCTTTGGGGGGGGCGCTGCAGCTTGTCTGCTTCTGCAGTGGGAAAGAGAAACCTTTTGAGCAGAGGAAGAAGCTGGGGAGCAGGTTTGTTGCTCTTTCTGAGAGGATGAGGAGGTTAGAAGTAGTATTAGCTACTTGTAGGAGAGATGGCTTTCTTGTATCGCATACCACAGTGCTGCCTTCGGCAGAAACCGCAGCCAGCCTTGCTTCAAGGTCTCTGAAATAAGCAAAGTACGCAGCATTGCTTTAGGATGCTGTTGACTTTGCCCATGTCCTAAAGCTGACCCTGGCCAGGATCCTTTGGCACACTTTGTCCCTTCAGCTGAAATTCACATATGCTTATTTTAATTTTGAGTTCTGATTATAGACTTGATGATACTCAAGACACTTATCAGTATATATGTTGTGGAAGAGATTGCACCCTAAATTAGGAAAAACTCAAAGAAAGGAGTTCTTGAAAACTCTGCTATGTATGCGTGCATTCACAATGTTAAGTAGGAAACTTTATTGTGAGGGATGAAGGGATGAGCAAGCAATATGATACACACAAAAATGTGAAAGGTATGGTAACAGCGTTGGAAGGAGAAGGATGAACGAAAACCCATTCTCACCCCACCAGTGAGTAGGCTGGGGAGGCACAAGAAGTTGGGAGGCGACACAGCTGGGACAGCTGACCCCAGCTGACCCAAGGGATATTCCAGACCATATGATGTCATATCTAGAGTATAAAGCTGGGGGAAGAAGGAGGAAGGCCGGGATGTTTGAAGTGATGGCGTTTGTCTTCCTGAGTAATTGTTACGCGTGATGGAGCCCTGGTTTCCTGCAGGTGGCTGAACACCTGCCTGCTGATGGGAACTGGTGAATGAATTCCTTGTTTTGCTTTGCTTGTGTGCACAGGTTTTGCTTTACCTATTAAACTGTCTTTATCTCAACCCACAAGTTTTCTCACTTTGACCCTCCTGATTCTCTCCCCCATCCCACTGTGAGGGAGGTGAGTGAGCGGCCATGTGGTGCTTAGTTGCTGGTTGGGGTTAAACCACGACACACTTACAGTTCATAATTAAAAGTCTAAATGGTTTAATTCACCTGTTTTGCATGCGTAGTAAGGCATTTTCATTTTAAATCGAGTCATTCATTTTGTCACTTGGATTATAACTGAGCCCTGTCTTTTCTTGCTTCTCTGGATGTCCTGGTGTATTTTGCCAATATAAATGCCCCCAGAAGTAGTCAAGTTGGTCAAAATAAAGTACAACTATCAGATGTTTGTGAAAGGTGCTGATTCCTTAACATGCCATCCTGTGTTAAGTAGCATGCACTGGCTTTTTCTAAAGTTCCCTTGTAATCCTACAACACTACACTACAAAAGTGTTTCCCACAAAGAAGGTTAGAGAGCCTGTAGTCAGAAAGGAGATACCAAATGCAGGGTTTGAAAATGGACCCTGATGCTTACCAGCCCCAAATGGCAATTCACTAGACCAGCTGAAGAACTCCTTTAGAATTGCTTGTATGTAATGACAAGAAATACATGTTTATAGTTAGTTTGGCATATAAAAATGTTGCATATTCAGTTACATGTTTTGAAGAAAGATGTTAATACTATGTTTGTGATTGCTGTGTGGATAAGACTGTTCCAGTCTTCAGAAATACTTTTATTGTGAAAGCAACTTAGATATTTTTAGTCAGGGTTAAACCAAATTTAATCGCAAAGACTTTTGCCTGTACTATATGACTCTTCAGTCACATAACCTGTAGTGTTTGTGGCTGGCAAATTATAGAATAATTTAGTAACTTAAATTCTTGATTTAAAACAAACTATTAAGAAAAGTTTCCTCTGAATTTTCTTCAGAAGAATACAGCTTGCATTTTCCCTGAAGGAAAGAAGCTTTTCAGAATAGGAGAGAGTGAGTGTGAAAGGTAAGTTGGACAGGAGAGAGAAGTAGTCTTCTGGAGAATGGTGGAAGGTTTTTAGACTACTTAGCCAGCCAGAAGCTGAAGATCACTTATTACATAGCAGTGGATGGGGGGAGAGGTAGAACAGTGTTTTCCAAATGGTCTCCTGGGGAGAACAAAAGGCCTACGAGAGAGGAGAAAGTATCTCAGAATCCTTGCATTACAAATGGTAAAGCCAAAATAAGGTGGAACTGGTTTTGTGACAGATTGACTTAAAACGTGATAGAGAAGTGTGATCACAGATTCTGATCTTAAGAGGTGCATGCATTTTCTATGAGCTTTTCTTGTTTTCTGTCTGATCTTGATATCAGAAGAGGCTGAATATTTGGGCTCAATTCTTCCCTGTCTTGGGTTAAACTCAGTATCGAGTGTGCTTTTATTTACATTTTGGACTTGATTATGTGGAGTTGAGGGACTTTTGTATTTTTAAATTGCAGCCTGGCAAAATGGGTTTGATGTTAATATACAGGGAGGAGTAATTTGGTAAAACTGACATCTGTGCTGTGAGAGCCTGAGCATACCCATCATGTTTTCAAGATAGCGATATGAACGCATACAGAAATATTCTTCATTATCACTGTCTGAGACTGTGGGAAATTCAGTGCTACTTCAATACTGCGAACAAATGCAGTCACTGGCCTATTCTCTGAACTTTTTCTATGATTGGCATCATATTAAGTTCCCTTCTGAATTATGCAGCTAGTGCATAGGGATCTGCTTGAAGATGAGGTTTAAATCTTGGTTGCCTGTGCAATGATTAACTAAATCAGTTTCTAAATTTAGCTGATGTAGTTAAATTGCTTCTTGAACTGTGTGTAGATTAGTCTCAAATGGCTTGATTTTTTTTCCTATACATACAGCTTGTAGTCTCTGTAGATTACATTGACTATTTTAAAGTGTAATTCAAAGTAAAGTAAGTATTGATAGGTTTGTTACATAATTTGGTGGGGTGTATGGAAGATCCCTGTAGTCATAGATAACTTTAAATGACAGTCTTTGAGAATCAGAGTCAATGTGTTTGTGCCTAGTGTTACCCTATCAGTCTACAAAAACTCACGTCTCCAATGCAGTTGCACAAGTTTTGCTCAGTTTGAGATTCTCCCAATAGCTTGGGTGGGGTGCCAGCAACCACAGTATTGCCTCCTGGAGCCTTATCACAGAGATGGCAACAGCAGTCATCCTTTTGCTCAGCAGCTAGCTGGTTACAGCCAAAGTCAAGAAATCTATTCCTCTTTGATTGTGTGATCTCATCAGCTCAATGGGTTTTAAGCTAATAATTGCATTTCACAGGAGAACATTTTATCACCAGGATAACAGCAACAGCAGTGCTGGGATGGAGGCAAGCTTATAGTAAGTTCACTCCAGAATTCTGCATCTTTCTTTGTTTCTGTTGTTTAAAGAAAAATAAAAACATCCTGGGCATAAACATTCTAGGATTTAATTTGTTTTCCATTGTTTTCACTTCAGCATGTTAAATCTACTTAGTGGTGGTAAGAATTAATGTTTACTCCTAGGAAACTTTTTTGTTCAAAACAATTTAATGATAGATCAATATTGAAAGTATTTTGGTTCAATATGCAAAATATTTTGAAGCAAACTCATGGCAAACTTCAGGACTAACCATTATGGTACCAGAGTGGAGAAAATAATCAAAATTTTTTGACAATAGGTGCTGAAATTAATTTCAAACTGCTTTCTTTAAGTTCACGAAAGACTGCAGTGATCATCAGGATTTAGTTGGTTGTCCTTTCCTCTTTAACTTCAGGAATAAAATTAAAGTATGTTTTAGCAATACTCATTGCAGTTGTATACCTCTTCTTGTAAATAAAACATTAACTTGTAAAGCTTTTTCATTTTTTATGTGCAGTTTGTGTATTTATAGGATTAAACAGACTGCCCTTAAACTCTTGTTCATCTGGTTGTAGCTACATAGCTTCTTTATGTAGCCGCCTTAGCTATGGGTTAAAACAGTTTAAAAATAGGTATTAATGGTTTCTTATGATTTAAACAAAACAAAACAATGAGTTTTTGCAGACAGCTGCCTGATCTGTAGCCCGCCAGTGTTTAGTTAGCTAGGTACACTTTCCCCATGATTTGGAGAGAAGCTGCATTTAGTCTTGAGGGTTTGTGGGAAGAGTTGACATTATGGGGCCTGTCTGAGGAGTTGTCATATTCAAATAAGAACACAGTATTTGAATAAGATATTTTATCCTGACAGTGGGAGGGGAGTTTGGGATGTATGTGGGGAGTGGATAGGATAGAGGAAGGAGCAACTACCCTGTCCCATTCTTTTAGTTACTGGACTTTTCTGAGAGTGAGAAACAGTCTTTAGAATCTGTCTATGACTAGAAAACAGTTCTAATTAAAAAAAAGGAAGAGTTAAGAATGAGGTTTTATACCAAGTAGGCCTTGTAGGCGAACACTGGAATGAATGTAAAACTGCGGGCTGGGGGAAGGGTAGTTGGAAGTGTTAGTTTATACCTCTCCCCTTAGTTACCAATGCCTCCAACTCTTGTTGGACCAGCTGGCAACTTCTAAAGTAGTAGTGAGACATGACATTGCCAAAAGTGAGGTGTGCAGAGCAGAGTCCAAGCTTGTAAACTCTGTCTGGTGGAGGAAAGCAGCTGTAGGATGTGTGAAGGACGCAACAGCCTTCCTTGCTGTATCGTCAACTGGAGTAGAGAGTATGCAAAAAGCAGTGGTGCCAGAAGTGAAGGAGAAGAGAAAGCATGGTCAGTAGGGCTCTTACGAGGGAGGGAAATGTTAGGACTATGGCTCTAAAATGTGGGCAGGGCATCTTATCAGTATAAAAAACTCAGTATAAAAGTGAGTGGCTTCTCTTCAGGTGTTTGGTTACTGAATTTTGATGGGTGTTTCTCTCTGAAATTATGAAATATGAATGCGATCAGTTCAACATGCAATTTGTATGCTATTTTGGCATTTATGGTTAAAGTAATGGGAAGCAAGTAAAGAAAAGTTCTGTTCTCTATGAATTGTAAGAATAAAGACCTTTTTAGATCCAAAACATAAGAGAATAGGTTCCTTTGATTTTTATTTTTTTATTAATGGTTTGTCTTTGATTCCATCTTACTCTCTTGGAAAAGAAAAAAGGGACCTTTGCCATAGGCTAAGAGCAACTGCTTTTCTTGAGATGTGATGGTACCTTTCATCAGATTGGTGACTTCTTGTCACTGAGAAGAGGATACCAATTTTTTTGCTGAGTTTCTATCCACCCTCCTGTTTGAGAGTATAGAATCATAGAATCATTTAGGTTGGACAAGACCTTCAAGATCATCGAGTCCAACCATCATCCATGCCCACTAGACCATGGTACAGAGTACCTAGTCTATGCGCTTTTTGAATACCTCCAGGGATGGTGACTCAACCACTTCCCTGGGCAGCCTATTCCAATGCCTGAGTACTGTATATTTACTAAAAAATTATCCTTTACTACTTCATGATTTTAAAATTAATTTAGTCTTAAATACTTATGGGTATATGCTGTTTTTTCTTTTTGTAAATAAACCACAGAAATCAACATATACCAAGCTAGCATCCTCCAAAAGCATCTTTTTCTGAAAACGATGGGAATGATGCAGGCATAAACTACTTATGTGGCTAACAAGGTAAACGGATTTTGTGATGCATACATGAGATGTCATGTTGTACTGGGTTTGTGTGGTGGGGCTTTGGTAGCAGGGGAGGGGCTACAGTGGCAGCTCCTGTGAGAAGCTGCCAGAAGCTTCCCCGGCTCCAAGTCGGACCCGCCTCTGGCCAAGGCCAACCCAGTCAGTGATGGTGGTAGCACCT